>OX465590.1:2294388-2902706 GCA_950022655.1 Alentia gelatinosa
TCTAACTCAGTCACTGAGGGTACAGTAAGTGACCTGCTCAGTCTAACTCAGTCACTGAGAGTACAGTAAGTGACCTGCTCAGTCTAACTCAGTCACTGACAGTAAGTGACCTGCTCAGTCTAACTCAGTCACTGAGGGTACAGTAAGTGACCTGCTCAGTCTAACTCAGTCACTGACAGTAAGTGACCTGCTCAGTCTAACTCAGTCACTGAGGGTATAGTTAGTGACCTGCTCAGTCTAACTCAGTCACTGACAGTAAGTGACCTGATCAGTCTAACTCAGTCACTGATAGTACAGTAAGTGACCTGCTCAGTCTAACTCAGTCACTGATAGTACAGTAAGTGACCTGCTCAGTCTAACTCAGTCACTGAGAGTACAGTAGGTGACCTGCTCAGTCTAACTCAGTCACTGATAGTACAGTAAGTGACCTGCTCAGTCTAACTCAGTCACTGACAGTAAGTGACCTGCTCAGTCTAACTCAGTCACTGAGAGTACAGTAAGTGACCTGCTCAGACTTAATCAGTCACTGAGGGTACAGTAAGTGACCTGCTCAGTCTAACTCAGTCACTGAGAGTACAGTAAGTGACCTGCTTAGTCTAACTCAGTCACTGAGAGTACAGTAAGTGACCTGCTCAGTCTAACTCAGTCACTGAGGGTATAGTAAGTGACCTGCTCAGTCTAACTCAGTCACTTACAGTAAGTGACCTGCTCAGTCTAACTCAGTCACTGAGAGTACAGTAAGTGACCTGCTCAGTCTAACTCAGTCACTGAGGGTACAGTAAGTGACCTGCTCAGTCTAACTCAGTCACTGAGAGTACAGTAAGTGACCTGCTCAGTCTAACTCAGTCACTGACAGTAAGTGACCTGCTCAGTCTAACTCAGTCACTGATAGTACAGTAAGTGACCTGCTCAGTCTAACTCAGTCACTGATAGTAAGTGACCTGCTCAGTCTAACTCAGTCACTGATAGTACAGTAAGTGACCTGCTCAGACTTACTCAGTCACTTACAGTAAGTGACCTGCTCAGTCTAACTCAGTCACTGACCGTACAGTAAGTGACCTGCTCAGTCTAACTCAGTCACTGACAGTAAGTGACCTGCTCAGTCTAACTCAGTCACTGAGAGTACAGTAAGTGACCTGCTCAGTCTAACACAGTCACTGAGGGTACAGTAAGTGACCTGCTCAGTCTAACTCAGTCACTGAGGGTATAGTAAGTGACCTGCTCAGTCTAACTCAGTCACTGACAGTAAGTGACCTGCTCAGTCTAACTCAGTCACTGAGGGTACAATAAGTGACCTGCTCAGTCTAACTCAGTCACCTACAGTAAGTGACCTGCTCAGTCTAACTCAGTCACTGAGGGTACAGTAAGTGACCTGCTCAGTCTAACTCAGTCACTGATAGTACAGTAAGTGACCTGCTCAGTCTAACTCAGTCACTGATAGTACAGTAAGTGACCTGCTCAGTCTAACTCGGTCACTGATAGTACAGTAAGTGACCTGCTCAGTCTAACTCAGTCACTGAGAGTACAGTAGGTGACCTGCTCAGTCTAACTCAGTCACTGAGAGTACAGTAAGTGACCTGCTCAGTCTAACTCAGTCACTTACAGTAAGTGACCTGCTCAGTCTAACTCAGTCACTGAGAGTACAGTAAGTGACCTGCTCAGTCTAACTCAGTCACTGAGAGTACAGTAAGTGACCTGCTCAGTCTAACTCAGTCACTGAGGGTACAGTAAGTGACCTGCTCAGTCTAACTCAGTCACTGAGAGTACAGTAAGTGACCTGCTCAGTCTAACTCAGTCACTGATAGTACAGTAAGTGACCTGCTCAGTCTAACTCAGTCACTGAGGGTACAGTAAGTGACCTGCTCAGTCTAACTCAGTCACTGAGAGTACAGTAAGTGACCTGCTCAGTCTAACTCAGTCACTGAGGGTATAGTAAGTGACCTGCTCAGTCTAACTCAGTCACTGACAGTAAGTGACCTGCTCAGTCTAACTCAGTCACTGAGGGTACAATAAGTGACCTGCTCAGTCTAACTCAGTCACCTACAGTAAGTGACCTGCTCAGTCTTACTCAGTCACTGAGGGTATAGTAAGTGACCTGCTCAGTCTAACTCAGTCACCTACAGTAAGTGACCTGCTCAGTCTTACTCAGTCACTGAGGGTATAGTAAGTGACCTGCTCAGTCTAACTCAGTCACTGACAGTAAGTGACCTGCACAGTCTAACTCAGTCACTGAGAGTACAGTAAGTGACCTTCTCAGTCTAACTCAGTCACTGAGAGTACAGTAAGTGACCTGCTCAGTCTAACTCAGTCACTGATAGTACAGTAAGTGACCTGCTCAGTCTAACTCAGTCACTGAGGGTATAGTAAGTGACCTGCTCAGTCTAACTCAGTCACTGACAGTAAGTGACCTGCTCAGTCTAACTCAGTCACTGAGGGTACAATAAGTGACCTGCTCAGTCTAACTCAGTCACCTACAGTAAGTGACCTGCTCAGTCTAACTCAGTCACTGAGGGTATAGTAAGTGACCTGCTCAGTCTAACTCAGTCACTGACAGTAAGTGACCTGCACAGTCTAACTCAGTCACTGAGAGTACAGTAAGTGACCTTCTCAGTCTAACTCAGTCACTGATAGTACAGTAAGTGACCTGCTCAGTCTAACTCAGTCACTGACAGTAAGTGACCTGCTCAGTCTAACTCAGTCACTGATAGTACAGTAAGTGACCTGCTCAGTCTAACTCAGTCACTGATAGTACAGTAAGTGACCTGCTCAGTCTAACTCAGTCACTGAGAGTACAGTAGATGACCTGCTTAGTCTAACTCAGTCACTGATAGTACAGTAAGTGACCTGCTCAGTCTAACTCAGTCACTGACAGTAAGTGACCTGCTCAGTCTAACTCAGTCACTGAGGGTACAGTAAGTGACCTGCTCAGTCTAACTCAGTCACTGAGGGTACAGTAAGTGACCTGCTCAGTCTAACTCAGTCACTGAGAGTACAGTAAGTGACCTGCTCAGTCTAACTCAGTCACTGAGAGTACAGTAAGTGACCTGCTCAGTCTAACTCAGTCACTGATAGTACAGTAAGTGACCTGCTCAGTCTAACTCAGTCACTGAGAGTACAGTAAGTGACCTGCTCAGTCTAACTCAGTCACTGATAGTACAGTAAGTGACCTGCTAGGTCTAACTCAGTCACTGATAGTACAGTAAGTGACCTGCTCAGTCTAACTCAGTCACTGAGGGTACAGTAAGTGACCTGCTCAGTCTAACTCAGTCACTGAGAGTACAGTAAGTGACCTGCTCAGTCTAACTCAGTCACTGACAGTAAGTGACCTTCTCAGTCTAACTCAGTCACTGAGGGTACAGTAAGTGACCTGCTCAGTCTAACTCAGTCACTGACAGTAAGTGACCTGCTCAGTCTAACTCAGTCACTGAGGGTATAGTTAGTGACCTGCTCAGTCTAACTCAGTCACTGACAGTAAGTGACCTGATCAGTCTAACTCAGTCACTGATAGTACAGTAAGTGACCTGCTCAGTCTAACTCAGTCACTGATAGTACAGTAAGTGACCTGCTCAGTCTAACTCAGTCACTGAGAGTACAGTAGGTGACCTGCTCAGTCTAACTCAGTCACTGATAGTACAGTAAGTGACCTGCTCAGTCTAACTCAGTCACTGACAGTAAGTGACCTGCTCAGTCTAACTCAGTCACTGAGAGTACAGTAAGTGACCTGCTCAGACTTAATCAGTCACTGAGGGTACAGTAAGTGACCTGCTCAGTCTAACTCAGTCACTGAGAGTACAGTAAGTGACCTGCTTAGTCTAACTCAGTCACTGAGAGTACAGTAAGTGACCTGCTCAGTCTAACTCAGTCACTGAGGGTATAGTAAGTGACCTGCTCAGTCTAACTCAGTCACTTACAGTAAGTGACCTGCTCAGTCTAACTCAGTCACTGAGAGTACAGTAAGTGACCTGCTCAGTCTAACTCAGTCACTGAGGGTACAGTAAGTGACCTGCTCAGTCTAACTCAGTCACTGAGAGTACAGTAAGTGACCTGCTCAGTCTAACTCAGTCACTGACAGTAAGTGACCTGCTCAGTCTAACTCAGTCACTGATAGTACAGTAAGTGACCTGCTCAGTCTAACTCAGTCACTGACAGTAAGTGACCTGCTCAGTCTAACTCAGTCACTGATAGTACAGTAAGTGACCTGCTCAGACTTACTCAGTCACTTACAGTAAGTGACCTGCTCAGTCTAACTCAGTCACTGACCGTACAGTAAGTGACCTGCTCAGTCTAACTCAGTCACTGACAGTAAGTGACCTGCTCAGTCTAACTCAGTCACTGAGAGTACAGTAAGTGACCTGCTCAGTCTAACACAGTCACTGAGGGTACAGTAAGTGACCTGCTCAGTCTAACTCAGTCACTGAGGGTATAGTAAGTGACCTGCTCAGTCTAACTCAGTCACTGACAGTAAGTGACCTGCTCAGTCTAACTCAGTCACTGAGGGTACAATAAGTGACCTGCTCAGTCTAACTCAGTCACCTACAGTAAGTGACCTGCTCAGTCTAACTCAGTCACTGAGGGTACAGTAAGTGACCTGCTCAGTCTAACTCAGTCACTGAGAGTACAGTAAGTGACCTGCTCAGTCTAACTCAGTCACTGAGAGTACAGTAAGTGACCTGCTCAGTCTAACTCAGTCACTGATAGTACAGTAAGTGACCTGCTCAGTCTAACTCAGTCACTGAGAGTACAGTAAGTGACCTGCTCAGTCTAACTCAGTCACTGATAGTACAGTAAGTGACCTGCTCAGTCTAACTCAGTCACTGATAGTACAGTAAGTGACCTGCTCAGTCTAACTCAGTCACTGAGGGTACAGTAAGTGACCTGCTCAGTCTAACTCAGTCACTGAGAGTACAGTAAGTGACCTGCTCAGTCTAACTCAGTCACTGAGGGTATAGTAAGTGACCTGCTCAGTCTAACTCAGTCACTGACAGTAAGTGACCTGCTCAGTCTAACTCAGTCACTGAGGGTACAGTAAGTGACCTGCTCAGTCTAACTCAGTCACTGACAGTAAGTGACCTGCTCAGTCTAACTCAGTCACTGAGGGTATAGTTAGTGACCCGCTCAGTCTAACTCAGTCACTGACAGTAAGTGACCTGATCAGTCTAACTCAGTCACTGATAGTACAGTAAGTGACCTGCTCAGTCTAACTCAGTCACTGATAGTACAGTAAGTGATCTGCTCAGTCTAACTCAGTCACTGAGAGTACAGTAGGTGACCTGCTCAGTCTAACTCAGTCACTGATAGTACAGTAAGTGACCTGCTCAGTCTAACTCAGTCACTGACAGTAAGTGACCTGCTCAGTCTAACTCAGTCACTGAGAGTACAGTAAGTGACCTGCTCAGACTTAATCAGTCACTGAGGGTACAGTAAGTGACCTGCTCAGTCTAACTCAGTCACTGAGAGTACAGTAAGTGACCTGCTTAGTCTAACTCAGTCACTGAGAGTACAGTAAGTGACCTGCTCAGTCTAACTCAGTCACTGAGGGTATAGTAAGTGACCTGCTCAGTCTAACTCAGTCACTTACAGTAAGTGACCTGCTCAGTCTAACTCAGTCACTGAGAGTACAGTAAGTGACCTGCTCAGTCTAACTCAGTCACTGAGGGTACAGTAAGTGACCTGCTCAGTCTAACTCAGTCACTGAGAGTACAGTAAGTGACCTGCTCAGTCTAACTCAGTCACTGAGGGTACAGTAAGTGACCTGCTCAGTCTAACTCAGTCACTGATAGTACAGTAAGTGACCTGCTCAGTCTAACTCAGTCACTGAGAGTACAGTAAGTGCCCTGCTCAGTCTAACTCAGTCACTGAGAGTACAGTAAGTGACCTGCTCAGTCTAACTCAGTCACTGATAGTACAGTAAGTGACCTGCTCAGTCTAACTCAGTCACTGAGAGTACAGTAAGTGACCTGCTCAGTCTAACTCAGTCACTGATAGTACAGTAAGTGACCTGCTCAGTCTAACTCAGTCACTGACAGTAAGTGACCTACTCAGTCTAACTCAGTCACTGAGAGTACAGTAGGTGACCTGCTCAGTCTAACTCAGTCACTGAGGGTACAGTAAGTGACCTGCTCAGTCTAACTCAGTCACTGAGGGTACAGTAAGTGACCTGCTCAGTCTAACTCAGTCACTGACAGTAAGTGACCTGCTCAGTCTAACTCAGTCACTGAGGGTACAGTAAGTGACGTGCTCAGTCTAACTCAGTCACTTACAGTAAGTGACCTGCTCAGTCTAACTCAGTCACTTACAGTAAGTGACCTGCTCAGTCTAACTCAGTCACCGAGGGTACAGTAAGTGACCTGCTCAGTCTAACTCAGTCACTGAGGGTACAGTAAGTGACCTGCTCAGTCTAACTCAGTCACTGAGAGTACAGTAAGTGACCTGCTCAGTCTAACTCAGTCACTGAGAGTACAGTAAGTGACCTGCTCAGTCTAACTCAGTCACTGATAGTACAGTAAGTGACCTGCTCAGTCTAACTCAGTCACTGAGGGTACAGTAAGTGACCTGCTCAGTCTAACTCAGTCACTGAGAGTACAGTAAGTGACCTGCTCAGTCTAACTCAGTCACTGATAGTACAGTAAGTGACCTGCTCAGTCTAACTCAGTCACTGAGAGTACAGTAGGTGACCTGCTCAGTCTAACTCAGTCACTGATAGTACAGTAAGTGACCTGCTCAGTCTAACTCAGTCACTGACAGTAAGTGACCTGCTCAGTCTAACTCAGTCACTGAGAGTACAGTAAGTGACCTGCTCAGACTTAATCAGTCACTGAGGGTACAGTAAGTGACCTGCTCAGTCTAACTCAGTCACTGAGAGTACAGTAAGTGACCTGCTTAGTCTAACTCAGTCACTGAGAGTACAGTAAGTGACCTGCTCAGTCTAACTCAGTCACTGATAGTACAGTAAGTGACCTGCTCAGTCTAACTCAGTCACTGAGGGTACAGTAAGTGACCTGCTCAGTCTAACTCAGTCACTGATAGTACAGTAAGTGACCTGCTCAGTCTAACTCAGTCACTGAGGGTACAGTAAGTGACCTGCTCAGTCTAACTCAGTCACTGACAGTAAGTGACCTGCTCAGTCTAACTCAGTCACTGAGAGTACAGTAAGTGACCTGCTTAGACTAACTCAGTCACTGATAGTACAGTAAGTGACCTGCTCAGTCTAACTCAGTCACTTACAGTAAGTGACCTGCTTAGTCTAACTCAGTCACTGAGAGTACAGTAAGTGACCTGCTCAGTCTAACTCAGTCACTGAGAGTACAGTAAGTGACCTGCTTAGTCTAACTCAGTCACTGATAGTACAGTAAGTGACCTGCTCAGTCTGACTCAGTCACTGAGGGTACAGTAAGTGACCTGCTCAGTCTAACTCAGTCACTGATAGTACAGTAAGTGACCTGCTTAGTCTAACTCAGTCACTGAGAGTACAGTAAGTGACCTCTCAGTCTAACTCAGTCACTGAGGGTACAGTAAGTGACCTGCTCAGTCTAACTCAGTCACTGATAGTACAGTAAGTGACCTGCTCAGTCTAACTCAGTCACTTACAGTAAGTGACCTGCTCAGTCTAACTCAGTCACTGAGGGTACAGTAAGTGACCTGCTTAGACTAACTCAGTCAAGAGTCGACAGTGCAACTGACAGTACCGTAAGGCCCGGCGTCCACCTACTACGATATGGCACTGATATGGTCTACGATGCACCTCCCGATACAAAATCAAAATCACATCAGAAGGTCACTTAATATCGGGGTAGTTGACCACGTCTCTGCGATTAGACACCGATAAAAACCCCATACAATGCGTGGTGAAGTGGCATGTCTAGACATTTGTCTGCGATTTTGCACCTTCCCGATATGGCTCCGATATTTGTTCTTTTGTATTGGTGCCATATCGGTAGGTCTAAATTTCTATCGTAGTAGGTGGACGCCAGGCCTTAGTGACCTGCTCAGTCTAATTCAGTCAGGAGTCGATAGTGCAACTGACAGTACCGTAAGTGACCTGCTCAGTCTAACTCAGTCACTGAGAGTACAGTAAGTGACCTGCTCAGTCTAACTCAGTCAGGAGTCGATAGTGCAACTGAGGGTACAATGGGTGACCTACTCACACAAACTCAGTGAGGAGTCGATAGTACAAATGAGTGTACAGTCCTGTCCACGCCTACTCAGTCAGAAGGTTGGCAGTGCAACTATGTTGCGTTATTGTTAACCCATTCACGTCGGGTGATGCCTTCAGGCATCAACCGGGGCTGGCCGGGTGATGCTTCAGGGCATCAACCGGGGCTGGCCGGGTGATGCCTCAGGGCATCAACCGGGGCGAGGCATCATTTACAAAATATTCGTTTTTTAAGATAAAATTGGAAATAATGGTTCAATAAACATGAAACTTTCAGAGAATGTAGATACATCATACTTGATATTCCAGGCGAAATAGAAAATAGTATTAAATATCACGTGTCATGTCACGTGATACAGAGATCAAAATGTTCACAATAGGCCTATATGCCCGGCCTCTAGCGGTAGTCACTGGTACTAGTACCCGGCCCCATGACTGTACCCTTGCCGCGGGTACCCGGCGCGATAGGGTTAATCATATCTCCTTTTAACTGCTATGTCAACTACATAAACAATTTTAATTTTTTTTTTTAGGTATGATTCGCCAGTACAAAGACTTCGATCTTCCATCAACCTCTACTAACCATTCTATGAACAAATCTGTATAGGCGAAAGTGTTGAAAAAGTATATTCTGTACCGCGTTCAGCAATTAGGAAACATATTCTGCATTCTATGGATGATGACTGCAATAACCAGACATAGTAGGTCGAGCATCAAAATGACCCGCTATGGGCTCCTTGGTTCTGTAGAAAATGACCAGACACCATAGGTCAAGCATTGTATGACGCCCCTGAGGACCAATATTTCCCGATTACAGGAACAGACACTTTAGGCCGAGCAGTTTATGGGACAGGCACCCGAGGTCGAGCACCATCCAACACCCATTGCTTTAATAATAACGGCAGCAAAGGGAACCATGGGAAAAAGAGTTATCCTCTATGGATCTTCCTAACGTACTTATAAAGCATCTGTAATGCAGCCATCTTGGATTAAAACAAGGCTCCTACGAGATTACTGTTTCAATATGTAGATTCAATTGGTAGAACAGATAAAGTAAAGTCAGCATATTATGAAAGAGATGTATAGATTCTGTGTACAAGTTAGATTATAGAAAGTAATTGAAAATGAAAAGACAGCCCTATATCTTATATTAATCTGATCATGGAGGCCTTTTTACATTTTAAGCTATTCTCTCATCGGTTGAAAAATAAATACAGCCCTATCTTGTTCGTGATATAGTTTGTAATGAAATATCTTTAAATGGCAGCCCTGCGTTCTTGTAATTGAAGGAAACCGACACTAATCCTGTAAGCCGATGCCCCTGAGGCAGGGATTATAAGATACTTAGCCCTTTAACGGCAGGAAGATGCCTCCAGGCATTCCCCTGGCTACGGCAGGAAGATGCCTTCAGGCATTCCCCTGGCTACGGCAGGAAGATGCCCCAGGCATCTTAGAGGCATCATTGATACTTATATACAAAATTCAATAGGTAAAAAGATAATTATTTGATTCAAAAGAAATGTTGACAATGTATGAGAGCCATATCGACCTTTGATTTGGTATAACAAAATATGATCAGTCACCAAGGTAAACTACTTAAATGACATGACACATCACATGACATTGCTATTTCCAAAAAAAGGTGCCTGCCATAGCAGGGTCATTTGGACAGGCAATGCTTGCCATGCAATGCTGGGCAGGGGAACAGGGTGCTGCAGGGAAAGGGTTAGAGATCCATCCAGTAGATGTTGGCTTATGTTGGATAAGATTAGGGAAGATACTCTTGCTATCGGCAGTTTACCTTAACAATACTGTTTGATAAACCTGGTTTGGAAGTTGCCCTACTTATATCAGATACAGTAAAGAGGACAAGGGTAAACATCTTATCTCCAATTCGTGACAGAACTGTTTCTTACTTGTTGATTAGCTACTTCTTCGATTCGTAGTTGGCTAAATGTGGGCGATAAGGGCGAAGCAAACCACAGAGTAGAGAGATCGTCTGCTCTGGTGGCCAGTGTAGGTCAACCGTCACTTGACGTTGAATATTCATGGTGGTTGTGGTGGTGACCTAAAACCACTAAGAGGACTCGATGATCAAATCCAGCGTGATTTAGGGACCAGCGAACCTTGCGCCATCTTTGAATTGCGGAGGCTGTCAGAGGCTTGTCTCAGGGTAAGGAGATCGGAAATCCACAGCATTGAAATATATCATAGGAGAAAAAGTGTATCTAGGTATCATAGTTAGAAAAAGAACAAAGGGTTTCAGTTTTTATGCACACAAGAATCTCACTCTCGTGGTAGTTCAATCTTCATGGACAGGTTTTGTTCTGTCTGTCTCTATGTGGGGGAGCACCTCCAAGCATATGCTGTCGAAATCGTGCCTTTTTATATATAGTAGGTAACAATATATCATAGTATCGCCGCCAACTAGCATTATGTAATGTACTGTTGGTCCTCCCCTTTCCTTCTTTCATGTAAAAAGATAATACCTTAGGAATACTGTTAAATGTACTACGTTACTTGTAAACGTACTAAGTAAACAATATGTAATATGTAGCTTTATGTGTATAGAACTACGCCATCTAGCTATAATACACTTATGATTCACTAAACCCTCATTTCATATTAAAGAGAAAATTGTGCATGCTACCTTTTTGTTACCAGTGATTGATCATAAACAAACGCAGGAATGTCTAAATCCAAACTCTGGGGTGTTGTAGACCTCCTGTAGATCTCGCTGTTAACTAGACGAAACCCTCCTCTGTCTGTATACCAAAATGACGGAGCTGGGTTCGCATGCTGAGGAAGATCAAGTGTTGATCTATGCAGATAATGCAGGGAAAAACCTACACCACGGCATTGGGTCAGGCATGCAAACTATCTATTAGGTCGGGACTATCTCTACCCCCTCTCCCTACCTCCCTCTCCCTACCCCCTCTCCCTACCTCCCTGTCCCTACGCCCTCTCTCTACCTCCCTCTCTCTACCCCCTCTCCCTACCCCTTCTCCCTGCCCCCTCTCTCCACCCCTTCTCCCTGCCCCCTCTCTCCACCCCCTCTCCCTACCCCCTCTCTCTACCCCCTCTCTCTATCCCCTCTCTCTACCCCCATATCCCTACCCCCTCTCCCTACCCCCTCTCTCTACCCCCTCTCTCTACCCCCTTTCTCCAGCCCCTTCCCCTACCCCCTCTCTCTTCCCCCTCTCTCTACCCCCTCTCCCTACCCCCTCTCCCTACCTCCTCTCCCTACCCCCTCTCCCTACCCCCTCTCCCTATCCCCTCTCTCTATCTCCCTCTCTCTACCCCTCTCTCTACCCCCTCTCTCTACCCCCTCTCTCCACCCCCTCTCCCTACCCCCTCTCCCTACCCCCTCTCCCTACCCCCTCTCCCTACCTCCTCTCCCTCCCCCCTCCCCCCACCCCCTCTCTCTACCCCCTCTCCCTACCCCCTCTCTCTACCCCCTCTCTCTACCCCCTTTCTCCAGCCCCTTCCCCTACCCCCTCTCTCTTCCCCCTCTCTCTACCCCCTCTCCCTACCCCCCTCTCCCTACCTCCTCTCCCTACCCCCTCTCCCTACCTCCTCTCCCTCCCCCCTCCCCCCACCCCCTCTCTCTACCCCCACACGTCCCCTCTCACGGCCTCAGAACAGCTCTCTCAGAGTCTTCTTGTCACACGACTGACAGCGTCCCCTGGGTCACGTGACCGGAAATGAGGTCAGACAGGGTCATGTGACCAGGCCTCCATCACGCGCCGGTAGGGGGCATTAGTGCGGGCTATCAGCTACCAGGGGGCGCCATGTTGAAACAATTACTGTCGGTCGATAGACGTTCATGGACGAGCTGCGGACCTGGTCAGCGCACGGTGGACGAGCTCTGCCCGTGTAGCGTGGAACAGTCCATAGTCCACTAATTCATACGTTAGTACGAGTATTAGAGTCCTCAGTCCACGGATTCATATATTATTGACACTATATGAGTATTAGAGTAAGTCCTTAGTTCACTGATTCATATATTATTGACACTATATGAGTATTAGAGTAAGTCCTTAGTTCACTGATTCATATATTATTGACACTATATGAGTAGGAGTAAGTCCTTAGTTCACTGATTCATATATTATTGACACTATATGAGTAGGAGTAAGTCCTTAGTTCACTGATTCATATATTATGTGAAACCATATTCATGGTGACAATACGGGATGGAGTTATGAGTTGTTTCGGAGAAAGTAGTTCTGAACGAGCCGGCACGGCGAGTTCAGAACAAATTTCTCTGAAACAACGAGTAAATCTACCCCGTATTGGCACCATCACTATGGTTTCATATTATTATATACCTTAATTCGGTCTTAATTCACTAAAACTGACCGTAATTTGACGTCGAAGTGACTTGGCACAACTCTCAAACACGATGTGTACGTTAGCAGACACGCCGGATGTTGATAACCGGAAGTGATCACCGCGCAGGCGCGAATATATTATAGCGCCGCATAAATTAGCGAGCGATCACCCTGCTACGCTCGATAGTCCTGTCGGACAGCTGTTCTCGAGCGGTGCAGTGTCTCCGCTATTTGTTGATATCGACGAGTTGCCCGCTCTGCCCGTGAACGTATCATAATCGATATTTCTCGCATATCTAAGCTATCTAAAGTGTATCACGTGGTTCGTTATCGTATTCCACCTCGATGTTTGATGTACTTTCACACTAACTCGTTCCGTGGTTTCTGTATGAAGCCTCAGAACTCGCCAAGTGAAGGGATCCACCATTTTTAAATCTTGCGCCTAGAATTCTATTGTCGGCCTCTCGACCAATCAAAATGTGTTATTTCGTCAAAGCGTGCAGTCTGTCAGCCAAAGCGTGCAGGTAAGGTTCAAAGGATGCAGTCTGTTAGCCAAAGCGTGAAGTCTGTCAGTATCCAAAGGCACCAGTACAAAGATTCACGGCGTACAGTGCATTCTGTGTACACTAACTGTACCCCCAGGAGCAGTACGTATTTACACTGAGTTAGTGCATAGGTATGTAATAATATTGACACTATATGAATAGGAGTAAGTCCTTCGTTCACTGATTCATATATTATTGACACCGTATGAGTATTAGAGTAAGTGATTAGTTCACTGATTCATATATTATTGACACTGTATGAGTATTAGAGTAAGTGATTAGTTCACTGATTCATACATTATTGACACTATGTAAGATTAAAGGGTCCACCTACTACAATACAAATTGAAAACTTTCCGAGACCTTCGAGAAGATGGATAATGAATACAACAAACTTTGGTATTATGGACAGGCGGCTCTGTGCACCATTTATGTTTGATGTCGTAATACAGTCGCTAGTGCTCGTGTATTACGGCGCGTCAACCTCTCATGGTTTACCGCCGCCTGTCCAAAAAGCCATCTATTATTGTCTATATACATTATTGATATAATGAGTATTAGAGTAAGGCATTAGTTCACTGATCTATGCATTATTGACACTATAAGAGTATTACAATAAGTCCTTAGTTCACTGATTCATATATCATTGACATTAGGTGAGTAACACAGTCAGTCCTAAGTCTACTAGTTTGTTTGTTTGTGTAGCTCAATGATGAATAATTTAGGTAGACATCTTACCCCTAAACATTCACCGAGGTGAGAGTTCTTTTATTTCCTACATCACAGAGCCATGGTATAAGAAGGACTGGCCTTTGGTATAACAGTCCGCCACTGCTGGGGATGTAGGAGAAAGGTTGCTGCACACCACACAGCCATGGTTTAAGAAGGACAAGCTTTTGATATAGCAGTGGGTCTACCACTGCTGGGGATGAAGGAGAAAGGTTGCTGCACACCACACAGCCATGGTTTAAGAAGGACAAGCTTTTGATATAGCAGTAGGTCTACCACTGCTGGGGATGAAGGAGAAAGGTTGCTGTACACCACACAGCCATGGTTTAAGAAGGACAAGCTTTTGATATAGCAGTAGGTCTACCACTGCTGGGGATAAAGGAGAAAGGTGGCTGCACACCACACAGCCATGGTTTAAGAAGGACAAGCTTTTAATATAGCAGTAGGTCTACCACTGCTGGGGATAAAGGAGAAAGGTGGCTGCACACCGCACCACACTTCTCATAGTGTGAGAAGGTTTTGCCTTTTCATTTTGCAGTTAAGGGTGTGTTTCTATCCCTCTGCGTGGTAAATGGATCCTATAGTAGATTCAGAATGGCAGGAGGTGACAGTAAAACTAGCACCACCTGTGGGACCATTGAACAAATGGGAGACTTCAAAACCTCAGCTTTTCCGTTGTCCCAAAATGGGACGCAATTACCTTTCATTATGTCGTCTTCATGTCTGTCCCCTTGTGGCCATTTCGAAGTAATTGCGCACATGACTCACTGGCTCTTATATTATCGCCCGTTATTGGTGCGGAGCATGGAACGCTACACTGCACCCAAAGACACTTCCGGTCGGTACAGGCACTTCCGCTTCCGGTAGATATTGCTGGTACCCGGCCTGCGAGTATGGACTAGACTATAGGGGACTAGCATGCAGGGGACAAGTTCAGACTGAACTAAAACCTCATAACTAGTTCTGTTTTCAGATTTTCATTTTGTTACATTTTTCTACCACAGTTTTGAATCTTTTGATTTATTTTGAGTTCTTCTTTTGAGAAATCCCTTTGCATCGTTTACATTTCAACGTAACACGATCGTATATCGGATCTGATGATGTGAATTTCGGGATATTATTCAAAGGTCTAAATAGAAATCTCACACAACCAACAAACACCAGAATTAATAATATTCAAAAGATTTAAGATGTTTTCTCTACAATCTCCTAATTTAAAGAGTTTCAACTTTCAGGGCCGGGTCGGATCACGCAATGTTTGAAATGAAAACATTTGTCTGAAAAATGACGCAAGTTCATCGGAAACCGTTTGTTTGCTTAATGCTTTCTCCTAAATACTGAATAACATTCCTGCGCCATTTCAAAGACAACAGTACGGCGTGTGTGGCAAATGTTTTCAAAAGACCTTGTTGTACAATCATCAGTTTAGAATAACATCGTACGTTTTTCTAATGTGGGATCTGTCAAAATGTAGTTTGTAAGGAATTCTAAGAGGATTCATTTTCACAGTTAGATTTTGTTTCGCAACAAAACTATCAACACTGCTCCTCTGTTCTTTGCTGAATGAATCCGTTTCTATACGGTTTGTTTATTTTGTCGGTTCTGCTGAAATACATTCCTCAATTTTCAAATCTTCTCTCGCGTGAAGCTTTCATTGTGTACCTTTGCGCGAATATCTCACACTAACTGGACAGCTGTACAAAGCGACGAACTATAATTATTACTATTCATCTCACCCCTGGTACAAGTTGTGCCATTCAATTAACGTTGAAAAAAACATGCCATGCTCACCTACGTCATGGTACAACTCTACGCCATTGCCGTGGCGGAGAAATAACAGATGACGTAACAACACTGCACCCAATGAACGTCGATGTAAATATATTTGTCTTGCAATTACTTCTAATAATTTCAGTACATCCTTATTATCAATTATGTATTAAAAAATAATAATAGTTAATAAAGATAAAAAAAACGTCGCGAACTCTTTACTGTCGTGACGCCAGGCCGAATAACAGCAATATCTGCTTCCGCCACAGTCGTGAATGCTCCATGTTTCAAAAAGATGAATTTGGATGGTTTTACATTGATAACTAGACTTCAAATGAATTTCGGTAAGATATCATAATTATATTATTGCTTAGAATCGACTGTAATGTCCGTGTTGGGGGTGCGATAAAAACAGAACCGCTTTCGAATCATACTTTTAACCACTACGCTCACTCGTTTGGATGCTCCGTATCGTCACTCGGCTATGCCTCGTAACGATTACTACACATCCAAACTCGTGGCGCAGTGGTTAAAAGTACAATTCTAAAGACAGTTCTGCTTAAATACCTATCAGCGAATGTCTCACTTTTATTGACCAATAGTACAAATTCCGTTTGTCACTGAGTGACGAAAGAACATTCATACGTCCCTCCATACCACGTGACCACTCATTCTACTATTTATTGAGTTGTAGGATGGCATTTTAAATGATTTCTAGGTATATAATAATAAAGAGACACAGTGAGTGTGACTAAATTTCATCTGTTCCTCGATATTTTGGTCAAAATATCTCTGAACAGATTCCATTCAGTCACACTAACTATGTCTCTATATATTACTAACCTCCATAACATGACTTGTTGAGATGATGAATAATGGCGTCTTTAATGATTTCCAGGTATATGATAAAGGACACTTAGTAATGTAGGCCGAATTTCACTTGTTCCTTGTCGATTTGATCGGGATTCTGCTGCGAAGGTGTTGGTTGCCTCTGACGGCTTGGTATCGTCTTCGTTGGAGGCTGGCGGCTGTTGTGAAGACGTGCTTGGTCTTTCTTTTCTGACTGACCGTCGAAGGTTTGGCGTGTCCGACATGGGTGCTAAATGATGGTGTTTTAGCAATATTTTTGCGCGCCTGCGGGAGATGTTTGTACCGGAATTCTTAGGAGTTCTCCACCAGTGTTGTAAAGTATCGCTAAATGCCGTATTTTACGCGGGGATGCGCCTATGCGATTGCTACACGATCCGCCAAATTTCAGGGACAACGTTTTGGCCCTCGGATTGCTATTCTGCGATCAGCAGCTCTGTCGTAATCCTGGAGCAACGGGGCCCAGGTGGATTATGCCGCATAAAAGCATAAAGTATAGATCACAAGCTGTTTCCCTGAAAATACAATAGAAACCGTGCATACAATGCACCGTCACTGATAAATTGATACATACAGATGGCACTACTGACAGACAGGCTGTCAGCGTAACTAAAAAAATCTCCGCCGTTTTCGTCGGCTAAACGAGGTTATAGCGGGGTTCTACTGTACTTCTACCGATACCCCGGACTGAGATATCGCGATAAGATAGATGAGCAAACGAGAATTTGATAACTGTATCAGAAATGAGCCAATCCTATCCGCATACATCTACTAAAGAATTCCTCGTCTCCCTGCACCTTATTGGAGCTGTGTGTGTACATACAGCTACTTCTGAGACAGTGGAGCTTGTCCTGATGAGGTCTGCAGGAGACAGGGTGCTGTTTAAGAAGTTACGAGGGAGAATTGGTCTGGACGATAGGAGACCAGCCGCGAGGGAGGACATTGGGGAGGATCCGGTGTGAATATTGTTTAATAAGGGAGGTCCTGCGTGGACTCTCCTCTCCTTGCTGTAAATTCTTGTAGGACATCAACGACTGTTACAAATACAGTTGAACCCTACTAGGTGGGCCAGCTTCCACACGGACCAAAGCGATCCATGTTACAAAGTTACAGAATTTTCTCTTTATATCAGTGAGATGGGGTAGGATAAATACGAAACCGAACTCGAGTTTGCCTTGTCAATGTTTATACCATTCTGGTCAGGTCTGCTCCTCACTACACTCGGCTAATGCCTCGTGTAGTAATACACAACCTACCCATCGTGGCAGAAACATTGACAAGGCTAACTCGTTTGGTTTCTACAAATTATCCCACTCCTAATATAAAATCCCATAGGCTTAACATTGAGTTTCTGTATGCCACGCTGACTGGCATACAGAGTTTTATATGCCACTTGTGGCATACAGGAGTGTAATATTCCAAAATCAAGTAGACAGGGTAGGATAAAATCAAAACCTGATTCGTTTTAATCTTGGCCACCGCATGCCACTCCTGGAGTTTTGGCTGCAGACTTCACTAGGCTTCGCCTCATGAAGTCACTACACACACATCCTTACATGCTCCACCTCCCTCGCCTCCTCCTGACTTTCAACACCTATGCGGGAGGAGTCAGAGATTTGTGCATCAGCACTTCCTCACGGAGTCAGAGACTTGTGCCTTAGTGCATTCACAACCAACTTGGATTGACATACCAGTTAAACTTATCATTAGTTATTTCTCCTTATCTTTTGTCTGTATATCCCTATAATCTAGTTGTTTTCCTTTACGTCTATCTTACCTATAACAGTTAATCTTATCATTAGTTATTTCTCCTCATCTTTTGTCTATAGATGATTGTATATCCCTATAATCTAGCTGTTTACCTTCACGTCTACCTTACGTCTAATTGATTATACTTATAATAACTTGTATTATTGTCAACCTAGTATGAACTCAGACAAGCACTGGACACTCCCTGCTCGATGTTGATCGCCTGATGAGGTACGATCAATAGTACAAAACGGCGTGATTCCGTTGATACTCTTCACTAGACTTGCTCAAGTCTTTGATTATGAACATTCATTAAATGATTAAACACAATCAGAACTAAAGTTCACAACTGGTCCATGAATAGGATGCAGGGACTGGAGCCAGTCTAATCTTGTACCTGTAACCAATCGTTGTCATCTTGATTGCTAACAATCTTTAATAGGAAATTTACCGTGTCTGGCTTTTTGTGATTCTCTACGCTTACTTTTTATAATATATTCTGTTTTCTCACAAATTACTGTCTCTTTATTCAGATTATATTTAAACACGTAAAAAGTCCATTTGTTGTGAACTACATTTCCTAAATATCACATACCTGAAAATCATCAAAATACACTATTTGATGCAAAGCTTGACAGTGGGCCCAAACATAATTTATACGTCAATCCCAGCAGCGGTTAGCATTTCTCTGGTCAGGTCTGCTACTCACTACACTCAGCTAACGCCTCGCGTGGTAATACACAACCTGCCCATTGTGGCATAAACATTGACTAGGCTAACTCTCGTTTGGTTTCTACTGAGTATTTCACAGACGTTCGGCGATAGGTGTTTAATAATACTCGTTAATGTAGCAGTATTTCTGCAGACGTTGAGAACGTAGAGGTGAGCCACGTGTAACAAGGCGACACAGAGCGCGTCTGAGGAAGCTGTAAACCAATTACCGCCTCTTTCCGCCTTGACGACGGTTTCCAGGGAAGGCAGACGACATTTTGCTTGTTAGTATGCCGCCGACATTAGCGTTTCCCGCGTTACGCCCACCTGACATAACAACCATCGACAGGGCCATGTTTTATAAAAGAAGCACCCGCCAGTCCTGTGCGCATGCCTAGAGTCGTCTGCGCATGTGTAGAGTCGTCTGCGCATGCGTCCTAATGCGTAGAGACGCTGGGGCATGCGCACTGCGACTTACAGATTCTTCACCAGAACAGATTTGCTCCGGTTGACAGTCCTATAGGAAGCGGCGGTCGTTACAAATTAATGAACACAAATGAGGAGAGAATAGAGAAACAATAGAAGGGACAGGACGCAATGGGATTGCTTCTCAGGGCTACTGTTTGCCGAGATGAAAGAACTCATTCTGATGTCAATGTTGTTTTTTCACAGTGCTCAGTAGGAAGCAAATATGGCCTATTCCTAATTAGAGTAATTGGATATAGGAATCGATTTATTGGCACTTCCCTATACACCCAACCTTTCAATAAGAAATAAAAAGAAACATATATAAAGGCACGATAAAGGTACAGAGTAAAAGTGAACTAAAAGATAAAACACCACCGTGATGTTCCCTGTGGGGAGAATTTAATGGATATAGATATATATGTATACATTTATATGATGGGGGCCGGAGGTGGTAATAACAGAAACCTGCAGCCTTCTTACCATATCTACTTCTGACAGAACGGTCCGGTATTTCGTTGTAGAGTTTCAGTTTGCGCAGCATATTATATTGGAATCATCTAATTTTAGCGACTATCATAAAAACACGTATGTATCATAAGTTGCATTGTACAAATTTTATAAGTGTTTAATCTTTTACTCGGCCGATCTCCTACAAAGGTGCAAGGCGAGAGTGGACAAGGTCAGTAGAGCGGAAGCCCTGCAGAAAAGCACAAAGATGAAATCGAAGAAGACAAGGTCTTCCTGATAAGCACCTTTAGACAGGGCCACAAAACCCTACCATCTATAGCGCAGAAAAATTGGGAGATTCTGGGAAAAATTCAGCTCGACCAAAAATCTGTACAATTCAAGACTCATCAAAGGCCACAGACGGCCAAAATACCTACGTGATCACCTAGTACGGGCTAGAACCATATACCACAGTGAAAGTGCCTCGAAAAAGGGAGAAAAGGTATGGGACAATAAATGCACTAAAAAAAACCTGCAAATACTGCCCCTACATCAAAAGAAGCTGGACATCCAACCAAGAAAAACACAGGATCTAGGTCACACACAACCAACCATGGTCAAGTTCTGTAACACACAGGCGAAATTCGCCGAAATCCGTGCTCAAATCGGTCAGTTACTCACTAGTCGCGTAGCAGCCCTGTCAACCACCCGAAAATAGGCCTTTATGTGGCATTTCTAGCTGGGGACGACATCCTGCCGAGTGGATGCGCCTGTACGAAAAGGAGCACCACTGACCGACTTTTATATCCCAAAAATCTTCTTCTTTTTTAAAGAGCTGTGTTTATTTCCAGATTTCAAGACATATCGTGCAGCTTGTATGCGTTCAGAAATCTTAACATTGGTTATCAATCACAACATAATCTTATGTGGTCATATACTTGCTCCTATCTAAATTTCTTTTACTGGATTTTGAGTAATTTCTTTTCTTTTTCCCCGTTATTTTCACAGTAAGAAAAACCTGAATATCTAACTTTCCTAACACTACACTTCGTTGCCGGCCATCAGTTTTCACTTTGTGGAACTGTTCCATTGATTCAACTACTCATTCATTCTCCAAATTGTCTGATTGTCACATCAGATCATAGAAAGTCGTAGATAGTCCTTCAAAAAATAATATATTGTGGGTGCTGAAAGAGAACAAATACAGATGAAGAAATGGAGGAACATTGAGGATAATTGACACCTTCCAACATTTACAGGACAAGGAAGGGTAGACATGGACAGGTTGAGATATGTGTAAACAATATGGAGGAAATTAAGTATATAGCAGAGTATTAAGAAGGAAATTGATGAGTGTTGGTCTGTGTCCTTGTTTGCCATCGAGTTTGGAGTGCTCAGTAATATGAACGAGGCGATGGCCGAGTGAATATTCTGAAGCGCACCAAACGAGATGGTGAACAGGGACTCAGACCAAGCACGAATATGTTTCTGATTTTATCTTCCGTTGAGAACGAGTTACCGTTCTCACAAGCCTGTTGAGAACGAGATCGTAATGCTAAGCCCATGGACGTTTATACCAGGCTAAGATAACAACTGAGAATTCGACCAGTTAAAAAATCTCATCTTTTACATTTCCCAACAATCTTATGGGTGTATTTACCGTCGGCAGGTGTGACTTGGGACTTAGTGAGCTGAGGTCAGGAAACTAATGTGTTCAGAAGTCATTCACAGCACACAGTCATTTGTGCCTCCCCTTAATTCTTTCCCAACAACTGCTTTCAACTGATTCAGGCTTTGTGTTAAAGCGTACAGGTTTAAATCTCTGGTGAGATGAGATTTTCAATAACGTGGGTGAATATGAAGGGAGCTTTTGTTTCGGCATCAGGGACCTGTTTCACTAGTTTTGTGACATGTCTAGATGGCGTCTAGATGGTGTGTCCAGTTTCATAAGAACTAGACATTAGACTCTATTTTGTCCGTTCTTGCTTGCACTGTTGGTGCCGCTTTTCATATTTGTCTAACACTTTTGTCACGAAACTAGTGAAACAGGTCCATAATGTGTAGATTTGTCTAATTCTTATGCTTGGGATCTGTCTTTACCTAAGGGCAGCTACTTGTGTTGTCACGAAACCAGACAACCCCAATGTGTCTGTATGGTGTCACAGACATGTCACGGAACTAGTGAAACAGGTCCCTGATGTCATGTTCAGCTTTCAATGACAACATGACTTCTACGTTAGAAAGCATACGTTAGAATGTAGTGGAACCTTGATGTTTGATACTGAGCTACGACTGAACTCAATTGTAGAAATATTGTAAATGGGTTTGATATTTTCTAAAATAAAAAAGGAGATAAAGCATAAAATATATTCATAAGTGCCTTAAACATAGACTTCAATTGAACTCTGCAAAATACTCTTGTGGAATTAAAGTTATACACCGTGAGAAGAGTAGGGAGTTTCTGGTGTAATGAAGCTTGATGTAAATCATCGTAAATATTTGTAGGATTTGAGAATATATATTATAGATCTGATGATAAAACAACCACGAATCCTCGAATCCAGTTAGGTTTCTCACACTTTATTGATTTTATTAAGTGTGATAGAAACCAATATTTCAGGGGATTTGCCTTCTCTAGGGTCTAATTTTGTAGATATATTATTGTGGTGGTCGCCGCCTGACTAGCAGGTTGGAAGACCCCTTTCCAGAATGCTAGTTCCTAGCGGGATCCCACCCTATGAACAATTACGTAGGTTGGTTCGGTTTTCGGTAGGTTTGCACGAACTTAGTAACACAAAACACAACTCACATGTTTAATAAACAGGAATGTTTATTAACAAGCTACTTCCCGGAAAGATCTGGAAGATCTTACCTACAAGTACAGTACCCCAGCATGGTGTGCTGGGTAACGCTGGAGAGGCTAATCTAAAAGACTTGCCTAACCACCAGGAAGGTTACGAGAACCCACCTGCAAATATGAGGGTCCAAGGGTCCGCTCTCAGGGAGAGACGCGTGAGCACACCATGTCAGCCTACTGTCAACGCTGAGTATATATACCCAGCGTTACGTAATCCCAGTCTCAGCCGCGCCCCTCTTGTGTGGGGTGTTGCCAGGAACCACTACACAGTAAGGATTGACTCTCCACGCCATCTTCCTAAGAAAGTCCGAACACTGTTGGACTCCCGCCCCACTACATAATGATCGTACATGACACTTTGTTCTGTATAAAATTCAATGTAATTTATAATCTCACCAATGCATTGATATTGACGGGGAGGCCTGTGCAATTGTATAGAAAATCAATGCAGAATTCTTAATCCCCCAAATAGATGTATATGTAATGGACAAAACTTGATAAAACAATGAATAAACAAGGATTTCTCACACAGACTGACTGAGTTGATACAATACAGCTATTATTCTCTATCTCAGACTCCTCGGGTGGCTCCCTATTCCTATATACCTTCAAATGTGTAGTAAAAATTCTTTCTTATCCGGTGTGGACATTTTCCCGGTCCCTGGGGGGGTTTGGGTGTTTCCCGGTTCAGAAAAAAAAATTCCGAACCGGGAAACACCCAAACCCCCCCAGGGAACGGGAAAATGTCCACACCGGATAAGAAAGAATTTTTACTACAATGATTTCCAAAAAAAAACCATCAACCACTGACTGACAGTGACTAGATCCAACCCACAAATATCACAATCCAACCTCAACAGAACTAAGAAGGAGGGACCACTAAATACACCTGAGCATTTAGAATATTCCCCCACAATCAGCCAACCATAGCCTGACGAGATAAACGATTATCGAAACTGCTGGAGTGTAGGGATCATAGTAAAAGATCCCCATAAGATCACCCTTCCCCACATCAAAATACTGGTAGAGGGCACTACAGCCACAATGCGCAATAAAAACACCAGGTGGCAGCAGAACTGCAAACACACTGGTACCCTACCACCAACATAGCTTGGCCTAAACAGCCTAAAAAGCACACACACGATTGGCCGACAACATGCCCCACTAGGCCGGCACGGCAGCGGAACCAATCACGGGGAGCTAAAATTCTGTTTAGCACAGAAACCCAATGGGTGAGAAGCTTAGCAGAGGACGGGATCACACTCTCCGCACCACTGCGGAAGCGGAGACGATCTAGTCACACACCAGCAGTCGCTCAAGTTGATTGCACGTCGACCTCATACCTTCAAATATGGTTTAATAATGATATTTAGCGTTATTTGCTCACCCACCATCAAAACCGAAGCCAGATCCAACCTTATGAGTAACTTGACACTTTATGTTTTCTCCCCACTACGTTTTTCATATGAATTTTGTAAGAGACATTCTGATTGATATAAATGTCAATCTTGGGGTGCATACAGCAACCTTGGGTAGTATACGGTAACCTGGGGTAGTACACATAAGTTACTGCAACCCCCAGAACGTGGTGTAAGCATAGAGTTTATGTCACCCCTAGTACAAGTTTAGCCATAGGAATAGCATTAGAAAAAAATACTCAACGATAACCCCTCGTAAAGTGACAATACTACGCATCAGCCGTAGTGAATTTGAGATGACGTCATATAGATTTGCCAAGTCTATTCTAATTATTGTGAAGTTTTTATGATATTTAATGTCATAAAAAGGGGTGAGATAAATCCAGAACTGCACTCGAATCGTAAAATACACAAAACTCCACCCATTTGAATGGACCATAATCGTCACTCGGCTTCACCTTGATGACAATTACGTACCATCCAAACTTGTGGAGTATCGTCTATTTATACGATTCTCGATGCAGTTCTATATAAGTATGGCCATAGGTATATAGGAATAGTAGTCACCAATATTATCTTGGGGAGCACCACCACCTGACACTTTTCTTCGTGATATTTTTCCTGCGGATGTTCCGTCAGTAGGTGTAAACTGGGCTTTATACAGATGTAGAGAGCAGTGTAAACTGGGCTTTATACATGTGCAGAGAGCAGTGTAAACTGGGCTTTATACATGTGCAGAGAGCAGTGTAAACTGGGCTTTATACATGTGCAGAGAGCAGTGTAAACTGGGCTTTATACAGATGTAGAGAGCAGTGTAAACTGGGCTTTATACAGGTGCAGAGAGCAGTGTAAACTTGGCTTTATACATGTGCAGAGAGCAGTGTAAACTGGGCTTTATACATGTGCAGAGAGCAGTGTAAACTGGGCTTTATACAGATGTAGAGGGCAGTGTAAACTGGGCTTTATACAGATGTAGAGGGCAGTGTAAACTGGGCTTTATACAGATGTACAGAGCAGTGTAAACTGGGCTTTATACAGATGTAGGGGGCAGTGTAAACTGGGCTTTATACAGGTACAGAGACCAGTGTAAACTGGGCTTTATACAGATGTAGAGAGCAGTGTAAACTGGGCTTTATACAGATGTAGAGAGCAGTGTAAACTGGGCTTTATACATGTGCAGAGAGCAGTGTAAACTGGGCTTTATACAGATGTAGTGGGCAGTGTAAACTGGGCTTTATACAGGTGCAGAGAGCAGTGTAAACTGGGCTTTATACATGTGCAGAGAGCAGTGTAAACTGGGCTTTATACATGTGTAGAGAGCAGTGTAAACTGGGCTTTATACAGATGTAGAGAGCAGTGTAAACTGGGCTTTATAAAGATGTAGAGGGCAGTGTAAACTGGGCTTTATACAGGTGCAGAGAGCAGTGTAAACTGGGCTTTATACAGATGTAGAGAGCAGTGTAAACTGGGCTTTATACAGATGTAGATAGCAGTGTAAACTGGGCTTTATACAGGTACAGAGAGCAGTGTAAACTTGGCTTTATACAGGTGCAGAGAGCAGTGTAAACTGGGCTTTATACAGATGTAGAGAGCAGTGTAAATTGGGCTTTATACAGATGTACAGAGCAGTGTAAACTGGGCTTTATACAGGTGCAGAGAGCAGTGTAAACTGGTCTTTATACAGATGCAGAGAGCAGTGTAAACTGGGCTTTATACAGATGCAGAGAGCAGTGTAAACTGGGCTTTATACAGATGCAGAGAGCAGTGTAAACTGGGCTTTATACAGATGTAGAGAGCAGTGTAAACTGGGCTTTATACAGATGTAGAGAGCAGTGTAAACTGGGTTTTATACAGATGTAGAGAGCAGTGTAAACTGGGCTTTACATAGATGTAGAGAGCAGTGTAAACTGGGCTTTATACAGGTACAGAGAGCAGTGTAAACTGGCCTTTATACAGATGTAGAGAGCAGTGTAAACTGGGCTTTATACAGATGTAGAGGGCAGTGTAAACTGGGCTTTATACAGATGCACAGAGCAGTGTAAACTGGGCTTTATACAGATGCAGAGAGCAGTGTAAACTGGGCTTTATACAGATGCAGAGAGCAGTGTAAACTGGGCTTTATATAGATGTAGTGTCTCCGGGGAACATAGATGGGGATTCCGCGGTTATCTAACCTCGACCACTCCATCGCTAAGTGCATCACACATTGACCAGATAACCCTCACTGTAGAGGGGCGATAATTCAATGATACCGCCTTCCCACAGAGACAGTAACACAATGAGATGTTTCAGCAGATTCTCCGGGTGCCGCCCACAGGGCTGTGTTGTATAAAACATGTGTGTTCGTAATGCTGACGACTAAACCAATAAAAACTCTTTCCACTATTATCGGTGACGTTTTGTATGCTTTATTTATTTTTATTTTCTGTTATAGCAGTGTTTATTTTTCGGTTAGCAGTTATCGCAGTGTTTATTTTCCAGTAAGCAGTTACAGTAATATTTATTTTTCAGGTCGTAATCATAGTAAAAAAATTTCAGTTAGCAGTATTCGTTTTTCAGTTAGCCATTATAGCAAAGCTTATTTTTCAATATTAGTGTCGCAAGTTTATACAAGCCTTTATAAAGTAACTGTAAAACATACACTGTTTACGAAAAGACTATGCTGAAGAGTTAAAGTAAGCGTTGAAAAAAGAAAATATCGAAAAGAGAAAAAAGCAGTCTACTCAAGATGTGAATGGATTATGTACAAATTGACCATTAATAGATGTATGGCTTGTATCAGGGATGAGATCACTGGAACATAATATGGAGAAACCAAACAAGAGGTAGTCGTGTTGTTGTTTATTGCACGATGGCAAGATCGCCTATTACTGCGCGAGGCGAAGCCGAGAGCAGTAATATGCGATCTTGCTGGAGTGTGATGAACTATAACACAACTAACTCAAGTTTGGTTTAGAATTTATCCTACGCCCGTCTAAATTACCTCTACATTGACAAAGGGCATCATTTGTCAAATGTATCCCACTAGACCGATATTTTTCATTTTTCTGAACTCCAGACCAAATACAGTGACCCAATGTTAAGCCTATGGAGTTTTTTATTAAGGGTAGGATAAATTGATGTAATTATATCATATTATGGAGAAACCAAACAAGAGTTAGTCATGTTGTTGTTTATCGTACGACGGCAAGATCGCGTATTACTGCGCGAGGCGAAGCTGAGAGCAGTAATACACGATTTTGCCTGAGTGCAATGAATAATAACACGACTAACTCGAGTTTGGTTTAGAATTTATTCTACCCTGCCCGTCTAAACTACTTCTACATTAACAAATGACGTCATTTGTCAAGTGTATCCCACTAGAGCGATATTTTTCATTTTTCTGAACTCCAGACCGAATACATTTACCCAATGTTAAGCCTATGGAGTTTTTTTATTAGGGGTAGGATAATATCATGAAACATCACAAAATTTTATATGATTGTTTATATGGCATGAGTTGTCTTGCAGCAAGATATCACAAAGCGGAGCTGAGTGATATCTGTAGCGTAAGACAATGAATGCCATGTAAACAATTATATGAAATTTCGTGATGTTTAGATTTTATCCTACCCTGTTACATATTTTTAACTTCATATGTCACCAGTGACATATAAATATTTTATGCCATAACTGTGGCATACAGCTTCACCATGTTAAGTCTATGGAGATTTATATGAGCGGTAGGATAAATATCTTTTTTTTATATATTTTTTTTAATTTTCGATTTTTATACTGCCATTCTGCGCAACTATACATAGCTGGACTGATTGCAGAGGCAGTCACATGGTTTACAGACAACTCTGGCTCATCATAAGCCAGTATATAACATGTTTCTTTAAGCATAATCCAAATAGGAATAATACAACAAGTTCAAAGAACCATTACTTTAGATATAAATCTACAAACACTACTCTCATAGCGATGATAACACCATTTTTCAAAGTATCTTCAGGAATATGTGTACACTCGTCAAGTTTCATTGTCCAATGTAGTGGATAAAAACAGATTTTACCGTTATCTACCCAGACCAGGTCTTGTAGTCAAGTACAATGGATTACTTGCACAGAAATTCCAGGATTTTGAAATACCATAAAGACAATTTAGTGATGGATAGTTGGTTTCCCATACATAGCGGGAGAGTATCTATACGATATGAATTCCTGTTTTTCATATAACATGAAGAATTCATGCCGGTAATAGAGGTGTATCGTGTGCTGTCTATAACATCGTAAGTCTCCCTGATATCAGAATCTGCGCACTTCCTTTTGGTTCCCATCGCGTTATGTTTCATTACGTACTTTTTGTTATATCTCCATAAAGTAGTTCCTCTCTCTCTGCGAGGGGCCAGAGTGTTTCTTAGCCATTAGAACTGAAATGTCTGGAGAAGTTTGTAGCAGTATTACGTCTAGGCCAGGATACATATCTCCCTCCGGACATTCTTACGATTAGAGCTTCTCTAGATGGTACTTTGTATAGCAACCGACACACAGTCTCGTACAGCTTTTTAATCTCTGCCATTCCTACTACATGTATAGTGTAAATCCTACTGGATCTTAGAGAGTAAGAACGAGGCTTTCCAATATGTTGAAGTCTCTTAAGCCCAGTTCAGAATTGATTTTTCTGGAACATTCAATGTATATTTTGCGAAATGCATGTGAGCTTTTATTTCAGATTTCACCTGATTACTGCTTCTGAGACGCTAAATTTGTTGGAGATATTACTATGAAATAATATCTCACATACACGACATTTTGTGTTGGTGATTCTGGAGATCGCTGCCGTTTCTCGCTTGGTGTGTCCCCGACATGAAGCCGGAGACACACCAAGCGAGTCAAGGTGGCGATCTCTGGGATTGCCAACACAAAATAGCATATATCTGAGATATTTTTTCATTGTAAAATCCCCCACCGATAATATAGCATATAGGAAGCAAGTATCAAGGGAAATACGAAATAATAGCTCACATACTAGCCATTTTGTGTTGGCGATTCCGGAGATCGCTGCCTTGACTCGCTTGGTATGTCCCGGGTATAATGCCGGGGACACACCTTGGCGATGGTGAAATCGCTCAATATTTCTTGCTTCCAAGGTGGGAGGGAGTTTTGCTCACTCACTTGCGAGCTGCGACACACCTAGCAATACAAGACAGCAAGTAAACGACAGCGATAACCTGCACTGAGCAAGTAGGGCGAAATTTGCCAAGTCTGAGCGTTGTTTGATATTTGGCGATCACTATATCGGCAAGTAAGTCTGTTTTTTTACGGCAAAAAGGTGATCATGTGACTATAAAACTCAATCGGATTGGTTGATTCATTGTCGCTAGTAGGGCTCACTCACATATCGTTCACAATGGACAGAAAACTCCCGGTTTTCGGCAGTACTATAGCGATTTTGTGTTGGCGATTATGTGGGCGTATTTGGTGTCCTCTTGGCGATACCATCAAACATGTTTGATATTATCGCTCATGGGATGTACTGGCGATTTTTTAACTTTCCTACATCCAAGTCGCTCTCATATCCCAGCAAGTCGAGGACACACCAAGCGATAAATTTTATCGCTCATATAATCGCCATGACTATGGAGACGAGTGCAATTATCGCCAAAGTTTCTCGCTTGGTGTGTCTCCGGGATCATGCCGGAGACACACCAAGCGAGAAAGGCAGTGATTTCTGGAATTGGCAACACGAAATGGCATGCATGTGAGATATTATTTCATATTTCCTTTGATTATTGCTTCCGATACGCTATATTATCGGTGGGAGACATTATTATGAAAAATATCTCAGATATATGCTATTTTGTATTGGCTATTCCAGAGATCGCCACCTTGACTAGCTTGGTGTGTCTCCGGCTTTATGCTGGAGACACACCAAGCGAGAAACGCGGCGATTTCCGGAATCGCCAATACAAAATGGCGTCTATGTGATTTCATATTTCACCTGATTATTGCTTCCAAGATGCTTAATTATAAGTGGGATATATTACTTTGAAATGATATTTCACATACGTGAAGTTTTGTGTTGGCGATTCGAGAGATCGCCACCTTGACTCGCTTGGTGTGTCCCCGGCTTTAGGCCCAGTTGGTCTCACTCCACCGACCTTTGCTGCTCCAGCCGGGCATGATACCAATGCCACCAGAGACTCTCTTCACTGCATGGAGTTGTCCCTATGCCTTCACTGCCATATAAGGAATAAAGAAGGCATGGATTGACCCAGCAGCCAATGACTGCATTCAGAGCAAACCACGACATTCCCTTACACCTCCTGACATAGTGTTAATAGCACCTTGGGTCAGTTCTACAGTTTATATTTGACCTTAATTTCCTGGGTCAAAACGGCCCTCCTACGAACTAGGAACAAATGGAATATTCATCATTGATGAATGAGCTTGCAATTAGTTAGATTCAGTCTATGGATAGTTTTCTGTAACCCACTTGCACCCATTCAACCCATTTCTCCAACCGCCTGAGTCTAGGAGCCAAACATATCAAGCACCAGTGGGTCAATGAGGTATTTTGGTCTCTAGTGATTGGACAGCTGGGCATGAAACCCTGAGATGCTGGCACCCTGAGCCTTTCCCACTGTCACAGTGAATAGCACGTAGATAGTGAAGGGATAGATGTTTCTCACCACGCTGAAAGTGTATGTAACCACTCTAACCTTTATTAGGCAACTTATATAGGCGTGCAAGCACCCCTCTCATAAGATCTCACACTCTCAAAGTCGTAAGAATTATTTTCCATAGAGCGTAGTGAGAGTAGAGTATACGACTTAGAGAGTGTGAGATGTTATGAGAGGGGTGCTGCAAGCATGCTCTGAAAAGTCACTCTCCCCCCAGATCTTTCGCGGCGCTAGCGCTGGCTTAATCTCTGCCCCAACCCAGTGACGCCAAATGCTGGTTCTCAGGGTATCAACTAAGTACAGGGAGAACCAGCCAGCATTTCAGATTCAAAACAAGGCAGCTGTCGACAGTTATACAAGTCAAACAACCCACATATCATGAGTTTGGAAATATGGGAACTGTTAAGGGAGCTTGACAGAAAATCTAGCTGTTTCTTATTCAGACTTAAAACATTTTATAATGGGAATTCACAGTTGATTAGACTGCCCCTTCAGAGGAGCACATGGCATTGTTGACAAAACAAAGCCCTGCAACACATGAGGTGCTTTCCACTTTAGAAAGTAATCCCAGAGGCTGTGTCTGGTTTGACATAAATAGAAATAGAAATGAGCGTATTTTATTTATCATATAAATATGTGCATCTCTATTTACACGAAATATCCTGCAAATCTCTCAGAATTTAGGACAATTGAAAACTGGCGTATGGGCCAGATTTGAGCCCAAACAGGCAGGTTGGGGCAGAGATACAAAGCGACCACAGGAAGTAGAGTGCATGATATCTGATGGGAGAGTGCTAAAAACACTACACGAAAACCACCATTTTATTCATATATATACGCCATCGCGGAAGTGCATGTATTGGCTGAATATTGATGTCAATGTATATGTATATATATACGCCCAAGCCTTATATATACGGACGCATCTTGGCTGTATTTCACACCAGGCGTATATGAGAGGAAATATCCTCTCCCCCCACCGCCTCCCGCCCGTTTGTGTTGGTAGAAGAACAGGTGTCCTAAGTAGGAAGCCCTCCCCCCGCCCCCTCCCCCACCTCCCCCCGCCCGCTCTCAGTGAAGCCCTCTTCACTGGATGCTTATATATGCCTACAAATGAGGTCTATACGCACGGGGAATTGGACGACCTTGTATACGCAAAATACCTACTTATATACGCCGGGCGTATCCATATGTAAAATAAAGATGTTCGTGCAGTGAAAGTCTCCAACTACATACAAATAGTTGTCCTCGGGTCCCGGGCTCAAAGCGAGGTTCCTGGTTAGCGTCCGGAAGTCAGGTTAGTATCCATGGCAACCACGATGCGCCCTCAGGTGGAAGGATAGGAAACTAACAAGGACGCATGCGCAGTTTGAAGACGAGGCTGACACGTCCGCCGTCTCAGTGACCCCGGGGTCGTGGGGTCAGGGGGTGGGACGCCTCTCGTTTTCAGCAACACATGGGGCCCGCGCGAGATCCCGCAAATAAACGACGAGAAAACGCGAGATGTGGGTCAATGACGCCTGGCCGCTGAGTGGCGCTGTAACGCGCGTGGCAGATACCCGGATGTGAGGAGGGGCATACTTTATACTGTACTAGCGACTTCGTTGACTTGTATTTAGCTACCACCTACCCCCTCCCCACTTCCCCCTACGTTGGGCCCTTTAGCGGGTGAATGGGAAACCATCGTAAACTCGTGGTTATCATTTCGTATGACACAGGTGCTTGAACTGATATACGGCGATCAGAACTCTATGGATTGACACCAGCGAAAGGGTGAGATCTCATTGCATTCTCTCAAGGAAAGGAGATTGGAAAACTACAGTTCAAAATTATGTTTTCAGTACAGCTAAAAACAAATCATAATGATAGAAGTACATCTGTTTAGAGAAAAACAAAAAAAGATAACAGGATTCAGTTAGGTACTGTACGAGAATCTCACTCTCTGGCCCTTCAGTCTCCATGCCTATGTCTGGTTCACTCTATCTCTATGGGTAGGAGACACTCCGAGCGGATACTACCCGAATCGTAGTTATTAGATATAGTATGTAACCAAGCTCCAGGGCCGTACTTTGTTAGATACGGAGGTAAAGTAGTAAATAAGATACTAGAAGTTTATATCAGCCCGAGTTAAACTTATATATATATATATATATTTGAAAATAGTTCACTTGCAATAATGTGACATAATTTTGAAATCAAGTTTTCTAGACTCGGTATGCTACAAGTTTACTAACTTAAGAAACACTGGTTACAATACTAGTCTCTGTATTCTGTACTCTCACTACGTTCTATAGGAGAATAATTCTTAACGCACTAGGCTTAGAGCCTTGAGAATCCACTGGCCTGCCCCCCCCCCCATGCTAAAGACGTAGATCAATGCAACCCAAAGATTCCTATAATCTCAATGATGCCACCTAGCGGGAATACTGTGTGCCAGTGGATTCTCATAGCTCCCCTGATTGATACCCTCTCACTTTGATTTTAATTGGGTCACAGTCAGGAGCAGGTGAAATTTATTGCAATGATAACACAGGCGGCCAGAGAACTAGAGGAGGGGAAGAGGGAGGGGTAGGAGGAGGTGTATGGTTACAGGAAGCAACTGGGGGGACATATCATAATAAGGTCACAGTCAGGAGTAGGCAAAATTTAATTGCTATGATAACACAGGCGGCCAAGGAACCGGAGGAGGGGAGGGGAGGGGTAGGAGGAGGTGTATGGTTACAGGAAGCAACTGGGGGGACATATCATAATAAGGTCACAGTCAGGAGTAGGCGAAATTTAATTGCTATGATAACACAGGCGGCCAAGGAACCGGAGGAGGGGAGGGGAGGGGTAGGAGGAGGTGTAGGTTTACAGGGAGCAGTTTGTGGCCATAAATAGGAGATTCTGTTCATAGTGGACAAGTCTTTGATACATGGGCCAGACAGAGAAGGATAAAAACTTTACCTTTATTCTTATTGAGTTTAATCATTTAATGAATGTTCATAATCAAAGACTTGCGCAAGTCTAACTACAGCTGTGAAAGCTCCATATCTGTCAGCAGCCTCAATAGACAGGACAACAACCGGAAGTGATGTAAAAAGTGACGTGATGACGCGCGTCTCAAATTACCCGCTCCCCGCCGCCATTTTGTTTTATGGAAACACTTCAATTCATCAGGTCTGGTGTAGTTTTTTATGTGACGGGCGTGCTGGCGATAGAGAACGAATCTAGTGACGACACGGTCTGTGCCAGTCTGACCCAGAATGCATCAGATGAAAAATGAGACTCTTACATGCCGGGTACCAGCTCCGGTGTCTGTCACGTGCTTATTGTGCTGGTACTGGGCGTGTGTCGTACATTGAGTACAATAGTCCCAGACACTAGTTGTCCACAGTAATACAATCATGCTTCATAGTTTGCTTTTTTTCTGATTATTTTAATGGATCGATATCTGTAAGGAAATACCTTTTGAAAATCTCTCACGCTGGTGATATTTAGATATCTACAATTATCAGTCAAAACTGGTTTATTGGGATTTATACTAAGGCTTTATGATTATATTTAATGTTTTGTCCAGATTATACAAATTTATTAGGTATTATAGACTAATTTACTTTTGCTTGATTTACAAAGGAAATGTACTGATAAATATTGATGTCTTCAATTCTTTCAAGGACAAGGACGGTGACCCATGGTTCTTAAAACTTAAATGTGAAGTACTATACATGTAATATATTCTCTGAAAGCTTGAGGAAAAATGACAGGGGTTTAACTAGGTTTAACTATCCCAGCGAGGAGGGCAGCCATAGGATGCAGGGACCGGAGCCAGTCTAAGCTGTAGAGTGTCTCCGATTCATTCCGCCCACACAGAGATTGTCCTTATAAATAACAGGGCACATTACGTCAGCAAAGTGGTGGGATATTGGCATTCATATTACATTGAGTATGTAATATGGAATAGTATTTCAGGTATGTTGATATTGAGATCCAGATAATTTTATGGGATTTTGTTTATTGCGGGGAAGCTACCAATGATTCATTCCTATGTATCACACCATATCTTTAATACATCGACATATTCATATTTCTCTTTTATTTATGATCTCTATGAAGAAACCGCCAGATATATACCTGTTAGATATAGGAGCTCCTATGTGGAGAACCGAAGTTCATGTGTATTTTATGTTCTGCTGTTAGAACCTTAGGCCATGCACTTCATGTTAACATCAAAGTCTGCATGTAAGTCCAAAATATCTGGACATAGCGTTATTCATCGAAAGTAATAACTGGAGCCTGTGGAAGATCGGCGACTGTTTGCCGAACAGACCACTCCAGTCTAAACAAAAAACTTTTAAAAAAAAGAAGCTAGTCATAGAATCTGTACATAGAAGCTATACAGACTCTACATGTCAGCTTGTAGAACCAGTGTATTGAAGTTGTCTGTTATTATTTTTTTCTTCACAAAGCAGTCTTTATTTCATGTAGATAAACATATTCATTTCACATGCAAAAGTTGAACAACGTCTGGTGGTATGACAATTGGATGTAGTTACTTTACATTCTTATTCTGTGTATCTCAGATCAATTACTTCCTGCTTTGTTTCTGTTTGGTATTTTTCTCAACTAGTATGAATCTATTGTAATATATTGAACATGAACAGTTTTACTCAGAACCTTACAGTTATGTTAAGGGATTGACCATACTAAAACATATGTATTACTGCACATGGCAGATTTATCACAGGACAGTACACATTTTGGAAACAGATAGTTTGACAGTTATGTAGTATCTGATTAACAGAACCATTAACCTATTATTATATACCTGTGCAAAAACAATCTACACATACAGCCCTCTCCTACCCATGTCGTATTCATATCCGTACAGCACCCGCGTGCTGTACGGATCTGAGATCATGTGATCAGTAGATGATCAAGAGTGAATTTCATTGGTATAATCACATAGTTCCGTACTGTTATCATATAAAAGAATCAAAGACTGCGCAGGGTAGTGTAGAAATATAAGGCGTTCTGTGATTGGACAAGGGAAAATCTCTTGTCCAATCAAATTCGCTCTATTGAATCAGTTCGGCAACACTGGATAACTTTCAGATACGTACGTACTAAGCAAGCCAGCGATACCGTCAAGTCGATCAAACGATATATTATTATATACCTATGCACAAACTCACCATCAATACTGACTGCTCCTAGGGTTACAGTAATAATATCATATAACCATGATACTCTGTCTAGCTTAGTACGCATCGCCTTTGGAATTGACATACGGAGTGCTTTGAACGACATACGGAGTGCTTTGAAAATTAACGCAATCTGATTGGCCGAGAGGCCGAAGCACTCGGCTGGGCGGAAAATTTTAAAATGTCGGACGTCATCGAATCGCGAGTCCGACAACGTGTTATAAACGGACCATAAGGAGTAAACATGCTTACCCATTAGATATCAAGGCATCTAACGTAGGACATTCACTTGATACAATTTAGATAGCTTAGATATGCGAAATCAATCGATATCAACAAACACTAATAGTCCACTGCGACACTCTGTGTTGTCAAGGTCAAATTACGTTGGCTAGCCTTTTGCAGGTTAGGAACAAGCAAGTCCCACATTGTATTACAGCAGTTGTTATAGGTACCCAGCGAAGTCACTTCTGGAACGTCTGGGACAAGCGAACCTTTTGTTACCACACACTGTAAAACAAGGTATCACAGCGAAATTAAATGAACGTCACTCTCCGAATCGTAGTCTCTGCTAATCAGTAGGGTTGTGTATAACATAGGATCTGTTTGGAGAGTGAGCAAGGCAATTGCCATAGTAACAGATCCAGCATGTATCACAATTTACACAACGTCTTGTTGGGTGAGGGGTGTTCTATGGGCGATTAAGGTAAATTCCGTGCATTGTAACACATTGTAAGGTATATAATAATAGAATTACAACGTTAGCGCTCGAGTATGGGAGCTGTAGGGCTCCGTTAGGCTCACGGTAGTACTCGGTAGTACCGGCGCCGCTACGCGTTGTCAACGTCAAATTACGTTGGCTACCCTAGTTCCAGTGTCGGGACACTGCATAGATTTATTTCGTATATCTAAGCTATCTAAAACTGTATCTAACTGTATACATAAGTGCATGTTGATAATATTCTCCGACGTTTGCTTCTGACATCAATCGTCGATCAATCTCCGAACCGTAGATACTGTGTATGGCGCCAATGAGGCGGAAAGCAAAACTCAGATAGGCGAGTGTAGAGAGCTGCCGCTAAGGACTCTGGGATATAACAACAAGTATGACAGTGTCTTTGTCGAACAGTTGAGTGTGACGTTATGGCGATTTACGGTCAAAAAAAGGTATTTTCTGATTAATTAATACATTTGAAGGCATATAATAATAGAATTACGACGTTGCCGCTCGTGTATGGGAACCGTACGCCGAGGTTTGTCTCACGGTCGTACTCACCTCGGCCCTCGGCCTACGGCCTTGGTGAGTACGACCGTGAGACAAACCTCGGCGTACGGCCACCATACACGAGCGACAACATAGTAATTCTATATTACAAAATGGCCATTTTAAGGTATTTTAAGGCATATAATGATACGAAAACAGGCATACTGTGTCTGTACGTGATAAATACTTGGTAAAATTGACGATAAAACGACTCGGCATCGGTTCGTTTTATCGTCAATTTTACCGCGTTTTTATCACGTACAGCCACAGTAACCCTGTTTCCGTATCATACATGCAAGACTGAGTGAAATATTACAGACAAACCGGACTTGTTAATTGTACATGGGACATGAAACATGGGACGTGATGCATGGCGGTGGCCCATTCAGTTGTCTGTTATTTAATATATTATAAATGTCCAAACTGACACTGATGTCATTTTTTTTTTTTTTTTTGACAACTTTTTATTACTGGGAATTGTTTGTTTACAACAACAAAACACCAAATTCCGCAAGTAGTGCCGTTCTTCCATCTGGGCCCAAAACAGTTTGGTTTTTTTTCTCAGTCAGTTAATTCTATACTTATACTGTCTTAAGAAAGCCACCTTTAGTAATACACAAATTATGGGTGGAACAAGTAATGGGATGTGATGATAATGGTTGTAAGGAAATACTTCATGTTGTAATCTTACAAAATCTTTGCATGATTTCTACAAAACATATTTATAGGTGCCTATCTATTTGCATATAGACAGACAAGCTAACATGTATATAGTAAAGTATGCGTAGTCTAATTCACCTAAAGTTAGGTGTATATGAATATATAGGAGAGATCTGTCCATTCTTAATTTGCCCATTTTTTAGTCAGAATTGAAATGTTGACGTTCTTGTAGGATCGGTTACTTACCGAGTGAAAGAGCTAACAGAATTCAATAGTGTGTAGAATATAGTAGAACCTTCTTCAACTCGTCAGTGATTGGCAATTTAGAGACATGGTGGCTTCAATTAGGTCTATACTGTAAGTACTTTTAATCAGAATGAAATCACTTTTGTATAAGTATCATATCATATACTCTTAACCAGTAATAAGTCTATCCTGTTCATTGAAACCAGGAGGCTGTTGAATAAAGTTCGCTCGTTTCTGGTGCTGATCTGAACGATACGATAACTCCAACGATAGACAGCTTCCTGGATGATTTTTTTCCATTCAGTGTTGTATAACAAGACGGAATATATTTTCTAAATGAACATATTTATCTACAACGTCTTATAAAAGCTTCAGATTACTTTTATCATCAAAACATCTTATGCTTACAACACATTATTTTATCCAACAGTATGGCCCTAAAGACGATTTCAAGATACTTTTTTGTCGTTCGTAGTTTATTCAACGGCCCCCAGGCAGCCTAAGGCGAGCTTGTTCGGGCTTGTTCGGCCTTTCATTCCGTAACTTCGGTCCCTCTCCTACCGCTTCGTGCCGTAGTTACGGTACAAAAGACCTCGACCCTCCATCACCAGGGACGCAGTTAGGCCCGGCGTCCACCTACTGCGATATGGCTCCGATGTGGTCTACGATGAACCTCCCGATACAAAATCAAAATCGCGCCGGAAGGTCACCTTATATCAGGGCAGTTGACCACGTTTCAGCGATTAGACACCGATACAATCATACATACAATGCGTGATGGATTGGCATGTCTAGACATATGGCTACGATTTTGCACCTTCCCGATATGTCTCCGACATTTGCTTTTTGTATCGGTGCTATATCGGTAGGTCTAAATTTCTATTGTAGTAGGTGGACGCCAGGCCTAACTAACTGAGCAACTGATACCACATGGACTACCACAGTATGCTTAATTCCATTGCGCCGATTTCAGTCCCGATGTGGTCCAGATGTACTCCAGTTTTGGTGCTGACGCCCATGTGCCCTATTCCATTACGCCGATGGCCTCCAGACAGACACCAGACATTAAATGGTGCCAGGACTGAAACTGGAGTACATCGGGACCACATCGGGAGTGAAATCGGCGCAATGGAATACGCGGCGGGCCTATATCTACATGACAGTAGCCGACTAACACACTTTGTGGATGGACTTTTAACGTAAATTATGGAAAAACAAGATTGCCTGCTCTCTGGCACGTATCTCGCGTCCTCTTGGAGGTGTGGAGGTGCCTGCTGGAGGCGGAACTTTTCACAAACCAGCAGTCGCTGAAGCGATCACGTCTACATTCCATTTTAACGTAGATTATATTCAGTAACGGGATTCACTTTTGGAACTTATATTTTTGGTACATTTATAATCTCACCGAGACCCTAATATCATTAAATAAAAATACAAATACATTAACAAGGTTTAGTGCTCAGCCTTGTTTGTTTATTGGGCGATGACGTATAGTTGATCACGTGGGTTATCACGTGACTGGCGGCGGGGAACAATCAGCAGTTTACACCACGCGACTCTCTCGCGTTTTCTCGCCATTTCTCGGGCACTCTCGCCCGCTGATAACAGCGTTGTAGGCGTTTCCGTTTACCGCCCCATCATGGTTGGTCACTTTTACGACATCATGTCGTAAAACCCGCCGGAAAACGGTCGGGACGCTCGCAGCGCCCTCTCACGTCGTCGGGAGTGTTTCTCGGCGATACCGTTTTACCGGGTTCGCCTCTTTTGCTCGAGTTACTACCGGAAGCGAAATAGATTTACGAACATCGATGAAAATGGCCGCATGAAAATGTTTCATTAGCGAAGGACGAAATGGGGACGTGTACACCTGCTAAACCGGAAGTGTAAGCCACGCGAGACGCTGGATCTGTGTAAAGTGCTGGGAGATTATATCCTATGTGTAATTGATTTTCGTAACTCTCCAAGCAGATACTTCCCTCATAGAGACGCTTATTGCAACCGCTGGCATGCAATCTGTTTCCGAGCAGTTTTCTTGTCGTCGGAACGAATCTTCTCCGCATGCGAACTGTAATTAAACAAATTGCCTCCCCGCGCACTGGTACTCGGCGGGGTTGTCGCCTATTAGGCCTGGTGCGGGGCCTATTAGGCCTGATATAGGCCGAGTATGGCACAGCGGAGTCTTCGTATACTGCCAGAGGGATCCGTCATTGTTCAAACACACCTAATAGACTGGAACCTTGGCCACTTATAGATAATTACCTCTCCCTGCCTGCCCCCCCCCCCTCCCCGAACAAATGACCCGCCCCCTAAGGCACGAGGTCGGTGGATTAGCCTTACAGTGTCCTAATCCGCAGCGTCAGAGGGTGGTGTATCAGACGGTCTACATCCGTGAGTGGGCACAGAAGGTATCTCCTGCACAGACGGAGAAATGTGTCAAGGAAATGTGTCAAATCACGGAGGTCATCATTGCACATAAATGTGCATCTTTTGTTCATTATCCATCATATATACAGATCTAGGTCTAAATTTCTATCGTAGTAGGTGGACGCCGGGCCACAGTCATTCTGTTAGATCCTTACCCTTGTAACGTAGATATCCTTTCATCCGGGTCCAGTTTCCCTCTGCTTCTAGTATTCATACCGAGTCTGAACTTTTCACATGAAGGCTGAAAGTTTCATACCAAGGGTGACCACGTAACATCTTCCTTAGCAAACGAACTTAAATATTATCCTAACCCTAATAAAAAACGCCATAGGTTTAACATGGGATTTGTTTTTTGCCACGGGTGTGACATAAAGTGTTGTTTATGCCACTACTTTCTGATACTCAAAACATATGGAAACGGGGTAGGATAAAATCTAGACGCCTCTCGTTTGAGATTGAGCTTGTCTATGCCACTCATTTTGTTGGCTCCGTAATGTCACTCGTCTTCGACTCGTGAAATTGTGGAGCCAACAAAATGCGTGGCATAAATAAACTCAGACTCAAACTCGTGACGTCTCTTGATACTATCAAACGATTACCCTTGTGCGAGGTACAGATATAAGGGTGCTTCTAGTACGAGCTAAAATTATTCAACGGGACACAGTAGATGCAGGACAGCTAGGCAAGGGTGAGCCACTGATTGGTGAACCACCTCCTTCAGATGTCTTTTTATCACCGACAAGTTGTGGTTTCTATGTCCCAAAATCGATGCCCAAAAATTTTATCAACATGTTGATAAATCTGGTCGCCAACAACGGAACGATGGTATAAATGGTACTTAAATATTATTAAACGAATACCCTTGTGTGAAGTACAAATGACGGTGCTTCAAGTACGAGCTAAGATTATTCAACGAGCCCTTGCCTCTACTATATGGTCTTGGCGATTGCAGGACGTTAGGGCCCACCACCCAAAAGTCGGGACGTTAGGGCCCACCACCCAAAAGTCGGGACGTTAGGCTCCATCAGAGACCGAGGAGTCCGCATTCACACCTATGGCGCCGGGAGTGACAAATAGCATAAATAGACGTTAGGGCCTACCTGATTTTGCCAAATTTGTTTTATGTTTATTACCTTACTAGCGCTAAAAACGTAATAGACCCCCTTTTCGCAAATTATATGAGATGTAAGTAATGACTTAAAATGTATGCATATATATATATCAATGATTTATGTCGATGTTACTTAGTGGGCCTTAACGCCCGACTTTCGTGTGGGGGGCCCTACCACCATGGAGTTGTCCCATTACACTAAGTCCATATAAGGAATAGAGTAGACCCAGTAGCCAATGACTGCATTCGCAGCAAACCCCGACCTTGACCCTGATCTCCTTACATGATATTTTCTAGCGCCTAGGGATGCTTCTTCAGTCGAGAGTTGACCTACAATCTAATGGGCCACAACCACCCTCCTAACGTCTGCTACCGTCTTGGCGGCAGTTCTTGTCTTGGCTATTACGAGGTGAGACTCCCTTGAAGCATGGCGTACCCCCCTCCCCCCCCCTCCCCCCCCCCCCCGCCTCCTGGGCCTGCAGTGCCCGGCGCTGATTAGCTGCGACACTGTAAGTGAGAATCTCATATCTCGCTGATGGATAGCCAAGCCGCGTGTTTTGACAACTGGTGTTAGATGTGATATCACAACGCCCGAGTCCCATTGTTCTCCTGCCACTACTGGCTCTATATCCACCATACACTATACCAGAGCACAAAGACATCAGAACCCCGCGAAAAGCGCACCCCGTGTAAGGGTCACCCCTGCAATATTGTGCAGCCATGTGTGGTATTCCTTAGACTGGCTCCAGTCCCTGCACCCAATGACTACCTTCCTCGCTGGGATACAGGGACTGGTTCAATCGGTAATGATGTTGGATTTCTGGCGCTGTTTAGCTCCAGTATACACAACACTCTTCATACAGATATCCTGGCTACTGGTCAGGATATCTGCTGGGAGATTGATACCCTTTCATTTCAATCTCAATCAGGTCACAGTCAGGAGCAGTCAGGAGCAGGCTAAATTTGTTGCTATAACAACACAGGTGACCACAGACCTGGTGGAGGGGAGGGGGAGGGGTAGCAGGAAGTGTAGGGTTACAGGGAGTGGCTCGGGGCCATAAACAGGAGATTTGGTTCATAGTGGACAAGTCATTGATTCATGGGCCAGAGAAGGATACATGCTATAATGAATTTTATTCTGATTGTGTTTAATCATTTAATGAATGTTCATAATCAAAGACTTGAGCAAGTCTAGGTATTCCTGTGTAATCTCAGCCGTGAAGTATTATTGAAGTGACGTCCCACGAGCTGGAATACAATAGAACAGAACTGATTCAACGGTATTGTAAGTTGAAGGTTATTGATAAAATGAGATTGCGCTCAAATTATATTTCTAAAGAAATAATTCAAATATGATATGGAGAAACAAGGATAAAATGAAAACGAAACATTAAAAACAATATACAAATGTTAATTTTATTTATAAAACAATATTGTAGAAATTTTTCTCAGGATCCCATTTCAGTATAAAACATGCCTCCAACAATAATATGACATCCAAACACAGTACATGTTGTACACAAGTATCTATGAATTTGAAAATCTTAAAGCTGGAGCTGTAACGTTAATTACCCCTAGAGCTTGTCATCCGGGCCCTCGGGCGCGCATGTGCAGAGACACGTGGTCTTATGCATATCTCATTCCCAGAAGGCTGTGCGACCAATGCCAATCAGTCTCATTGAGTGAGCGCGGGCGGCGGGCGGCGGGCGCCGGGCGGGCGGCGAGGGGTGGCGGCGGGCAGCGGGCGGGCGGTGGGCGGGCGGCGGGCGGGCGGCGGGCGGGCGGCGGGCGGTTTGCGGCTTTGTTTATTGTCCCGGCGTCGACAGAGAATTACACTAGTCGTTCATTACAGACGTTTCTTTTTCAACGTCAAATTTGAAGCAAAACTTTGCGAGAGGAGGTGACGTATGTGACGTCACGGATGTGGTGATTGGGGATGCGACGTCACGTGGGGTGTGGGGTGGGAGGCGTGAGCGCGCATGTGTGGGTGAACCCGGAGGGGCTGCGGTGGTGTATGTGGGGGGGTGGGGGGGGGGGGCTCTGTGGGGAGGGGAATGCAATACGGTATGAGAGTGTGAGATGTAGAAATGTGGGAGTGGACGAGGTTGTGTGACATAGAAAATATAACATGCTGTGAGAACGTATGAGATATAAGGATGTGGTGTAGTACAAGGTTGTGTGAGGTGAAAGATATAATACAATATGGAAGGGTATGAGATACAAAGATGTGACCAGGACAAGGTGATATGACATGAGGAATGTATAATTACACACCTATGGCCGAACGTCTATGAAATAGTACCCGCTGCTAGGGGTGCAGTATAGATAATGTTCGGGCGCACTGCGCCCGTAGTGAATATTCGGGCGCACTGTGACAATCGGGTCAATTGGTAGATATGATAAGTATCTAAAATGGCAGGTTTTTTTATTTGGGTATGTAATAATAAGAAAACGTATAGTAACTGAGCCTGTAGGGATGCCATTCTTGGCCTTTTGATGTCATAAACATGTCGCTCCACCTGCGGCGTCGGGATATATTTATGTCATCAAAAGACCTCGAACGGCCATCCCTTCGGGCTCAGTAACCACGTTTTCTCTTAATACGGTATGGGAAGGTATGGGATATAAAGATATGGGATGGAAGAATGTTATATTATAGAGGAAACGTGTACCCAATGTTATGTCGCATAATGTAGAAACTATAATACTCGACTGGCATTGGATATAGTGACAAGATAAGAAGGATGGAGAAACATTACGGGATACTATTTTCATAATTTGTAGATAATTATCGAAATAAGTGATAAATTGATATGTGGAAGACAAGGCTGAAATTCGAACCGGATCCGAACGTTAACACTACCACAATGACGCCGATCGCAGTCTCTGTCCGCTATGGATTTGTTCCTGATGCCTCAATCTGATTGGTCGAGCGCCGCCGCGTGCGAGCATTCCCATTGGTTGCTAATGACGCTTTTCACCGCGTGCCTCACAACCCGAGCACTGTCGGCGTGTTCAGCGATGTTCGGCGCGTGCCGCGCGGAGCGGTCATTAAGGCTTTGGAGGGCCGGTCATTAGCGGGGGGCGGTGGGCGAGAATTTAATCTTTTTGTATGTGAAGATCTATTTTCTTCGCGTTCGCCTGCCGCTGAGGCTTTGGGATTGTGGTTTCGAATCTATACTGAATTCTCGTCAGGTGTCGTAAGGTATGTACGGGTTGTTATTCCATCATTTTTTACCTGGTTTGGGTATTTTGACGGGTGATAAATTGGTTAGTGCGAATAGATATAAAAATATTGGGATCGAAATCACAAACGGAGGATGAGTGATATGAAATTGGTTGAGGGTGGGTAAGATAAAGGTGTAGTGTATGCTCGTGAGAACCGACACCATCGACAGATTTGTTATTATTTATGTCAGAAATGGGCAAGTGTCGCCAGAAAAAAAGTTGGCAATCTACCTATGAGTCGATTTCTGGCACTGTTAGAGACAATTTCCCAAGAAAATCGGTTCCGATCAATTCAACATAAGTTGCGTTTGTCGTGACAGCGAAATAGAACTTTTGAAGAAAAAAAAGAGTGATACAGGAAATCGGTTAGCAAATTGAATTAGAATTATTTTGTGATTTAATCTCGCTGACAAGTTTATGTCAACGCGTAACATTCTCATTTCATGTCATTGGTCGACAATCCCACATTCTGTTGCCCATCCCTATGTTTTAAAAGATCAAAAACTACAAGGGACTAGAATCGTGTGCAAATCAATATTAGGACCGGTAGCCCGTCCTGCTGAGTGACCTTGAACTTTGAAAATCAAGCCTCTCACACTAACGAGATCCCCACAATAAATGATTACCTACTATATCTAAAAAACTACGATTCTGGTAGAATCCGCTTGGACTTCTCCCCGCACATAAGGACAGAGTGAACCAGACTTAGGCTTGGAGAGTGAGGGGCCACGAGAGTGAGAATCTCGTGGAGGAAAATATTAGAATCTGTTCTTCTTTTTTGTAGATATAGAAGTACCTTTTCTCTTATGATTTATTTCGAGCCATGCCGAAATCGATATTTAGTAGTGTAGTTTTCTTATCTACTTTTCTAATTAGAAACCAATGAGATCCCAACTTTCGCTGGTAGCCCTTTCAAAACTCCGCTGATTCCCCTCCACCCCCGACACTCACACACACCACACTAAGTATTTGGCCCAGCTCTAGCACCTGTCTTTGTGGAGCAGTATGTAGAGCATTCGGCTGGGGACTCGAAAGTCGGGAGTCCGATTCTCCCTATTGACTCTCCGATGTTTCACTTTCTACACGACGAGTTAACAATGGTTTTGCGTTCGGGGAGGTGGTAGCCAAGTATGAATCGACGAAGTCGATAGTTTACTTCAAGAATGAATGGCAGTAAACTGATATTAGGCCCGGCGTCCACCTACTACGATAGAAATATAAACCTCCTGATATGGATCCGATACAAAGAGTAAAAATCGTAGACACCCTGGTATACAAGTTTTTCTTTTAGACTACATCGTAGACGCCCCATTTCAATGGAGTCTGATCGCAGAGACGTGGTCAACTGCGCCCATATATGTGACTTTCCGACGGATTTTCATATTTTATCGGGAGGTCCATCGTAGACCATATCGGAGCCAAATCGTGGTAGATGGATGCTGGGCCTTAACCTTTCAAATTATAAAAGATAACTTATCAAACTGTTTGACCAGAAAATGGTAGTTTTAGACTGTATTACCACGACTTCTCCTCTGAGCAGTCTGTATGACAAGTTAGAATGTTAGGCCACTCAACAAAAAAAACCTTGTTTCTCATCACCAAGCCATGATAAATATGACGAGGGCGCTTTTAAAATAAAAATTTTTTATTATTAATACTAAAGATGGCTTTTGAAGTGCCATAAAATGGGCTTCAGACATACAGTAAAACCCCGCATAAGCAGACACCCTCCCATCCAGGCCAAAGTGGCCCTTACGCAGGGTGTCTGCTTACAAAGGGTCTCCAGATCTTTATTGGCTATACATTTAATGCATCCTTGACATCAGGAGCTTTAATTTGATACTAAATACACATACCTTTCATAATTTCTATCAAGGTTCACCTATTTAAAAAAAAAAAAAATCTTCTGAAATCGTTTTTTTCTGATGCGCGCGGTGATGAGAAACAAGTTGTTTTTTTGGAGTGACCTTATATACAAGTATAAAAAGTTCAGCAACTCAAGCACACTATTCAAGTACAATAATATACATATTTCATAAGGGAGATAATTTGTGGTAGCACAAGGGTTTCGCCTACTTACTCCATCCCTAGTCAACCATACAAACAATAAACACTTATATCCATATCTGGTGCTTACAGTTGTGTTACTGCTACAATGGTTAAAACACCTAGAAATATATATATTTTAATTTATTAAGTTTTTATTAAGGCGAAAAGAGTTCACATCTCCATGGTTCTGATCTTCCATTCCACTCGGTCGCACAAGGAAACAGCCTAAGATACGTCACATATTGAACCAGATTACATGATAGAGACGTTGTTATATGTGGCTATCAATTGCTTAAGGGTTAATATCACAGGTATCCCAGAAAAAAATACAGTTATGTACACTCAGCACAAACAGCACAAATACAGTACAAACACATGTAGTTACCACAACTAGGAGCAAATAGGATGTTCATCATAGATGAATGAGCGTGCAATTATAAATGAATAACAATCAAAATGTTTGGGTTAGATTTAGTCTATAGATAGCTTTCTGTAACCCACTTGCACCCAGTCAATTTGCTATTTCTGCAACTGCCTATCTAGGATCCAAACAGATCAAGCACCAGTGGGTCTTGCTGTATTTTGGTCTTGCATGATTGGTCATGGTCAGCTGGGCACACCTCTAAGACCCTGAGACACTGGCTCCCTGCTCTGTTCTCACTATCACAGTGAACAGCATGCAGACAGTAGAGGGATAGTTTTCTAGAAGCACACTGAAAGTTCAATGTGACCACTCTGACCTCTAGATGATGTATTTAGCGCGTGCAAGCACGCTCTAACAAACAGATACAAAAAAAGAAGAAACATGGAATGTGTAAAGATCTACGTAAATATAGATATGAATATTATCAGGTGAAAAAGCTATATACCATGATGTATCTCTAAACATTTCAATCGGCCATATAGACAGACAGAGTGAGACACACCTCAATACAATAAACTCCTGCAGCAATTCAATTCTCTGGAAATTAACCAAATGATTGCAATCTCAAAACTTGCTCTGGCGTAAGAATTTACCGAGGCATTTCCATGAAATTCCATGCCATTCGGAAATTGTGAAGCAGTAGAAAAAGGATAAATTTGCGGAATCGATGTGTCAATTAAGAGCGTTTTTAATCAGCATTTCGACGGTAGCAGCATGGTGACAGGGAGGGACGAGAGAACGATAACTTTAACGAATACAAGACGGAAAGAATCATAACTGTGACAGAATACAGGATAGGGGAAAGATCGTAACTGTGACAGAATACAAGATGGGGGAAAGATCGTAACTGTGACAGAATACAAGATGGTGGAAAGAATCATAACTGTAACAGAATACAAGATGGCGGAAAGAACCGTAACTGTGAAAGAATACAAGATGGGGGAAAGATCATAACTGTGACAGAATACAAGATGGGGGAAAGATCGTAACTGTGACAGAATACAAGACGGGGGAAAGATCGTAACTGTAACAGAATACAAGACGGGGGAAAGATCGTAACTGTGACAGAATACAAGACGGGGGAAAGATCGTAACTGTAACAGAATACAAGAGGGCAGAAGGAACAGTAACCTTTTTAATATATCAAGACGGCATAAAGGTGGGGAAACATGGCAGAGATTTTCTTAATGAGCATGGTGACAAAGTATGGTGGGGACTGAGTGCGTGACAATGCTGTCCACGATGGAAAAATGAAGATGGCGGAAGGAAAGATAACTATGGCAGAATGCAACATGGTGGATAAAACAACATCTGCGATAAAATATGAGTTGTTGGAAAGAACGGTGAAAACGCGGGAAAATATAACATACAATATAGAGGGGAAATTAATGGCTGTGACAGAATGTATACAAGATGGCAAAAATAAAAGTTACTGTAACAAAATGTACGATGGTGGAAAGAGTGGTATAGTGACACAATACAAGATGATGGAAAAAGTGATAACTGTGACAGAATGTAAAATGGCGGAAAGAGCATTAAGTGTGACAGAATATGAGATGGTGAAAAGAGCAGTAAATGTGACAAATACAAGATGGCGGAAAGAGTGGCACAATCTTAGAAGGAAACCAACGAGATGAAAATAGCTTGGTCCAAACTCCATCGAATTTGACTGCAGAGTAATTCATGAAGCGAAGCTGAGTGAATTACTCTGCGGTCAAACGAGGTGGAGTGCAAACCAAGCTATTTTCATCGAATGGGCTTCTGATTTTATCTCACCCCGTATAACATTATTTAATGATACAATGAATCATCCAATTAGCCATTGAGTATTGGGTATATGAACTTCACGGCCATGGAGTACGAGTTCCTAATGTTAAGCCTATGGAGAAAAATACTTATAAGAATACAAGATGGCCAAAAGATTATAACTGTCAGAATAACTTATAAGAATACAATTGGGGTAAAGATCGGTAACTGTGAGAGAATACAAAATGGTGGAAAGATCGATTACTCTGACAGAATTCAAGATAGCTGAAAGATCGGTAACTGCATTAACTGTGACATAATCAAGGATGCTGTAAGCTATATCCCTCCTACTACTCCCGATGTACTCCTTGGATCCTCACTAAATACCAACGCAGTTTTCTCACCCGCAACCAGTTTTCCTCTAATATTTCTGTGTGACACGATTACCACATACTACACGACGACTCCATCGAGTCATAAATCCACGTTGTCACACTGAGGTTCCACTGAGCGCCGGTGGTGGCGCTGGTGTGTGCTAGACCCGTCACTGGTTCCTGGCAACGAGAAGTTGACCTTTAATCCGCCTCTCAACATCTGAGGCACATTGTGCCCCCCCCCCCCCCCCCCGACGCCATACCCGCGTGCCCACCTCCAAGGGCTTTAAATGGATCTTGAAGGGCATTAGCCGGGTCACTCTATAGAGAGGCCCTGAAAGGAAGTCTCCACCTGGTGGGGAATTACTCTCCGGGGCATTATGGACTCTACATGGATGTAAGGCTTCCAGAAAACCCCCTCCCGCGCCTCCTCAACCAACCGGAAGTCGCTAACGGACACGCCACCAGATGGCGTTGCCGGGGTCGCCGTCGGCTGGTACCGGGCGTACGCAGAGGTGGGGCAGCGTGCTCCGCTGGTTACAGTCGTGCCGGCGGTAATGATGAATGATGAATACGTTTTGTGACGTGGATGCGCATGCGTCCAGCCTCTCATTGGAGGCGGAAGCTGCGCGCGACGACAGAGCAGACGACAAACTGTGGCGACCCCTGGTGGTAGCCCGCGGAAGGACATCGTCAGTCCATTCGATCTGACTCTGCTGTCGCCCCATCCCGCCCTGTCTTCACCGTTGATGTGTGAAGGTACCAGCAGCCAAGATGGCGGGAAAATCGGTAAGTGTGACAGAATACAAGATGGCGGGAAAATCGGTAACTGTGACAGAATACAAGATGGTGGAATGATCAGTAACTGTGACAGAATACAAGATGGCGGAATGGTCAGTAACTGTGACAGAATACAAGATGGCGGAATGATCAGTAACTGTGACAGGATACAAGATGGCGGAATGATCAGTAACTGAGACAGAATACAAGATGGCGGAATGGTCAGTAACTGTGACAGAATACAAGATGGCGGAATGGTCAGTAACTGTGACAGAATACAAGATGGTGGAAAGATTGTAAGTGTGACAGAAAACTAGATGGTGGGATGATCGTAACTGTGACAGAATACAAGATGGCCGAAAGATCATAACTGTGACAGAATGCAAGATGGTAGAATGATCAGTGACTGTGACAGAATATTAGTATCTTTGACGGCAGAAAGATGGGTAACTATTAAAGAATATAAGATGGCAGATGGATCTGTAATTGTGGTAGAATATAAGATGACTGAAAGATCAGTACTGTAACAAAATGAATATGGCAGAAAAATCAATAGCTCTAGCAGAATTAAGATGGTGGAAAGATCGCTAACTGTGACAGAATACTACATGGCAAAAAGAATCGTAAATGTGACAGAATACAAGATGGCCAAAAGATCAGTAACTGCGAAAAAAAGAATATGGCAGAAAAATCAATAGCTCTAGTAGAATCAAGATGGTGGAAAGATCGCTAACTGTGACAGAATACAAGATGACGGAAAGAATCGTAAATGCGACAGGATACAAGATGGCGGAAAGAATCGTAAATGTAACAGAATACAAGATGGCGGAAAGATCTGTAACTGTAACAGAATCAAGGTGGTGGAAAGAATAAAAACTTTGAAAGAAAATAATGCTTGGAACATCAGTATTTGTCAGAGAATCAAAGGCACTGAGGACTATACTCGACTCAAAATGTATGGCGGTATTAAAAAATCCGTACCAATAAAAAGTCGACACTCTCGCCAATGGTGCTGTGAATTAAGATGATTTGTATGCATCAACACAAGAATAGAACATATCCATAGACACCACGTGGTTGGTCACGTGGGGTGCGCATACCAAGGTGCGCAGTGAGGAGAGGAATCCAATACGAGGCGGGGAGTCTCTCAGTGCGCATGACAGCGGAGACGCTGGTGTCGGCGTCGTAGATAACGCCAGTTGTCAGCTTTTACGACTGTAACGGAAACAAGGGGGCGCCACCTGCTTCCGGTCATAGAGGTCAAATATCAAAGACGTGGTGTGAGGGGAGGAACATGCTATAAAACCAGTTATCATCGGCAGACGAAAATAGCACTGATTATATGAGTTCCTCTTAAACCTTGTTTCCATTGGCGGACGAAAACGGCAGAGATTTTTGTATTTACTCTAGAAGTCTGTCGGTGGTGCCACTGACTGTATACCGGTATCAATTAGTCGGTGAGAGTACAGTGTATGCACTGTTTCTACTGTATTTTCAGATACACACAAATTTCAGTCGGTGGTGTCATTGTTACATGATATATAGACCCATTGAAGTATCCCATAATTCAGTCGGTTACAGGTTCCCGTGTCCGCTGGTTGCCAACGTTGTATGTAGATAGACCCTTGAACCGTAACCCACAATTATTGCAGTTTAACGGTTTTTATAAATCTTCAAATTGGAAATCTAATGCCAGAATTGGAAATCTCAGCTATTTCTACATGTTAATAAGAAATTATATTCAGTTTCTCCAATTATAAATGGGAACAATGTGGTTCATGTGGTCATGGTGACCAGCCAGTCAGAAGTCATGTTAAGCCTATGGAGTAAAACACTGGGGTGAGATAATTAGTATTTCTCAATTTGTTCAAATGTCATTGTCTTTGCCAAAATTGGTAAGAGTCAGAGCTCTATATACATTTGTATATCTGTAGTAAGGACTCAAGTTGTAATGGCGGCACACTCTGTAGTTTTAGTTGCATATAAGGGTTACCTTTTTTTAATTTGATTTTTTGTATTGATGGATTTGGTAAGTTCTCAGATATGCCTTTATCCATCTGATGCCAGTGGCCTGGCAACCATATCTTTTTTAAAAGTTTGAAATACATTTATGCCTCAACCAGAGTTATCCAAATGAGCCACCTCCTAGATGTTATACATATATGGGCCACCTCCTAGATGTTATACATATATGGGCCACCTCCTAGATGTTATACATATATGGGCCACCTCCTAGATGTTATACATATATGGGCCACTTCCTAGATGTTATACATATGGCCCACCTCCTATGGGCCACCTCCTAGATGTTATACATATGGGGTTTAAGGTTCATAAAATAATGTACATGTAAAAAGAAGACTTTACGGTATTTGTGTTGGATCCATCAACTGTAGCGGCTTATACACCACTGTGCATGATTATTTGTTTTTTTTTCCACAAAAGTACATAAAACGGCCTCTGCCATAGCAGGTATTCTGGCCCTCTGTTACCAGCTAGTGGTTCAGGTCAGGAACAAGTCTCTTCAAGTTTGTTACAATATGTACACATTTTGGATGAGGTAATGATGTGAAGTAAGTACTACAATAGTGTGAGATCGGGAGATCGCGATAAATAGGGCTCTTTTTAAACAGAGTGGTAATGATTTCATTCGCTTCTGAAGTATTTCTAGACCGAACAGAAAACACTTCACAGGCATATATATGTACTCTAAAAACTCTTTTTAAATTCAAAGATATATACAAACAATAAATATACACTGATTGGACCCGCCGTGGGTATAGATAAGATAAATAGATCGGAGTCTTATTAGTCAGTTAACCCGCATTCACAAGAGATACGCACGCTAGAGCCTAGACTGGCTCCAGTCCCTGCATCCTATAGCTACCCTCCTCTCCTCGATACAGGGACTGGTACAATCGGTAATGGCATTGGATTTCTGGTGCTGTCTACCTCCAGAATTCCCAACATTCTCCATACAGATATCCTGGCTACTGGTCAGGATATCTGCTGGGAGATTAATACCCTTTCATTTCAATCTCAATTGAGACATAGTCAGGAGCAGGTGTAATTTATTGCTATAACAACACAGGCGGCCAGGGAACTGGAGGAGGGGAGGGGGGAGGGGTAGAGGGAGGTATAGGTTTACAGGGAGGTGCTTGGGGCAATAAACAGGAGATTCTGTTCATAGTGGACAAGTCTTTGATTCATAGGCCAGTCAGAGAAGGATACATACTTTAATGAACTTTATTCTCATTGTGTTTAATCATTTAATGAATATTAATAATCAAAGACTTGAGCAAGTTTTGATTCATGGGTCAGTCAGAGAAAGATACATACTTTAATGAACTTTATTCTTATTGTGTTTAATCATTTAATGAATGTTCATAATCAAAGACTTGAGCAAGTCTAACCCAGGCCTTCCCCGCTCCTGCTCCCTTCCCGCTATAAGTTACCCCCTTTATCGCCCACAAGGGGCGGAGAGGGGCGACCCGGCAATCTCCCGGCATGCCCTAGCGTCCCTGGGGGTCTGATCTGCCGCGCCCTCTAGCGGGTTAAATCATACTGTTAACGCAGTTATCAATTGTCCCGACCAGGCCCCGGGTAGCGTCAGGGTGTAATTGACTTACCCTCGGGCAACTTCTTTTGCTCAGCACTAGCCTGGGCTTTTTTGTGACCGGACCACTGGGCGTCGGGCTCGTTATCTGAGCGACATGGCGACAGAGATAAGGGAAGCACGGTGGGGTGGTCGGGGTGGGGGAAGAGGTTACTGGAGAACTCGACCCGAAACGAACTCGACCCGTAGTTGTCAGGAGAACTTGACCCGTTTTGGAGAAATCGATCGGAGAATTCGACCCGTTTCAGATATTTATGAATAGGTCTGACAAGTTAGCTTTTAGACAGATAAGCCAGTGGATATTGAAAATAAGTCCAGTTATGTTTAGGTGTAGGGTTGAGGTTAGAGTTTGGGTTAGGAAAAGGCTTATGGGAAGGGTTTTCTGTTTGTTTTCTTCCCTAGAGAAGAGCAAATTCGAAGCCAAGATAAACATACTCCCTAAAATTGTAACTGGATAACTCGACCCGAAACGAACTTGACCCGTAGTTATCAGGAGAACTTGACCCATTTTGGAAAAATCGATTGGAGAACTCGACCCATTTCAGATACTTATGGATAAGACATTTATCATATAGAAGTAAAGGTCTGACAAGTTAGCTTTTAGACAAAAAAAACAGTGGATTTTGAAAATAAGTCCAGTTATGTTTAGGTGTAGGGTCAAGGGTAGGAATAGGCGTAGGGCTACGGATATGGTTAGGGTTAGGTATAGGGTTAGAGTTAGTGTCGGGGATAGGGTTAGGGTTAGGGATAGGGATACTCAAACGGTTAGGGTTAGGGATAGGGTTAGGGTTAGGGAAGGGCTAATGGGAAGGGTTTTCTGTTTGTTTTCTTCCCCAGAGAAGACTAAGTTTGAAGCCAAGATAACATACTTACCACTAAATGTAGTACTTATCTACAGTTAGAATGAGTTACTTGAGTTGGGAAGATTTAAAACATTTCGAGTTAGTTATGGATCAAGTTCGTTACGGGTCGAGTTATTTTACGGGTCGAGTTCGTTACGGGTCGAGTTCGTTACGGGTCGAGTTTTTTACGGGTCTAGTTCGTTACGGGTGGAGTTCTCCAGTATTCGGGGGAGAGCAGGGACCCAGAGCAGGAGGCACTGGAGAAAAGTGAGTACTCTACCAGAGGCCCAATTTAAAGGCATTGCGGACAATTTACCTTGAAAGGTAAAACCCATGTTAATATCCTGATAATTGAATATGATGATAACCAAGTGTTTTAGGACACATATCTTACTTAATAATCAGGGTTTTTAAGAGCGTGCTAGCACGCCCTATATACATTGCCTAAATCTTAGAGTGGTCACATCCTTCCAGCGTGCTGTACACAATTATCCCTTCACTGAGACACTGGTTCTCTGCACCCTATCATTGTCACAGAGTTGTCACGCAGATAGTGAAGAGTTGTGTTTTTGAAGCAAGCTCAGGGTTGATGTCTTCTGAAATGTATGGTTCCACCGCCAGCTACGTTTATACGATTTTCCCCGATTTTCCCTGATCTCGCCCGATCTCCGTTTCGGCAGGTTTCGGTCGCTTGGTGCAATTAGCGCTTAACCTTTAGGCGGCGAATATAAGCGTGAGTTTCCCTAGATATTGAGAAATATAAACTATTGTTCACTAAGCCGTTCTGTGTCTAGCAAGCGGCCGCGTTGAGTAGGTGCCGCGTGGCGGGTCTGGAGTGACCTGCTACCAGCCACCTGTGAGGCTACAAGCCGCTTGCTATTACTAGCACCATGTTGGAACCAGTCTAAACGGCTATCTGGCCACCTGGCTGGTCCTAGACTATGGACTGATTCTGTATGGGTAAGGAAGGTCCCAGCAAAGCTGACTGGTCAGCTGGGTACCAGTCTTACACATGACCACAAGTGGGGACCCAGCAGGGTTCTGCACATGCCCAGTGAGACCCAGCAGATGTATATAAAGCCTGCTGAGGCTCAGCTGGGCACACTAGGGTGGAGGGACTATGTGTGATCCCTCTACAGGGCTCTGTCTCTGTTCCCTGCCAGGTGTAGTGACCTTCGGGTCCCCTATGGGCGGGGTTTCGTAGAGTCCCTGATCTCTAGAAAGAAGGGGTTGACCTTTGGGGCCTCCCTTCAGATGGAGTCTGGGATCCCAGGTATCAGCAGGCGACACTCCAAGTTTCCCCTGTATGATCCCGGGCGGAGCATGGCGGTGCTGGGTGGCTGTGGTAAAACACGGCTGCGGGTTTGTGGGTGGGGCCAGCACTGGAATGGCATTCTGGACCAAAACTGTGGTGGTGCTCGGGATGAGCTTCGGCTCTACCCGACACCCAGCCACTACACTATGAAAACTCACATTTCAATGGGACATTATTAACTTAAATAATTGGTAGCATCGTCAAACTTTCATGCCCCTTTATCTAAATACTCCAAAAAATAAATATCATGAATAATTAGATTCGAGATTATTGCAATCTCCCACCACGATAGCTTGTACTGCGAGACTGCCACGACAAAATATATGCTAGGAGAGTGATTACTCTTCCAGTAGAGATTCTGAATTTGGTAGTAGGAAGATCAAATGGCAGAGTACCACCAGAGCTGACGTCAGTGTGCTCTGGGGGCCAGAGTAGAGTTTCCCAGGGTCAAAAGAAGGGCGAGTGTCAGGTCGGCAAGGTGGTGGGGACCAGAGGTGTGTATTCGACCTTGAGAGAGCTCGACTCTTCTTAAACTGGTTCCCTACTCATATGAATAAGGGACAGGTAACGGGTTCCTACGACCTTCAACTAGACTGTATTACCTCCCGTTGTCGCTAGGGCCAGGGCACTAGCGGATTGGCTGGGTTGCGTATATCCTTCCGCCGAGCCCCGTAGTGGATACCCCGGGAACCAGTGTATCTGGTGGTCTGCCAATCCCACAATGCAACAGAAAAATGGAGGCGATACCAATAATGCACCACGAAACTGCAACCCGTCGCCTGGCCTTTAGTCTAACTAGGCCAGGCTGCCAGGCTTGACTCTTCTGCCAGCTGGGCAATGTGGTGCGGTGCAGGTTGTCGGTGGACGCCAACCTGACCCCACTGCCATAATATTACCAGCCTTATGTCCTTGTGGAGGGAGTTAATGACGTATACAAATCTCCATTGCTCAATAGTCAGCTTAGCCGATCAGTTAAAGGACAGGGCCTTGGTGCACCTACACACCTCGATCTACCCCCGAGAACACCGTGTTGGCTTCATGCGTCGGTTGTTATCAGCTTGTGAGCTTATGAATTTGGTCCGGACCCCGAGTCCGTGAGTGGGCGGTGTTATCCACCCGGCCACGTCTCACCCGTCCTCCGGTGGGTTTCTCCGCCCCTTTATGTCGCACGCACTGGGCTGATGCAATGTCCCCAGGTAGCTTGTACCTGGTCGGAAGTGGGAGAGATTGCGATTCGCTTGTCTCACCTGTGCACTCTCCCAGGATAGATCCAGAACTGTACTTCCTGTGGTCGCTTACAAGTATCTCTGCCCCAACCTGCCGATTTGTGCCCAAATCTGGCCCATACGCCAGTTTTTGAAATATCCTAAATTCTGAGGGCTTTTGGGGGTAATTTGTGTTCTATTTATAAATAGAGATGAACATATTTATATGGTAGATGAAATACTCTCATTTCTGTTATTATCTATTCCAAACCAGACACAGCCTCTGGGATTACTTTCTACAGTGGAAAGCACCTCATGTGCTGCAGGGTTTTGTTTCAACAATGCCCAAGAGCTTCTCTGAAGGGGCAGTCTAATCAACTGTGAATTCCCATTATAAAATGGTTTAAGTATGAAAAAGAAACAACCAGATTGTCTGTGAAGCTCCTTTAACAATTCACATATTTCCATACTTATGATATGTGAGTTGTTTGACTTGTATAACTTTTGACAGTTTCCTTGTCTTGAATCTGAAATGTTCGCTGGTCTCCCCTGTTTTTTAGTAGATACCCAGGAAACCAGCTTTGGGTTGGGGCAGAGATTAAGCCAGCGCTAGCGCAGCGAAAGATCTGGGGGGAGAGTGCAACCTGTGGTGCTCGCTTTGTTTGATGGCAACTCAACCTTAAAATGAGTAAAAAGCAGTGCAGTATGCTAGACTACAGAGCTGTAAAATTATTTAAAGGCATCTTTGAGTAAAATTCAGTAAACAAACACTTTTAGGTCAATTTCTGTGTGTAGGTTCGGGCCCCGAACTTTTTCGAAGAAGTTCCCAACGTAACTATGTTCCCATGTCTGAAATATACTGAATTAATTGTGAAACAGCTACAACGCTAACATGACAATATAGATAGAATAATGAGGATTTTTTGAAAAATTCTTTGGTTTTCTAAGAGAATTTTGTGGCTATTTAATATTCTGTCATTTAGAGGGCTACAAATAGATTTATTGGCTTGAGTATACATGCATTATCTTTTTAAATCTACACCAAAAACTGACTTAAAAGTGCTTCATACCAGATTTTACTCAAAGAAAAATAGTAGAACGCTATATGGCTGGTTTCAATCCCAGTCAAATAAAGGCTACGTATAGCATACAACATGTTTGTTTGTAAATTTAAAAAAATATATCAACATAAAAACTAGGCATAAGATATATGGAGGCTACAATGTTTATAAGGCCTGGCGTCCACCTACTACGATAGAAATTTAGACCTACCGATATGGCACCGATAGAAAAACCAAATATCGGAGTCATATCGGGAAGGTGCAATATCGTAGACTTATGTCTAGACATGCCACTTCACCTTGCATTGTATGGGGCCTTTATCAGTGTCTAATTGTAGAAACATGGTTAACTGCCCCGATATAAGGTGACCTTCCGACGCGATTTTGATTTCCTATCGGGAGGTGCATTCTAGACCATATCGGAGCCATATCGTAGTAGGTGGACGCTGGCTTTACTGATGAGAAACTTTGTGAATCTGTAATCTCCACTGCACGAAACTTACCGCTTTACATATGTATCCGAAACGCGTCTAACAGTAGGATTTTGCGTCTAGAAGTTCAACCTATTAGACGTCTCGTAGACGCCTTATCTAGTGGCGTATATACGTGTCCATGGTGCCATCTTATATACGTCATATATACGCCTGATTCTATTTATTTCCGCCACTATCCAATAATTCCGACCTCTGCCACTTGGGGACATCAGTGGTAGCATATTTCATTTGCCATTAACCATCCAAGTCTGTATTATATGAAAATTGCAATCTTATATTACCAATTTATTTTATAAAAACTTAATTATGTTGCATTATGTTGTTTTTTTAATTGTTTTTCTAATAGATTTTACTTTCAAACACCATTTCAATGTGTGGACTGTCAGGCTTACTATATAATCGCCTCCCCCCAGTGTCTCTGTGCACCTGAAGTCCGACTCCCAACTCCGACTCCGGCCCTGCCATGTGAATGCGGCCGCCACCCTCACAGCCACCCGCTCAGCCGCCCGCCCTGTGCGCCTCCGGCTCAGGACTGAAAACATCTTACACACGCCGAGCGGCCGCTAATCCGTCTACAAAGGGAGGTCGGGGTTGTGTACCAGGGCTTCACTGTGGGTAGAGTGGTGGGGTGGTGGGGTGTCTGGGGTGTTTTTGGTATCATATATATTTACCCATTTTCAGACTTTCATGATTTATTGCGTAATGAAGGAGTTGTCATACAAAGTCAAACTTTATATCAATTTAAAGCTGGGAATGTCCTACATAACATCCAGAAAACCGTTTTTAAATATAATAATTATTAAAGCTTTCACAGATGATTATGTACAAAATGACCTAAATTCATGGGATTGTACATTCTGAGAAAATCTGACCCATATACGCCTGGCGTATATATATTGCGCAGAGTATATTTTATCTTAAATACGCCAGGCGTGAAAGACAGCCAAGTCGCGCGCGTCTACATATGGAAACTGTCTCGTAGACGCCCGAAACGTAGACGCGTATAAGAGGTGTATACAAGTATAAACAAGCCACGATACAGCCGCGATGGTGTATATATATGTAAAATGGTGGTTTTCGTGCAGTGCTCCTGTCTCATCAACATGAGACACGATGGTCTCTCTTTCCGCCACAGTCTATCTCTTCTCACAATGTATCTCTCTTTCACTTTCTGTTTCCTCCTGTCTATCTTTCCTCTACTTTCTGTTTCCCTGACCCGGCGTTTACACTAGACGATTACACTTTTACTTTCTGTTTCTTTCAGTCTCTATAATCTTTAACTAGGTCTGTATCTCTCTTCCACTTTCTGTATCTCTTAGTTTCCATATTCTCTAACTATGTATGTATCTCTCCTACTTTCCCTCAGTCTCTTTCAGTACTTCTCTTTCTGCCACATTGGGAATTTCTCCGTATAATCATGTATAACCCCGCCCCTCCCCCGATGATGCTGAATGAGTAGACAGAGGTATTCACGTTGTCTTGACCCATCAGACCGTCTAGATTCTGAGGAGGCGCTAGATTAGGCCCGTGTCAATGATCTACAGTCACGAACCACCAACGCACTTTTGGCACTGTGGACCCAATATCGGTCAATGGAAACAACCAAGGTCGTGAAATGCCCCACGACATTTTTCTCCTTAGATTATGCAATGTGGCACCACCTACCACTGAGTGAAAGCTAGGTCACCGAGTAAAATATACTACCCTCAGTGATTTTCCTATACCGACACACAGTCAGTGGCACCACCGTCAGACTTTCTGTGTAACTCAAAAAGTCTAAGCAATCTTCGTCGGTCAACGGCAACGGGCCTATGCTAAAGGCCTTTTTCCATTGGCCGACAAACACGGTGTGGATTTTCTCTGTTCTCCTAATAGCCTATTTTCATTTCTGGTCCGCAGCGCCTAGGCCCGTCGGTTGTTCTTGACTGTATATCGGTTATGGCCAATGGAAATAGGCCATTAGGAGAATGCAGAAAATCTACACAGTGTTTGTCGGCCAATGGAAATGAGCCTTAAAGGCATATCCTATAATTCACAGCAGTGCCACCTGGTGATTTTTAAATAATGTCAGTTATTAGTCAAAACTGTTTTTTGGGGATTCATATTAATTCTACATGAATAAATTTAACGTTTTGTCCAGTTTATCTAATCTTAATAGGTAAAATAGGCTAATTTACATTTGCTTGATTTACATAGAAAATGTACTGAAAAATATGGTTTTCTTCAATTCTTTCAAAAACAAGGATGGTGACTTCTGATTTTTAAAACCTAAATAAGTAGTACTACATATGTACTATAATCTGTGAAATTACGATTTTTAAGTTAGCTATGTGTTCCACAACACTTGGAGATCATCATATTAGAATTTCAGGAAATTGACATGAGTTTTAATTTTCAGTCTAAATTGTCCGATATGCCTTTAAGCCGCAGCATGTCGGAGACACTGTCCACACAGCCGCACCATAATGCGCCTCTTGTCACAGTCCGAGCCTCACGGGACGCGGGAGGAAACGAGAAGACGGCCGCCAGAGAGCGCGCCGGTGGCTCCCCCTGTTGGCAGTGTGTAGAGTAAATGAGGGCATTAGCAGAGGACGTTCTTTCAGGGCGCTCTGAAGGGTAATCACCATCTAACCCTCGTTCCCAGCCCTCGGCTAGCGGCTGTGGGGGGGGGGGGGGGGGGGGTGAGTTGTAAGCCGGGACAACGGAGAGGAAGATGTAACCTTAACCCTTTAAGGGCGGGTACCTGTGGTAATAGTATGTGGTAAATGGCGGGTACTAGTGCTCATGTATATCACCAGAGGGCGGGAAGTATCAGGCCTATTGTGATAGCTAGGGACGTGATAAAATATGCAATCATTAATCTTATTCTCCATTTCACCCAGAATTATTAGCTGGGTGTTGCATCTACATCTGTGAAAATCTCATGATTATACTATATATATACAATATTTCCGATTTTATTCCACAAAAACGAAATTTTGTAAATTTAAGAAAATGATGCTTTTTGGTATCACCCGCCCCAGTACGGTTGTTGCCTTTTGGCATCACCCGCTGTGAATGGGTTAGAGACAAATGCTGGTAGTTGGGTGATTTCTAAATTCTATTGAGTTTTGCGAATAACTCAGTATGATATAAGTTCCATATATCAGCAATTAGAAAATGCAAAAAAAATGGCATGTCACCATGCCACTTTCTATGGGAAGGCCATCTGAAAATGTAAGTGCTTAACTATTGGTGTCTATGGGAAAATGCAATATTTTGACTTTGTTGCCAAATGACACTGATGTTCTATTGCTATCTTCAAATAATTCTGGGTTATGATAGTTGGGAACATGTACAAATGAGAAATGCTAAAAAAAATACTATATCACCATGGTGATTTCTATAGAAATGTCATCTGAAGAAGGTAAGTGCTTATCTATTGGTGTCTGTGGGAAACTGTTACATTTTCATGAAACCAGATGGCAGCATCAGTGTGAAACAGGGGGCGCTTTGATACCTACCCGTATTTGTCTTTAAAATATGCTAGCTAGGTCCCGGTCCGCATTGTGATTATTTTATGAGAAATATAAAATATTTTAATGGTTGAATAAAATGGAAAATTCGAGGGTGATGATTTTTTTCTCTTGTATCTTACATCTTATTCTCAAAGATATCAAAATATAAAAGTTTACAACTAATTCCGAAAGATTTCAATTTTTTCTTCGTCTTAATTAAGATTACCGGACTGCCCTTGCCCTTGTACGCTGTCATATTAGGTTCGCTAATCATCATTTTCTAGCACTATAACACTAGCACTCCACCACTATGCCATAATTTGACTTGTGTATTGTTTTTTTTTGTTTTTTCTATTGCAAGTAATTCATCTCTAGCGAGATGTTCTTCCATTACAGCTTATTTGGACCAGTCCGGTCTGTATACAGAAACAAGTTGATACAGAATCTTGTTATAAATGGAGGTAAATTAGAGGTACGTAAGGTACAACAGAAGAAGACCCGGTATAACATATCCAGAAAGTTGACCATTACTATACATTAAACAGGTCTGTGGGGTAGGGACAAGGAGTTATGAGAATGAGATGGTATGTTGAATACGAGTATATATATATATATATATATATATATATATATATATATATATATATATATGTTCTAACATAAATCAATCTACATTTGACTGGAGGAACAATGTATCCTTCGTGGAACCAAATACAGATCACTTTAAAACGAAAAAAAAAAAAAAAAGTCCGCCTATGATCCATGTTGCTGTAAGTAGACAAGCTGTGGCTGCCGCAGCGCTCCAGGCTCTAGCCTTCCCTGGTCTGATTCTCTGATGCTGATAAGGCAGGGAGTAGCTCACTCATTAAGCCCAGTGCTACGAGCAGCTCAGAATAGCCCTGATTAAGACACCAGAGCTTCTCCTTAATCGCCTTTCACCAGAAAACACCCAGCCTTCGCGAGGGGGGCTCTTTATACGGTAGCCTAGACTAAGTCTAATAGGAGTGCCTCAATTTAAATACTCTATTTTATTTTCTCTGAAGATATTATTAGCGTGTCATTTTACGACTGAGTTGATATCGTAATTAATGGTGCGTGTTTCTGATTATGTTTCTAATCGTAAATCAAAATCCGAACTCGCATCATTTAGCACGAATCTCAGACCCATAGGATCAGTTAGATTTCTGAAGATACATCAACCTTTGTTGAATTCCTTTTTGATAGGGCAGAGAGAGAGAGAGAGAGAAAGAAACAGGTTTGTTTAGTAAGTCCCGGCATCCACCTACTACGATATGGCTCCGATATGGTCTACGATGTACCTCCCAATACAAAATCAAAATCGCATCGGAAGGTCACCTAATATCGGGGCAGTTGACCACATTTCTGCGATTAGACACCGATAAAATCCCCATACAATGCGTGGTGAATTGGCATATCCAGACATATGTCTACGGTTTTGCACCTTCCTGATATGTCTCCGATAGTTGCTTTTTGTATCGGTGCCATATCGGGAGGTCTAAATTTCTATCGGTGGACGCCAGGCCTTAGTCTTTTACTTCTTTCCATACGAAATCCTGATATTACGAATATGTGTTTTAATTAGATTTACTGGTAGATTTACTGCTATAACAAAGGCCATCCTTCTCATACCATGTCTATGTGGTGTGGGAAGTAAAAGAACTCTCACCTCGGTAAATGTGTAGGGGTGGGATTTCTACCTGAATTCATCACATAGATTCGATCTCCACCCTAGTGGTGTAAAAGAACCTTGAGAAAGTCTAGAAAGGACCTATAATGGTTGACTGGACATAAAATCAAACCAAACAAACAAACAATAATGCCTCCAGTCATACGGCGGGTGTTGTAGCATAGATAGATCCTTGTCCTTAGCATTTCGAGTGGTGCTTGCTGTTGCTGTGGCGCTTAACACCAAACTTTTAATTAAAAAGAATGGGACCAGTCGACCTCCTCTGAGCTGTGGGCGTGTGCTTGTAGGTAGAGTTGGCTCCGACTCCTCACTAACCATCCCTGACAGCGAGATCCCAGGATCAGTGTGACCCGCCAGTCAGTGGACGGGGATCTGAGGGCCAGTATCCAGACTGCGCTACGACCCGCGAGGGATCAACCACGGAATCCCCCGTACCACAGGACCCCGCCAGTAACCCCGGTCTACACGCTACAGCTCACAGTAACCCCCTGACACTCACCCCGTACAACAGTACCCTGCCAGTAACCCCGGTCTACACGCTACAGCTCACAGTAACCCCGGACTACACGCTACAGCTCACAGTAACCCCGGTCTACACGCTACAGCTCACAGTAACCCCCTGACACTCACCCCGTACAACAGTACCCTGCCAGTAACCCCGGTCTGCACTCTACACCTAACAGTAACCCCGGACTACACGCTACAGCTCACAGTAACCCCGGTCTACACACTACAGCTAACAGTAACCCCCTGACACTCACCCCGTACCACAGGACCCTCCCAGTAACCCCGGTCTGCACTCTACACCTAACAGTAACCCCGGACTACACGCTACAGCTCACAGTAACCCCGGTCTACACACTACAGCTAACAGTAACCCCCTGACACTCACCCCGTACCACAGGACCCTCCCAGTAACCCCGGTCTGCACTCTACACCTAACAGTAACCCCGGACTACACGCTACAGCTCACAGTAACCCCGGTCTACACACTACAGCTAACAGTAACCCCCTGACACTCACCCCGTACCACAGGACCCTCCCAGTAACCCCGGTCTGCACTCTACACCTAACAGTAACCCCGGACTACACGCTACAGCTCACAGTAACCCTGGTCTACACACTACAGCTAACAGTAACCCCCTGACACTCTCCCCGTACCACAGGACCCTCCCAGTAACCCCGGTCTGCACACTACAGCTCACAGTAACCCCGGACTGCACGCTACACCCAACAGTAACCCCCTGACACTCACCTCTACCTTACAGTAACCACAACCCCCCACCTCTACCTTACATCTCTCACTAACCCCTAGCCCCTCACCTCTACCTTACATCTCCCAGTAACCCCGGACTGCACGCTACACCTAACAGTAACCCCGGTCTGCACGCTACAGCTAACAGTAACCCCGCATTACACACTACACCTAACAGTAACCCCGGACTACACGCTACACCTCCCAGTAACCCCGGACTTCACGCTACACCTAACAGTAACCCCGGACTGCACGCTACACCTCCCAGTAACCCCGGACTACACGCTACACCTAACAGTAACCCCGGACTACACGCTACACCTAACAGTAACCCCGGACTACACGCTACACCTAACAGTAACCCCGGACTACACGCTACACCTAACAGTAACCCCGGACTGCACGCTACACCTCCCAGTAACCCCGGACTATACGCTACACCTAACAGTAACCCCGGACTACAGGCTACACCTAACAGTAACCCCGGACTGCACACTACAGCTCACAGTGACCCGGGACTGCACGCTACACCTAACAGTAACCCCGGTCTACACGCTACACCTAACAGTAACCCCGGACTGCACGCTACACCTAACACTAGCCCCCACCCCCTCACCTCTACCTTACATCTCACACTAACCCCCACCCCCTCACCTCTACCTTACATCTCACACTAACCCCCACCCCTTCACCTCTACCTTACATCTCACACTAACTCCCACCCCCTCACCTCTACCTTACACCTAACACTAACCCCCACCCCCTCACCTCTACCCTACATCTCACACTAACCCCCACCCCCTCACCTCTACCCTACATCTCACACTAACCCCCACCCCCTCACCTCTACCCTACACCTCACACTAACCCCCACCCCCTCACCTCTACCCTACACCTCACACTAACCCCCACCCCCTCACCTCTACCTTACACCTCACACTAACCCCCACCCCCTCACCTCTACCTTACATCTCACACTAACCCCCACCCCTTCACCTCTACCTTACATCTCACACTAACTCCCACCCCCTCACCTCTACCTTACACCTAACACTAACCCCCACCCCCTCACCTCTACCCTACATCTCACACTAACCCCCACCCCCTCACCTCTACCCTACACCTCACACTAACCCCCACCCCCTCACCTCTACCCTACACCTCACACTAACCCCCACCCCCTCACCTCTACCTTACACCTCACACTAACCCCCACCCCCTCACCTCTACCTTACACCTCACACTAACCCCCACCCCCTCACCTCTACCTTACAGTAACCCTCACCCCTACCTTACAGCTCATACTATCCCCTAGCCCCTCACACTAACACCTACCCCACACACTAACACCCACATCTCACACCCACACCCATCTTTCACACTTTCCCACACCCCTCACACTAACCCCCACCTCTCACACCCACACCCATCTTTCACACTCTCCCCCACCCCTCACACTAACCCTACAGTGACCCTGTCCCTGTCCCTGTCCCGGTCCCTGTCGGCCCACCTGCCTCTCCCGGCCTAATCCGGTCTTACAGGGCAGTCTCAAAAGGAAATTACTCATAATCAATCGGGAATTCATCACATGGAAGTACGAGAGTTGAATGGTTGGGCATGAAGGCTACAGACTGATCGGCGGCGGGCGGGAGAGGGATAATCTCTGCCGGGGCTGGCGGCTCCCACGGCAATGGGCAGATTTGTTTTCTATTGGCCTGGACACCGGGAGACATACCGGAGACGGTTTACGTGGGATACGGGCGGAGTGGCGGGAGGCGATATGACGAATCAGCGCTGGCAAGACAGATGGGTTTCTCTCACAGCTTTCACTTATGAACCCTTTCTCTGCGCTACATAGGACCAAATATTCACCCTGAAATACGCTGCTGCAGTACCAAGTTCACCCCTGTAGTACGCTGGTGATACACGATAGACAGAGTGATACCATTTTATCACCACTCCATGATACTCCAAATTAATCAGGATTTTACATCATAGTAATGATATCTAACTATGATATCGTGTTACATAGGTAGGGAAAATATCATCAGAATATTCGTATTATTCATTTTAAAAAATAGCAATAACTTCAATTTAGGAAATGATGCCTCAAGGCATCATAGCGTACTACGCCCGGGAATACCTCCAGGCATCATGGCGTGCTATACCTGGGAATGCCTCCAGGCATCATAGAGTAGTTAAAGGGTTAAAGGCCATTTTCCATTGGCTAAAGGAAAACGAGTTTTGAGTTCCATTAAGTCTGTCGGTGGTACCTCCGACTGTACGTTAGTATAAAAGAGTATGTAAAGCTATAGGGTATTCTTTATTTTTTCTGAAATGTTCAGTTCCGTGCAGATTTGATTTGCATGCAGTAATCTTAAGCCTCATGAAATTAAAGTATTTTGATTCTGTCGGTCGTTGGCCAATTGAATGTCGGTCACTGGTGGCCTTATTGCGTAATATATACTCCCCCCTTGGAAGAAAATCAAGGGAGGCAGGCTTGGGAGCATATATATTTGTTGATATTTTATCAAAATAGATATTGTAAGATGATCAAATATAATGATATTTGGTAAATTAATTGATGATAAAAATGGTAGGAGCAATGATAAGATTGTTTGAATTTGGATGTATTTTGAGGGGGGGGGGGGGTGGTGGTGGGTGGAAAAAGGATACTTGTGTACGGAGGAGGTACACAGCGCAGCGCCCCCTATACCGACCTGACTCATGTAAATGCTCAGTACTTAGACTATGTAGGTTTGAGATTATATGTGTCATTCTCAAATCTTTTAGATCCCTATTTTTGATAAACTTAATAACTGTCATCGTAGCTTTGAGACTTATTCAGAGACGATAGTAGTAAACTACACTTCAAAAGTAACAAATAAAAACAAAAACAAAAGTCTAGCCTCAAACCCCCATAGGTTTAGCACTAAGCCTCGTTCTTGCTGACCACCGGAAATGGTGTTTTGTAAACGGGTATCTGTGGTTTCAGTGGGTTCACTTTGACTCCCTATTATCGTTCAACACTGTCGAGGGCGCTGCGCTGTGTACCTCCTCTGACTTGTGTATAGTGTATGAATGGGGAAGGTGAGGTGAATGGGTTTCTAAGGGCTTATGTTTGTATGTCTGTTCTGTTCGATCGGTAGTTCCCGACTGCAGATCGGTGGCGAATAATCGGCGAATAATCGCCCAATTTCCTTGCAGGCCCTGGCAGTAGTTAGATTGAAGCTGGGATTGGCTTGACTTTCACCCAGGAAAAATCTTGAGAGTTTCTGATGAACAGGGAGGTAGGGAGGCCGGCAAGAGGTATGTAGACCGCTTAGAACCATGGAAATATAATACCGATCATTAAAAAAACAGGGGTGGGCAAAACCGATCACATACAATAAATATGTTCTAGCATGTGTGAACCATATCTTGAGATAAAATGTGACCGAATTGGCATAATACTGAAACTCTTCGTACATTAACCTTTTAGTCGCAGCACGATGCCACCAAGCATTTAAGTGGCTAGCGCAGCGTCATACCTCCAGGAATTTCCGTGGCTACCACAGCATGATGCCTCCATGCATTCCCATGGCTAGTCCAGTATGATACCTCCAGACGTTATAGACGCACCAATGGTACTTATATACACGATTCAATAGGTCGAGAAATACTTGATTGAATTCTAAATATGTTGGGCAAAGCATAAGGGGTATATAGGACTTTGATTTAGCTCAACAAGATAGTACAATTTACTCTGGTAAAGCACTCAAATCACGTGATATATCACGTGACATTGTTTTTCCCCCCAAATAAGGTGCCTGCTGTAGGAGGGCTGTTTCTGCAGGCACTACCTGCCGTGTAATGCTGTGCTGGAGAATTCGGTGCTAAAAGGAAAGGGTTACTAAATAAACGGTAATGTCAATCAGTCGCCAGACATCCTGTTTTTATATCATTATATACCTTACTAGCGACTTCGTCACTAGAGCATATGAACGCGCTCTAACTGCCGTCGTGCCCCCTAGCGGGTGAACGGGGAACCATTGTAAACTCGTGGTTATCATTTCGTAAGACACAAGTGCTTGAGCTGATCATCAGCGATCAGAACTGTATGGATTGATACCAGCGAAAGATTGAACTCTCTCAGGGTAAAGAGATCAGAAAACCACAGAATTGAATTCTATTTTCGGCATGGCTAGAGATATATCATAAGACAATCAGCTTATTTGAGTAGAGAAGTACAAAAATGAAAACCAGGTTTTAGTTTTTCTCTCCACGAGATTCTCACTCTCGCGAGCTTCACTCTCCCTCATAGGTCTAATTAGGCCTATCTCTAAGCTCGGGAGAAACTCCAAGCGGATCCGACCAAAATATTAGTTTTTTAGATATGGTAGGTGAAAATGGCGATGTCACGTGATGTCCCGTACATCACCAGGTGACGTACGGACAACAATACGGCTATACCGGTATAGAATGCTATAGTTCCCTGTTCCGCTTTCCTTGTTCCCGCAGGAAGCCCACTTTGCACGTTACCCCCGCTGGGCGTCATCATTAGCCGTCGCCAGGCGTCGTGGAGTGGCGGGAAACTGAAGGAAATTGTCGTCTGCTCCCTGTTGGTGCTACTGCAGCGCCGCCTGGTGTTTCCCCACCAGGTGGTAGCTCGTGCAGCCGTCACTCTAAAAGCGGGCTCCCACTGTCCCGACACACTGCGAAAAGTGCTGCGATTGGGCTACGATAAGAAATTTTCCAATCGTAGACCTATCGGAAGGGCTTTGTCGGAGTGTGTCGGAGTGCGTCGTGGTGTGTCGGAACGGGTTTAAAAGAAGACCACGGTTACGACACCGGCCACGATTTAAGAGATGCGCCAACGTAAATCTCAGGCAAATAATTAGCAACATATATTGATCAAGTTCATTGAAACATTCACATTCCATACCGAAAATTCTAGGGGGGGGGGGGAGGGGCCAGGAATCCAAAGTGTGTGTGTGTGTGTCGGGGGGGGGGATCGGTTTATTCCCGGTGTTTTACTGTAATTAAATATATTATAAAATATCATATGTATCTATAATATTTTAACATATACATCAGCCACATGCGGAATCGAACAAAATGCGATGATTGAGCAATTGTCTAGGGACGCTCCCAGGGCAATTGCCATTTTGGGGGCCGAAAAAACGACAGGGGGGGTGCATAGTCTACACTAATAGAGAATGCTTCCGACACACTCCGCCACACTCCGACAAATTGAACATGTTCGATTTGTCGAAAGGCCTACGATACTGCATTTCTATCGTAGCACTATCGGAGTGTGTCGGAGTGTGTCGGAGTGTGTCGGAGTGTCTCGTAGTACTCATCGGAACACAAAACCCACTTTCACGATAGAACCGTTCCTTCCGACACAAATTTCATTTTTTTCATCGGAGCGCTTGTCGTAAGGCTATCGTAGTGTGTCGGAGGTTCAAACCGTGATAGTGGGATACCCTTTAAAAGGGGGCATCCACCAACCACGACAAGGCAATGACAATGGCTTCCAGACAGGGTCCACGATTGGCCTACGATTGGAGGCCTTGTCGGGCTTGGTGAACTTCCCGACACACCCCGACAACAACAAGGCTGCAACAAGCGCCAATTGGAACTTTGTTGGCGCTTGTCGTAGCCTTGTCGTGGTTGGTGGACACCACCCTTAAGGCCAGGCGTCCACCTACTATGATATGGCTCCGATATGGTCTATGATGCACCTTCCCGATACGTCACTGATATTTGCTTTTTGTATCTGACTATATCAGTGGGTGTAACTCTCTATCGTAGAAGGTTGACGCCAGGCCTAAAACACCTACAATCTCAGAATGGACTTGTGAACGCCCGTTTTTCCTCCTTAATGGTTTTGATAGATCCTTTTCTTAGCAAGAGCTATATTGCATTAAGATGGAGTTTGTAAGACAGGTAGGGTTATTAATTTGAGGAAAACTGGTTCCGGAACATAGAATTCATAAGTTACAAATTAAGGATGCTCAAAGTAACTTTCCTCCGCTTTAGCTCAGGTATATTAGTTTAACTTTTCCTATTCTAAAAATAGCGATTTGTTTATTTCGAAGCGATGGCAAAGCCATGTCCACCCTCATTGAGGAACTCCAAGATATATGCTTTCTCCATGCTTATCCCAACCTAAGCTACGAGCTGATTAGTTTAGATTTTATGAAGTGATACACTCAGTAACGATACAAACACGCTGGTCAATGAACAAACAATACTAGGTATGAAACTAAAAAACAGAAAGGATACTGTAGCTTATTACACCAGACTACAAAAAAACATGGCTGATAACGTCATGAGACACAAACTACAAAAACATGGCTGAGACGGCTAATAAGGCCGTGAGACACAAACTATCAAAATAAAACATGACTGACATATTGATAGTTGATTGTTGTTTCCGCTTTAGCAACTAGCTTGTGACTGCAACTGTTGTTAAACTGCCAGCTATTTATGAACTTTTGATTGAACTATTAGCACTCTTACGACCAAAATCCATACTTGTCTGTTCATCACGTACCTTGATACCCACTCATTCACTATCAATACATCTCACCTATGTGTCAAGCTGAAATCTATTGTTCATTGCCATATGTTTCTCTTAAAAACGAGTATTATTATCAAATGTAGATGGACCACGCGGAAGAACGGCAGCTCGCCGAGCCTGGCAAGCAATGTAACAATTGTAAACCCTGAATAAAGATCATAAAAAAAAGTTTAAGACAAAAACTACAGAAGCATGGTTGATACGACTGATAACGCCATGAGACACAGACTACAAACACATGACTCAGATAGCTGATAACAGTGAGAGACAGAGACTTTAGAACATGGCTGAGATGACTGGTAATGGCATACGACAGAGACTACAAAAACATAGCGAAGATAGCTGATAATGGTGAGACACACAGACTATAGAAACATGGCTGATAATTGCATAAGATACAGGCTACAGAAAGAGGGTTGGGATAGCTGATAGGAGTGTAAGACAACGGTGAGAGACACAGACTAAATAAATATGACTGTGACGACTGATACCGCCATGAGACACAGACTACAGACTATGGCAGAGATGGGGTGATAACTGTGAAAAATACAAACTACAGAAACATGACTGAGACAGCTGATAACGAGACACAGACTATAGACTACAAGAACATGGCTGAGACGTCTGATAACGAGACACAGACTATAGACTACAGGAACATGGCTGAGACGTCTGATAACGAGACACAGACTATAGACTACAGAAACATGGCTGAGACGTCTGATAACGAGACACAGACTATAGACTATAGGAACATGGCTGAGACGACTGATAACGAGACACAGACTATAGACTATAGGAACATGGCTGAGACGTCTGATAACGAGACACAGACTATAGACTACAGAAACATGGCTGAGACGTCTGATAACGAGACACAGACTATAGACTATAGGAACATGGCTGAGACGACTGATAACGAGACACAGACTATAGACTACAGGAACATGGCTGAGACGTCTGATAACGAGACACAGACTATAGACTATAGGAACATGGCTGAGACGACTGATAACGAGACACAGACTATAGACTACAGGAACATGGCTGAGACGTCTGATAACGAGACACAGACTATAGACTACAGAAACATGGCTGAGACGACTGATAACGAGACACAGACTATAGACTATAGGAACATGGCTGAGACGACTGATAACGAGACACAGACTATAGACTACAGTAACATGACTGAGACGACTGATAATGCCATGAGACACGGACTGCAAAAACATGACTGAGATGGCTAATAAGGCGGTGGGACACAAACTATCAAAATAAAACATGACTGACATAGTTGATAACAGTGTAAGACAGAGCCTTAAGCACATGGCTGAGACGACTGATAAGGCTGTGGGACACAGGCTACAAATATATAGCTGAGATTGCCATTAACAGTATAAGACACAGGCTACCAAAACATGGTTGAGATAACTGATAACAGTGACAGACAAAAACTACAGGAACCTGGCCGAGACGAACGATGCCGAGATGCCATGCCATGACACACAGACTACAGAAACATGACCGAGAAGTCTGATAACAGTGAGAGACAGAGCCTACAGCAATAAGACTAAGATAGCTGATAATAGTGAGACACACAGACTATAGAAACATGACTAAGACTTGACAGGGCTGGGATAGCTGATAGGAGTGTAAGACAAAAACTAAAGATACATGTGTTGATGACTGACAACTGTGAGAAACACAGACTACAGAAACATGAGTGAGACAGCTGATAGGAGTGTAAGACAAATCTACAGAAACATATTTGAGACAGCTAACAATGTAAGACAAAAACTACAGAATCATGGTTGAGAAAGCTGATAACGAGACACAGACTACGGACTACAGAAACATGGCTGAGAAAGCTGATCCTGGTGAGAGACACAGACTGACCCCAGTGGCTCCCCCTGGTGACTTTACAGTGCATACACCTCCTGGCTTCCTGCCCACCTCGTCGCCAATTACAGCGTCAGACGCGCGCGGCCTTCACCGGTACACCATCTGCGCATGCGTAGATCTCACTGACCGCGCATGCGTCCTCTGTGTGGCCAGCCTTCCCAAGCACCCCTGCGCTAATTGGTGCTTTCGTGTGAAGTCTGTGGCCCAGACCCCGGTCCAATTAACTGTGTCTAGTTCCCGCCAACGCCGCGAGAGGGCGCTCCTTGCGCTGTGACCTACCGGAAGTGCCCCCGGGTCACGTGGGCCGGGAGAGGTGTCGCAGGTGGATGTGTGACCCGCGTGTGTGGGCATTGTTCGCGCTAACGGAATGAGACAGCGGTGCAACTCTGATTTGAGGGTGTGCTGACGCCAGAAACTCTGACTGGAGAGTGTACTGCCTCCTGAAGCTCTGATTGGAGAGTGTATTGTCACTTGGAACCTTGATTTCAGAGTGTACTGGCCATCTAAAACTCTGATTTGAGAGTGTATTGCCGCCGGGAACTCTCATTGGAGAGTGTATTGCAAACTAGATATGTAATCGCTATCATATCAAAAAGTGTCTACGATGCTGATATTTAATGGATTCAGCTTCGCCGATTCTGCACTGACATTCCCGATTCCTGATGTATTGTTTGAGGCTGAAAATACTCGATACATGTTTGTGTAGTTGTATGGTTGTGTTGTGTATGTCTTTCTTTGTATATAGTCACGACTATCACTGCACGAAAACCAACAGTTTATTCATATATATATATATATGCCATCGCGTAAGTGCATGTATCGGCTGTATAGTGATATGTTTCCTCTTCTATACGTCAGCGTAATGGCTGTATTCGCCGCAAAGCATATATGATGAGAAATATTGTATGCGGGACATACGCAGGTCGTATACTTTTTACACGTCTATAGATGAGGCGTATACACAATGGAAAATAGGACTACCTTGCATACACAAAATCATACCTATATACGCTGGGTGTATATATATATAAACTTGTGGTTTTCGCGCGGTGTATTTTACGGAAAAGCGCCCACTGTGCGGCGAGTACTTTGTTTTTTTAAAGTTTTGCTAATTAAAAAAAAAAAGTCTGCAATTTTGGACGTTCTACAGCTGTGAGTCGAACATATTAGTAGGTAGACTTCCGGCTTAGATTACAACTCAATAACTGTTTTCATTGAGAGATTATTGCACAGCGATAAAGATAAACATGAGACTTCTGTAAATTGAAATGAGCACACAGACATTCTGTACCAATTACCGTGCACTGGGTTCTTCATCGTTTTAATCATTCAGGATATCACATGCAGAAGCGAATGAAAACATCTTTTAATCCAATTTCCAGTCGCAATCAGACAGTTGATACTGAATCTGCAGGCCCAGTGTCGAATATTGATATTGTGTATGGAAACCTAAGTAGTATTATAGGAGGGTGGTTGTGGCCCCTAAGATTCGAGGTCAACTCTCGACTGCAGAGCCGTCCCAAGGCGCGAGAAAATATTATGTAAGGAGGTCAGGGTGAAGGTCGGGGTTTGCTGCGAATGCAGTCATTGGCTACTCGGTCTACTGTATTCCTTATATGGAATTAAGGTAATGGGACAACACCATGGTGGAGGAGAGAAATGGTGATTTTGTATTCTAAGTAGTACATACAAACAGGGATTTAAGGCGGGCGTCCACCAACCACGACAAGGCTACGACAAGAGCAGACAAGAAAGTTCCTATCGGCGCTGTGTCGCAGCCTTGTCGTGAGGAGAGGGGCTTTACGACAGCGGTGTCGGGGCGTGTCGTAGACGTTGCTGGTTGCCATAAAAATGGCCCCCATGATTCCGACACACTTCGGCAGTGATATCAAGGAAACCACGACACTCCACGACAAGGGTCCAGCCGTGGGAAAAATCGAACATGTTCGATGTTGGTGTAGCCTTGTTGGAAGGCCCGCAACAAGCTTCCAATTGTGGCCTTGTCGTGGCCTTGTCGTAGACTCTTGTCAGGAACTGGGGTCCACCAACCACGACAAGGCCTCCAATTGTAGGCTAATTGTGGACCTTGTCCGGAACCCATTGTCGTAGCCTTTTCGTGGTTGGTGGACTCCCCCCTTAAGAGCAGGTACACTTATGTCAAGTTTCAACCACCGATTATAACCACCGATTATCATATTCAGCACCGCCGACCGATTATGTAAAACCTTTGGTCCAATAGTTGTCAGCTGGAAACAGAAAGGGTCAACGATTTTTTTCCCACCAACCTTACATAATATGGCACCACTGTCCGACTTTTTGAACGACCGACGAAATCAAACCAGGTTGAGTTCATCGATGGCAGAATGAGCTTGTGGGTACAATAATCGGTCAGGGACTGCCGCCATTTTCATAAGAAAACATCATTCTTTTTGATAGCCGTAATAGACACCACCATTATACACACCACCATTATGCACACCGATGAGTTGTAAAATAGAACCACCGACCGACTCGTGTACATGTGCATGTAAGTGGTGGCCTTTTCGTCGTCAGGTGAAAACGTCATATAAACAGCTGGGCTTCAATGAATAGTCAATTTTTCAAAAGATCATCACTTCTTTTCAATCATCGCAGTGCAGACTTAATAACAGAATCGATATACTGAAACTGTCTCCCTACGTCTAAGATACGTGATGAAATATGCTGACACTATAGGCAACTATTTTACTACCTCGCAACACGGACCACTCTATCCGATTATGGAGGGTGGTATAGCGAGCGGAGGTTCTACTGCACTTTCATATTCCTGTGGATAGGGAACACCAAGAGCAACTGCTTGAATTATATGGTCTATTCCAATCAACACATATACATATACTATAGAAAGATATGGTTAGTGTGTCTGAATGGAATCTGTGCAGAGATATTTTGGTTAGAAATACTCACCGAATCCGAAAAATGAGGTGAGTATTTCTGACCAAAATATCGAGGAAAAGATGGTATTCAGACACACTCACTATGTCTTTTTATTATTATTATTATTATTATTATTATTATTATATACTTAGAAATCATTAAAAATGCCATTCTACAACTCACTGAATAGCAGAATGAGTGGTCACGTGGTACGGAGGGTGGTATTATATATATTACGCCACAGTGTGGACGAATGAAATCATTACTACTAGGGCGTAAACATGAGAAATTCGTGCACCGATATATAATATTAGTACAGACCAACTCCCTATCAATAGGTATACTTTAATGAAATCCTCTATCCAGGTTTACAGATTACAGATATTGTTATTGTTGGGGAATGATTCTATATCCCACGATTTCGGATTTTCATGTACCTCTCCACAAATTTATCTTGGCCTGATCATTTTTATGATCCACATTTTTGGGTCTTTAGTCATCCTCCTGCTTTTGTAACAACATGTCATTTATGTACCTGTGTACGAATACTAGCCAGCTGTGTGGATTCCATTCGTAAGACTACCCTCCGTCCCAAATGACTACTTTAGAAAATCTAAACAATAAGTGGTAAAATGAGAAGTTTTTCTGTATTTCCAGGTGTATACTGATAAGGACACATAGTGAGGCTGACTGGAATCTGCTCCGTCTTGTTTTGTGTAGGGAATATTTACCGAGTTCGAGGAGAATTCGGTGAATATTTCCGATACAAAACAGCACGGAATAGATTCCATTCAACCACAATAACTATGTCTCCTAATAAGATGCTCTCATTTAATGAGTCAGAATAAAGCCTATTTTCCCTGTTACACCTGTAGGTAAAATGCCTCTTGGCTATTTTATCGAGGAAGTGGGGGAAATGTCACTCTTTGATCATCAATCTACAAAACGACAAGACTCTTTCGCCTCTAAGGGTCCCGCCATTTAGAGACTTCGTTATAAACGAAGGGGAAGTCTGCATTCAAAGATTGCCATCAATTACAAAAGTCGGCAGTGCTTTGCCACTAACTATTCCCCTTTGTAACTTACGCTACAAATAAGAGTCTATTGGACCAGGCGATAATAGAAGAAATGGTGTTTATTGAAACGGGCGATAATAGAAGAAAATCTCACAGGAACTGCTATTGAATAATTTGTTGTAGACTGAGTAGTTGGCGCTTTGTGTGTTTAGACGACGGAGACGACAGGGGGCGCCAATGATGGGGAGCATGAAAGGAAGCCGCCTCGTTCAAAAGCCAAGTTTGAAGAGTGTTGCGAAAAAGGGAACATCTTCACATACTGAGCAGATTTCTCATCGTTTACCAAGGCACATCGATATCCGAGCGACACGTCGTCGACAAAGAGCTCAGACGCAGTCTCGGGTGAGGCTTTATCATGGGAGACTCACTTTGACAAAATGTACAGCAATTGCTTCATACAGGACACATTCTGACTGTCAGCACTAAACCAGTGTACCCTCCTTTTTAAAGATGGTACTGCGCTCATTAGTAATACCACTAATACAATGATGAAAGGCAAGGCTGGCTGGCTCTCGAATTGCTATAAATCTGTATTAGAAGTAGTAGGTACTATTTGTGTTGGGGCGCAATAAGTTCTGTAGGAACACAGATTAGAAATAAGATGTATCATATCTAATGTCACTCTCCCAGCAGATATTTCGCGGCGCTAGCGCTCACTAATCTCTGCCCTACCCACTGACGTCATGCGCTGGTACCCTGAGTATCCACTAAAGACGGGAGGGACCAGCTAACATTTCAGATTCAAAAGAAGGCAACTGTCAAATGTTATAAAAGTCAAACAAATTATATACCATGAGGTTGGATATATTGGGAATTGTTAAAGGACCTTCATAGACAATCCAGCTGCTTCTTTTAAAGATTGTAGAAGGTAACCCCTGATGATGTGTCTGATTACAGATATGATGTTACAGAAACTAGTGTAAATCATTCATCTTGTAATATTTGCATCTTTATATGCTTGTAGAATGCAAAATACTGTCCAAGGCGCTAAGAATTTAGGATATTTGAAAAACTGGCGGATGGGACAGATTTTGTCCCAAACAGACAGGTAGGTGCAGAGATATACAAGCGGCCACAAGAAGTCGAGCGCCGGATCTCTGCTAGGAGAGTGATCTAATGTCTTACAGGAACATGAATTAGAGTTAACATATATCATCAACAAGATGAACATTTGAGTTTATCAATGTGTAAAGTCTCACAGCCTACTTGCGTAAGGAGTAGACCTTAAGAAGAGAGAGAAGAACTCAAACACAGAGGTACTATGTACTACTATGAGTCAAGAACTTAACTAACTGTTTATTGACAAGAAGGGATCCTTGTTTTATACCCTTAGCAGGGGGTTGACATGACAGGCTTGGCATCTGTGAGGTCTGTGCTCTCATCGGCTGTTGTACCAACAGCCAATAGGGGAAGACCAAATCCGTTCCGGTTGAGCGCCTGTTTCGGTCTGTCACACATGTCAGGAGGCCGCTCATGACACTGAACAACTCCAAGTGTCATAGGTAGAGCGACCTGCCCTCATATGGGCAGACTGGGAACTAGAGCTGAGCAATAATAGGGGTATTATATGCCATTCAAAGCATGGCAGCCGTACTGTAAACATCAGGGAGGAGGTTACTAACCAAAATGGTGACTGTTCTAATTCAGTCAATTTGTTCCTCAATAATTAGGGGTAATTTAGATGATTATTTTCTTCTCATAGAAACCAATATTACATGGCCACGATAGGGATGTATAGACCAGAACTTTACAAATGGTTACAGCGTGGCGCGCATACGAGTAAAGGCCGCGGCTTCTGATGTTTTCTTGTACATACGCCCGTATTGGACATTGGTGTAGAAGGTGTTAAATAATGCAACGACAGGGAGATCTTCACAAGTATTGCCTGTGTAAATGCTAATCGTAATTGTTAATTCAACATCGCTCGTTGTTATAAACTCACCCCCGATCTCCAGTTTACATACGGTTCATCTTCCACTGAATCTGAAATTGGATTACTTTTGTAATGACGGAGATTTGTCACGAATATGTCATGATTATAATGCTCTGACTGCTTGTTCATTCTCCTAATTGAGATGGATATCGCGCATTATTGTACGCTCAGCTTTAGAAATGCCAGCTATCATTCTGACGCAGCTGCCTAAGTACATTTCACCGCCATTACGGGACATATACGTCACGTGATCCGAATTGAAGTAGCTCTCTAGTGAAATTACAACAGCAATCAGTCACCTGCGCTCCGACTTGCATCTCTGTGGGAAGAAGGATGCATTGAGCTAGATACATTTGACTGAGTTAGGCCTGGCATCCACTGAGCTCCAAATCGCCTACGATGGATCGTCAAGCCAGTAGTTGTCAAGTGCTGGCAAAGTCCACCCCAAAAGTCGTCAACCTCAGAATGGACTCTCGAGCATTTACACTGACAACTAAGTTTTCACAGAATCACTGCCTGTCTAGACTACTAATTTAAGACAGCTTGAGTAAGTCACGGGGTCACAGTATGTCCAATAGTCGTCAGGTGGTGCCGAATTGCATAATCAGAAGATCTACAGTCACCACGCGCTTGGCGTTTACACTCGTCAACTTCTAGCCTTTTACGGCCGAAAGTCATCAGGCGGTGCTGAATTCAAGAATACCACCTTTTGTCTTCTAATGTAACCGCCCGGTTACCCAGCGTTTACACTAGATGACTATAGGTGGCGATTCTTGAACCTGACAACTTTCAGCCATAAAAGTTTAGAAATCGTCTAATGTAAATGCCAAGAGCGTGGTGACAGAATACCACTTAGAGAGTGTGAGATCTTATGAGAGGGGTGCGTAGTGAGAACCTTGTACAGAATACCACTTAGAGAATGTGAGATCTTATGAGAGGGGTGCGTAGTGAGAACCTTGTACAGAATACCACTTAGAGAATGTGAGATCTTATGAGAGGGGTGCGTAGTGAGAACCTTGTACAGAATACCACTTAGAGAGTGTGAGATCTTATGAGAGGGGTGCGTAGTGAGAACCTTGAACAGAATACCACTTAGAGAGAGTGAGATCTTATGAGAGGGGTGCGTAGTGAGAACCTTGTACAGAATACCACTTAGAGAGTCTGGGATCTTATGAGAGGGGTGCGTAGTGAGAACCTTGTACAGAATACCACTTAGAGAGTGTGAGATCTTATGAGAGGGGTGCATAGTGAGAACCTTGTACAGAATACGACTTAGAGAGTGTGAGATCTTATGAGAGGGGTGCACCAAGGCCGTATACAATGGATTTCAAATTTGAGAACAATGGTTATGGCTTCTGACGGGATTTAGGTAATGGGTAGTGGTTTCCAGAGTCCCCGCACAGTCATTTTCAATGGGGACTTTGTATATGTTGGATAATAGATATACCTATTGCTGCTATATATACAACGAATGTTACGAATCGCTGTTACAGACTACTAACCATATTAATATATAGAGACATAGTTAGTGTGAATGAATGGAGTCTGTTCAGAGATACTTTGATCAGAAATATTCACCGAGTTCAAAGAACGAGGTGAGTATTTTTTTCCCAAAATATCGAGGAACAGATGGAATTCAGTCACGCTCACTGTGTCTCTTTATCATCATATACCTAGAAATCATAAAAAAAAATGCCATTCTATAACTCACTAAATAGTAGAATAAGTGGTCACGTGGTACAGAGGGACGTATAGATATTATTTCGTCACTCAGTGACGACCAGAATTTGTACTACTGGTCAATAAAAGTGAGACATTCGCCTATAGGTGTATAACAATATACTTATTGTTGTTATACAGAACTTACCTTGTGAGTATACTTAGAGCCTTAAGTATAGCATTAATTACCTACTATATCTAAAAACCTATGATTCTGGGCGAATCCGCTTGGAGATCTTCCCGCACATAAGGACAGAGTGAACCAGACTTAGGCTTTGAGTCTGAAGACCCTCGAGAGTGAGAATCTCGTGGAAGGTTGAATTTGAACCTGCTGTTCTTTTTTCTAGATCGATAGACAGACATGCTTTTTCTCTTATGATCCATTTCGAGCCATGCCGAAATCAAAGTTTAGTATTGTAGCTTTCTTATCTACTTTTCTCATGAGAAACCAATGAGATCTGAACTTTCGCTGGTAGCCCACCACCACCACACTAAATATTTGGCCTTCCAAGAGCATCTGTCTGTGTGGAGCAGTCAGCAGAGCATCCGTCTGGGAAGGCGAGTGTTTGGGGTTCGAACCCTGCTACGGCAGCTCACTTTTAAACTATTTTTCGGACTCAGACTCGACAAAGTCGCTAGTTGAGTTCTTGAAGGATATGTGTTTTGTCCCTGATTCTAGCTAGGCTTTACAATTACCGCTGAATAGGATCATCAAGTTCATCACCAATTGGAAACGGTTACAAGTGAATTCTTTTCTTTTTCTATCTTTCAGACACCCACGGATTTGGATACGAAACTATCCCGAGGGAGCATCTAGACCACTGGAACAACTCTATATACATCCTCCATCCGGACGATAGTTTCGTACACCGCGGTTTCGTTCACAGCTGGCACTTTTACGCCAACCGAACGGTGGACATCACCTTCCAAATCTGGCGGCCTGCCCACTCCTCCAACTACCCCAACCAGTTCCGGCTCATAGGCCAGAACTCCTTCAGGATCCCCCACCTGGGGCTCCACAACTTTGTGGTCGATCGCAAACAGAGGTTGTTTTTCCACGAGGGAGATTTCATCGGGATTTACTTCCCGCAGCAGAATCCGATTCCGTTTACGAAGCCGTCGTCGAACTGCAGCCGGCCGACCCTGTACATGCACAAGATCGAGAACCCGCGAGTGGGGCGCGTGTACGCCTTCCGGGAGCAGGAGCCGGGCTGGAACCCGTGTCGCCTCTACTCCATCTACGCCGAGATCACCAACAACTGTGAGTACTGGGCACGTTTTGTTCTTAACCCATTCAGGGCGAGTATGCCTACAGGCATTATGTACATGGGAGGCGAGAATGCCTACAGGCATTATATACATGGGAGGCGAGAATGCCTACAGGCATTATGTACATGGGAGGCGAGAATGCCTACTACATATAAAACGTGTAATTTTCTGTACTATCCGCTTGGAGAGTCCCCCGCACATAGAGACAAAGTGAACCCGACCTAGGCTTGGAGACTGAAGGGCCACGAGAGTGAGATTCTCGTGCAGTACTTAACTGAATCCTGCTGATTTTTTTGTGTTTCTCTACACAGATATACTTCTATCCTTCGGATTTGTTTCTATCCATACTGAAATCATAATTTAAAACTGTAGTTTTCTAATAGCCTTAACCCGTGATCAGTCACGAGAATAATTGCGCTGGTTGCTGGCAAAATACCTGTGTCATCGAAATAATAGGAGCTGTAAATACCTTACGCTGGTTCCCGGGGTATCCGCTAGGGGGCTCGGCGGAGTAGCCAGCGGCGTACACAGGTGGGCACCAGCCTCTTGCTTGGGAATGCTCGTGACGGGAGTTCGATTCCCGCAGTCGGCGGTCCGGTATTTCGTTTTTCAATATTTTCCATTTTAACTCGGACTCGACGAAGTCGCTAGTATAATGTAGGACCCCGCGTAAGCGGACACACTCCGTTCCGGACCGAAGGGGCCGCTTACGCGGGGTGGTCGCTTACACGGGGTTGAAATTAACATATAATAGAGCAAACCAGTGGTGTCCGTTAACGCGGGGTATCCGTTAGGCGGGGTTCTACTGTAGTTCGCCAGTGGTGATACATACGGTAGAACCCCGTTTCTGGGGCACCCCGCTTTAAGGGGCACCTCACTTAAGGGTACACCTCGCTTAATGGGATAATTTGCTCGGAAGGGACATTTTCCCCTCCACTAAGAGTTTATTTTAACCCCGCTTCAGGGGTCACCCCGCTTCAGGGGTCATTTGGTACGGAAATGCTTATTAACCCCGCTTAAGGAAACACTTTGGAGGGACACCTTATCGAATACACTTCAGATTATCTTTATTCCGTATTTATCGTGTTTGTGTATGGTGGCCAGACAGTTGTCACAAGGCGACCCTGTTTTACCTTCTTCAGGATTTGTCTTCATATTTCCTCAGTTTGAGGTTGAACAATACTCACTTAACGATCCAGCTAATGACATTTAAGGATAGACCAACCACAAAGTGCAATAGTATTTATTAGGTCCACAGTAGAGGTCCACAGAACATACTACTAGAAATCCACCAAAATCACCCTTTGGGAATTATGCCTCGAGATCCGTAGTAACTGAACATACACCAAGAGCTTTCGTTGGGGGTAATCTCACAAGGCAAAGCCAAGTGAGATTATGTAGCAAACCTGATACATGAATTGCATATTTCTACCGGCTACTGATTGAGTGTAGCTCGGATCTTATCGCACCCTTGTCACTGACTGTTTATGACAACATCGCGATTTTGTTTTAAAACTTTTTTTACAATACTCTATTGGCATTAGGTACGAGTTCTCAATGTTAGATCTATGGGGGAAAACACTAGGAGTAAGCTACAGAAGTAATCAGGTGGGAATACGATGGTATAAAGTATGAATAATTCAAAGAGTAACCTCTGCCACTGGGACTGTTTCATATTACTTATTACAGAAAACGGTCATACGAAACCAAACAATAAATGTCCGCTGAGTATAGCTGCCTGCTAGGGTCACCTTCGCCTAGATCTAGGTCAAGATGGCGGTGTTGATATGAGGGAGAAATTCCAGCAGCCATGATACCCTAGCTCCCTGACCAGTCCCTCACCTCAAAACCCTCCAATACAGACTAGCGCCATCTATGAACGATACCGGAACTAGGCCGTAGGGGGCAACCAGAGGGCGCCACGTGAACCGCTAGAGGGAGCCACCAGGGCGACACCCGACCCTGCGTGACTGCTTCTTTATTCATAGGCCGGGCCCCATTTGGCCCCCATGCATCATTTCCAGCATAAAGAATCCCACCTCAGCCTTCGTTAGTCCTCAGTGTCTGACGGAAGGTGCAGTTTTTGTGGGTGCGTGTCGGTCAATCAACGAATTTTTCTTCTTTTTGAATAGTGCGCTGCTTTTCATCCCACAGATTGGAGCGGGATTTGATTCTTAACCCGTTCACGGCGGGTGATGCCATATATGGCTTCACCCGTGCTGGAGCGGCTGATGCAAAAGGGCATCATTTTCTTAAATTTGCAGAATTTCGTTTTTGTGGAATAAAATCGTAATTATTGGATATATAATCATGAAATTTTCACAGAATAGAGATGCAACACCCAGCTAATGATTCTGGGTGAAGTGGATGACAAGATTAAAGATTGCATATTTTATCACGTCCTACACCATAGAACTATCACAATAGGCCTGAGACCTCCCGCCCTCTGGCGGGATACATTATCACAAGTACCTGCCCTTTACCACATTTCTTTCTTTTTATTTCACATATAATTCACCTGGAGATCTTCCATTATAAGAATACAGAATCAGGACTACTTACAAATATCAATGGAGTCAAATCCAAGTCACATAAAAGAGTACTAGAGTTGATAATAAGTGGTAGGATTAATTAGCTAAAATGTAGACACAAATTGATTTATGACACACAAAATTGTGAAACCAAGATAGTTGATACATGTACATATATGAGGTAGAATGATAATTAGTATGATGAATGATGAGTACACTACAAGGGCTACATCCAATTAACCGTTTCAGTTATAGTTATAGCTACGGCTATAGCTATAGCTCAGGCATGCTAGCAATTCCATATTTAAAGCTGGCTTTACAAAGGTGCTTTTGGATTTACTATTGCCACAGATACCCGCCCTTAAAGGGTTAACCCTTTAAAAGCTGCACGTTATTCACCGTGCGTATAAACCATAGGGTATGCGGATGTCGCGGCCCCTTTGGCACCTCGGAAATCGTTTGGAGAACGCGACCCGTTTCAGATACGGATATGATATTTTCATATAGAAGGAAAGGCCTGATAGCGATAGGGTTAAGGGCAGGCTTAATGTTTGGGAAAGGGATAGGGTTAGGGTTAGGGTTAGGGATAGGGTTAAGGACAGGGTTAAGGTTTGGGAAAGGGATAGGGTTAGGGATAGGGTTGGAGTAAAGCCTATAAGACACCAAAATTTGTTCCCGATTCATCCCGACCATCGGCTCGGTGAGAGTCGGGAATAAAATTTTGGTGTCTTATACCTCTAAGACACCGACATGTAGACTCTTCCCGACGACACCTCCTCCTTTTATAACCTCCTAAATTACGCAGGTTAAGATCAAAGAGAGCCGCCGGGAGCCGAGCCGCTGGTGTGGAATCATAGAAATTTATTCAAAGTTTAATAACTTCGAATCCAATTAAGATATCGGGAAACGGTTTTCAGGTTTATAATCGCCTCTGTCTCCCCTATAAATCGGTATAAGGAACTTCTAAATCGGACTAGGGGATAGGTAGCATCGCTATTCAAATGGCCAACTCAGAATCGGTAACAATTGGTGAAAGTGCGTACACCAAAATCTTAGGGTCGGGGACAGTCGGTCATATCTGACGTGTGAAGTGCGTACACCGACCCGATTGATGCAGATTGTCACAGATCCGACGGATCCATCGGGGAAAGGTAGAATCGGGCACAGCCATCGGGTCGGTGTCTTATAAGCTTTAGGGATAGGGTAAGGGTTAGGGATAGCGTCAGGGAAAGGGTTAGGGTTAGGGAAAGGGTTAGGGTTAGGGATAGGGTTAGGAGAGTGTTTTTCTGTTTGTTTTCTTCTAAGTAATCACATTGGAAGACATATCCCGTTTCCAAATATGAACGAATCAGTAATAAAGCTATTTTCCACTGGCCGACGAAAACAGCACCGTTTAATTGAGATCTCCGTACAGTCGGTTATTGGTGGCCAAAGATCGTCGAGGGAGCTGTGTGCGCCTTGTTCCTGCAGCATTTTATAGGTCCATACCGACGGAATGGTTCTCCAAACTCGTCGGTATAACCTAAAGATTGGACCGATATTATCAAATGATGACCCTTGTACCTGTACAGAATATGGGTCTTCATGTATGAGCCTAGATTATCCAATGGTCTACAATCCAACAGGTTAATGTGGTTACTAATACAGGTGTTGCCGTTCAGCGCCGCCTAACGGCCCACTGCCTAGTTATGCGGCCGCTCGGACAAACCTGGCCGAGTCCGGCTATATGTGTATAGGAAACACAGCAATCACGCCTAGAGTGTGAACGGTGGGTATGATTACAGAAGCATTGTTTTTGGACAGATTGGACTGCTAGAACAATTAAAGGCATCGTATCAACGAGTCTGGAGTATCAAAACTTTATAGTTGATAATTGTTTTGGTTTTAATTTGGAGAAAGATAAGCACATGATAGCTAGGCCTGCCAATGTATTAATGTATATTCAATTTCGGTGATCCTATGTTATCTATGCTATATCTTAAGTATTATTGAGGCAATACGCATGTATGGCATACCAGATTTGAGCTGGAATACCATAGAATATTGATGCAATCATTGTTATTTCTCTGGAATAATGTAGACGGGTATTATGAACATATTATGCTCATACACTCAGTGTTCCAGTCTTAAAAAATAGGTTGCCAGGCTTCAGCTTTGGCGTAACTAAGCAGATAAGGTGCGACACCGCCAAGTGGAAAAAGGCCTATTGCACGACCCCACCATCCTTAACCCTGATGATACCCTGTCGTTATGTCTCTTGTAGAGTGCTAAGAAGGAGTGTTAGTTACCTGAAAAGATAAGGTAGCTCAGTATGACTTCCAAGCAGATCCTTTGTCCTGTTTGGAAGCTTAGTGGTATGAAGGATCAGCCAGGAGATTGTGAACCAATGGCGGGACAGACAGCTCCATGTTGATATCAGGGTTTATTGTGATCCACTGATACGAACACCCGCCACCTGCTGTTTTGTTTGGCGCCAGGCGCAAGATGGCAGCCCCCAGCGAACAATAGCTGTCTGCCATAAATGCACCTTGTATAGGAGAACATGGCTATTCTGTAGTAGATAAAAGACACCAGAAATGTAATGCTAAATTACAATATATTTAGGAGGGTCAGTTTTTTCGTGTGACTGCAAAGGGTGCTTGTTGCCCGATGCTGTTTTTGTAGCGAGCCGTGATATGTCTTGGTGTATCTTATTACATCTTGAGGGGGGCGTCCACAAACCACGACAAGGCTACGACAATGGGTTCCCAACAAGGTCCACATTTGGCCTACGACTGGAGGCCTTGTCATGGTTGGTGGACACCTGTTCCTGACAAGAGTCTACGACAAGGCCACGACAAGGCCACGATTGGAAGGTTGTCAGGAGCCTTCCGACAAGGCTATGACAATGTTGAACATGTTTGATTTTTCCCATGTTGTGGAGTGTCATGGCGTGTTGGGAGTGTGTCACAGAGGTCTACGATAGAAAGTTTTGGTGGAGCGTGCACTTCCCAACACACTCCGACAACGCTATTGTAAAGCCCCCTTCTTACGACAAGGCTGCGACAAGCGCCAATTGGAACTTTCTTGTCTGCGCTTGTCATAGCTTTGTCGTGGTTGGTGGACGCCACCCGTTACAACTTTTTTTTAAAGACTTTTATATAGACGGATAGCACGTATCTCAAAGCTGGTTTCCATGCGCGACCAGTATCAGTGCTGGAATATGTCGTGTCTCTTATGTCACAACGCGTAGCCGTGCGGTGTCGGGAGTATGTTTTGGTGCTCCACCAACGCGACGCGTCAAGAAACATCTCAACAATTAGGCACGCATTATTCAAACCTAGCCCGACCTAGCATGACAACCACATCGGGACTAATCTCGCTACATCTTGTGTGTTGGTGGAAGGAGTTGCTCCATGTGAACGCCCCCTTAGAGCCTACAGACCATTGTGTATCTGTGGGGTGGCAAGTCGGTGATGGGACCATAATCCAGGGATGTCTGCGATACTCCCCCATGGCGAATTCACCTGACGATGTGCTCATAGATTCCTGCCAAAAGGTTGTCTTTACAGTCATTCACCTACACCCTTGAGAGTGTGTGCAATAGTGTTGTACGTAGCGGTCCTGATAGAAAGCAGTTCAGGCTGATTTCTATGTCTCACAGACTTATGTGTGTTTACTAAAAATATGCCGTCAATATCTCAGTGGATGCAAAATCTACCGTTAGCAAGAGATTTCCATCAATTATTACAATTTGATAAAGGTGTTTCCTCATATGCTAAAATTTGTATAAAGGAAGCTCATTCTTTGAGAGAAAAAAGGCAGCACATATCAAGAATTCCTGAATAAAAAACCCTTCTATGTCCGGGCCACAGAGGCAGTACACTGGCAACCAGAGCAACCCTACGTTAGCTCTGGTCGGGTTAAATAAGTGGCCACCTTGTAGCGGGACCTGTTTGTTACTCTCCTTCCAGATCTTACGTACTGCTTGGAGAGTGTGTTATGTCATAACCTCGAAGCCAATTTTCCATTTCTCATTTCCTTTCTTGTATATTTTTTCAAAATATAATGAACATAAATCTCGGTGTCTTTATCAATTTGTTGGCTATGAATACTTGATATCAAATAGGTCTGCATTTTTAGAATACATAGAACAAAAGTAGCTGTATATGGTTTGAGGCGCACCCCGAGTGATCCCCAGGGATTTAACCTGACCAACCCCTAACCCGGCGTTTACATTGGACGACTAAAACGTGACCCTGCGACCGTAGATCGTCAAGCCAACAGTCGTCAGTGGTGGCAGTGTCCACCGCAAAAGTCATGACCTCAGAATGCACCCAAGCTTTTACACTGACGACTGACGAAGTTATTACAGAATCGCCACCTATCTAGACGACTAATTCAAGCCTGCTTGAAATAGTCGCCAGCGTCAGAGCGGGTCTAATAGTCATGAGGTGGTGCCGAATTGCATAATCAGACATAATCAGACATTCTGCAGTCGCCACGCGCTTTGCGTTTACACTAGACAACTTTTAGACTCATACGGCTGAAAGTCGTCAGGTTCAAGAATCGCCGCCTATAGCCATCCAGTGTAAACGCCGGGTATATTGTAGCTCAGCGCAAACAGGAGTTGGCGGCCAAACTACAGAGGCAGATGCTGATGGCAGCCATGTTTATCCTGACCATGGCCACTACGTGTCGCCCTGACATTACCGGAAGTATCCCCGCGCGCCGTCTAGTGGCTAGATCGCGATTTAAAGGGGTTCAGTTCTCTGCTCATCGCTTGAGTTTTTTAGTGGACGCCGGGTCTGACGACACAGGAGTGCTCCCCAGGGCCGTCTGTAAGACGCACGCTGATTGGCTCGCGACAGGAGAGATGCATTGTGCACCGAAAGGGGGAGCCACTGGCGGCGACCGCGCGAGGGCCGCTGGGAAGGGTCGCAGTTGGGCCTATTTTCAAAGCTTGGTTTGACCGGAAACTAGTAACCGGAAGTCCTTTTTTCACAACAAAATTCACCAATTCTGGTGGTCTTACATTTTGTTTTCAACTACATCATTGATTCAGTTCCAGGTTTTCCTCCGACAACATTATGAAATGACATACATATGTATAATGATGAAAAATATGAATAACACAACTTAATTTAGAAAATCAATTTCAGTTCGTTATTCCTGATGGACAAATCTGAGTTCTAATTTGGGTCTGGTCTAGTGTAATATGTCTAAAGCCGGGCCCCCACCTACCACGATTCTGGTCCCGATTGGCCTTACGACGGCCTTTCCGACACTATTCCGATTCTATCATGAGGTCAGCCAAAGTCGTGGTCGGTGGGACAGGTTTCTGCGATTTTGTCTACGACAGCTCACAATAGGCTGCGATTAAAAACGCCAATCGTAGAGGTCCCGATAACTTCCAACATGTTGGAAAATTCGTAGCCTGTCGTAGGGTATCGTAGTCTATAGGGAAAATATTGTGGTCAGCGAGTATGATTCACAGCTCTACGATTTCAAACCATGTCTACGATTTGGAGCTATCGTGGACCTCCCGATAGGCCATGATTTGGGCATTTCAAATCGTAGCCATCGGGAAGTATGTCGTAGACCATCGTGGTAGGTGCGGGCCCGGCTTTAGGATTAGTTTACTCTAGGTTCTATGTAGCTTTAGTCAGAGTCGGTAAGTTGGGTTTGGGATTACCGGCAGGCGCTTTAGTGTTATTTTTTAATACTTCTTTTGTCGGGAATCTATTCTGGGTGTTGAGAGTCTGCGGAGACCTGGGCGCTGTTTAATAACTTTTTTCCGTTTTTATTCATTCTGGAGGTATGCACTAGGATTTTGTATCCATCCTATTTTCAGTAGGCTCCAGGGCCAGAGCGTGATAGATATACTGCATTTCAAAAAGTTAGACAGGTGTACAGTAGTGACATATTTAATGACTAGCGATTGCAACAATAGATAGTTCAGTGTGCAGCCATAACCAAGGGGTAACAAATGGGAAAAGGTATGATATATACAGTGTAAATGTTTATGGTTTACTCAAAGATATCTTTGGTATGTTGGTAGAGATTGAGGTGGACAAACAGAATGATGTACCCTATCAATATGAACTTATGTTGATGAGAGTAAGGGACCTCGGGTGAGGGTTACGGTTTAATGATATTCAAGCTCGTTTAAAAGTTACAGGTCGTGTATACCAGACCAAATAGCACATCCAAATCTCACCCTTTCTCGACGACGATTCATGAAAATGGGGAGTCGGGTCCGGGTTCATAGCCGCGCCAAATGAAATTATCCAACCGGGAATTACCGATTCATACAAAAATTACATAAAAATTACAACACAGCATAGAACGGTTTTACTTCAAACACCCACCAAATCCCGCGAGAGACATCTCTGTATTGAACTCGAGAGCGGGTTTAGCCCCGATCTCCATTCCCATTAGCATATTATCTAACTTCAAAGAGAGGAGAGCTCCCCTGATGCACTGTGTATGTTACCGTCCCGGCTGAATTACACAGCGATCCAAACAAGATGGGACCTGGGGGGTGTTTCACAATGTGGAGAGTTATGCCTGTAACTGAGGTCCTAGGACAGTTTGCGTTTAACTATAAAGAGAATCTTAGCGAGGGACTGTCTTAGCCAATGATCTTAGCCAGATCGTCCAGAAGTGTTTAACAAGTTTGATCCACATCTTACAAACTGTCCTCCACATACCCAAAAGGGTCCGAGGTGGGGGACACCTATAGAGGTGTCTTAGATGATTCACATTCACAAAGAAAACCTTATTTATCAGCTTAACTAGAGGAAATATGTATATTATGGTATGTAATACAAAATGGCAGTGTTAGAGGGGAAATATATAAAATATCCAGTTAGATTACAAATTATGAATTTAGTTACCATAACCCCCACAATGTGGCACTACCTGCTGTTCTTAGGAATTCTCCTCCATAGGGATCCCACAGCTGTCTTACAGCCTGGTTTTTTCCTAGCCTGGGACCGAATTCAGTCCTAGGAGACTAATTATGCAGGATTTTCCTCCCAATGGGGTCACCATTTGTTAAATCGGAAAGGTCTTCAGTCCTAAGATATGTCTAAGATTGCTGGCATGATCCTAGGAGGATCCTTATGCCAGCACCAAAACTAGTTAAACGGTGCCCAGGCTCTGACCATAAACCTGAACAGGCTTCTGAATGTATCTCACCCCTCACAGTGTCAAATTGGCCAACATTTGTTACATAATACCTCATTTGATATTCTTTCTAAATACTCCATGGGCATTGCATACCAGTTCCCAATGTTAAGTCTATGGGGAAACATTTCAGGGGGGTGAGATAATGTTAGATAACTGATGGCCTATTTTGTTGATACAGTTCTCACTGTCATTTTGTCTGTGGAACACCTTCCCCATCCTCTCCCCAGACCCTCCATTAAGTGGGAATCACACATGGGCTTCATGTACCTCACAGAAACAGATCCTGCTGAGATACCGTACTGGAACACAATCTCCTCGTCTGAATAGTGTGGTTCCAAGTTTTTTCCCTTGCAATTGTCAGCGACAATCATCTCTAACAAAGAACAGAATCTCATGAGATTTTGACTTTAAACAGGTTTAAAATTTAGAGGGGCATTTTGGCGAGACAAATGTACTTCACACGTTCCCCCATAATTTGTGAGTCTCAGTGGTCCCAAATTGCACCTATTCAAATGGGGAAGTGCCCTGCGTCTGTAACTCTGTACCCTGTGTACCCTGTGTACCCTGTGTACCCTGTGTATCCTGTGTATCCTGTGTACCCTGTTTAGGGGTGATGGGGTGAGACTATGTACCTCTTAAGTAAGTCTTCCCATGTGAATCAAATCAACCATGTTACACTGATACTGTAGAACACCCCAATCTGTGAAACTTTGTTTAACCTAGCTGGAAATAGTAGCACTGGTGCAAAGGTGTGAAGTACACCAGTCTCAGGTCCATTTGTCCCACCGTGTGAATCCCACTCTAGGTCTCTCACGAGCGGCACCCATGGTGCATCTCCCTAAAAGTCTCGGCTCGGCATCTGTTTGGAATCAGGGAAGATTTCCGAGAAGGGGAAATCAATATTATCATATTCATGTTCTGGGCCCGGGCGTCCGCCGACACGCGGGTTTCAGGCACGCATGCGCGGCGGGTACCGGAAGCACAATGCGCCTGCGCACTGGATATGTGGCGTGGCTGGTGTTCGGCAGGTTGCTTTATTAAGTTATAATCGGATTACAAGCAAACTGTGTCGGCAAGTGGAAGGCGCACGGGGAAAACGAGCGGCGCTGTAATACACAGCGAATTGTGGAAAAGAAATAAACATCAGCAAGTAAAGGGACGGGCGAGGAAAGCAAACCACATTCCGAACCAAATAAAAAAAAATCAATGGGGTATTCAATGATGAATATTTATCAGTTGGGTGATTCGGTGGAATGGTGTGCGGGGGACTCATTCTCGGCCCATAAAAGTTCGCAATGGTGGATGGATGAAAATCGATGGCTCAAATCCAAGCGAGCAATATCAAATTGTGATTAATCCGTTTTAAAGGCAGACAAGCTGTTGGGAGGCCGAGGGGTGTCATGTTTACAAAGGGTCCCGTATTAATCATCTCAGCCTTTCTTGTTCAATAACTTTTAAAAGCAATCGGCGAGCATTGCTCTCCTTGAAGGAGATTTCTCCTCAATCCCATTACCATCATCTTGGATTCAACATTTCAATGATCCGCAATTGTATTAATTAGAACAGAAATCTCGTGGGTTTTTTGAAAAAAATAAAAATGGTATTATTTCACCTTAGCTGGGATCTGATGATGACATAATGAACTTGATTAAAATCAATGGGTGTTGAAAGGAGGACGCCTCCTCTTTGTTATCCTGAGCCCCGTCTGTGGTGTCCTGAGGAGAGCAGCTCACGTTGAGTGTTTGTCAGATCTGAGCAGCTCATTCGGCGTCACTCCCTCAGAGAACGGCTCGTTTTATGCAGCAGGCTCCTAGTCCGGGGTCACGGTCCTCCTGAGATGTTGGAGGCGTCATGGCTTCACACACAAGACCTTTATTCTGTAGCTGAAGGTTTTATGAAGAAATGTTGATACTGAGCCTGCAGTGATTGTTAAATGAGGGTTCTTGTCCAATAACTACGCCCATAGGCAAAGGGTGTTTGTTAAAGGGCGGAAGACCGAAAACGGTAGTAAATATTGATCATTAAATAGTAAACAGATAATTTTGTTTCGACGTAAAAAGGTAATATTTATAGAATGTGGGAAGGTAGTACACACCACAAATTCACTCATAAAGAAAATATGTCACACAATACACGGTACAAATTTACTCACACACAAAAACAACAACGGAAGTTCACTCATGGCATGGCATAGTAACTGTGCCACAGGTTCACTCATACAGAAATACTACACCACAAGCTCATACAGAGAAACTACGCCACAAGCTCATACAGGGAAACTACACCACAAGCTCATACAGAGAAACTACACCACAAGCTCATACAGGGAAACTACACCACAAGCTCATACAGAGAAACTACACCACAAGCTCATACAGAGAAACTACACCACAAGCTCATACAGAGAAACTACACCACAAGCTCATACAGATAAACTACACCACAAGCTCATACAGAGAAACTACACCACAAGTTCATACAGGGAAACTACACCACAAGCTCATACAAAAATACTACACCACAAGCTCATGCAGAGAAACTACACCACAAGCTCATACAGAGAAACTACACCACAAGCTCCTACAGAGAAACTACACCACAAGCTCATACAGAGAAACTACACCACAAGCTCATACAGAGAAACTACACCACAAGCTCATACAGAGAAACTACACAACAAGCTCATACAGAGAAACTACACAACAAGCTCATACAGAGAAACTACACCACAAGCTCATACAGAGAAACTACACCACAAGCTCATACAGGGAAACTACACCACAAGTTCATACAGAGAAACTACACCACAAGCTCATACAGAGAAACTACACCATAAGCTCATACAGGGAAACTACACCACAAGCTCATACAGAGAAACTATACCACAAGCTCATACAGAGAAACTACACCACAAGCTCATACAGGGAAACTACACCACGACTTTATACAGAGAAACTATACCACAAGCTCATACAGAGAAACTACACCACAAGCTCATACAGAGAAACTACACCACAAGCTCATACAGGGAAACTACACCACAAGCCCATACAGGGAAACTACAGAACAAGCTCATACAGAGAAACTACACCACAAGTTCACTGATAAAGAGAAACCATGCCACATGACCACCCACGAAGTAAAGCCAGACTGTAAGTCCGCTTGTAGTAAGAAGCCAGTCTCAGCATCGCCCATAAGGGAATATCTGCACATCTCATAATGAAAAGCCAGACTACAAGCTCACTCAAAAAAAGCCAGACTACAGACTCACTCAAAAAAAGCCAGACTACAGACTCACTCAAAAAAAAGCCAGACATAAAGGTTTGTCTCTCACAATAAGAAACTACATCACAAGTTTACTCATTAAGAAAAGCCAGGCTGTAATTTGACTGATATAGAAAAAAGATATGATTCAAGTGCAAGAAAAGAAGCCACATCTCAAGTCCCTTAGAAAGGGAAGCCACATTACAAAGAGATGTGACATTTCAAATAGTTTAAGAAAGGGGACGGCACAGTGTAAGATCCCTTTAAACTGGCCGAAAATGATATGCAACATAAACCACCAGAAGTAATGTTCAACTCTCTCTTTGTGTTGAGATACACAGGTGATAAAATGATGTAGCTGGATAGGGAAGATGAAATCGTGTAGGGCAATGGCAATAAGTCACCTGCAAGCCGATTTCTACCTGCCGTCAAAATGAGATACGGTTTAATTGTAGGAATCTCTCGTTTTAACATACAAATAAAAGAACTGTGGTGTGACCACTAAAGGTCCCAGCCAAAGACCGGCGATTTCGCTTATCGATGGTCTGTGTCCACCAACTGACCGATTTTTGATCCCTTTGGTTAGAATGATGATTCCTGACAAAGCTAAACCCTGTTGAATGGATCGGCAATAATTCTTTCTGGGAGTGGCGCCCAAAAATGGCCAAAACCGGAACACAGATCGGTCGACAACTTTTTAATTTTCTGTTTCCAGTTGCCGATCTGTGACAAGAAATGATTCCAAAAAATCTGTCAGTAGAAGCTGACAAATTCTTCGAAGGCCAGAATTCGGCAAGTGGAAATAGTTCATCGAGGCTTCTGAAATACAAACGCGCAGTAGGAAACAAATATAAGAAATATTTATTTCGAAAATGCGATTTAGGCCCGTCGTCCACTGAGCTCCCGATACACTACAAAAGGCCTTATTATGCACCTCCAGACACAAAATCGATATCATCTTTGAAGGCCAGCTTTAACCCATAAGCGATACACTCGACGATGCATCCGATGCACGCATCATAAGGTCTATCATCGGGTATCGAGAGCTCAGTGGATACCAGGCCTAAAGGGTGGCATCCACCAACCACAAGGCTACGACAAGCGCTGACAAGAAAGTTCCAGTCAACGCTTGTCGCAGCCTTATCGTAAGAAGGGAGGCTTTACGACAGCATTGTTGTGGCGTGTCCGGAAGTGCACGCTCCACCAAATTTCCTATCGTAGACCTCTGCAACACACTTCCAACACGCCATGATACTCCACAACAAGGGTCCAGTCGTGGAAAAAATCGAACATGCTCGATGTTGTTGTAGCCTTGTCTGAAGGCTCCCGACAAGCTTCCAATCATGGCCTTGTCATGGCCTTTTCTTCGACTCTTGTCAGGAACTGGGGTTCACCAACCACGATAAGGCCTCCAATCGTAGGCCAATCGTGGACCTTGTCAGGAACCCATTGTCGTAGCCTCCCATTGATCATCCCATAGGACCTGTTTCCTAAGGCCTGGCGTCCACCTACTGCGATAGAAATTTAGACCTACAAATATGGCACCGATAAGAAAAGCAAATATCGGAGACAAATCGGGAAGGTGCAAAAATCGTAGACATATGTCTAGACATGCCAATCCGATATGCATCATAATGGCTTTTTTTCAGTGCCTAATCACAGAAACGTGGTCAACTGCCCCGATATTAGGTGACCTTCCGACGCGATTTTGATTTCTTTATCGGGAGGTGCATCGTAGACCACATCGGAGCCATATCGTAGTAGGTGGACGCCAGGCCTTATTCCTTTAAAGCTTTTATAGGAGATCCTACATATGAACTCATGTCCTCTCATATACATGCACTAATGATAAAACCAGCAATCACGGCAGTCTCTGAAAGCCTGGTAGCATGACGCCGTCGTACGACATGTAAATCTATTTGTGTAGAGATTTCTGCAAATTCCCTCCACATCAATTCCAATTACATCTCAAAGACTGCCCCGCGACGCCGCACGGGGGAAGTAGCGTGACCAGGGGTATAAGTGCGCAAACATTTCTCCGAGGCAGAGTACTTTTCTTGTAGACATATATCCATCACCACATCAGCGACGTAACAGGGTTCAGTGGCCTTTGAAGAGCACCGGGGCCGGTACCCAGCTAGAAATAGCTCCATAGTGCAGATCCTCCGCGCACCAGCAGTAGCCAGAAGACGGTTGTCGTCTGCTCTGTCAAGAGACCAGAACAAACTGTGCGATTCTTGATTTTGCGGTTTTATATTTTTTCCTTCATAGGGAGTTTATTTTTTTATTTTGTCTTTTCACTTTTACATCAAGAATCCTTTGGCTACATTCGAATAGTCAATACATTTGCACAGTATAAGGCCTGGCGTCCACCTACTACGATAGAAGTCATTTTTCTTTTTGCTTTTTTTAAGATACATATGAAAACGTGCCCAGATTAATATTGGGTAAGATCTTAAGTGTTGTGCAGATCCTGATATTATATTGCACAGAGTGATTGCTATAGGCCCGTTTCCATTGGCCGATCTCCCGTCACCGATCTACAGTCAGGACGGACTTTTGGCACTGCTGACCCTAAGAGGGTGCGTCCACCAACCACGACAAGGCTGCGACACGCGCCGACAAGAAAGTTCCTATTGGCTCCTTGTCGCAGTCTTGTCGTGAGGAGGGGAGCTGTCGTGAGCCCTTGTCGCAGCCTGTCGGGAAGTGCACGCTCCACCTAAATATTCTATCGTAGACCACTGCGACACGCCACGACACGCCACGACACGGCTCCAAAATCGAACATGTTCGATTTTGTCGTAACCTTGTCGGAAGGCCCCCAACAGGCTCCCGACAAGGTTCATGTCGCAGCCTATCGTGGCCTTGTCGTAGCCTCTTGTCGGGAACTGTCACAACAAGGCTACGACAAGGCTTCCTATCGTAGAGCTGTCGTGGACCTTGTCGGAAAGCAGTTGTCGCAGCCTTGTCGTGGTTGGTGGACGCACCCTCTAAATCCGTCAATGGAAACGATGCAGCTCGTGAAGTGACCCACGACTTTTTCTGTTTAGATTATGCAAAGTGGCACCACCCACCACTGAGTGAAAGCTTGGTCACTGAGTGAAATCTACTACCCTTCTATATAGTCGCACAGTGAGTGGCACCACCGACAGAATTTCTTGGTTACTCAAAAAATCGACAGCCTTTTCATCGGCCAATGGAAATAGGCCTTATCTTTGATATTGTTCAGCAGGGGATTGTAAGATAGCACCACTGTAGTCGGGGGACAACCGCTGTTATCAGTTAATATAATCCACTGATAATCGTGAGATAAACCCTATTTATGGCAAGCTGAGAAAGTATTAAAACAATCCTGCGTCCGCCACCTGTTTTTTGCGTCGGAGACAAACATGGCTGCCTCCATAACATAATAAAAAATCTGCCCTATGGGGCCATCCATAGAGTACATACGCAGAAAATGTAAAAGTATCCAATAATTGGAGCACCTTAACATTTATATGAATGAATAGAACTACAAATTCATTTTCACGTGAATGCAGATATATACATAATGAGATAAGAATATGAAAGTTAGTCTGGACATGAGATATCACACAGGTAGGCCTATGAGTACAAGGAGAGGGTCTGAAGCATTCATTTAGGACGACTACAATAAATATTCTATCGTGTATTCAGGTTACGGGCGCCAGACACAGTATCAATATACATGGTACGGGGCCAAGTCCCAGCAGACGACAATAGACAGGCATTAGCTGGTGCTCGGCAGGCTCTGGATGCTACCCAGACGCCACCTGACGACGAATAATAGCCCCAGTGTTGCCACCTATAGGTGCCTCCCAAGTTGTGAAACGAGAATATAGCGTTGTCTGCGATATATCAGCCTGTGAGGCGATACGCCCGGAGAATGTAGTCTGCTTGGAGAGCGACTGCCGCATCTTTATTGATAGCGATCGCATAAATCTGGCGGCCTCACCAGGGGCCGCCACTGTGTCATGCGCAGTCCATCCGTCTACATTTTGCTATCCTCGCTCCAGGCCGCCATCTTGAGAGCAAAGTCGTCTGCTCCGCTTGGCAGCGCGCCAATAAAAGATGGCTGCCGGCGGAAGTGCCCCATCATCGCTCACTTCCAATGGCGCCATTTTCGGCGGCGGCCATGTCGCTGAAAGTTATGGCGGGTGTTGGACGTATCACTGACGTCACCACTGACGTCGTTTGATGTCGTCTGCTCGAATAAAACACGTCACGTCGCGCGCAGCGTTCCCCGGGACGCTGATAAGCGGCTGTGTTTCTTCACCCGACGGAAGTGGGTGACAACAAGGAAATTTATCTCCCAGATTAGAGAGCGGGAATCCTTCATCCTTTAATGATGGTCGCCGCCGTCCCCCGACTCAAGGTTTCTTGAGAAAACACTCCGATTCAGGAAATGAGTTTCACTTTACTTGGCCCACAAAGGCAGCTTATCTGCTTACATTAAGGAAGAAGAAACTCTGCGCCACTTCTATAGACCTTTCCCGCGGTACCAGGCTCGTTCTAGGTAGCCATTTTGGATCTATGCCGGCGTTTACACTAGACGATTCTGGCCGGCGATTCTGGGATTTTCAGCTCCTGACAACTTTCAGCAGTAAAATGATAGAAATAGTCTCATGTAAACGCCAAGTGTGTGGCGACTGCAGATCATCTGATTACGTCTGATAATGCAATTTGGCACCACCTCACGACTATTGAACCCGCTCTGATACCAGCGACCATTTCTAGCCGCCTTGAATTAGTCGTCTAGAGGGGCAACGACTCTGTGTCGTCAGTATAAATGCTCGGGTACATTCTCGATCGCTATCGAGCTCGACGACTTTTGCGGTGGACATTGCCACTGCCTCACGACTATTGGCTGACTATCTACAGTCGTCCTGTATTTAGTCGTCTAGTGTAAACACCGGGTTAAAATGATGTACAGTGAAGTTACCCCCGTGCTCATAATGCACACTCAAACATGTTGATAAACACGTCGGATGTATCCGCTATGAAATGAATAGATGATTATCGATTTTTTTTTGTAAACCACGAGCGGCTGACGCGTAGTGATACACGACGGTTGGCAGCCGGATATAATTATGGATTATTCGGCTATACGTATATAATAATAGATATCCCTGCAGCCAATGCCATGGGCGTGAATGACTGTTTATTCCTGAGTTATAGCACAGCTGCTTGTAGAATGAAATCTTAAACCATAGCCAAATCATATTAGCAAAAAAAAAGCGACACAAGCGAGAGAAAGCAAATAAAAATAGTATTTGGGAATTAAACCTTTTAAATCTAACCTTCCATATTTCATATTAACATTTGAAAAACAATATTTAACACCAATTAAAAAACACCATTTTCAATCTTATCTCTATTAGCTTTTTATGTTTTATGATCTATTTTTTCGCTTTTCTCGTCATATATGTTTGATTTGTTTCAAGATGGAAGTGATCACCCTTGTTGTGTTTCCTCCCTTCTATTTCGCAGAATCCTCATAAGATTGTCAAACTGTCATCAGGTCACAGCCAAATAACGTGACATAAGGGGCTCAGTCTCAGTGATATTCCCCATTCATTTTTATTTAAAGGTTTTTATTCAGACGAAAAGAGTTCACATCTAGATGGTTGTGATCTTCCACTCCGCTCCGTCACACAAGGAAACAACCTTAGATACGTCACATATTGAACCAGATTACATGACCGAGACGTTGTTATGTATGGCTATCAGTTACTAAAGAGTTATTAGATATCACAAGTATCCTAGTGAAAATTACAGGTATGTACACTCAGCACAAACAACACAAATACAGTACAAACACACATAGTTAACAGGACAGGTACAAAAGAAAACAAAAAACAAAAAAACAGAGAGACATGGACATCATCCTGCCCCATGTCTAAGTTCTAAAGTTCCAAGCTGGCGGCGCCTCAGAAGAAAACCGCCTATAGAGGTATGTCAGAAGAAAGCCGCATATAGAGGTATGTCAGAAGAAAACCGCATATAGAGGTATGTCAGAAGAAAGCCGCCTATAGAGGTATGTCAGAAGAAAACCACATATAGAGGTATGTCAGAAGAAAACCGCCTATAGAGGTATGTCAGAAGAAAGCCGCCTATAGAGGTATGTCAGAAGAAAGCCGCCTATAGAGGTATGTCAGAAGAAAGCCGCCTATAGAGGTATGTCAGAAGAAAACCGCCTATAGAGGTATGTCAGAAGAAAACCGCCTATAGAGGTATGTCAGAAGAAAACCGCCTATAGAGGTATGTCAGAAGAAAGCCGCCTATAGAGGTATGTCAGAAGAAAGCCGCCTATAGAGGTATGTCAGAAGAAAACCGCCTATAGAGGTATGTCAGAAGAAAACCGCCTATAGAGGTATGTCAGAAGAAAACCGCCTATAGAGGTATGTCAGAAGAAAACCGCCTATAGAGGTATGTCAGAAGAAAACCGCCTATAGAGGTATGTCAGAAGAAAACCGCCTATAGAGGTATGTCAGAAGAAAACCGCCTATAGAGGTATGTCAGAAGAAAACCGCCTATAGAGGTATGTCAGAAGAAAGCCGCCTATAGAGGTATGTCAGAAGAAAGCCGCCTATAGAGGTATGTCAGAAGAAAACCGCCTATAGAGGTATGTCAGAAGAAAACCGCCTATAGAGGTATGTCAGAAGAAAGCCGCCTATAGAGGTATGTCAGAAGAAAACCGCCTATAGAGGTATGTCAGAAGAAAACCGCCTATAGAGGTATGTCAGAAGAAAACCGCCTATAGAGGTATGTCAGAAGAAAACCGCCTATAGAGGTATGTCAGAAGAAAACCGCCTATAGAGGTATGTCAGAAGAAAGCCGCCTATAGAGGTATGTCAGAAGAAAACCGCCTATAGAGGTATGTCAGAAGAAAACCGCCTATAGAGGTATGTCAGAAGAAAACCGCCTATAGAGGTATGTCAGAAGAAAGCCGCCTATAGAGGTATGTCAGAAGAAAGCCGCCTATAGAGGTATGTCAGAAGAAAACCGCCTATAGAGGTATGTCAGAAGAAAACCGCATATAGAGGTATGTCAGAAGAAAGCCGCCTATAGAGGTATGTCAGAAGAAAACCGCATATAGAGGTATGTCAGCCGGTTCTATAGAGCACAGGGGAATGGAGGGGGCACAGCTGTTTTGACCATCCTTGTCATCAATGTAAAACACTGACTGTGGCATGAAGATGGCTGCTTTTTGTATGTCACTGAAGCCAACACAATCGGCTCTCGCTTTATGGCCTTGTGTCGCCTACATAAAGGCCCTAAAGCAGAATTGTATTTATCCCCGGAAATATCCTGCCACAGCTATTCTGTATTTATCTATCTCAGATGCCAGTAGACTGTCGGGTACGAGCCTTGGCTTCTGATGGGAGGACAAAAACAACTTTCCGTTTCCTCGATAGTTTTTTTAAAACTTTTGGATAATACACTCAGGGGAATGAACAGTTCACAGTGATGGGAGGTAGGAGTATGTTTTACATGATGGCAATCATGGCCGCTTCGAAAGGTTGATAAAGACAGCACTTCCTCTCATCCCCATTTACTTCAGGCAGGAGAAGTTTCAGTATAAAAAGCAGGGGAGGAACTGCAGTATAGAAATAGTTAATTGATGGTGATAGGCAGTCGGGAAACAAAAGCTACGCTGGTAACAGACACGCAGTTGGCCAAACACTTAAAGGGGGCATCCACCAATCACGACAAGGCTACGACAATGGCTTCCCGACAAGGTCCACGATTGGCCTACGATGGGAGGCCTTGTCATGGTTGGTGGCCAATCGTTGCCTTTACATGGCCTTGTCATAGACTCTTGTCGGGAGCTTTCCGACAAAGCTACGACGACATCGAGCATGTTCGATTTTCCCACGACTGGACCCTTGTTGTGTCATGGCGTTTAGGGAGCGTGTCGCAGAGGTCTACCATAGGAAATTTTGGTGGAGCATGCACTTCCCAACATGCCCCGACAATGCTGTTGTAAAGCACCCCTTCTTACGACAAGGCTGCGACAAGCGCCGATTGGAACTTTCTTGTCAGCGCTTGTCGTAGCCCTGTCATGGTTGGTCGACGCCACCCTTTAAAATCTGTCTGAATATTATGTAAACCCTAATAAATATTATTTGTTTTCTGGTCACTTACTCCCCCCCAAGTAGATCTATATGTCTGCAATCGATTGTTTTCTTGTCTGAAAAATAATATAATAGATCAAGAAATATTGCATGAATATAGATACTTTTCTACAAATATTAATCCTTTCTTACAAATATTTACAACGCAATATATCAGATCTATATCAGATAAACTACAATTAGAAATTGTAGTTTATCGGGTCAAGCCTGGTATATCGGGAGCAGTGGGTGCACGGTATAAAACATAACAAACAGTTCGTAGTAATACAGTAATAAGTACTTGAACTGGAACATAGTGAGAACCTCAGAGAAGAACACAGGTTGGAGTAAACAAGCTGGGGGCTGTTAAATAAACTACGAGCAAGAAAAAGAGTCTCCCAGAATTGTCTTTGGGGCGATAGTGTTGGAACTATAGCAAGAAGCTGGAAGTAGATGGGAATGAGAAATCCGGAATAGAAAATGAGGGTGGTTGTGGCCAATTAGATTGTAGGTCAACTCTCGACTGCAGAGCCGTCCCAAGGCGCTAGAAAATATCATGTAAGAAGGTCAGGGTTAAGGTCGGGGTTTGCTGCAAATGCAGTGATTGGCAATTCGGTCTACTGTATTCCTTATATGGAATTAGTGTAATGGGACAACTCCATGGTGGAATAGTTAGACACTCGGACTAGAAGGTAGCGAGCAGGTACAATGATACTGACCAGAACCTCCTGTCACCTAAATAACGGCTTTCCCTGCGAGCGCTCGCTCTGCGGCAACATACAATAACGAGCGATCACTCTGCGGACACCCACGGAAATAGAGAGTGGGCGATAATAGGGGATGTCTCTCCTCCATCTCAGTCCGCGCATGCGCACAACAACACGTCTGAGATAAACCACACCTCCCCCCCGGGGAGTGCCCCGTTCTTCTGTCTGGCCACCTACCCCCATGTTAAGGTAGCGTGACGTACGGGGGCTTTCAGTGTCGAGGCTGGTAGCGGTCTGGGTGTACTTTGTCATAGACTGCACCACAAGCAGCAGTAATTAATCTGCCTTCGTTGTTTTCCCGGGGTTTCTACGTTATCAGAATTCATCGCGGGTTGTTGGTGTGTATAGTATTATTATTCATCAGCGCAGTCTAACTATACGGCATATAGCCCATGATCCATGGGCGCCGCCATGACGCCCCCCGAGTAGGTGTTCTTCACTAAAGGTGGTGAAAAAGTAGGTATTCTTCACCAAAGGAGGTGGAAAAGAAGTGTGATAATTGGGAAATGTCACAACTTTAGCCTTACTCACATATTTATATAAAGTGTTCCATATGGAAAATATCATGTCTTGGGTTTACATATATGTCATCCTTCTTTGGGATGAGTGTAGAGAGTCAAGGGAACCATGGTAAAATATTGAAAGGCAGTTGAATTTTGTAAGAACAAAGAGCCAGAATACAGGTTTGTCCACCGACCACCTAGTGACTGCTCCATGAACTAACAATGACTCTGTCCCCTATAGGCCCGTTTCCATTGGCCGACAATAAGGGTGTAGATTTGTTTAAAGCAGGGGAAACACCAAGCGAGTAACGGCAGCGATCTCTGGAATCATCTGTCCAAAAAGGCATGTAAAAGCCCGTTTCCATTGGCCGACTTCCCGTCACCGACCTACAGTCAGTACAGTCCATCGACAGATATTTGGTACTTCTGACACAAAGTCTGTCAATGGAAATGCCCTAGCTACTGAAATGATAATGAAAGGAAAGTCTGTCAGTGTAGCCCCATTTCCATTTGAGTTCTCCTAAAAGCCATTTTCCATTGGCCATCATCGATCTACAATCAGGTACCACGTATGGACCTTTAGCACTGCTGATGCAGAATGGAAATGGGCTTTTAGGAGAACTCAAACATTTACACTGTTTTCGTTGGCCAATAGCAATGGCCCTTAAAAGTCATTTTCCATTGTCCGACTATTCGCTACCAATCTGCAGTCGGGAACCACTGATACCAATTTGGTGAATGGACACAGACATGCAGAGAAGTGTTCACCAATTAAATGTGCATGGATTATGCAATAAGGCCACTGTCAACTAGCTTAGTTATTGACCGACGTAATCAAAGCCATCAGTGCTGATTATTGAGGACAGTTTTGTCGGTATGGACCTGTTAAATACAACAGAAATAAGGCATACACAACACCCTCACCGATTTCTAGATACCAACATGCATTCGTTGGCCACCACCAACCGACTTTTAAGTGGACTCAATTAATCCGTGCCCTTTTCGTCAGCCAGTGGAAAATGGCGTCATGCATCACTGGGAGAATTGTTTCATGTGGTGGGATTTTTTATTATTTTCATCCTTATCATGCATCATGCTGTGTTATGCTTCGTATTTGATAAAAAAAATACAACATTGACCAGAGTGTTCCTACCTTCCGGTCAGTTTGATGTGGACACCGTATATTTACATTTGTCTTCCGTTTTTCTATTACAGCCGCTCGTAGCCTCCCTCCCGCCACCGTGAAATCTGATTGGTCCACAGTCCCCATCTCCAGCACCATCTCCAGCACCACCACCACGCCACCACCCACCACCACCGCCACAACCACCACCACCACCACACCAGCTCCCACCGAGCCCGGCCACATAGGTGAGTGTAATGAAGCATCATGTTCGCCAGTGTTAGAGGGGACCCCCACCTACCACGATAGGCCACGACATGCTTCCCGATCGCTACGATTTGAAATGGCGAAATCGTGACCTATCGGGAGGTCCCCGAATCATAGACCTCTGTCGTGATCCAATCGGTGAATCATACGCGCTGACCATGATATCTTCCCGATAGCCTACGATACCCAACGACAGGCTACGAAATTTCCAACATGTTGGAAATTATCGGGACCTCTACGATTGGCGTTTTCATCGCAGCCTATCGTGAGCTGTCGTGGACGGAATCGCAAAAACCTGTCCCACCTACCACGATTTTGGCTGACGTCACGCTAGAATCGGAATGGTGTCAGGAAGGCCGTCGTAAGGCCAATCGGGACCAGAATTGTGGTAGGTGGGGGCAAGCTTTAATGCGAAATTGGTTACCCTGCGAAAAACTTGTTTTATCGCCCAACTAGTATCTTGTGCGCATGCGCGAACATGTGCAGTGTTGAAGTCCACGATTGGAGAGTGAGAAATTCATCGGCGCTCAATTCCCTAGATTGTTAGGATATATCGTAATCTCTGTTAGGAGTTGTAGTGCGAATTGCCGAAATTAAGAACGTCATAATGAACGTGATAACATAATTTTACGACATTTAAGAGCCTATTATAGGAGAAATAAAACATATTTCCAACTAACGTCTATAGTGTAAAACTAGGACGTCCAATAGTCAGTGAAATATGACCGGAAGTGCGTGTCCAGAGCGTGTATAGAGTGGGCGATAAAACAAGTTTTTCGCAGGGTAACCAATTTTCGCATCGCACCAGGCAATGTGTAACATAGTACATGCAAAGTCCAGGTTCATTTCAGATGCTTTAATATAGTACTTCTTCGTTGTGTGTTCTTCCTTCCTGAGTTACATTGTACTCTATACTTTGAGAGCAGGCCGCACAAGGCAGCTATCAGTGCCCTGCCTGTTCCTCTCCCGTGGCCGGATGCAGCTCTCTTTATCGGAGGCACATTCCACAATCTCCAGTCGTAGCCACACTCTCCAAACATTTTATACACACTCTAATTGCGCACTGTGTTACAAATGACTTGAGGCATCATTTGGGGTGGGGAGTTAGCTCAGTGGTTAGAGCACCGGACTTGTAACCCCGAGGTTGTAAGACTTTGTGGTTTCGAGTCCCATCCCCAGCAGTGGTAGATTTACGGCTATAACAAAGGCCATCCTTCTCATACCATGTCTATGTGGTGTGGGAAGTAAAGGAACTCTCACCTCGGTAAATGTGTAGGGGTGAGATTTCTACCTAAATTCATCACATAGATTCGATCACCACCCTCGTGGTGTAAAAGAACCTTGAGAAAGTCTGGAAAGGACCTATAATGGTTGACTGGACGTAAAATCAAACCAAACAAACAAACAAAAGAGGCATCATTTACGATATTTATGAATAATTAGGATATAATTGATTCTATCAGTAAATAGTGGATTGATAGACACGAGATGTGCAGAGAATATACCCATCATATCATATTGGATATCATCGTTTAAAACAATAGGGTGTATGAATCCTATAGGAATGACTTTCATGGGATCGTGAATAATTTTCCTTATTGTTTTTCTTGCATCTGTGGTTTCACATTGATAACGATCAGTACTTGAAGAGTTTATCCCAATATTTAATTTACATACATATTGTTTGGAATATGTATTAGATTTACAAATGGCTAGCAAATGATTACTAACTTCCATGTGAAGTTTGTCAATGGACTTCCAATAAAAGAATTATTACTTTCCGTGGCATAGTTCCCACAAAAGTATTTCTCACTGGTGTCAACACCTAACATTGACAACCACAAATTGAAGCCATCTTTCCTTTTTACCTAATATCTACTCAGAACAGGCTAAGAACAGATATCGCCTAAAAATGTGTAATAAATCTAAATGATATCCTTTTAAACGGTATCAATGGCAGACACATTCTTCTGAGGACATGACCTAATCCAATAGGTAAAATAGGCTTTTTTTCATTTGCTTGATTTATATAGGACAATGTACTGAAAAATATTGTTTTCTTCAATTCTTTCAAAAACCAGGACGATGACCTATGATTTTTAAAACCTAAAAAGGTAGTACCATACATATACTATATTCTGTGAAAGCTAGTGGAAAATTACATGGGTTTTACTATGTGAACACAACTTTTTAGAATCTCTATATATTCTAATAAGAAATGATCATAATATTGACGTCTAAATCAAAATCTAGCACGATGACTCCCGATTTTTAAGTTAGATTTGCGTTCTACAACACTCAGAGATCATTGTATTCAATTTTCAGAAAAATTACATGGGTTTTAATTTTCACGCCAAATTGTCCGATATGCCTTTAAAGACCTCTAAAAGCTGTTGCCCACTTCGATGGGTAGAAAGTATCGCCGGGGAGTACCACATTCTTACAGGTTTGTTATGAACTGAAACGGAGGTTGGCGAGTGACAATCCCTTTTTTCGGGTTGCCAATCATTTCGGACAGTCTGTGGATAGGGTTTTCTTTCAGGAATATTTCATTATTTCTGACATTTTATTGATATTATCATCCTATATATGAATAGGACATATAGCTGCCATCATGGTAACAGTAGCAGCATCTCGCTAGTGAACTTTCAAAGTGACGTGTGGCGACCATCTTGTTTATTTCATTACTTCACTTCAGCATACGAGCACCCAGTGCATGAATGATATAATTCGTAATGCGTATACCGTATCACTTATTTCACTTAGGGTACATAAATATATGTGACAAAAATGCCAATAGTTATACATGTAGAATAATAAGTTTGAGTACTTGCCTTGGACGTGTTCAAGTCGTTGATTATGAAAATTCAATATATAATTAAACCAAATCAGGCCGAAATTCATCACAATATATGTCCTCCCTCTGATAGGACCAGGAATCAGGTATCCGGACGAGGGGGGTTTGGGTTAGACTTGTTCAAGTCTTGATCATTAAACATCTCCCATGCGGGCTTGTGTATTATACCTCATAAATGTATGTCGCTTGTTCGGATTTGTTCTCTGTACCGGACCTCTGTAATACGGTAGCAGAGGTGTTCGATGTACCTGCGTAAACAGATGACACCTGTTCTTGCTTAATTAAAAAAAAGTCTTTGATTATGAACATTTATTAAAAGATTAAACACAATCAGAATAAAGTTCACTATAGTATGTCTCCTTCTCTGCCTGGCCCATGAGTCAAAGACTTGTCCTCTATGAACAGAATCTCAGCGTAGCCATGGAATGCGGGGAATGGAGCCAGTCTACGTTTGGGTATAGGCCCGTTTCCATTGTCCGACGAAAACGGTGTAGCTTTTTTTAGTTCTCCTAAAAGCCCACTGCCGTTGGCCGTCATGGATCTGCAGTCTGGAACCAACAACGGACCTTTATCACTGCTGAGGCACAATGGAAATAGCCTATTAGGAGAACTCATAAAAATTACACCGTTTTCGTCGGCCAACGGAAACGGACCTTATGTGTAGGGGTATGCATTATATAGAGAGATTGAAGCCAGTCTAGGCTTGCCTAGACATTGATTCTAAATCCGAATTCACATCATCTTTAAGAAATATGGATGCACAGGAATGCTTCGACTTGTGTCCTGTTGATTACCTACCATATCTAAAATACTATGATTCTGGTAGGACCTGCTTGGAGTTTCTCCCGCACATAGGGACAGAGTGAACCAGGCCTAGGCTTGGAGACTGAAGGCCCACGAGAGTGAGAATCTCATGCAGTGACTAATTTGAAGCTGTTGTTCTTTTTTGTAGTTCTGAACTTGGCTCTCCTTCTCATCTCGTGATCTAGCCATGCCGAAAACAGAATTTAATGCTTTGGTTTTCTGATCTCATTACCGTCACAAACACCTCTGAGATTTGACCTGTGTCATGGCAAATAATACCCCATTCAGAACTATGATGGTTCCCCAGGTATCCACTAGGAGGCTTGGCGGATGCCTGCAAATCCTACACCTTCATAGGCTCCACAACAAGTAGTTGCTGGTATATATCATTCTCATGTGGGCGTATTTTCTAGGAGTGAGACCAGAGGCTAGCCTGGAAGCCTGGCCTAGTTAGATTATAGGCCAGGTAATGGGTTCCAGTTTTTATGGTGCATTATTGGTAACGCCTCCATTTTTCTGTTGCATTGTCGGATTGCGCCACCTTGGCAGACCATAACGTACGCTGGTTCCCCGGTCATCCGCTAGAGGGCTTCGCAGAATTAAATTGTAGGTGTATGATAGGCGGATACCAGCCAAATCACTTCACTGGTTCCCGGGCTACCCGCTAGTCACAGGCAGGCACCAGCCAAAGTTGAAGGTCGTGCCTGTGAAACCCGTTACCTGCCCCTTATTTTATTTGGGCAGGGAGCCAGAGGCCAGCTCGTTATTTGTGGAGGAGGTTGTCAGTTCTGCGTTTCCTCCTTAGATCCAAAACCGCCAAGAGCATGTTTACAGATTTATAAGGCTCGTGTTTCCAGACAAATGGACGTAATTTTCCCTCACCATCAGCAGCAATAACTCATGATTCCCGTTTTCAGCGAGTCCAGGAGAGATGAGGTGCGCTTATTTGTAAGCCTCAGTGCTCGCCGAAAGCCAGCTGCGATAGATCTTTCCGGATTTGTAGCGTCTCGAGCGTTCAAATCTGGACTTGTCGCCCCGTCTCCGCTCGGAGAGTGTACACTCTCCACTCTCTGTGGCGCTCGTTTGTTCACTTGGGCTGGTCCCAGACCTGCCGTTACGACAGGGCAGCGGATGCCAGGAACCGGCTGAGGTCTGGCGCTGGTGGCCGGACGGTAGTAGGTTTTCATCACGAGGGCGGGAACCAATCAGCATTTACTTCCGGTGAGGCTGCCACTCCAACACTTCGACTTCCCCCCCAGGGGTAAAAGTGAGCGCACGTATCTTCTACCGGCAAACTTCCAATGGAGAGAGAGAGAGAGAAAGAAAGAGAGGGAGAGAGAGGGGGGGGGAGAGAGAGAGGGGGGACAGAGAGAGAGAGAGAGAGAGAGAGAGAGAGAGAGAGAGAAAGAGAGAGAGAGAGAGAGAGAAATAGACGGTTTGGACCGAGAAAGATGAAAAGGAAAGGATAAAGATAATTAGATAAAGAGAAAGACAGGGACGCGAGAAAAATGAAAAAAAGAGATGAAAGAGAGAGAGTGACAACAGGAGAGGAAAGGATAGAGAGAATTAGAAAGAGGAGGAGGAGAGAAACAGGCGGAGGAAGAGTAGAGAGAAAGAAGGAGAGGAAACGATAGACAGAGAATGCGATAGGCAAAAAGGAAGAGACAGACATGAGAAGAGAATGAGAGATAGAGATAGAAGGGACCGGTAGAGACACGGCTAAACCAACTGTTATCAAGTTCAATATTAGAGACAAGTTCACTCCTGGAGGTTGGGCTCCAATGGTGGCCAAGATTAAAATTCATCCAGTTTTACGATAGGAACATAGAGACTATGTATCAGGATTTCTTGTTTGAAAAGACTCACCATTCCTTCCGTCCCGTGCGAGTCAGGGCAGCTGGTTGGGTATAACATTTTTTTATCTGTGAATTTCGATGGGATTTTAACCCATTTTCACACCAGATCTATCTGAAGTTTGGAGCCTCCCACACTGACATTTTCTACAGCCAAACAGTATAAGTCCACATCAATTATCAACTCACTTAGTACTCCCTTGTTTAGTATATATATACAATTGTAATGAAGAGGATATATAGACCCCATTGAGGTATCCCATAATTCAGTCTATTTACAGGTTCCGGTGTTCGCTGGTTGCCGACGTAGTATGGTGATAGACCCTTGACCCGTAACCTACAATTATTGCAGTTTAACTGTTTTTATAAATCTCCAAATTGGAAATTCGATGTTAGAAATGGGAATTTCAGCTATTTCTACATGTACATCCGAAATTACATTCAGTTTCTCCAATTATAAATGGGAAAACTGTGGTTCAGGCGGTCGTGGTGTGGCCAGCCAGTCGGGAGCGGAACCTTTACTTACCCAGGGTGATAATAGGGAGTTTAATGACCTCTCGAGGGTCTATAGTAACAAAGGTAAACCATGGAACATGTCCTTTTGTGTATGTTATTGAACTGTATATCATAGTTCTTCATCCTGGGCACAATGGGGCCAGCGTGAAGAAATTAGTATATAACATGTGAAATGAGGATATAAGCTAATGGGGCCTCGTAAAACAATGATAAAAGCATAAGAATTACCCAATAGAACAGAAAGGACAGTTTGAGGACTTACTGAGTCATATGACCAGCATATATATAAACAGACATTACTGGATGAACCCACTACATGAGAACTATAAACAAAAAGGACTATCAATCGTTTACTCTTTCTTGTACTTATTGCTCACTATGTGAAGTATTGTATTGTTTTTGCACTAGTTTTTTTGTGGTTTTTTATGTAGCCGTTCGACTGTGTATATGGAAGAACGCCCACAGTAGGCGAATGTACAATGTCAAAACTTGAATTTAAAAAAAAACAAACCTGCCAGAATGTTCCAATTGACACATTTCTACTACGAAAAGAACCCAGACTATTCAGAGGTATCCGCTGATACCCTACGAAACTAAATAACCCACCAGGGACAAGCGAAATGTAATAAGACGATCGATCTGCACCTCTTTCTGCCACCAGGGGGCAGGCTGAGCATGGCCTCTGGTTGCTTGTTATCGGCGAGCGTCATTAACTGAGGATTTCAACGGCTTGGGCAGACAGTAATGAGGCTGGAACCAGCGCAATATCAAATTTCATTGTTTCCGGTTTTGGCGACTCGGATGTCGGTAAAGAAATGGTTTGTAAGCCGCGTTCTGATTGGTCCGCTTTGGGAACTGATAAAATCCAATGGTTTCATCCGTTTAATCCAATTAAATCGTATTTTCATCACAACCCAGATCACAATAAAAGCAGTGTAAGTGGCAATTGTGTGTGTCAGATCTTATTGAAACCAAACAAAGACAGGACTTTCAAATACACATGTTTCGGTCCTCATTTTAGTGGTCAGTTTGTCAGGAGGAGTGAAAGGGTTGCCTGGAACAATCAGAAAATAATTATTAAATAACCTTGTTCTGTTCGCTCATGATTGTGCTGATAATTCATTCATAACCAAATAACATCGAGGGACTGAGTAAACGACCCTGAAATAGGAAAAGGCATTGGTATTCACTCGGTGTGCTGCGTTAATTGCTGCAGATTAGTTAATTGATACTAATTAGTAAATGAATTAGGCGATGGGAATTCCTTCTCCTCGATGCTTCCAGGTCACTGAATCCTCGTCCTGAAATGGAAGCCTGCATTTATATCCCAAATATAATGTTCTCCTTAGACTCTCATGATTTTTTTTATTCAATTACAAGCAATACAATTGAATATTATATTCGCTAAGAAGCGTTCTCCCATATAATAGTCTTCAAAGACAAAGAAGCAAGACAGACAAAAACATGGTAACATGGATTAAGACATTATAACAAAGGACAATTCACAGACAAAAGAAATTATCAACCGGAAAAAAATACTTTCTCTCCATTTTTACTCTTAACATGGAAATGATGGCTTCACATTCATGTCATAAACATTATCGTCAAGATCTTATGATCTTTCTATAGTAAACAATCATTAAATGAAATATCAGTGTTACATTTTAAAAAGTATAAATCATAAGAGAAAGGGTATATCTGCCAATAGATCTACAAAAAAGAAGAACAGATTCTAGTTTTTCCCTGCACGAGATTCTCACTCTCGTGGCTCCTCAGTCTCCAAGCCTAAGTCTGGTTCACTACGTCTCTATGTGCGGGAGCAACTTCAAGCGGATTCGACGAAATTCTAACGTTTTATATGTGGTAGGTAACTATCAGTTAAATCCTCGTTTTCTCCAATCTAAATCATCTATATTTAATTTCATCAGTTCTTCCTTATTTCGGGCCTGAAATGTATTTCATCTTGGTATTTCCAGGTTTTTTCGCCTATTAAAAGGGTATTTTCTGTATGATACATGTGCCCCCGTGTACAAGTCGGCGGGGTGATCTTGTGAATACCCGTATGGTTACCTACAATATATAAAAAGGCACGATTTCGACAGGATCTGCTTGGAGTTGCTCCCCCACATAAAAACAAACAGAACTAGACCTGTGCATGGAGAATGAAACGCGACGTGAGTGAGATTCTCGTGTGCAGAAAAACTCAAACCTGTTGGGTTTTTTTTGATGGTCCATAATTTGGTGTACTTTTTCGCTTATGAGCTATTTCTAGCCATGTTGAAAACATAATTTAATGTTGTAGTTTTGTGATCTCCTTACCCTGAGAAGAGTGTGTGACTGCCTCCACTATTTCAAAATGGTGCAAGTTGTGCTGGTCCCTAAATCGCTGAGTTCGGACATAGCATCGGCTACGTATTTCGGATCACCATCCAACTGCTTATGAATATTCATGATGGGATACCCTAATAGACTGCATTAGTGTTGACGTCATTATCGGGGTTTCCTGCTATCACATGTGCGAGACCTTCACACAGCCGTAGCGGGAGCAGCTGCTGAGATTCTAATGATTGATTTTAAAAAGTTTACCAAAGAGTGTGTTCATATATATTCTCTAGCGACAAAGTCGCTAGTAGCATTCTAATATGGTACAAAGACCTTTGGATATATGTTGTTTTGTTTTTTTTAGGATTTTTATTTATCCTGGAGCAATCGGTTTGGAGTGTAAATACCCCTATCCTCCACCGACTCCAGTCGCGACTTTTCGGATAGCTACCATTGCCCAGATTATGGGCTTACAAAGCGGTAGGCTTAGCAGTAGGAAAAACAACAAATATGGTAACTTAGGTACTAACATAAATGTGCAAGCTTATAATGCAATAGATAATCTTCAACTCAGAAAAAATACCACCGGGGAAGAGGCTGGCCCTGCCAGCATTAGAGACCCTGGTCTCATAGGCTAATGTCATATACGGAAATTTGTGTCGATGATTTGCATCTAAAGTTAGTTTATTTTATTAGGACTGGGTTTCAATTTAGGCTACCTTTCTGTCATCAAGTTTGTCTTCATAAATAAGCTACTCTTTTTGTTTTTAGATCGTTCTTAAGCCAGTGAGAGAATGTCTTTTTATCGTTGGTATTTCGGGTTGCTGCTGGCAATGCATTCCATAGCGTACCTGCTTTGAACTCAACTGAGTTTTGGTACTTAGCCTTAGTGATGTTTCTGCTGATTTTCAGTACAGGTGCATCAAATAACCTAGTTCGGTTCTGGTTAAAATCGATAAAGTCTTGACTTTTGGATCTGCAATATGCTAGTGCTAGTAGGTGTGAGTCTCTACGTTCAGTTAGAAAGTTGACCTTACATAGTTTGTGTAGTTCTTTAACACTGGTATCGTGCTGTGTTTGTGTGCAGATACGAAGTCCCCTGTTCTGAAGGCGTTGAAGTCTCTTTGAAAGACTACTATTCGTGTTATGAAAAAGTGCGTCGCCATATTCTGCATAGGGTAAAACTTTTGCTTTGTATATGTTCACAGCTTGTTTTTTGGTTATATATTTTCGAATATGGGCAAGTAGGTGTAATTTGTGGGTCATTTTACGACATACCTGTTCTAAGTGTAGGTTGTAACTTAGCTTCTCATCCAGCACTACACCCAGGTAACTGTATTTACTAACTCTATCAAGTGGTTTTTCATTAATACTGAGTTCTGGTATGTTAGTATTGGCAAGTCTGTTTCTGGATCCAAAGGCCATGATCTTCGATTTAGAGGCATTCACCGTAAGTCGGTTGTTATTACACCACGCATTAATAGCATTCAGGTCCTGCTGTACCCTGTTACCGATTGCAGTTGCATCGGTCCCAGAACTGAATATAACTACGTCATCTGCATAAAGTCTCATTTCGGAATGTTCGTTAGCCAGGGCTATATCATTGACATAAATAAGGAAGAAAATGGGTCCCAAGATGGAGCCTTGGGGAACCCCGTGTGACAGAGGTCTCGTAGTTGATCTAAGGTTGTTGACTACCGTTCTTTGCTGTCTGTTATGGAGATAGCTCGAGATCCATCCCGTAAGCCCATTTGACAAACCGATTTTTCTTAATTTATAATGCAGTATTTCGTGATCGACCGTGTCGAAAGCCTTCGACATATCCAGAAAGGCAGCTATAGTCAGCTTATTCTCATTGATACTGCGGAGGAAGCAGTCGGTGATCTCTGCAACTGTCTGGACAGTCGAGTGCTCCGCGCGGAATCCTCCCTGATGTTTGTCGAGAAGATCAAAATTTTCTAAGAACCTTGTTATTTTTTTACCTACAATTTTTTCAAGAAGTTTACCGGGCATAGGCAGGAGAGACACCGGGCGCAAGTTGTTAACTTCCCCTTTAAAGTTGCCTTTCTTTAGTGGGATAACATTCGCTGTTTTCCATTCATCAGGGAAGCATTCAGTTTTAAGGGAGAGACTAAATAAATGTACTAGTTGGTCAGTAAGGACCTCAAACCCGTCTTTTAGTGCCATCGCTGATAGGTGTTCTATCGCTGACGATTTTTTGGGGTCAATTGATCTAACAACTTCAATAACATCTACTCTGTTGATTACAATCTCGTTCATAATTGCTCGTGTTGGACTACAATCATCATACCATTGGTTTTTGAAACTAGCAGCCAAGGTTGGTCCTACGGACGTGAAAAAGTCATTAATATAATTTGGCGTCTCGGAATCAATAATAGTTCTGCCTGAAATAGCATCTTTCAAGGTTATTTTCGCGGATTTTTCTTTACTCGGAATCAGATTCCCAATAACTTCCCAAAATTTTTGAGGTGTGCGTTCGGTTTCTTCCTTAATATACTCACGTTTCGCCCTAGTGATCAGAGTTTTAGTTGTGTTTCGTTTTTGTCTTGCATATGTCCAATCCTCCTGGGACCCTGTCTGTCTGGCTCTTCTCCAGGCTCTATCTTTTTCCCCAATAGCCTCAATTATTTCATTGTTGAGCCATGGTTCATTTTTAAACTTAATCTGTTGGTTTTTTATGGGACAGATTTTGTCTAGGTAAAACATTAGGGTGTTGTGCATGACTTGCCACGCACTCACCGGGTCCTTGGTCTCAAGGAATTCGCTCCAGTCATGGTCTGCTAGGGATGCTTTAAGCGTCTCTTTGTCGTAGTGTCGGTATGACCTGCCTAGGAATTGTTTTGAGTTATATTTGACCTTGGTCTTCTTTTTCGTTACATAGATAGCACTGTGGTCGCTATGGTTCATGTTCATGATACCACTAGAACCTTTGTGCCCCCATTCAGAGAAAGCCAGATCGATTGTGTTGCCATAGCGTGTAGCATCCACGATTACTTGACTAAGACCATTCGCTAGTTCAATCGTTGTTATCTGATTATAGTCTTGACTTTGTTTCTGGTTATATTTCCAGTTGAAGTCACCGAGAATTGTGATTTCACATTTGTATGTGGCCCTTAACTCGGTGATTTGCCTGTTTAGCAATTCGGTCACCCTTTCATAATTTCCCTCATTTGGTCGGTAAACATTACCTATTATCTGGGTCTTTTGATTTTCCAGTTTGATCATTATCCACATTATTTCAATATCCTCGTTACTTTCATCAAAATCATGGAGATATTCATAGTCCAGATTTTCCCTAACGTATATACACAGTCCCCCTCCTACCTTAACCTCACCTTTCTCGTTCAACCACTTTCTATCGTTCCTTAGCAGATGGTAATTATCAATTTGGTAGTGATTACTGTCCTGTGCCATAGTTAGCCATGTCTCGGAGAAGGAGGCGACATGGATGTTCGAATGACTTATAGAGAGAGCTACCAGGTCCAGTTTGTTTCTTAGGCTTTGTAGGTTCTGGTGAATAATATGGAAGCCCTTACCCAATTTAGTTGCGTGATTAATCATCATCGGAAATTATAACAAATTCAAGACCGGACTCCACCCAGCAGAGGCCATCCCTAAACCCCAGGTACGTACAAATACAGAGAGTAATTGTTATAAACCACATTCATCAAGGGAACAAAGCTGACACATCGGATCCACATGAGAATGTGCACTTTATAGACAAAAATAGCAATTTAACAACACTTACAGTCTTAGGGCGAGTCACCTGTCATCGGTGTGTGCATAATCGTGTGTTCCTAAGTGTGTCGATTGTACGGGTTTCCCAGATCAGCGGATAGAAGCCCAGTCAGACATTCATACTGGGTACTATTTGAAGAGAGGGAAAATACATGGTGAAGATCAAGTATGGGTAGAATAATGGTATTGAGCAAACAAAGATAGGGCTTTTTCGGACATATCCCATAAATGACATCATCAATTTCACAGTATCTTGGATATGTTTAGCGCTTTTTAGTCTTAAAGATCTAGTAAACAGGAAACAAATAACACGAGAACATGTTCAAATACGAACTTAACATTCTAGTACTATCTTACCCCATGAATGGTTCCAACTGAATAAAAGAAAATTTGGATTGTTATCAAACACTGGTTTGACTCTCAAAAAGATAAACAATAGTACTATTCAACACTAGTTTGGTCATGTAGGCGTGACCTCGCCACATCTCAAAATACCAACTGTCTGTTTTCAGAGAGAACAGTCTGTCGAGCAGTTAAATAACCTATTGAATTTAGTGATTAGAGTGAAAGAGGATATGTGTCTATGTATTCAATATAAAGACATTAAAGCCAAACTAAATAAATGAGCAAAGACAAAATAGGTAATAGGGTAAACACACAGTTTATTTAATTTGTAATATAGGATCCAATAAGAAAAATAGGAGCAAATATAATAGATGAAGTACAGGATTATTGTATGAAAATAGTAAAGCATCGTATAAGGTATAGAATAAAGAACATGAGTGTTATCAATACAAGTTGAAAATATAATTTTGGTATAAGTATCAATCGTAAACGTTTTATCTATACCTGAATATTTACTACTCATTACATATATTGAATTATGTAAACAAATAGGTATATACAACGATCTATCTGATTTTTTTTGTTATTTTGTCTTCCATGAAGACTGGTAGTTTTGAATAACAAGAACACCCAAAAGACCACAACAATTATCTTTTTATGTGTGTGTGTGTGTGGTGGGGGTGTCTTTCTGTTAAAACTCACATCTGGTCCTGAGGAAAGTCTGTGTCGCCTAAGGCCTGGCTTCCACCTACTACGATAGAAATTAAGACCTACCGATATGGCACCGATACAAAAAGTCAATATCGGAGACATATCGGGAAGGTGCAAAATCGTAGACATATGTCTAGACATGCCAATTCACCACGCATTGTATGGGGTTTTTATCGGTGTCTAATCGCAGAAGTGTGGTCAACTGCCCCGATATTAAGTGACCTTCCGACGCGATTTTTATTTTTCATCGGGAGGTGCATCGTAGACCATATCAGGGCCATATCATAGTAGGTGGACGCTGGACCTTACAATAGCGTTACTAAACCACTGTACAATGTTCGGATCTCACTCCGTCAACTCCGACAGCCATCTTGGATATTTTCGTCATTCGATTTATTCCTCTACCTTTTTGTATGGCCTGATTTTGATAAAATACACACATTTCTTAATACGAATTTATTAGAATGTTGAATGAGGCCGCCAAAATTTCTACTGAAGAAATTGAATATATTCATGGAATTTTGTCCAATCAATTTCTTTTGTCTTGGATCGTGATGTGGTTGTCGTAAAATTACCCATCGATGTTGAGTACAAATTAAATTCCCAGGGCAGTCTTTTTTCCTGCACTGTTAAATAAATGACAGAAAAATACCAAGCATCGGATAATTAATAAACTACGCCTGTGGAAGGCCCACTGAGAATAACTACAGTCCTCATTGCTATGCAACAGTCTCGCCGCATCACGTGACCACGAGACTTGGGCGGCCTCTGTCAAGTTTAATTCTCCCATTATCGCCCAGCACAAACCGCAGCCTCCCATTGGTGGATCAAGTCACGTGGTCGATCAGATGTCAGGTCACATGACCTGCCGTCCGGCTGAATACAAAATGGCGGCGCTGGAATGTTGCCCGCGTAATCTGGCTGGATTTCCTGTTTGTTCTATAAAGTCTGCTCCACCTACAATCTCAGGGGTGTGAGAGTCTTTTTTAAGAATTATTTCATTCAGCAAACGATTCTGCCCCACAAAACCCGTCCCTTTTCAATAATCGATAAATTCCAACAATCTTTTAAATAAATGCCTACAATCGTGTAAATAATGAATTATCTGTTTTTATCCTTTTCTTATTTTTTCTAAACTGACCAATGAGAGATCGTATAACTATGCTGAAGACATATTTCATAGTGTCAGTTTTGAAAGCTGATCGCTGATTAGTCTTTTGGAATTAGTATATCCAGGTTCACATCTCGCAGGCAATAAATTACATTGAACGTAAAAAAAATAATCACAGAAACTGCCGGCAGTTGCCAATATGCAAAGACATTTTTTATTTCTCTAAATACAAATATTATCGATTTAATTTCTGCAGAATTTAGAACATGCAATTACTAGAGGCACGTTTCTGTGAGTGTAACTCGGGGCATCATGGCGTATTTTCTTCCGGTGAGTGGCCGTGGGGGGAGGTAGGGGGCGCTGTGCAGACTCTTCCGGCACGTGACTCGGACCAGCATGCCGTGTTTACCGGAAGTACCTCAAGGCATTGTGGGTAAAACCTATTCCTACCTACAAAGAGTTTAAATCAATTTCTAAAACTGATATGAATCAGCACCTACTAGTGTTATAAGTAACCTCCTTGATATTGGCAAAAGTGGGATTCACATATGGGATTCATGTACCTAACAAGGTGTTTGTCGAGACTATTCCTGCAGAGATTCTCTACTGGAACAAAATCTCCTCGTCTGAATCATAGGGTTCCATTTTGCTGAGATGAGTTTTTTTCCCTTGGAATTGTCTGCGACAATCACCCCTAACAAGGAACAAAATCTCATGAGATTTGGACTTTAAACAGGTTTAAAAATTAGAGGGGTATTTTGGTGAGACGAATGCACTTCACACATTCTCCCCCAATCTGTGAGTCTCAGTGGTCATAGATTACACCTATTCACATGGGGAAATACTCTGAGTCGGCGACTGCATACCCTGTGTACTCTGTGTAGGGGTGTAGGGGTGTGAGGGTGAGACTATGTACCTGGTAAGTCTTCCCATCTTAATTGAAACAGCTGTTTCCCTGAGACTCTAGAACACCTCAATCTGTGAAAAATCAGCAGGAAATTGTCGGCGACTGGTGAAAAGGTGTGAAGTACACCAGTCTCAGGTCCATTTGTCCCACCATGTGAATCCCACTTTATGAATCCGATTGTGAGCCCACAGGAACTTATGAGTCTTAAGGCCTCTCTCCATTCTGCGACTGAGGGGGCTTGCGATCCGGTACCTCCAGTCTGAGACTGGAGGTACCGGCTTGGCGTGTCGCATGTCGCAAGGTAACATCGATTCTGTGTGGAGACAACCCCCACCCCCCTTTGCGACTGGAGCACTTGCGATCCTAGCTATAGAGGTAGACTGAGACTCAGACTGGGCGTACCAAATATCAAATATGTTTGATATTTAAAAACGCTTGCGATCCCGGGTACATGCGGTACCCCTAGTCTGAGACTGGGCGTACCCGGTACCTCCAGTCTGAGACTGGGTGTACCGGTACGCCCAGTCTCAGACTGGAGGGAAACTTGCTGTCTCCACTGTGTGTTTTGCCGCGTTGCGATCCTGAAGGTACACCCAGTCTGAGACTGGACGTACCTAGATGTACCTAGAATCGCACAGTGGAGACAGGGCTTAAGTCTATATCAGTATCGTCTCTGATCTTAGTACACCGTTACAGCTTGAATGATACTTTAGTTATTAAACGACCAAGGTATCATGTCACAGAATTACTTGGTAAGATCTGACAACTTGATGATGCATGGTTCACCTTGAAGGTTTTCTTCCATGATGTAAAGGCCCAAGTGTTGAAAAACAACTGACGGCTGACACCTACGGCCACTTTATGTGATGCTACAACGCACTTCCTGTGACTGGATGAATATTCTAAAGATTTGCATCAATAAAGAAATTTGTGAAAAAAATTTAAAAAGAAATGGCGGCCCGGCTTGAGGCTGATTAACGGTTTTATTTTTGAGGAATGGATACGCTTCCCTGACCCAAGAACTATCCATTTCCAAGCCCAAACCGATAAAAACCACAGGAATTAATTGGAAATATGATAACAAAGTGTGTTTTTGACGCATGCGTCTTGCCCGGTTTAAGGCTATGACCAATGAGCGGCCGCCTTTTTTCTCAGACCTGTCAATGCGGATTTTGATCGGTTTCTGGCCGTTTTTTTGAATTTCAAATATTCTGAATTCGTTTTGATCCTGAGGTTATCGATTTCAACCAATGGAAAGGAGGGATTGTCTCTGGGAAGTGAGAAAAACGTCTGTGTGAGCTTTTAGTGGCAGTCAGGTTAACAAGGGGATTTGAATGCGGACAATTGGCCTGTCGGCGGGTTTTGTCGGTGAGCGGTGTTAATTAGGAGGGTCTGTCAATAATACATCTCTCCGCTTCTTCCGCATGCTGCTAGAGCACCCCTCTCATTAGATCTCACACTCTCTAAGTCGTAATCTGTACAAGGTTCTCACTCTATGGGAGAAGAATTCTTAACAAACTAGGCTTAGAGCCTTGAGAATCCACTGGCACACAGTATTCCCGCTAGGTGGCATCATTGAGATTATAGAGATCTTTGGTTGCATTGATGTACGTCTTTAGCATGGGAGGCAGGCCATTGGATTCTCAAGGCTCTAAACCTAGTTTGTTAAGAATTCTTCTCCATAGAGCGCAGTGAGAGTACAGAATATGACTTAGAGTGTGTGAGATCTGATGAGAGGGGTGGCTAGAGCACCCAGTATGCACCAGTCAGGTTAACAAGGGGATTTGAATGCGGACAATTGGCCTGTCGGCGGGTTTTGTCGGTGAGCGGTGTTAATTAGGAGGGTCTGTCAATAATACATCTCCTCTCTGCTTCTTCCGCACGCTGCTAGAGCACCCAGCATGCACCTTGCGTGGGATAGACGCTGACTAACGATTTCCGCTTCCGGCTTGCGTGTGACACGTTTCCGGTGAAACCAGTCAGAAATTATGTAACTATTAAAAGCATATCCTACTATTCACAATGGAGCCACCTGGTGTACTGACAAGTATGGTTTTCTTTAATTCTCTCAAAAACAAGGATGGGACCTATGAATTTAAGACTTAGATGTGTGGTACTCTTCATCTACTTTATTTTTTGAAAGTTTTAAGAAAATGGCATTGGTTTTACTATGTGAATGTCTATACAGTAAAACCTCGCTTAAGGGGACACCCTCCTTTCCGACCAAAGTTTCCGCTTAAGCGAGGTGGCCCCTTAAGCGGGGTTAGAATAAACTAAATAAAGATTTCTCTTCCGAACAAAGTGCCCCCTTAAGCGGGGTGTCCCCTTCAGTGAGGTGTCCCGTCAGCGGGGTTTTACTGTATATCCTTCTTTTTTTTATAAAATCAACATGATATCAATCTCTAAATCAACATCTAGCACGGTGATCTCCGATTTCGAATTAAGATATCCGTTCTACAATACCTTGAGCTCATCAGATTCAATTTTCAGGAAAATGACGTGGGTTTTAATGTTCAAGGCAAATTGTCCGATATAGATATTTTGAAGACGTGTGATCTGCTTTAGCTACTGCTGGTATGTGACTAGACTCTTCCCGCTTCTCTTTTGTGTTGTCTTTGGAGGGAGGTGGCTGGTAGCTGGTGTGTCAGCAGTGTTACCAGTCACCTGGTGGCCGTTTTGTGAGTTCATGTGTTTCTCACTAGGTGGCCTGGCAGTATGGGTTGTCATATTGTTGTGTGAAGGGGATCTTTATTTTATGTAAAGTCCATTTTTAATGGGCTTTATCATACCAGCAGTTTCGATTATCGTGAATCTCTTTCAGGCTATTATTAAAAAAAAAAATTCTAAAAATAAATGCCCTCCACACACCCCCATGGGGAAGGGGAGCTCGACAATTTGAAGAAGGAATTTTTTTCACCCTACAAATTGTCCGATATACCTTTACGGTCTGAACCCACTCCCACGCACTCTTGGCACACACCTACACACTATGGTACAGAATTCTCTAACCACCCAACAACGATGCGCTAATTCAGTGTTGTACCTTCACACACTACGACACCAAAGTTTACAAACTTACGAGGTTCCCGGATGTCTCGGCCCCTTTGGCATCTCGGACCCCCTACGGCACCACGGACCCATCGGCACCTCGGCCCCCCGCTTTCACAGCTTTCACGCCTTCATGCGCGAAAACGGTACGGATTCCCAGCTTTGCTGTATTCTATTATTTGTCTATTTTCCACAATAAAGAATCTTACAAAACAAAAGCATATCTTACAAAACATGTGTGATATCCCTATCCCAAACCTTAACCCTAACCCAACCCTAACCCTTTCACTATCCCTAACCCTGTCCCTAACCTGTGCGCACTATCCCTTCAATATCTTCAATATTTAGTAGGGACTCATATAGGTGAGAAGACCAGTGTCGTAGTGTCTTAGAAGATTCTTACTTGGCGTTTACAAAAAAGGCTAAAAATCGCCAAGCATGTGGCGACTGCAGATCGTCCGATTACGTCAGATTACTCAATTTGGCACCACCTGACAACTATTAGACACACTCTAACGCTGGCAACTATTACAAGTCAGACTGAATTAGTCGTCTAGACAGGCGGCGATTCTGTGAAAACTCAGTGTAAATGCTCGGGTACATTCTGACGTCGACGACTTTTGTGATGGACATTGCCACCACCTGACGACCATTGGCTTGATGATCTACAGTCGCCATGTATCTAGTCGTCTATAGGCCTCGCAACCATATTGGGGACTGAAAACTAGTTATTTTTGACTTGCTATACAAAAGTTCTCATAACTTAGGCTATAAAAAGGATACAGATTTACAAATGGTACCATGTTAAACCAGAGATTATGGGCTTTATTTTCATATATGTTTAGAATTTATTGAGGGGATTTATCTGTTTTCACTTTTGACACATTTCTCTGAATTCCTGCTAAAAGTTGGGCAAAATGTTGACCTTCTAGAATATGAGTGAAGATTCCATAGAATTCCGTATGGAAGCAAAATCAAAGCCCAGTTTAATCAAGTAGAGATTTGTTTGAGGATTATTTTGATATCTTAACTTTTATTGTACTCATAGTCGAAGTCAAAACGGACTGTTTTGTTATCAAATTAGAAAAGTAGCAAAAAGCCTCTTTTTGTGATATGCGCCATATGTTATAGCATTGTTGTTGTAGGCAGAAAATAGAGAACTAAGGCTTGGTTGGAGATAATTCAATATTTTCATATTATAATTTCAGACAATGTTTTTCCTTTAGTTATTATTTACAAACAAATGCTTCCTTAAACTAATTAGATATGCAGCACATGTCAATCTATAAGAATTTTTAGGGAAACACTATTTGAATCCGGATCCCACTATAGTCCCTAATATACCTTCCTGACCTATAGTGTAAACGCAGGGTAACAGTGTCTTAGTGCGTGTCCAACTGTCCACGAGCCATTACTTCGGTCTAAGCACCTCATTAGGCCTGTTTCCACTAGCGGATAAATTCATTCAGAGATCCTCAGGTAACGCCTGACTAGTTTCACTGAGTTGCGTCACATATTTTCATTTCTCTGCTTGTCTTTGTCTTCTTGTCTCCCCCACCCCCCCCCCCCCCCCCCCGCTGACATCATAGCAAATTAGATTCAATTCCACAACATCATCTTTTTCAATCTCTGCGCCAATTGATGCGTACGTGGCGTTCCGCTGGTACCGCCCGTGTCCCCGTGCAGCGTAGCGCGCCTGCCAGGAACAGGCGCAGTGCGGAATGTCGTCTGCTCGCCGGGTTTATCGTCACGTGACATATATACGTGTGACTGGCGCATGCGCGGTAAGGAGCAGTCGCGCGCCGACGCCGGCAGGTGGCGTTGGAGTGTCATCCATCATTTTCCTACCTTTCCTGGCGGAGAGTTCCAACTCTGGAGACCCGGATGGCGGATCTATAATTCATGGCGGCGCTCTCTAATTACACGACTGCTTTCCTTCCCAACATGCATTGCCAATTAATGCCCGGATGATCTACTGACGCCGGATAACTCTTACTTCCGGCGACATACCACTTCCTCCCACGTCCCTTCGTCCGATCGATCTCGATTGCTCTTATTGGCTCTGTCGAATAAAAATACACACACAAAAAACTTATCCTTTTCAAGAAATTTCGGAAAGAAATTCCGACAAATTGGAAATCAGATTCAGTAACTTTCACAAGGAGCGTGTAAATAACATCAGGACGCTTTGGGTGGGCTTCAAAATCATTGGTTGCCATGGTGACCGAAGCAGACGACATTGGAATACGCCAATATGCAAAGTAGAGATAAATCATCGAGGGGAATAATGAGTGTGACGGGCGGGCGGGATTAACCAATAAGCTGCCAGGTTTAAGTCACGTGCCCTGACAGGCCTACACATTAGGCGTGAAAGGCGCGCCGCCTTAAGGCTGTCAAATGATACCACGGCCTCGTTCAACTCCTCACACCATTTAATATCTGCCCTCTCTGAATAGTAATTACTGCAGGTACCGCCATATTTATTACTATTCTCCCCCGCTAGAGGGACACAGACTGTTTCTGGTAGGTAGCCTAGACGCCTTGCCTATGAAATGAACACATATTAGGCCATGTACTATCCTGGGTGCCCGGCCTATCCTGTGAGGTCATATTAGGCCAAGTACGAGCCTAGACTCCTGGCCTATGATATGAATACATACTATCAGGTACTATCCACCGCGCGAAAACCACCAGTTTATTCCTATATATACGTCATCGTGGAAGTGTACGTATCGGCTGTAAATTGACTTCTTTTCATATATATACGTCCATAATTTGCGCCAACGTATACAAATACGGACGCGTCTTGGCTGTATTTCACACCTGGCGTATACAAGAGGAAATAGCTTCTTTGCAATACAGTAGAACCCCGCCTAACGGACATCCCGCGTAAGCGGACACCCCGCGTTAGCGGACACCTTAGTTCGAAACGGTTCCCTCTGTTAGATGTTTATTTTAACCTCACCGCTTACACGGGGTTCTATTGTATATATATGCCGGGCGTATACATGATAAAAAAAAAAGAGAATCGCGACCGGCTAAAATCAATCTATAGCAAACGGGAAAAATCCATTGATAACTTCAACCGCTACCTGGGTTTTATTTTGCGTCGGGGGCAAGACGGCTTCCTCCATAATACAACAGCAATCTGTCCTATGGGACAGCTTAGCACCATAGACTTTTGTGGCACTAGCAATTTTCCATACACTTCTAATAGTCCGAGAGCCAAAGGTCAAATTCAGGCCTGAATGAATAATCAGCAGGGAAAACAAGCTCTTGGCTGCCGGACTATTATGTGGATTGTCTATAGTTTCTCCGCTGATGGTGATCTCATGAGATCTCACACTCTCTAAGTGGTATTCTGTACAAGGTTCTCACTACGCACCCCTCTCATAAGATCTCACACTCTCTAAGTGGTATTCTGTACAAGGTTCTCACTACACACCCCTCTCATAAGATCTCACACTCTCTAAGTGGTATTCTGTACAAGGTTCTCACTATGCACCCCTCTCATACGATCTCACACTCTCTAAGTGGTATTCTGTACAAGGTTCTCACTACGCACCCCTCTCATGAGACCTCACACTCTCTAAGCGGTATTCTGTACAAGGTTCTCACTATGCACCCCTCTCATAAGATCTCACACTCTTTAAGTGGTATTCTGTACAAGGTTCTCACTACGCAGCCCTCTCATAAGATCTCACACTCTCTAAGTGGTATTCTGTACAAGGTTCTCACTATGCACCCCTCTCATACGATCTCACACTCTCTAAGTGGTATTCTGTACAAGGTTCTCACTACGCACCCCTCTCATACGATCTCACACTCTCTAAGTGGTATTCTGTACAAGGTTCTCACTACGCACCCCTCTCATAAGATCTCACACTCTCTAAGTGGTATTCTGTACAAGGTTCTCACTACACTCCCCTCTCATACGATCTCACACTCTCTAAGTGGTATTCTGTACAAGGTTCTCACTACGCTGTATTGGAGAAGAATTCTTAACGAAATAGGCTTAGAGCCTTGAGAATCCACTGGTGTGCCTCCTGTACTAAACATATATATCAATGCAACCCAAAGATTCCTATAATCTTAATGATGCCACCTAGCGGGAACACTGTGTACTTGGCGCCCTAGTGGCTTTACTTGGACTGGAATACAGAATACCACTTAGAGAGTGTGAGATCTTGTGAGAGGGCCGCACCACCACCATGGACTGGTGCACCTGGTGGTGTCTGGCGGAACTACCTTCTCGGGTTTAGTGTATAGCTCATTGGTATCTGATAGTCAGATATTTGTCAGCAGTGACAGATTGCTGAGCATGTCATCCGTCAAAGCCCAGGAAGCAATCACGACCATGTTTGTAGTGGCACAACAATGAGAACAACAGAGCATGGCTGTTTACACTGACCCTTACTCTCGGTGCACCCCTCTCATAAGATCTCACACTCTCTAAGTCGTACTCTGTACAAGGTTCACACTGCGATCTATGGGAGAAGAATTCTTAATGAACTAGGCTTAGAGCCTTGAGAATCCACTGACACACAGTATTCCCGCTAGGTGGCATCATTGATTTTGGGTTGCACCCTGAGGTCTAGTATTTACGCATGCGTGGTTTGCATCGGGCATTGCACTTCCGGTATGGATTAGTGCGACGTCATTTGTTTGTGAGCAACATAAGCGGCCATTGTCACTATTTGCATGTGACGTCACTAGGTCTGGTCAGCCACGGACAGAATGATAGATGGCTGCTGATTGGTTGACACTTATCATTTGTGTTCCGTATAATGATATGATTTACTGATTTACTAAAGTTTTGATATGTCCCCCTAAATATTACCCCCAATCACCCGGTCGCAGCATATATATGTATGGAGTGCTGTGATTGGTTGATTGCTGGCGCTATAGGCCAGGAAAGCATATTGGGGACTATGGTGGGATCCGGATTCAAATAGTGTTTCCCTAAAAAATCATATAGATTGACAAGAGCTGCATATCTAATTAGTTTAAGTAAGCATTTGTTTTATATAACAACTAGAGGAAAAACATTCATTGAACTCACAATATCAAAATATTGGATCTTTTCCAACTATGCCTTTTCTTCTTCATTTTTCGCCTACCACGACAATGCTTTGAGTGGTGTGGGAGTTTGGAGGACTTTAAGGGGCGTTATTTCATCAGAGCTATTATTTGATAGTCATATCTCCCACCAATAATTTAGAATCTCAGAAGCGATAATCAGGCGAAATATGAAATAATAGCTCATGCCGGGGACACACCAAGCGAGTAACGGCAGCGATCTCAAGAATCGCCAACAAAGATGTGCTTGTATGTGCGATATCATTTCATAGTTACATCACCCATCAATGATTTAGCATCTCTGACGCAATAATCAAGTGAAATATGAAAAAATAGCTCACACATACGCCATATTGTGTTGGCGATTCCGGGTTTCTCGCTTGATGTGTCCCCAGGTATTACTTGACAAGATGAGAGGGGTTTCCCTCACTTGTTGACCGTCTAATAAAAAAAAACAGGCTTCCTTCATTAAAGTGGAATTAACACGGTGGGATTCATGTACCTCACAGGGTTCAAAATTTCAAGGGATTCTGTTCCATCTTTACCAACATTTACAGGGGGAAACATTTCTATGAGAAATGGAACCCTATAATGTAGATGAAGATATTATGTTCAAGTAAAGAATCTCAGCAGGATTTGTCTCAGACAAAGACCCTGTCAGGTAGCCTACATGCATCCCATTGTGTGAATCCCACTTAACTTCCATACAAAGTGACGCAATAATTCATATTGAAGTAAAAATGTAGTTGTTAAATGTCACATGGGTAACGATGGCTGATCGCAGTTTTTTGTACTAACGAATCGCACCAAATAATTTTTTTTTAAATTAAAACAAATTTGTTGTGTTTCGCTAATTTGTTGTGTTGTGCTAATCTAATTTACCTAATTGAAACAGTTAACCTCTGTTTAGCAGAAACTGATTTTGACTCTATTTATACCAGCTGCCCTGAGACAATGTCTGCTTTTTTTGTTACATTACGTGCGTGATAAGCTCAAAGACATGGCAGTAAACAATACCTCCCAATTCTAATACCCACTCAGCCTCTGCCTGGATCCAGATCGTTCATTGGGGGGTAAATTGATTGCGCTAATCAAGTTGTTTACAGGGGTCGTGACTTAAAAAGGATCTGTTTAAAATGGGCCTCGTCTTGAACCCGTTTGGCTCGGTTTAATTTGTGTCTGGTTTGTCCTGAGGCTGGACCAGAATTGATCCCTTGGTGAGTGTACCTGAATGAACGAGGTGGATATTTCCGACCAAAATATTGAGAAACAGATCGAATTTGTGTACACTCACCTTGTCTCCTTATCATCATATTCAGGGATTTGCTTAAAACACCATTTTGCTACTTACGATTTTAATGCATCCCTCCACGAACGTCAAGCACTCATGTTCATGCAATCTGATTCCCAAAGATCACTCTTTATGGCTTATTCATCCTTGTAACTGGTCACGTTCTACGGAAGGTACTTTCCATAGTGTGCTCACACGCTCTATATACATTACCTAAAGGTTAGAGGGGTCATATAGGCTTCGACCTTACTGCAAAAATCCTATCCCTTCACTACCTGTGTGATATTCCCAGTGATATTGGGAAAGGAGCAGGGTGTCAGTGTCTCTGGGTCTTAGAGGCATGCCAAGCTAAGCACGACCAATCACTCAAGACCGAAATACCTCATTGACCCACTGGTGCTTGATAGGTTTGGATCCTAGAATCAGGCATTTGCAGAAATGGTAAATTGACTGCGTGCAAATGGGTTACAGAAAACGATACATAGACGGAATGTAACCAAAACGTTTTAATTGTCTTTTTTCATCTATAACTGCACGCTCATTCATCAATGATAAACATACCATTGGTCCTAGTATATTTATAGTTCACCACTACACGGACGAACAAAATCTATACTGCTATGGCGTATAAATGAAGACTCGTACACCGGTATATAATGATATGTATAGCAACATATTATCTATTTTGTGTTCCAATATATCAGTATCAGACCTGGCGTCCACCTACTACAATAGAAATTAAGACCTACAGAAGTCAATATTGGAGAGATATGGAAAAGGTGCAAAATCGTAGACATATGTCTAGACTTCGCACTTCCACATGCATCGTAAGGTTTTTATCAATGCCTAATCGCAGAAACGTGGTCAAATGCCCCGATATTAGGTGACCTTCTGACGCGATTTTGATTTTTTATCGGAAGGTGCATCGAAGACCATATCGGAGGCACATCATAGTAGGTGGACGCCAGGCCTTAAGATAGATAGATACATTTTAATAGCATTAGAATAGAGAGAATAAAAATGTTCTTTAAAAAAGAGAAGACAAGCCTCCATATCAGTATGTGCATTTGTGCGAATTTCTGCTCCCAAGATGGTATTTGTCGCGTTCGTCATACTGACTCACATTCGTCGCACTAACTCCTGTTTGAAGGCTGATGACCCTCGAATTGACAACTCTGTAGAGAATGAATAGGGCATTTCTAAAAGTGATTATAATACATTATTACCCACCGATTACGGAGTCTCCATAGTAAATGCATAGGGCACCTGGAAACAGCTACCCGGAGATTCTGGCATGTCAAAATCTCCTGCAGGAAATTCCAGAAAAATAGTCCTGTCCATAATGAGGTCAAATCATCATCAACTTCGAAATAAGTTTCTTGAATATTCATTCAATGTTAGTTATCTAGAAGCAATCATAACAATCTCATTTATCATCAGAAATCATTGTCATAACACACTGTGCATGCTAAATGTACAGGTTAATGGCGAACTATATTATTGGTGTAAGTGTACACAGAATTACTCCCACGCTTAACAGTGCTGTGGTGTCTGGAACTAAATGTATTACGGAAACATTTTTATTGAATAGATTTGTTATTAATCTTGTAGGTGGGTAATAAATACAATAACGACTGGTTTTGTATACGAGTGACCTTAATCTCCTCGTAGTTGACGACGTAATATCCTCGCTAATAGCTCGGAGATTACTACGCATCAACTACTCGGAGCTTACGGCCACTCATACACAAAGCCAGTCATTATTGTGTATGAAATCAGGTTGAGGGTAAACAAATTGTTTCGGTTGTTGGTTTATCAGCGGTTTCCACCTCCATTGATATAATTTACTATAACATATTTATCTTTTTGGATACTATTAGGAGAGGTTGTTAATTGTGACACTTAATACCAACATAGGTGTTGTTTATCAGCCTACTTTAGGATGAGTGTATTGATCACAGAACGAAATTCCCGGCGGCCGAGACTACACAATGAGGCCGTTCTCATGGCCATAAGTTCCGTCATCAATACACAAATCGCAGTCTTATCTTTATAATGCACCCTGAAATGGAAGTATTTTACAAAAAAAGAGATGTGGAAGGTCGAAAGTTGAAACATAGGTATACTTTGAGATGCTCACTGTTTGGCTGGTACCCGCCTGTATCAACGATAACTGTTTGATGATATTCAAAACGAGGACCTATTCAATCTCCAAGCAGATGTTTTGTAAGATCAAAACGTGATAAATTTGAAATTAGACTGCAACTCTGCTTGAAGAATGATGATTATTGCACGGTGTATGATAGATAATGCTACCAGCGGCTCTAACTGGCACTCCCTCCCGCCTTAACCCTACAGTCGCAGTGAATCATGGCCTCTGTACTTTATACGCTGTTGCTTTAACTCCCTCTTCTCACAAAACACACCAGGGGTTAATTAGGTTAATAGCATCTCATTAACCGGATTGTCGACCCACCATTAACCGGCTCAGCATTCTCCAAGCAGAGACCCTGCGCCCTACGTGTATCTCAGCATTCTCCAAACAGAGACCCTGCGCCCTACTTATATCTCAGCACTCTTCAAGCAGAGACCCTGCGCCCTACTTATATCTCAGCACTCTCCAAACAGGGATCGTGCGCCCTACGTGTATCTCAGCACTCTCCAAGCAGAGATCCTGTGCTCTATATGTATCTCAGCACTCTCCAAACAGAGACCCCGTTCCTTACATGTATCTCAGCACTCTCCAAACAGATATCGTGCGCCTTACATGTATCTCAGCACTCTCCAAACAGATATCCTGTACCCTACGTGTATCTCAGCACTCTCCAAGCAGAGACCCTGCGCCTTACATGAATACTACATTTCTTCGAACGGACAAAATTCAAATTTGTCGGATCGAGAAAATTTGAACCATACCTGCGCCTTACATGTATCTTAGCACTCTCCAAACAGAGATCCTGTGCTCTACATGTATATCGGCACTCTCCAAGCAGAGGTCCTGTGCCCTGCTATATCTTAGCACTCCATATGTAGTGATACTGGAAACTTATTTGATACTAGTTAATGATCCTTCCCCACCTATATTCGCAATTTGATTTTAAATTTGTTTGACAGTTCCGCGCATTGGAGCCTAAATATAGTTTCATGGTCTTTTTTGCTGCAGCTGCCTTGTAAGGGCAGTTCTTGGGCACGGCAGACTGCAACTGGTCTAGGTTGAAGATTATAGAAGGAACCAACAAGTTCTGGTCAAAGTCGTCGTTCTCCACGAGTTTGATGCGGAGTAATATGAGCGAGGCGGCGGCCGAGTGAAGATCACATAGCATTCAAACGAGTTGTAGGATGTATGTCAAATATACGCCAATTTGTACGAACGATTCACGGGTCTCCCTACCATCTCTTTTATGAAACGATCTTGGCCATGGATCGTCTGCGAGGTCGTACATCGTTCGATGGGTCGTATCGTCCAGCCATCGTATCGTACATAACGAGTGAAACGCCTCCCAGGCATCGTGTTCTATTATCGGCCGGACCCTTACATGGCCTCAAATTGATGCTGTTTTGATATTCATCAACTCATCTTCTTAGTTTCCACGTCCATGGCCACAACGCCTGAACAATATCCCAGAACGAGGTCAGATAAACAGTAATCCGTGGGAGCGGCCAATCCTCCTGTGAAGATAACGGAGTTACACGCTATGGCCTCCTTAGTGTGGCAGCTGTCCGCCAGGGGGCTCCACCAGCCGCGCCAGGCCAGTCTCGCGGGCACGTGATTTGACGAGAACTAAGGTGATGTCTACGATGAAGACTTGGAAGTTGTTCTTGTTAAGTCGCTGTGTTTCTCCAACATCCTGAAAGCAGTATGGCCGATTATTCGGCGTGAGATGCTCACACATAGGTATATTGCCTAAACGTTAGAAAGGTTCACTGCACGAAAACCACCGTTTTATTCATATATATACGCCATCACGGAAGTGCATGTATTGGCTGAATATTGACTTGTTTTCATTTATATACCCAGGCCTTATATACGACAGACGCATCTTGGCTGTATTTCACACCCAGCGTATATGGAGAAAATACCCTCTGCCCCCACCCTCTCCCGCCCCTTTGTGTTGGTAGAAGTATAGGTGTCCTCAGTAGGAAGCCCTCCCCCTGAACCCCCCCCCCCCCCCCCAACCCCCGCCACCTCTCCCCGCCCGCCCTCAGTGAAGACCTGTTCACTGGACGCTTATATATACGCCCACAGATGAGGCGTATACACACGGGGATTAAGACAACCTTGTAGACGCAAAATACCTACTTATATACGCCGGGCGCATTCATATGTAAAATGATGGTTTTCGTGCAGTGATTAGAAAGGTTAGAGAGGTAACATAGACTCTCCTGCACTAACCTAACCCGTCATTATCTGCATGTCGACTCTGTTGGTGCACCCCTCTCATAAGATCTCACGCTCTCTAAATCGTATTTTATGGAGAAGTATTCTTAACAAACTAGGCTTAGAGCCTTGAGAATCCACTGGCCTGCCTCCCGTGCTAAAGACGTACATCAAAACAACCAAAGATTCCTATAATCTCAATGATGCCACCCAGCGGGAATACTGTGCGCCAGTGAATTCTCAAGGCTCTAAGCCTAGTTCGTCAAGAATTCTTCTCCCTTAGAGCGCATTGAGAACCTTGTACAGATTACCACTTAGAGAGTGTGAGATCTTATGAGGTGGGTGGTTACATTGGTAGGGCGGAGAGAACCAGTGTCTTTGTCTTAAAGTTGTGCCTAGCTGGAGATGACCAGTCACCATAGGCAGAAGAACCTGGGACCTGTTTCACTAGTTTCATGACAAAAGTGTTAGACAGACATGAAAAGCAGCACCAACAGTGCAAGCAAGAACGGAGTACGCAGGCAGAACCAAGCCTCACAGTGACACCGCAGCGCCAGTAACAAGGCAATGTCCAATTCTTATGAAACCGGACACACCATGTTTGGGGTCTGTCTTGTCCTCAGGGCAGCTACTTGTGTTGTCACAAAACTAGTCAACCCCAATCTGTCTGTATGGTGTCACAGATATGTCACGAAACTAGTGAAACAGGTCCCTGATTGACCTACTGGTGATTAATGTTTTTGGATGCCACAACGGCAGTTGTAGAAAGTTGGCAGTGTGCCACATGAGTTATGAAAAATGACCCATAGACCGAATAAAACCCAAAACTTTGAATTGTTATCATTTTTGAATAATGCCACACCCATTCATCAATGACAAACATACCATTTGTTTCTAGTTATATACCTATGCCGAACTCTCCAGAGTAAGATACTGCTGCTGAGAAATAGTACCTCTGTGATACTAATCAAGGGTTCTTATTTCATCATCATTGGTATTTTTTTTCGTTATACAGGATATCACGTGACGAGATCTTGACAAGTTATATCGTCGCTTATATACAATATTGATAAAAATGGCTAGACTGACGTTGTTGTATCACAGCTCCATGGTAATCCAAAATAATAAGGATGTAATATTTTAGGGAAACTAGTTAACCTAATTGGGACGGCTCCTCGTACCGTGTTACTTTCGCTAAAACTACCGCATGAGCTCGTACTATACACCTCTAATTATTCGTAATTATTCAATAACTTACCAAAATAAGTCGATGTCGAAGCCGAAATGAAACTGTGTTGGTAGTGCGGAAGTTGATTTATGTTCCGCACCACGCGCATGCGTCATTATAATTCTCCACGCAGAGGTATTTAGCGAAACGCATAGCAGGACATCTGGCAGGAGAATACTTGACCTCATTAGCTGCAAACTGCGCCGCTCCGATTTATTTTGCCGCAAAACCTGTTTCTGTAGGTTGCTCTAGCAGTGCAGTGTGCATTAGCTGATCAGGGTAGCCAATTCTGAAATAACTCAACCTCATGTCGAGTTTTGCGTTTAGTTACATTTCGTAACAACCGTTTACGCATGGCATCGCGGCATCGCGTCATAAATAGGTCAGTTTATTTTTTTAACCAATCAGATTGCGTATTCAAAGTATGGTGGTACATCGCTATAACGGCACAGTATGTGGTATATCGGAACTACCACTTGCATAGCAGAGGTTGGTATTTGGGGTATTTTAAGGCATAGGTGTATATTATGGGCAGAAATGCCTCCAGGCATCATAGCGTACTATGCCCAGGAATGCCTCCAGGCATTACGGTGTACTATGCACGGGAATGCCTCCAAGCATCATAGCGTACTATGCTTGGGAATGCCTCCAGGCATTATGGTGTACTATGCCTGGGAATGCGGAATGCCTCCAGGCACCATAGAGTACTATGCCCGGGAATGCCTCCAGGCATTACAGCGCACTATGCCTTGGAATGCCTCCAAGCATCATAGTGTACTGTGCCTGGGAATGCCTCAAGGCATCGTAGCGTACTATGCCTGGGAACGCCTCCAAGCACCATAGTGTACTATGCCTGGGAATGCCTCCAGGCATTACAACGTACTATGCCTGGGAATGCCTCCAGGCATCATAGCATACTATTCCTGGGAATGCTTCCAGACATCATAGCGTACTATGCTTGGGAATGCCTCCAGGCATTACGGCATACTATGCCTGGGAATGCCTCAAAGCATCATAGCGTACTATGCCTGGGAATGCCTCCAGGCATTACGGCGTACTATGCCTGGAATGCCTCCAAGCATTACGGCGTACTATGTTCGGGAATGCGGAATGCCTCCAGGCATCATAGCGTACTATGCCTGGGAATGCCTCCAGGCATCATAGCGTACTATGCGTTTGAAATGTCTCCAGGCATTACAGCGTACTATGCCTGGGAATGTCTCCAGGCATTACAGCGTACTATGCCTGGGAATGTCTCCAGGCATTACAGTGTACTATGCCTTGGAATGCCTCAAGGCATCATAGTGTACTATGCCTGGGAATGCCTCCAGACATCATAGCGTACTATATCTGGGAATGCCTCCAGGCATTACGGCGTATTATGCGTGGGAATGCCTTAAGGCATTACGGCGTATTATGCCTGGGAATGCCTCCAGGCATTACCGCGTATTATGCCCGGGAATGCGGAATTCCTCCAGGCATCATAGCGTACTATGCCTGGGAATGCCTCCAGACATCATAGCGTACTATGCCCGGGAATGCCTCCAGGCATTACGGCATACTATGCCCGGGAATGCCTCCAGATATCATAGCGTACTATGCCTGGGAATGCCTCCAGGTAGGTGGGAAGAAGAAGAAGAATATCAGGGGCCTAACCCTACAGCGTGTTTCCCTGTGATGATGGAGCGGGGACTGGCCGTCCTGGTGAACAAATCCCCGCAGACATGACGTAGTAGGGACTGATTAATGTCCCACTCACAACCCGCCATCATGACTACACAGCAGAAAGATGGAACGAGTCACACAGGGAATTTATCAGGCCCTATAAATCATGATGTATCATAACGCCGGCCAGAGGCGGGCCTTCACAGGGCCGCTTTATTTACACCTCAATGGCCTCTAGTTGTCCATCACAGCAATCAATATCAACAAGGGCAAGTTTGTGTTAAACGCAATATGATGCTGGATAAAAGTTTACATGCATGAAAATAGCTTTTTTATTGAAGAGTTCACTTTGCATATATGGAGTGGTATTCCACTGGTCAGAAAACAATCCTTAGCTTTCTTTAATCCACTAAATATATTTCTACATTAATACATTTCTACATGAATTATGATGAAGATATTCCAACGTTATTAAAAAATCACTACCAAAGCAAGACTTCAGTTATCCATAATACATCATAAGAAGATGTTCTAATGAAAACCGACTATAACCATCCAAAAATCTCCGATGAGCGAAATTAGTAAATGTAGAGTAAATGTATAGATCTAAGGACTCACTAAAGACGTAACCAGAAGGAAATTACACAGATAAACCTTGATAAAAACTATGTAATAGTCGAAACGTCGGTTCTGTAATAAATGCTACATGTATATCATCATGACTTTCTTAGTCACACCTACTCAATCTTTCTTTAATCCAACTCCAGTTTTTAGAAAATAATATCCTGGTCGTGATATGGACAGCAGAGGAGTCACAGCTGCTACTCGCTGATTAAATCCAATACAGATTTATGTCTCTGTGGGAATATAAACAAATCTACCAAAAGGAATTCTGAAAGTATTGCCCTGAGGAAAAGAAACGTGAATGAAAATGTTACAGTTGTGCTGAAAGCTGCATGTATCTAAACGACCGACAGCGAAACGTTAATAGACTCCCAAGTACTATCAATGCATTTATCAACCATGACCACTTTATAGTTAGAACTCCATATCTTGAAGAGAGAAGAATATGTCATATACGGAAACAGGCGTACTGTTACTGTACGTCATAAATACACGGTAAAATTGACGATCAGATGAACCGATGCCAAAGGCAGAGGTTCATCTGATCGTCAATTTTACCACATATTTATGATGTACAGTCACAGTCAGCCTGTTTTCATATCATTATATACCTTAATATACCCTATTTCTAACTTTGCTTCTGGGCGAGTTTTTAGATTTCGCTGCCGTACATGCTCAGCACGCCACGTACATACCCCGTACGTCACCTAGGTGTCGTATGGATATACGTACGACATGGGTAGGAGGGGCCGTATGTGTAGGATATACTACCACAGGTATATAATAATATGTTGAATTATATGTACATAAGGTCTAGAGAAGAAACATATCTTGAGAGTCAACATCTAACATATAACGTACATATTTAATAATTTGAAAACTAAATAATATGACAATAGTCGTCAAGGGAGTTGGTGGGTGGATAACCCGAAGGACCGTTAGGAGAACAGCGACAGCGTCAATAAACAAAAGTAGCATCTCCGGAATGTGGTACGGCGAGTTCGAGGTGTGCCGAGTGAAGGTGACGCGTTCGATACTCTCCTGTTTCAATGTCTGAGCATGACGGAGGGCTATAGTAGCCCAATCTGGAACTGCTGACCGAGCATTAGACCTTTCCGATCAAATATCGGAAGGTGTAAAGAGAAAATTCTAAACCAGTTGAGTGATTTTTCCAATTGCATAACGTGGCACCACCGACCGATTTTATGGCCTTCTGAAAGGATAGTTTCAAGATCGGGGTCAGGACAATGACAGTTTTATCAAATGGCCCGGAAGGACATTTCAATTGACCGTCCTTCGCGGTGTCCTTTGGTAGGACAATCCCTGTTTGGTGCACCCCTCTCATAAGATCTCAAACTCTCTAAATGGTATTCTGTATTCCAGTCCAAATAAAGCCACTAGGGCGCCAAGTACACAGTATTCCCGCTAGGTGGCATCATTGAGATTATAGGAATCTTAGGGTTGCATTGATGTACATGTTTACCACAGGAGGCAGGCCAGTAGGTTCTCAAGGCTCTAAGCCTAGTTCATTAAGAATTCTTCTCCAATAGAGCGTAGTACAGGATACCACTTAGAGAGTGTGAGATCTTATGAGAGGGGTGCACCCTTAGACCAGGAACCCACCAACCCCGATAAGGTCCCCGATAGACCTCCCGACGGAGTTCCCGACTGGAATTGAAGAATTCTTGTCGGGAATGTTTTCCTATTGTAGCGGTGGGCGCCGCATTACGATACGGATCCCGATTCAACCACGACTGGACCACGATTGGAACTTCGTATCGTAGCCCTTACGTCTGGATTCAGCATGTTTGATATTTTCTACGATCGGAATTCAATCGGGAAGCGTTCCGATTGGAATAGAGCGTATTCCGATTGGAATTTCTGGTGGGCTACGCATTACGATAGCGTTTCCGATTCATTCCCGACGCAACTCCAATCGTGGTGTATGCTTATGAAGGTGCTGGTATCGGGAAAGTATCGGGAACATCGAAAGCGGATGTTTTGGGGGGGCCCCCATTGGAGTTCCCGATAAGAATTCTATCGGAGTTTATCGGGGATTATTTGGAATATTTCTTGTCTGGGTTCAATCGTGGTCTATCGGTCACCTTATCGGGGTTGGTGGGTGCCGCCTCTAAACGTGGGCCGTCCTATGAGAGTCCTTGCGGCGTCCTTGCAGCTGTTAAACGCCCCCGTGATCCCACACACACAACAGCCCGTTCCTGAACACAGAGCTAATTACGCCACCTGAAAGCTTGTTTCGTTGATCTCCGGCACGGACAGATTCCCTTTCGAAATACCATAAAACCATCGTGTAAAAAACCATTCACAACTCGCGTGAACGGAGTCCTGACAAACAGAGAAAGCACACGTTCTAACAGCCCTAGAAAAGCCATTAAATTTCAGTAAAAACACACAGTCCTATTTCATTTTACTCTGCAGTTATAGGGAAAAAGTTAAACTACTACCCGCTGGCATGGAACTAAAATTGGACTTCCCCAAGGCCTCCCACGTTTATATTGACACATTTTTGTAGTTGTATCTTATTTCCTCGCCACATTAGGCTGGTCTGTTCGTGATTGATGTTTTCTGGTTTCATATTTCGTGTGAGGACACCCAGGACAATTTTCATTTTACCTCTGTTCGTCCTTGTGTGAAATCTATGTGTCCCGTTTTTGGATATTTTCTTTTATCAGATGACAAAACAGCTTAACGACCGACACTCTCTAATGGATTGAGAGAAAATACGACAATAAAGCATAAATTTCCAGCCTTCATCGCATAATTTATAACGTATTAATATTTCAGTTATTTCAAATGGTTTGCGCCACGAATTGTTAATTCAAGGACAAAACAGCTAATTAAAACACAGCGGAACACCATCTCACAACATGGTTTTAAGAGGCAAGAACCTTTCTCATTGTTGACAGTTTTCTGCTTTGAAAGTCGTCTCAAGGTCAGCGTGTTATTAAAGGTCATCTGATCTCAATGTCGCCGGCTTTCATTGAAGTCGTCTGCTCAGTGTAAGCTTACCGCCTCCTTCTGCTGACATTTCAACTTCCGTTTCCGCTTGGAAATGGTGTTACCACCCGTGATGGAAACTGGGATCTGACGAAATAAAAAATATTATTTTGATCTGTAAAAGGTTGTTAAAAATCGCTTCGTGCAAATACAGTGTGTTAGCCCTGAGGGCAAACCTCGTGGATATCGATTAGTGGACAGGAAAATATTTGTCAGGTCTGTTGGTTAAGACCTGTCTTTTATAACCGCAGAGATTATTCACTAAGGACGAACTTCTTTGGGTGTCAGCTCGCCAGCCGCGATAAAAGCTCCAGGAAAAATACCTTTTTATTCTTTTTTCCCTCATTTTTATTGTATTTATTTTTATGTACGCGTTATTCTGACACATTAGACTGGCGTCATTGTACATCGAGATATCCTTTGCACTTCAGCATAGAGAAAGAAAGAAAGAAAAAACAGATTTAAAGTTAAATGAGAGAATAAGTCACAGTGAGAGACATGTTTAAATACATTTGCATGAGATGGATGAGAGGATCGGGATAGTAGTTATAGTACTATTCAGTTTTCTGTTGATCTATTCGTTTTAAAGGCATATCGGAATTTTTGGCTTGAAAATTAAAACCCATATCATTTTTCTGAAAATTTGATATGATGATCTCCAAGTCTTGTGGAACACATATCTAACTTGATAATCGGGGGTCACCATGCTAGTTATTTTTTCATAAAAAGTATTTTTTAACATAGTAAAACCTATGTCATTTTCCTCAAACCTTCACAGAATATAATATATATATATATATATATATATATATATATATATATATATATATATATATATATTTATATATATATATATATTACTACTTATTTAGGTTTTAAAAACCATAGGTCACTGTCCTTGTGTTTGAAAGAATTGAAGAACCATATTTTTCAGTACATTTGTACATATGTAAATCAAGCAATTGTAGATTAGCCTATTTTACCTATTAAGATTATAAACTGGACAAAATGTTAAATTTACTCATGAAGAACTAGAATGAATCCCAAGAAACCAGTTTTGACTTATAATTGACATTCTCTAAAAATCACCAATTGGTGCCACTGTGAATCGTAAGATATGCCTTTAAGAAATTTCTTGAAACTATCAGTCATTGAATTGTTGGTACTCACCAGGCAGGGAGTCCCATACACACACGCGTCTGATGTATGGGCTTTTAAGAATAAGATTATTACTGGTTGTATATTTCTTGAACAATATCTTTTCAGTAAGGCCTGGCATCCACCTACTACGATATGGCTCCGATATGGTCTACGATGGACCTCCTGATACAAAATCAAAATCGCGTCTCAAGGTCACATAATATCGGGGCAGTTGACCACGTTTCTGCGATTAGACACTGATAAAAATCCCATACAATGTATGGTGGATTGGCATGTCTAGACATATGTCTACGATTATGCACCTTCCTTATATGTCTCCGATATTTGCTTTTTGTATCGGTGCCATATCGGTAGGTCTAAATTTTTATCGTAGTAGGTGGACGCCAGGCCTTAGTCTTGTTTCCCTAAGCCTGGGCTTTACCCAGTCTAAGCCTAGTTTGTTAAGAATTATTCTATAATACAGAATACCACTTAGAGACTGTGTACCCAGCGTTTCAAACCCCATTCTCCGTGGACCTTTATCCTAAGCACAAATATAGCTAATCTATTCAGCACTAAATGGCGACTGCATTCTGGTGTCATGATTAGAGTCCCTGCCCAAAACAACATTAGGACAGTTCAGATATTCCTGTGGACCGTGAGCTTTGTAAATTGCGCCATTCTCCCTCTGATGATATTAAAAGGATGGATTGTAAATATTGAAACATCGACAGCATGGAGTTGTCCCATTACACTAAGTCCATATAAGGAATAGAGTAGACCGAGTAGCCAATGACTGCATTCGCGGCAAACCCCGACCTTCACCCTGACCTCCTTACATGATCTTTTCTAGCGCCTTGGGACAGTTCTACGGTCGAGAGTTGACCTCGAATCTTAGGGGCCACAACCACTCTCTCGATAAAGCCTGCGAAAAAACAACTCTCGGCAGTAGCCTATTAGTTGGCTCATCACTGCCCACAGGGCACAGCCACACAATTACTCAGATATATGGAGATTAGTGTTGTCTTTGTATGCTAGATATTTCAGCCAAATCAATATGTTTTGATATTCTAGTGAATTCTTACAGAGGACCAAGAAAGTAGCTTACGAAATCCCTATCAACTATCAACCCAAACATAGCTTCTATCACTGAATAGGGTTTTCACTCTTAATGGCAAATAAGATTTTACCACTTTATATGCAAAGGGGAATGAATCTTAAATCTTCAATCCATCAACACAAAGTGTCTCGTTCATATGCTGCAGTGGTAATTGAAGACCCAGAAATTAGGGATGGGGAGAAGTAAGGCATGGACCCATCTACGCGTCAACATATATGTACTTGTCTATATAAATAAATGACTATATCATATACATTATGTATATATATAATATATATTTTTCAAAAGTGGAATTCCATAGCACCCTCCCTGTTCTAGGCCACCTATCCTGGGATGGAACATTCCTAAACCCCCATAGTCTAGAGAAGATCCTTTAGGAGAATTCAGGTATCAAATTGAAATAAGGGAAGGCATGCAATGAGATTCAATGATATTGTTGTCAATCAGAAAACAATATTTGGACATTGGGAGCATGATCCTGTCATGAGACTAGAGTCTAGAGTCTAGAACTGAGGCGGGTAAATTTCCAATCCTGGTTTAAAGACAAATGCGGGTAGGTATCAAAGCGCCCCCTGTTTCTACTCAATTAACACTGGTGCTGCCATCTGGTTTTATGAAAATGTAGAAGTTTTCCAGAGATGCCAATAGATAAGCACTTACCTTCTTCAGATGGCCTTCCCATAGAAATAAGCAAGGTGACATAATATTTCTTTAACATTTCTCGTTTGTACATGTTCTCAACTGTCATAATCCAGAATTATTTGAAGATAGCAATAGACCATCAGTGTCATTTAGCAACATGGTCGAAATATTGCATTTTCCCATAGACACCAATAGCTAAGCACTTGTATTTTCAGATGGCCCTCCCATAGAAGTTAGCATGGTGACTTGCCATTTTTTATTGCATTTTCTAATTGCTGATATATGGAACTTATATTATCCTGAGTTATTTGCAAAACTCAATAGAATTTAGAAATCTCCCAACTACCAGCATTAGTCTTTAAGAAGCTGGTCAGTACCAGATGAGGTTGTCGTACACTGAGTGAGGTGGAGCCCTGGAGATTAAGAGCTCAGGGTAGACTGGCTCCAGTCCCCGCATCCTGTGGCTACTCTCCTCATTGGGATATAGGGACTGGTACAGTCGGTAATGGTGTTCGATTTCTGGTGCTGTTTAGCTCCAGCATTCCCAACACTCTCCATACACTGGCTACTGGTCAGGATATCTGCTGGGAGATTGATAACCTCTCAATTTGATCTCAATTGGAGCAGGTGAAATTTATTGCTATGAAAACACAGGCGATCAAGGAACTGGAGGAGGGGAGGGCGAGGGGTAGGAGGAAGTATAGGGTTATAGGGAGTGACTTTGGGCCATAAACAGGAGATTTGATTCATAGTTGACAAGTCTTTGAATCATGGGCCAGTCAGAGAAGGATACATACTTTAAAAAAATTTATTCTTATTGTGTTTAATCATTTAAGGAATTTCATGATCAAAGACTTGAGCAAGTCTAGCTTCAGGTTTTCATGCATAATGTACAGGGCTCTACATTTCTGCCGGCTCAGCATTTTGACATTCTAGTTGCGTTCTGTCGTACCTCACAGTTGGCCTTGTTTCTATTTTGAATGATATTTCGTTGTAACGTAAAATAGTACATGAATCACAACTATAACGCCCAAATATTGTAGCATATATATCTGTTACGAGAAGTAGTGAAAATATTCAAATTACTGAAATATTATGCGAAATTATCGGTGGTTTCAATTTTGGTAACCTCAAAAAATCATAGATCTTGATCGTATTCTCTAAGCCCCTTTCTATTCCTAAAATTACCGAAAATAAGAATCAAAGAATAGAAGTCACAACCCTTGTCTTTTTCCAAAAACAAAGATACGTAAGATACAGTAGAACCCAGCGTTAGGGGTCACCCCGCTGAAGGGAACACCTTAGCTTGGAACAGGGGTGATCCCTTACACTGGGTAAAATCAAACATCAAATAGAGGGAATCGTTCTGAGGAGTGAAAGTGTCCATTTACACGGGGTGACCCCTAACACAGGCTATCCCTTAAGCCCTGTCATGTGTTTTTAACTCCATATGTCACCAGTGGCATATAAATATTTTATGCCAAGACCGTGGCATACAGTCACACCATGTTAAGTCTATGGAGATTTATATATGAGGGGTAGGATAAAAACTCGTTATTTGTTCTTAAAGCATGTACCGCCAATCACACAAACATACACAGGTAAACAATTAATAGAACGTCCTGACCATGCTGTACAAGCTACAAAACGAGATGATAATTTACGATTCATAGGGAACGAGGCCTTCACACCGAGTTCCGTACAAAACGTAAATCATTATCGAGTTTTGTGGCTTGTACAAGCATGGTAGGTCGTTCTTTATTTACTATATACCCGAAATTAATTAAATTATTAATTCCATTTGGCTTGATAACTAATATGTTAATAAGCGTTTACGGAAGTTTCCCGTATTTTCCCATACGGAACACTGTTCCGTACAGTATTTTCACGTTATATGGTGAAACGGTGCGTATTTATAGTATATACGGCATGGGTATAAATATATGTTAAAAGGAGTAAACACAATAAATGAATTCTATCAGACATTTCATTCAATCCATGAGAACATTACTATGGATCAATTCAGAGTTACTCCAAGGTCAGGAGGCACTCAGAAGAGCAGCCGTTTATTTCTGTTATTCCAGTTAGAAGACTACGCATTGCTTTCAGACGTGAACCGTGTTCACAATCAGTCACGGCGGGCCAGAAACCGCCATCAAAAGTGAACTAGAAATGGAGCTTGATCTACTACGGACCTGACCAAGAGGCTTAAGGGGGCAGTAATCCACAGTAATGTCTACGGAGGGTCCCTCACTGACATCACTATTGAGTCAGTCGTTTGATTTATCAACTGACCCGGGGCCTACTACTACCACCCCCCTCCCGCAAAAAAATCTTTTTAAATAATCTTTAAAACAAAAATTCTTTTATTCTGGGCTGATTTTATTTGGGTTTTACGGGTCGACAATCTATGTTTGTGTTTGATGATCTGGTCTTTGCACTGAGACAAAAAAAATCCAATAAAAACTGCAGGAAAGTCAAACATAATTTGGACCTTCCCAGAATCCCTCGCGGCAATAAAACGCTCGATTCTTCGGCAGCGTCCCTCCCTGTCCCCCAGCGGCGTCGGAGGGCACTACGCCACGCCTGATTACACTCGACTGGTACCCGGGACACCTTTTTATCTGTTTTTATCTGCAGTTTCCGAACCGTCATTTCCATTTTTTCATGGGAAGCCTGGGGCACTGACCTAGAATCACACTTTGTGGGTAGCGACGAAAAACACGGTGAATTCTATGAGGCTCTCCGAGCTTAGGCCGCGGAGTTGTATTTGTATTGTTATGGAATTCGTTGAGCGTGGGACATGCTCAAATACATTGCATAGTGAAGGGTACATAGGCTTACAGTGTGCTGTACAGGTTTAGGCCCGGCATCTATCTACTATGATATGGCTCCGATATGGTCTACGATGCTCTTCCCGATCAAAAAATCAAAATCGCGTCGGAAGGTCACCTAATATCGGGGCAGTTGATTGCCTTTCTGTAATTAGGGTCTGATACAAAACGGGCGTCTTCGATTTGGTCCTAATGTAAAAGATGTATCGCAGGGTGTCTACGACTACGACGCTCTAAATTTCTATCATAGTAGGTGGACGCTGGGCATAACGGGTAGAGTGTGTGTGGGTTACCGGTGTATAGTGGTGGTTGTGTTAGGCCCGGCGTCCACCTACAATGATAAGGCTCCGATATGGTCTACGATGCATTTCCAGATCAAAAATCAAAATTGCCTCAGAAGGTCACCTAATATCGGGGCAGTTGACCACGTTTCTGCAATTAGACACAGATGAAAACCCCATACAATGCGTGGTGGATTGACATATGTCTACGATTTTGCACCTTCCCAATATGTCTCCGATATTTTGTTTTTGTATCGGTGCCATATCGGTAGGTCTAAATTTCTATCGTAGTCGGTGGACGCCTGTCCTTACCCTTTGCTATCTGAGGGACAACCATGTGTGATTGGTAGAGGTGGAGTAGATCAGTATGTGTTAGTTTGTCTTAGAGAATTAACCAGATAACCATGACCAATCCTTACAGGTCAAATCACAATGGCAGGCGTAGAACTAGCTGGCTAGTTAGTTGCCAAGTGGGTTACCTCAGTGATCCACTCACTGAACAACACCCAGACCTTACATTCATTCACTTTTGGAATCGAGCACCTTTTCATCAAAGATGAACATACCATTTGGTTTGGATTTTAATGGCTGTATGACCTTAAAACGTAAAAAAATCAGAGGTCTTCAGTCTAATTGTCATATCAATATATTTTTCCTAACTTTTGCCATTTAGCTAAATGGTCATCTCAATTGGCTAACATGTATTTAATCAAAATGAATTTGTTTCGGAAGTGTAGGTGCTGTAAGCATATTCATGCTGCAATATGCAGAGTTGCTTAGATTAAAGGGTTTGGTTTGTATAGAAGAAGCACTTCAACACATTTTCCCAACCAGTTCCCAACCAGAAATTAACCTCATGCAGTTCATGTGAACCTAGCATTACTAAATTCACAAGGGACAGATACCTGAGTGGGGTAATAAAATGTAACATGATACATTTTATATCAGATGATCACAGTACTAGTGTATATTTATCAACAATAGTTTCAACAAACTTTTTTCCAATATTCCTAGCTCTCTGCTTCTCTGTGACGGGTGGATGATTATGCTAAAAATAAATTCCCACAAAAATAACCCCGAAAGGTTATCCCACAACGAATTGAACAACACATTGGTCAATTCAAACCTGGGAGAAACATACATACACCTGATTATCCCAATGATGTACAACTTCTTTATATATTAATAGTAGTTGTGAGACATTGATTGATGAAATGTGTCCTGACACCAGGAAACACTGCAAAAAAGTTGTGTACAGGTCGACCATATATTTGAAATGACAATGAATAATATCTAGATCAACGTTATGTAAGTTGAATTATGTTATGGAAGATATGCTCAAAAAGGCTCCCATACCTATGTACCCTCCAGGATAAATTAAGTTCTTAAAAAAAGGTGCAGAATTGTTTGGGGTTTTTTCAGTTTCTTTTATTGCTGTCATTTGGGTAACATTACATCCAACAGGAGGTTACAATCAGTTGAGCCCATATGGCTCTTTGTTTCACAAACAAGAAAAGAGGCCTAGCGCATCAGCTTATTTAGAAGCTGGTTTCCTTTGCGGCGGCCTAAGCCAGCGTAATAATTTGCAACCTCTCTCACAATCATATCCCACCACATTTCTCATGTTATAGAAATTTCGAGATAATTTCAAACAGAATTTTATAATACACACATTATCTTATACAAGCATGAAAACTTATAATATTCATCTAATATTCATGTCGTGTACTTATTTTTGGCAGACTTACTATACTAATATAGTTCTGTTCGTGCTGTAGGCCTGCCGCCCGACGCAGGCCTCACTGTTAGGCCGGCCTGGAGCAGGTGGCTCGAGGAGATTGGAATGTGAAATACGGGATTGGTCTTGAGCAGTTCTATGGGTGCACCCCTCTCATAAGATCTCACACTTTCTAAGTGGTATTCTGTACAACGTTCTCACTATGTTTTATGGGAGAAGAATTCTTAACGAACAAGGCTTAGAGCCTTGAAAATCCACCGGCACACAGTATTACCGCTAGCAGGCATCATTGAGATTATAGGAATCTTTGGGTTGCATTGATGTACGTCTTTAGCACGGGAGGCAGGCCAGTGGATTCTCAAGGCTCTAAGCCTAGTCCGTTAAGAATTCTTCTCCTATAGAGCGTAGTGTACAGAACACCACTTAGAGAGTGTGAGCTCTTATGATAGGGGTGCCAAAAGTCATGCTCAGTATATAAAGTTCACCACAATATCGTTCAGTGGCTCTTATGCAGTTTTCTGTCCATAACTTAAGGGGGAGGGTCAAGGAGTATATGATTCAATCTGAATGTATAATCAAATAAAATCAGAATTCTTGCGAATTGCATAATATTCCCGTATAATATATAATGAAAGATTAGTTTGCTCCTCCTATGAACGGTTGAGTTGTCGTGTATTCCAAATGTTTAATATCTACTAATAAGATTTACAAAATAGATTTGGTCATCTTAAAAGCACATAAAATGTACATGATAACATACATTTGCATATACGCGCATGAGACAGGATTGTAAAAACGTTAAAGCTTTCATTAAAAATGTGATGTGACCTTGATATATTGGAACTAAGTAATTTTAGATTTGATTTTACTTACAGAAGGGTTAACGGCATAATACTGACTCTAGGAATGTACGTGGTTTTGCTTTTAGGATAACGGCAAGATGCTGTAGTTTGCATATCAGCCATTGGTGTAGTAGCATATAGTTGTCACATCGTGGCAAAGCGGTAGGTGTAGTAGTATATAAAGTTGTCACTTTTTGGCAGGTTGGTACAAGTCCCCTGTTTAGTAGTTTATAAAGTTGTCACTTTGAGGCAGGTTGGTATAGGTCCTCTGTCTAGTAGTTTATAAAGTTGTCACTTTGTGGCAGGTTGGTATAGGTCCTCTGTCTAGTAGTTTATAAAGTTGTCACTTTGTGGCAGGTTGGCATAGTTCTGTGTGTAGTAGTATGAGAAAACGTGGTTACTGAGCCCGTACGGGTGGCCGTTCGAGGTCATTTGATGAAAAAATACGGCCCGACGCTGCAGGCGGGAGGGCCGTATTTTTTCATCAAATGGCCGAGAACGGCACCCGTACGGGCTCAGTCACTACATTTCCTTATTACTATACACCTCCAACTCATTTAAAACGCCGTTTCATGACCTTCCCTGCACCGTGGTTAATGCCCCTATTCCTGTACAAAGCTAATGACATTCACTATGGCCCGCTAGCGGTAAAAACCCGGCAACGATCGATGTGTAGCAACAGATGACGTTGTAACTTCACCTCCCTTAGGAATTAAGAAATGAAATTTTAACATGAGTACGGCACATATATAACCTATAATCGTACCAAATATGATGAAGATCGGTCACTTTAAACCGAAGATATCGGCGTTTCAATACGGCGACTTCGACATTCACTGCACACTAGGAGATGGGAGGGTGAAAACTCGGCAACGGTCGACGTGGAGCGGTCTATGAAATGTATGACACAGGACGACCTGGAACTCTGGTAGCCAACGTAATTATGACGTCGACAACGTGGAGCAACCTAACGGGAAGCGGTCGGACTTGTTTATATCGATCAATCTCGCAGAGTTAAACCATTTAAAAGTGTCTTAGGTGAAAGCTATACGTTATTTACCTCGATATTTGGACAATACAAACTTCCATTTGCTATGGGTAAGGCTTAGCATGTCTCTCAAGTTATGAATGGGAGAGAACGGCCATTTCGTTTTGTTTTTCTAACCCTGTCACTGGTCTCGCCCTATCACGATATATTACGTTAGCGGGCCGTAGTGTCTGTAGCAGCGGGACATATATTTTTACATGTTAAAGCCTATGGGAATCACTACGGCCCGCTGCACGGCGGGCCCGAACAGAATTAATACGATACCCTTAGAAGCGGTTAGTATATCAGGTGTATAGTAATATATAGTTGTCACTTTGTGGCGGGTCAGTACGGTGAAATACTTAGCTGTAGTGGCTGGACTACAAACATCTTGATAGATTAAATTTGATTGTCTATTTATTTACAGAAACGCAACTGGACCATAACCAAACTGATGAATTAACTTTAACTATTTATCTATTTACAGATGTACAACTGGACCATAACCTAACTGATGACTGAACTTTAACTGTTTATCTATTTACAGATGTACAACTCGAAATAACCTCCCTGATTAATAAATTTTAAATTGTTTATCTATTTACAGATGTACAACTGGACCATAACCTCACTGATGAATTAACTTTAACTATTTATCTATTTACAGATGTACAACTGGACCGTAACCTCACTGATGAATTAACTTTAATTGTTTATCTATTTACAGATGTACAACTGGACCGTAACCTCACTGATGAATTAACTTTAATTGTTTATCTATTTACAGATGTACAACTGGACCGTAACCTCACTGATGAATTAACTTTAATTGTTTATCTATTTACAGATGTACAACTGGACCGTAACCTCACTGATGAATTAACTTTGATTATTTATCTATTTACAGATGTTCAGCTGGAGCAGGGCCGTACGCCGCAGGAGGGGCTGCTGTACGTGAGGACCCCTGCCGGTCAGTGGGGCACGGTCTGCGACGACGGCTGGGACGACGAAGACGCGCAGGTCGTGTGTCGTCAAAAGGGCTTCTCCGGTAGGTCCCATCTCTGTTCCCTACAACTTTCTTTTTGTTGCATCTCTCATTGCTGAGTTTTTCAGGTACAAACAGAATCAATCAATTAATATATTTGATACAACTATAACACCAGAGGCTTCAAAACAAATTAAATATAATGCAACAGCAAAAAAGGTATGGGTGTTTAAATAATGAGATGAGTGCAGGTATCAAATGTTCATTCTGAGGTTATCATTCTGGTGATGACATTCTTGAACTCCACTTTCAAAGATATTTGTTGAACCGATGATAGTAAGCAGTCCCAATAGTACCACTTAACCGACACTTAAAATAGTTTTGATGAAACAGAATAATGGCTCAGTTTCCACTTAGTTTCCACAAATTATGCTATTTTGACACCCCTCTCATAAGATCTCACTTTCTCTAAGTGGTATTCTGTACAAGGTTCTCACTACGCACCCCTCTCATAAGATCTCACACTCTCTAAGTGGTATTCTGTACACGGTTCTCACTACGCACCCCTCTCATTAGATCTCACACTCTCTAAGTGGTATTCTGTACAAGGTTCTCACTACGCACCCCTCTCATTAGATCTCACACTCTCTAAGTGGTATTCTGTACAATGTTCTCACTATGCTCTATGGGAGAAGAATTCTTAACGAACTAGGCTTAGAATCCACTGGCACACAGTATTCCCGCTAGGTGGCATCATTGAGATTATAGAAATCTTTGGGTTACTTCGATGTACATCTTTAGCATGTGAGGCAGGCCAGTGAATTCTAAGGTCGCTAAGCCTAGTTTGTTAAGAAATCTTTTCCTATAGAGCATAGTAAGAGTATAGAATACCACTTAGAGAGTGTGAGATCTTATGAGAGGGGTGATTTTGAATATGTATAAGTGTTACAGTCACGTGAGGACGTGAAGTACACAATAAATATTAGCCCTTTAAGGACGGGCAGAGCTACCCCAGTAAGGATGGTAGTGTTTACTGCTAGCGGAGGGGTACTTATATAGAACGACCTGAACATGCTGTACAAGCTGCAAAACGAGATGATAATTTACTATTTGTACGGAACGAGGCGTTTTCACCGAGTCCCGTACATATTGTAAATTATTATCTAGTTTTGTGGCTTGTACAAGCATGGTAGGTCGTTCTATATTTACTATATACCCGAAATTAGAAAAAAATCATTAATTCATTTCGGCCTAACAACTCATGTTTTAGTCAACGTGTATGGGAAGGTATTCTGTATTTTCCCGTACGGAACCGTGTTCCGTACAATATCTTTATGGCGAAACGGTGCGTATTCAGTCTTGAATATCACGGAGCTAAGAAATGGAATGAACCACCACCTTGCCAAAGACAAATTGAAACCCTCAGACAGTTCAAACTAGAACAGAAGAAACTAATGACTGTGAATATTCCATAATTTAGGGTTACACCGGTTACGGCGTACCAGTCGGACTTCTCAAGCATCATTGGGACCTGCCTATATGAGATGATTCTAGGCAATGTTTGACATTGAAATTGTTTGTTATGTATTTGTAAATAAGTTGCAAGCTGATCATGTGTAAATGGAATAATTGTAAACTGAAAGATACTGGTACCGCGTTAAGACCAGCTCATTGTGAGTTGAGCGCTATCAGTCTAAATAAATGTCTTTAAAAAAAATCACAGTGTATAAAGTATGGGTATTTAGTAAATAGTTGCTAAACCCCAAAACTCAAGTTGTAATCACTTGATACGATACATCATTCAAGATATTTTATTTCGTTTGAGCAATAATACTAAACATGATGTAAATCCTGCCCTCTTAGAAAATTTGATGAATATTGCTTTTTAAGTTACTTGCTAGAAAGGAGGCATCATGCGTCACTAGCACGGTGATGCCTCCAGGCACCATGGGTCCTTAAAGGGTTGATCAAATGAAGCAGCAAATAAATAAAAAGAATGATTGGCATTTTCCTGCTTGTCTTACCACCAGGTGGCAGGGCGCGCTACCCGCCCTTCTTTGGGCAGGGCAGCCCGGAAGTGGCCATCTTGTTGGACGACCTGCAGTGCAACGGCACGGAGAGCCACCTGGCGGAATGCCCACGACTCAGCCGCTGGGGGCGCCACAACTGTTACCACCGAGAAGACGCGGGCGTGCAGTGCTACGACCACCAAAACGGTGAGAGTCTGGCTTTATTATCCACCTAATGCGTTACGACCACCAGAACGGTTAGAGTCCAGCTTTATTATCCACCTAATACGTTACGACCACCAGAACGGTTAGAGTCTGGCTTTATTATCCACCTAATACGTTACGACCACCAGAACGTTTAGAGTCCAGCTTTATTATCCACCTAATACGTTACGACCACCAGAACGGTTAGAGTCTGGCTTTATTATCCACCTAATACGTTACGACCACCAGAACGTTTAGAGTCCAGCTTTATTATCCACCTAATACGTTACAACCACCAGAACAGTTAGAGTCCGGCTTTATTATCCACCTAATATGTTACGACCACCAGAACAGTTAGAGTCCGGCTTTATTAACCACCTAATACGTTACGACCACCAGAACGGTGAGGGTCCAGCTTTATTATCCACCTAATACGTTACGACCACCAGAACGGTTAGAGTCCGGCTTTATTATCCACCTAATATGTTACGACCACCAGAACGGTTAGAGTCCGGCTTTATTATTCATCTAATACGTTAAGACCACCAGAACGGTTAGAGTCCGGCTTTATTATCCACCTATACGTTACCACCACCACAACGGTTAGAGTCCGGCTTTATTATCCACCTATACGTTACCACCACCACAACGGTTAGAGTCCGGCTTTATTATCTACTTAATATGTTACGACCACCAGAACAGTGAGAGTCAAGCTTTATTATCCACCTAATACGTTACAACCACCAGAACGGTTAGAGTCTGGCTTTATTATCCACCTTATATGTTACAACCACCAGAACGGTTAGAGTCCAGCTTTATTATCCACCTAATACGTTACGACCACCAGAACGGTTAGAGTCTGGCTTTATTATCCACCTAATACGTTACGACCACCAGAACGTTTAGAGTCCAGCTTTATTATCCACCTAATACGTTACGACCACCAGAACGGTTAGAGTCTGGCTTTATTATCCACCTAATACGTTACGACCACCAGAACGGTTAGAGTCCAGCTTTATTATCCACCTAATACGTTACAACCACCAGAACAGTTAGAGTCCGGCTTTATTATCCACCTAATATGTTACGACCACCAGAACAGTTAGAGTCCGGCTTTATTAACCACCTAATACGTTACGACCACCAGAACGGTGAGAGTCCAGCTTTATTATCCACCTAATACGTTACGACCACCAGAACGGTTAGAGTCCGGCTTTATTATCCACCTAATACGTTACAACCACCAGAACGATTAGAGTCCGGCTTTATTATCCACCTAATATGTTACGACCACCAGAACGGTTAGAGTCCGGCTTTATTATTCATCTAATACATTAAGACCACCAGAACGGTTAGAGTCCGGCTTTATTATCCACCTATACGTTACCACCACCACAACGGTTAGAGTCCGGCTTTATTATCCACCTATACGTTACCACCACCACAACGGTTAGAGTCCGGCTTTATTATCTACTTAATATGTTACGACCACCAGAACAGTGAGAGTCAAGCTTTATTATCCACCTAATACGTTACAACCACCAGAACGGTTAGAGTCTGGCTTTATTATCCACCTTATATGTTACAACCACCAGAACGGTTAGAGTCCGGCTTTATTATCCACCTAATACGTTACGACCACCAGAACGGTTAGAGTCCTGCTTTATTATCCACCTAATACGTTACAACCACCAGAACGGTGAGAGTCCGGCTTTATTATCCACCTAATACCCTACAACCATCAGAACGGTTAGAGTCCGGCTTTATTATCCACCTAATATGTTACAACCACCAGAACGGTTAGACTCCGGCTTTATTATCTACTTAATATGTTACGACCACCAGAATGGTTAGAGTCTGGCTTTATTATCCACCTAATACATTACGACCACCAGAACGGTTAGAGTCTGGCTTTATTATCTGAGTTTTGGCTCAGGACTTCACTCGGCTTCGCCTCGTGTAATCACTATGCCAAACTCCAGTCGTGGCATACAGTGGCCAAGATTAAAACTCATCCAGTTCTACGATAGTATTTACTGGTCTGTGAATTCGTAACAATTATCAGATTAAACACCCACTTTGTTTTCCTACTATATGTCCTAGGTTTGCATGCTCAAGATACTCACTGAGTAGCCATTTATGGTAATTTTCATTAATTGTTAACATTTGAAGGTGTATGATAAAAGGATTGGCTATACCGTCGGCTATTCCGTTCCCTCCTGACGGTATTTGGAGAAGTATTTGCCAATACTGAAGTTCGTTGCAATAAGGCCCGGCATCCATCTACTACGATAAAAATTTAGACCTACCGATATGGCTCCGATACAAAAAGTGAATATCGGAGACATATCGGGAAGGTGCAAAATCGTAGACATATGTCTAGACGTGCCAATCCACCACGCATTGTATGGGGTTTTAATCGGTGTCAAATCGCAGAGACATAGTCAACTGCCCCGATATTAGGTGACCTTCCGACGCGACTTTGATTTTTATTGGGAGGTTCATCGTAGACCATATCGGAGCCATATCGTAGTAGGTGGACGCCGGGCCTTATCAGATTAAATCCCCAGTAAAACATTCCACGGTCTTACAAGTAGTGCTGTGTCCTATGTTATGTGGGTCATAATATGACGATTAGAACGATTAGTGAGATAACTGTGGAATGCTACACAGCCATGTGTATGATAATATGATAGTATGCCCTAGTATGTTAATACGACCAACAAAAAATGGTGGATGACGGGGAGAACGATTACTAGTGAGAAAAAATCCAGAGTTTCTCATTCAGAGTCCTGGAATTTATCTCACCCCTGGTATTTTTGTCCCATAGGTTTAACATTGGTAACTCGTTCTCCATGCCCCTCCAAATATTGTAGTCCGTTCTGCATGGTCTATATCTTGTCCAACATCCTTTCTATTAGTGTGCACAGGGGTGAGATAAATACAGAAAGCAACTCGTTTTGGACAAAGTCATTGTTCTTCAACTCGTTTGAATGCTACATGATATTCACCTGGCTGTCGCCTCATTCATATCACACTGCATCAAACTCGTGGAGAACCACAACTTTGACCAAAACTTGTTGGTTTCTTCTTTGGAACATCTTCAGGCCCTCTGGTCCCACAGCAATTAGGCAAATATTCACTTCTAATAGCGAAACACCTTTTTCTCTCATATATTCAACACATTAGATAACCAAAACAAATGGTGGGCAGTAAAAGTCTCCCGTTTCTCACTTAAAGCTCTGGTTCAGCCCTTCAGGCCAGGATTGCTTGAGTTGTATTTTTTACAAACCCTGAATTCATAGGACGCATCCATCATGTAATTACTGCTGATGGCTCAAGAGAGATAAAACCAATTAACATGGTTTTCTCACATGTACTTTTTCCCGGAACTTTGTTGGTAAGAAATGGACTTGTGCATCTTTTTGTAAGCGGTCATCAGTTGTCTTCATTCTTCTTTCTTGTAATTAATAAAATTTTATTTCCACATTCTGTACAATGCAGATCTTCCATGTGGAGCTTACACTTCGTTTCTTGGTTGTGCTCTTGACCAAATTGGAAATGTCCGACCTTGCATTTTAAAAGTGTCAACATTTTCTCAGATTGAAATCATTGATCAATGATACTGCTCATTCAGTACAAGAAGCAGTTGTTTTTTTCATAATATGAAAAACATAAAAGTGTTTGAATTAGTTATTTAATTCTCTTCGAAAATCATTTCATGTAACGACAAAACCTTCCACAGAAACATGTATAACATTGACACAATCAATCTCAGGATGTTTCGATTTTCTACTCACATTCATTAAATCACTTTTGAATATCATAGTTTATTTCTTGTTTCTCTGATAAGCAATTATCAGAGCCACAGAATCCGTTAGGGTTATATGACGGTGAGTTTGCTTCGATTGGTTGATGGAGATTACTCCGCAGGGACTTCATACATTACTTTAGCCTCCTGAATATCTATATAGAACTGCATCGAGAAACGTATAAATAGACAATATTCCACGAGTTTGGATGTGCTCGAATTGTCATCAAGGCAAATCCGAGTGACGATTATAAATATTGTCTATTTTACGATTCGAGTGCGGTTCTGGATTTATCTCAACCCTTTCTACGACATAAGATAGAATCAGAATATCAGAATAGTTCAAATATACCTCGCAAATCCATATGACGTCATCTCACATTCACGACGCCATGGCCATGGCGTAGTATTGTCACTTTACGGGGGCGATCGTTGAGTATTTTTTCCTAATGTTATTTCTATGGCTAATCTTGTACCAGGGGTGAGATAAAGGCAAAGTGACAAGAGATCTGTTTAAGAGTGAATTAGTCTGTAATCAATGGTCATGAGTCCCGTAACTATGGATTGGAAATCTACAATACATGGTGCTTTGCTTGTTTAACTTAGAGCTTTGATGATCAGCTCATGTATCTATGTCATGCCAAATGATTTTTTTTTCAGAACTTTTATTTCACCGATAACAATCATTGTTCATATCCTGAATGTCTTACATGTGTACATCTGTTATCCTTGTAAAGGGCCGATTCCACCAACACACACGATGTAGCAAGATTAGTCCCGATTTGGTCCCGTCTTGCTTAATCGGGCTAGGATTGAATCATCGTGCGCCTATTAGTCGCGATGTGTCTTGAGGTATAGCGGTAGTGGAGCACCAAAATATACACCCCACACCATTCGCCTACGTTTTGAGACAAGTGAGGTACGACACATTGCGACACAGTAAGACACTACAAGACATACCAAGATATACCACGGCAAATCCATCCTGTTGGTGGAATCGGCCCTTTAAATAAGAATATGTTGAACACTTCGCACAAGCCAGAATTTAGGCAATTGATATCAGTGAAATCAGGGTGGATATCAGGTCAACTTCAACCTGACTTTCATATCCTCACTCCCTCTTGAATTTTACTGAGTTGGGGTATACTAACACACATTAAGACAATCTTTTTTATTTGATACCCCCTTTGTCCGATGTTCCGATAAGTTGTTGATTTTTAAATGGCTGACGACACAATAGAGGTGAATACCGCTCTTTTCCCGCCCGCTGACAGACACGGGTCACGTGCTCGGCTTCCCGGCCGTGCAGAGGTCGCAGACAGACCGGTGGATGAGAGGACTCTACCTGCCGCACCCGACGCGCCAACTACTCTCCTCCCGCGCCACCATCACCGAGTGGCACTTCTACATTCAGGTAAGGCACGTCGTCTCCGGCATGTCCGGGTAGGGATACCATCAAGAAACGTCTCGAAATTTCATATGATTGTTTATATGGCGTGAGTTGTCTTTGCGGAATGATATCACGAAGCAGAGCTGAGTGATATCTGTAGCAGAAGACAATGAACAGTGTGCGCCTCTACACTGGCCAACAGAGCAGACGTTTGACGTTAAGTCGTAGCTGAGCGTATACAGGGGTTGGTTGATAATCTATGTGCGCCTCAAGCGGTCGTGAAAGTCTCAAAGTAGTATATTTTAGTGGGAACTTCACCCGAGAGAGGGCGCCACCGTCAGGTACGTCTCAGGCAGCTCTGAGGCGTGTGTGTGGAAGGAGGGGGGAGTTGTGCAGCTACTACGGCGCGACGAAGTCGCTAGTTACCTACTATATCTAAAAAACTACGATTCTGGTAGTATCCGCTTGGACTTCTCCCCGCAAATAAGGACAGAGTGAACCAGACTTAGGCTTGGAGACTGAGAGGCCACGAGAGTGAGAATCTCGTGGAGGAAACAATTAGAATCTGTTCTTTTTTTTGTTGATCTATTGGCAAAAGTACCATTTCTTTTATGAAATATTTCAAGCCATGTCGAAATCAAAGTTTAGTAATGTAGTTTTTTTTATCTGCTAGTCTCATGAGAAAACAATGAGATCTCAACTTTCACTGGTGTCAATCCAAATAGTTCTGATCGCTGATGATCAGCTCAAGCACCTGTGTCCTACGAAATGATTACCGCTAGATGATGATAGTTTCCCATTCACCCGCTAGGGGGCACTACGGCAGTAAGGAATCGTTAGCCAAATATGAATCGACGAAGTCGCTAGTTATGTGTTAATTAACTAGCGACTTTGTCGCGTCGTATTTGAGAGGGTGAGGGCTTAGTGGCGCCACCTACTATCAATACCTGAAACTATCAATTAGTTCCCAACCATCATTTCATGTGACACCAATTTTACTGACTACCAGCGAGATCTCATTGCATAATTTCAAGGAAAGGATATCGGAAAAGTACAGTTCTTAATTATGTTTTCTGTACAGCTAGAAACAAATCTTTAGGATAGAAATACATCTGTGTAGAGAAACACACAAAAAATCAGCAGGATTCAGTTAAGTACTGTACGAGAATCTCAGTCTCGGGGCTCTTCAGTCTCCACACCTAGGTCTGGGTCACTGTTTCTATGTGCTCCAAGCGGATTCTACCAGATTCATAGTTGTTTTAGATACAGTAGGTAAAGAGACTGGCACCTCCGGTATGTGTGGCTGCAGTCTTGTAGCTTGTATGTTATCTGACTGTTACTCTTATAGCAGATATGCCGAAGGCATCGGGATATATCCAATTAATTTCACAAAGTTTTTTTTATGTACAAAGAAAGTCATCCTGTTTTCGTATGATTGTATACCTAGAAACTGCGAAATGTAACCTAATCACCTGATCAAAGTACCCCTCTCATAAGATCTCACACTCTCTAAGTGGTGTTCTGTACAAGGTTCTCACTACGCTGTATGGGAGAAGAATTCTAAACGAACTAGGCTTAGAGCCTTGAGAATCCACTGGCCTGCCTCCCATGCTAAACACGTACATCAATGCAACCCAAAGATTCCTATAATCTCAATGATGCCACCTAGCGGGAATGCTGTGTGCCAGTGTATTCTCAAGGCTCTAAGCCTGGTTCTTTAAGAATTCTTCTCCCAAACCCCATACGTTACAGTGAGACGTACGATCATGAATACGACAAAAGTAGGAGTGGGCTGTATGTGTAAGAGATACGGCCACAGGTATTTATATAGAACATCCTGACCATGCTATACAGGCTACAAAACGAGATGATGATTTACGGTTTGTATGGAACGAGGCGTTTACACCGAGTTCCGTACAAACCGTAAATTATTTTCGAGTTTTGTGGATTGTACAAGCATGGCATGTCATTCTATATTTACTATATACCCGAAATTATTCATTTCATTTGGCTTGAGAATTGATATTTCAGTCTTCGTATACGGAGTTCCAAGTGTTCCGTATTTTCCCGTACGGAACAGTGTTCCGTATGGTATTTTTATGTTATATGGCGAAACGGTGTGTATCAACAGTATAAATGGCATGGGTATATAGTAAATGATATTCCTATATACCTATGGCTGTACACTCTATGCTTACACCACGTTCTAGGGGATGGAGTAACTTATGGATACTATCCAAGGTTGCCGTATACTACCCAAGGTTACCGTATACTACCCAAGGTTGACATTTAGACCAATCAGATTGTCTCTTACAAAATTCATATGAAAAGCGCAGTGGGGAGTAAACATAAAGTGTCAAGTTACTTGATAAGTTTGGATCTGGCTTCAGGTTTGATGGTGGATGAGCAAATAACGCTAATTATCGTTATTAAACCACATTTGAAGGTATATAGGAATAGGGAAACCAAGTACCAGTGAAAGGAAGTCAAAATTACTCGGTAACTTTGACTTCCTTTCTCCGGAACATAGTTTCCCTCTATTATCCATATGCATAGACAAGAATAGGACTGGGCATATTTTTGTTGCAGCATAGTGTTTGTTGTATCAGTGTTCATCACGTCGACGTTTACCGTACTTGACTATTAAACAAATAAATCTAAACCATGCATTCCCTTTCCCCTACAGACTGCTGCCAGTGCGGATGTAGCGCTACAGATCTGGCGGAAAAAAGGGCACATGGAATACATGCTGGTGGGCCAGACTGAGTACCACAACCTGCCGCCAGGGCGCTACGACAAGACGCTCGTCGGCAACCAGCGCATCGAGGCCGAGGCTGGTGACGTCATCGGCATCCAGTTCCGGAGTTTCAACCCGGTGCCGTACGACAACGTGGCGGGCCCGTGTGACCTTGAGGAGGTCGGGCTGTATGCCGAGAGTCCCACGTCCGGCGTGCGGCCCGGAGTGGTGCACGGCTTCACGCGCAAAATGGCGGGAACCTCCATGTGCAGGATGTACTCCGTGTACGCCGGGTACCAGGTCACCGGTGAGTCTCCAAAAGTCGTCTGCTAGTTTTCTTATCTACTTTTCTCGTGAGAAACCAATGAGATCTCAACTTTCGCTGGTAACCCCACTTTCAAAACTCCGCTGATTCCACCCAGCCACCAAGAGCCTAAGTATTTGACCCCATTAGACTAACTGACTAAGTGGAGTATTCGGTAGGGTGTTCGCCTGGAAATGCGAGTGTTGGGGGTTCGAACCCAGCTATCGACAGTCTGCGATTTCCTTTTTCAATATTTTCACCTTCACTCGGACTCGACGAAGTCGCTAGTCAATTCAAAAAGCGTACCTTTCAATCAGATCATTTCAGAAAAAGACCTGTGCTTGGAGCTGGCATTCTCGCGTTATCTCGCGTTATCCCGCGTGATTCTCGTCCGTCTCGTATCTCGCGTGACCTCATCTCTTGCTGCCCTCCACTCTCCCCCAAGATCTTTTGCGGCGCTAGCACTGGCTTAATCTCTGCCCCAACCCAGTGACGTCATACGCTGGTTCTCAGGGTATCCACTAAGGATTTATAAGGGGAACCAGCCAATATTTCGGATTGAAAACAAGGCAACTGTCAAAAGTTATAAAATTCAAACAACTCATATATTATGAGTTGGGAAATATAGGAATTGTTAAATGAGCTCCAGAGACAATCCAGTTGTTTCTTTTAGAACTTTAAACCACTTAACTAGCGACTTCGTCGAGTCCTAAAAATATTAGAAAAAAAGAGATGTAAAAAACTGCAGGGGCCAGGGTTCGAACCCGAGACCCTAGCGTTCGCAGACGGACACTCTGATGACCGTTCCACACATACACTTGCTCTTACAATGTCAAATACTTAGTGTGTTGGTGGTGGGTTGGGGGAGGGGTATCAGCGGAGTTTTGAAAGGGCTATTATTTTGTGTGACACAGATATTTTGCAGGAAACCAGTGGACGATCACGGGGCAAGGCAATCGGAAAACTACAGTTCTAAATTATGATTTCTGTACGGATATAAACAAATCCTAAGGATAGAAGTACATCTGTGTAGAGAAACACAAAAAGTAGTAGCAGGATTCAGTTATGTACTACACGAGAATCTCACTCTCGTGGCCCTTCAGTCTCCACGCCCAGGTTTGGTTCACTATGTCTCTATGTATGGGAGCAACTTCAAGCGGATTCGACGGAATTCTACCGTTTTAAATATAGTAGGTAATAATCTGAAATCAAAGTTGATTAAACTGCCCCTTTATGCGAGCACATGTGACATGTTGACAAACAAAACCCTGCAACACATGAGGTGCCTTCCGCTGAAGAAAATAATCCCTATGACTATGTCTAATTTGATATAACAAATAATATAATTGAGTCTATACCATTACCATATAAATATGTCCATTTCTATTTATAAGTAGAACACAAAATACCCCTCTAAGCTCTCAGAATTTATGATATTTCAAGAACTGGCGTATGGGCCAGATTTGAGCCCAAACGGGCAGGTTGGGGCAGAGATATAAGCGGCCACAGGAAGTAGAGCGCAGGATATCTGCTGGGAGAGTGACTGCCCTCACGTTTTTAGTCGAGGTTGGGGAAGAATCTGAGTCCATCAAACCGCCTTCTACCAGAGTCCTCCATTGGGACTGACAAGATTAATTAGAAAGTCAATAAAAGGTCCGGGTGTCAAAACAGATTAAGCGCAGGATCAGATTATTTCTCGGAAATAAAGTGGAGTTTTCAGAGGATTGGTTGGGATGATATGTGAATGGTGGTGACAAGTTGTAAAGAAATAACCCACTTGATTATGCTTCTGGCGGTAAGAAATATTAATGTTTTGAAGATTGTTTTGAAAGTTTTTGCTATGGTGACGAAACGAAAGGCCTACCTGATGTTTTCTGTCTTCATAATTTCTAGCCACAATTACATTGGTACACCCGGAAGTTAGTAGCTGAGAATGATGACAGAAATACACAATTATCTCACCCCTGGTATTTATTTCTCATAGACCTAACATTGGGAACTCGTATCTGATACCATGGAGTATTTCGAAGAAATGCTCAATGGGAGGTTATGTTACAAAGGTTGGCCAATTTCTTTTCTTTTTTTTTATAGGTTTTTTAGGTTTTTTATTTACCCTGGAGTGGTCACCTAGGACTGTGATCAGTCAGGGGTAAGATAAACTCAGAAAGTTTATGGTCAGAGCTTGATCCCATCTCATTTGAATCGCTATGTAATTCACGCAGCTTTGCCTTGTGACTTACTATGCGATTCAAAATCGATGGGATACAAGCTTTGACCCTAAACTTTCATTAGCTTTCTTTAATTCAGGGATGCTAGTTTTCAATGTTTTCCCTGCAATCAATGTTTTTATTTTCAGAATCAAAAGTTCTTTTTCATTGTTTGATATCGACATAACTGCTAAATTACCCAATCTAGCCACAGCCCATGATCCCCCACTAAACCTTCCCATTGACCCATGTAAAAACTTGAGCTTTCCCTTAATTCCCCACTGTAATGCGTATGTAATGCGTAAACCCTGTCTAGCAATGGAACATATGTCAATATTTTTTTCTGATCCCAACTGGCATCCCTGCTTTATATAATCTATGGTTTTCTGGCCAGGCGGCCATAATGGACGATTGATTGACGCATCGTAATCCACGAGCGGTAGCTAGTGTATCACATTGTCAACCATGAGTGGGTTACAGAGGCGCCTACTAACAAAACTGCCATTTTTTTGTATTTCTTGCAAGTTAATCAAAAACAGGTATTGCCATATTTAAAGGATATACTATGTCTTTCGATTATCTGTAATTGATGGGTTCTGACATCTGAGAAAAAAATGGGTAATGGTTTACTGCAGCCCCATACAATTTAAGTGTTTTAACATGATATTTCACCTCCTGTTGCTATAAAATCTAAAGTGGCAAAAGTGGATAAACCTACTTGTCTGGAATTTACGGGGGGGAAATTACATTGACATGCTTCGTAAAAATTTATCAAAATATCACAATATCTATATTCTCATATCTAAAAAATAACATGATAATATAGCAGAACCCAAGTTGTATTTCGCCCTAGTTACTATCCATAGTGTTTGGTCTCGAACATGCCTGTTGGTGTTGTTTTTTCGCTGTGGATATAGTTTGACTAAATTTTGAGTTTCAGGATTTGGGTTTCCCTACTCTCAGGGTATGAAATCCACTTTATTATCCACCTAATACAAAGTGTCCGTAGAAAACACATAGGGAGTGCGTATGGACATACCCGGTGCATACGGGTATGTTGTATGCTCCGGGTGGCGCATACAGAAAAATAGTGCGTAAGGAAAAAATAGTGCATAACTAAAACAACTGATATTGACATGCCACTTGTCCAGAAAAGGTTGATAATGAATACAATATAGACTGGTTTCAGATAAAGTGGTTGTATGCTCCTTGGAGCTGACTACGCAATATCCTCGCATACGCTCGGATATTACTGCGCGTCAACTCCTTGGGGCATACGGCCGCTTGTATCTGAAACCAGTCAATATTGTGTATATATTTCCAGTTGCCGACTTTTTGCCTCCAATAATTTTGTCCGCCACCACTGACAGATTTCTTTATCATCTTTGAAATACATCGGCATAAGAAAATTTCCTAAAGTAATAAAAATGCTACATGTATCAGTTCATGACTATGATCTCCTTCATTTTCAGACCACCCGACGACTGCCCGCTTTACATCCGGGACCTCAGACTACCTCCTCGTCTCTGACGTCACAGACACGTACGCGCATGCCCGACGCGCATGTGCGAGGCTGCTGGGCGCAGGCGCAAGTGTCGTCAATATCACCAGGTACGTTCATAGTGTGCACAGGTACGTTCATGGTGTACACAGGCACATACATAAACAATAATACCACGATCAGGTACGTTCATGGTGTGCACAGGGTACGTTCATGGTGTGCACAGGGTACGTTCATGGTGTACACAGGGTACGTTCATGGTGTACACAGGGTACGTTCATGGTGTACACAGGGTACGTTCATGGTGTACACAGGGTACGTTCATGGTGTACACAGGGTACGTTCATGGTGTACACAGGCACATACATAAACAATAATACCACGATTTCGATCTGAGTGGCCGTATTCTCCGCGTAGTTGACGCGTAGTAAAACTCTGAGCGATAGTAAGGAGTATTGCGTAGTGTCAACTACAAGGAGAATACGGCCACACAGATAGCAATCTTGATAATGTTGTACTTATTACTCAGCTTTCGAGTAATTATTAGGGATCGAGATGGTAGGTTTTCATATACATTTGTACTTATTATATACCCAAAATTAATAAGATCTTACCATATATTGGCATAGAAAACATGTCTTTTTGGAAGCCCTCACACTGCTGAAGTTTCAACGTGTTCAGTAAATCAGTGTACTGCACAGGGTTCAGTATAGAATCTATACTGCATAGGGAGCAGCAGTATGTAATTATCAAATATACTGCATGGGTATATAATAAATAGACAATACACGATGGTTTTGTAGATAGGCGGCCGTAAACCAAGGCCTAGTAATTCACTTGAGCTAGCGAATGTATTACGACGTCAACCTCGAGTCCATCATTTCGAACAGATTAAACCCAAGAGTTTCCATATTAAAGAATATAAAAATGTGACTATTTCTTTGCTCTATAGCACTGATGAACTATTTTTCCTTATTATCCATGGTATACATAGACAATAATCGATGGTTTTGTGGACAGGCGGCCGTAAACCACCAGAGGTTGACGCGTAGTAATACACGAGCGCTAGCGAGTGTATTACGACGTCAACCTCGAGTGGTATACAGAGCCGCCTGTCCACATAACCATCGTTTGTTGTATTTATTATCCATCTTTTCGTATGAATTAAACCAATTAATTACCATATAAACGGGTATAACAACAGGGACTATTTCTTTGCTCTACAGCACAAAGATGCTATTTTCCCATAAATGCCATGGTTTTGAGGCCGTATACCACAGGTTTTATTCCGTATACCACAGTTGTGGTATCTGACAGGTGTTATACAATGGGTCGTGGTTTACTGAATCCCCATACATTTTCAGTGGAGTCTTTGTATACGATGGATAATAAAAGGACCCATTTGAAAATGTATGGGGACTCAGTAGACCACGACCCATTGTATAAAACTTACTCAGTAGACCACGACCCATTGTATAAAACTTATCAGATACCATGTCTGTGGCATACTGATTCACATCTGTGGTATACGGAAAATAATCCTTTTCCGAACACGTGACCCCGGTCGTTTAAAACGAGGACACATGTGATAATATATAAATACTTGATATCCATAGTTCCAAAACATGTATATTTATTGTTTTATAAACTTGTATACATCTCCTTACAATACCCTATTTCCATGTTTTACAGTGAGCACGAGTTTGCTGTAGTTACGGCGGCCATCTTGGATATGGACCTGTCTAGTGGCGCCACCTTCTGGGTGGGTGGATACGTAAATGACCCCTGGTTCACCTTCAGGAGGTGGGGTCACTGTCAACCAGGTAGGTCAAGGTCACCTGACCACCTTAACATGATATCACTGCACCATCATTATGTAGACTTATTACCTACCTCATATAAAACGTGTAAATTCCGATAAGATCCGCTTGGAGATTCTCCCGCACATTGAGACAGAGTGAACCAGACCTAGGGATGGAGACTGAAGGGCCACGAGAGTGAGATTCTCGTGTAGTGCTAAACGTAATCCTGCTACTCTTTTTTGTATTAATCTACTCAGACTTACTTTTTCTATTATGATTTATTTTGAGCAATGCCGAAATCAAAGTTTACTATTGTGGTTTTCTGATCTACTTTTCTGGTGAGAAACCAATGAGATCACATTTCGCTGGTCGTCGGTAAAATCTGTGTCACATGAAATGATGGTTGGGAAATAAATGATAGTTCCAGGTATTGATAGTAGAGGGCGCCAGAATGTTCCTTAAACAGACTAGGGGTGTATGTGGGGGGGGGGGGGGGGCAAATACGACGACGAAGACGCTAGTCTATATAAGCGAATTTGTGGGTTTTCTGGTTGTAAATGGGGACTAGCGACTTGGTCGCTATACAGGCTGACATTTAGTTGTGACTGTCGACATCACCAGAGAGTCGGGAAAGCCCTCTGCACGTACCAGTACTCCTTGTCATCTGTCATACCATGCTCTATTATCTCAGGAGATATCCATCACAACCTGGTAATATAGGTATCATTTTAATCATCTTGAGATGCCTAAAAGGGTACGATGTTTCTTTCTATATGTCATCGCGATAGATTTTTCATAAAATCGCTGTAGGAAAGTAATATGTTTTAATGTTTTTCATTTAAACAATTCCAATTTTCATTCTATGACAGGAAATTTTATCCATAACACAGGTATATCATGTATATCCCAACAGATAGGCCTAAGTCTCAGCTTTCTAACAATGTATTGTTTATACAAATCGACCGATTAGTGTAGATGTAAGATCGATTTCCATCTTTCAAGTCAGAGAAACACTAGTATTTTTATCATTGCTCAGGACTGAGTGGAGAGGGCTCGTCTCGTTTGACCTCAGAGTGATTCAATCAGCTTTGCTGTGTGAATTACTCTGCAGTCAAACTTGGTGGAGTACGGACCAAGCTATTTTCATCTTGTGGGTTTCTTTCTACTAATGGTGACTGGACATGTGTTTGTTGTTCACGTGACAACCTCATTTGAGCGTGTGCCTGCCCCTTTTATCGCTCAGCTCAGGGTCGGGAGTGTGTCGTGTTGCGACAGACGGATGACGACCTCGGAGTGGCCGGCGACCAGACGCTCAAAATGGCGTCCCGGAAGTGTTACGAGACGCACAACTTTATATGCGAGTTACCGGGCCCCAATGCAGATGAAGGCAATGGTGAGGAAATGTCAAACATGTATACCGTCGAGAACTTGTAAGAGGAAAGGCCAACAACTGAGCATGGCTTTGGCCCAGGGTCTTAAATAAACACTTGTGAGAACACCCAAAGAGCTGTAAAAGGTCAAATGAGGAGCAGTAGTAGGAGTATCTAATACACATTGGCTAAGACGAACTTTTTTAACTAGAGACATTACCAGAAAATTATCATAAATGAAAAGAATCATCATGAATTGGAATGTTTCAGTCTGATACCGACTTTAATGGACAAGTTAAGTCAGACTTTAACCGATCGGGCCATTCCCTTGCGGAACCTATTTGATGCTTTTCTTACAGTAGTTAGCCTTTTCGGGAATTTTACATTTGATAAAAATGAAAGTTATTACAAATCTAAGGTCACATACAAGACTGGTTCTAGATACTATCGGCTTCGTAAAGAACAGAATAAGACGAAATTGATGGTACAGGTTCTCTATTCAATTTGAAATTTCAAGTTACTTAGTAAGGCAAGAAAAAATTACTGCCCGAGGCCAATGCCTTGAGTAGTAATTCTTCTGAGCCTTACTGAGTAACTTTGACTTTCTCTCAGTACAAAATAGTTTCCCTCTTTTCCTAGCTCTGAGAATTGTCCATTCTGCAGGACCGGAAATGACGTTTTGGGCGCCGACGACAACAGCGCCCCCTCCCTTAGGCCGTCCGAACCATCTCATAAACGCGACGCTCTCTGACGTCATCAGGCGTCGCACCATTCCTCTGGGTATGACGTCATACTCAGGTAAATACAGTTTACATAGCTTCCACATTTATTTTCATTTAAATGATCTTATAGAAGTACAAGAAATCCTAACCGCGAAGTTTATCTGATGAGAATCTATTTTTCTTATGTAGATTATCATAATTTGTATTTAGAGGAGGAAATATCAGATTTAACCATATTTTATTTTTGCGTAATAGATGTCTTTGTCCTGATTTGGTCAAAGGTGAGGGATTGATTGCAGCAGGTCCCAAAGAAAAGTCAATATTCAGCCTGCCACACCGAAAATAAACATCTAAAAAGAGCCCATTTTTGTGGAGGCCATAGACTTTCTAGCACAATCTATATGGCGCTCAGAATCAAAAACTTAATCCAAAATTTTTAAAAAACACCTTTAACCATGGTCATGCTGCATTTATGCCGTATTAGCCGCAAGAATGCTTGAAATTCACGTAAACACAGCCAATATGCAAAAATTGAATATGGCTAAATCTTATATTATTATATACATGTGGCTGTATGAACTACATATACTACCCGCTCCTGCCAATGGCGTATAATTTATACTCGTCCATCACACTGTGGCGTACGGGGTATGTGATCACGTAACTAGGTACAATTTCGCCATTTTGAGGTATATAATAATACAAAAACAGGCTAACTGTCTTCGTACATCAAAATACTTTGTGAAATTATTGATCACATACATCCCTCTGCCTACGGCATCGGGATGTACATTTGTATCTGATAATTTCACCGCGTATTTTTGACGTACGAAGAGAGTAAGCCATATTATGTCCTTTGGTTTATTTTTTTTTAGATATGTCTACCTTGTACCTTCCATACATTAATGGCCTCCTTTTGCCATCTCCAGGAACCAGTGCAGGCATCATCGCTGGTGCCGTTCTCTCTGTCGCCTTCACCATCCTCATGGTGGCGCTACTAGCAGCCTTCATATACAGGTACAGGTGTACTTACAGGTACAAACTTTAATAACGCTACACCCTTATGACCTTCATGTACAGGTACAGGTGTACTTACAGGTACAAACTTTCATAACGCTACATTCACCCTTATAACCTTCATGTACAGGTACAGGTGTACTTACAGGTACAAACTTTAATAACGCTACATTCACCCTTATGACCTTCATGTACAGGTACAGGTGTACTTACAGGTACAAACTTTAATAACGCTACATTCACCCTTATGACCTTCATGTACAGGTACAGGTGTACTTACAGGTACAAACTTTAATGACGCTACACCCTTATGACCTTCATGTACAGGTACAGGTGTACTTACAGGTACAAACTTTAATAACGCTACATTCACCCTTATAACCTTCATATACAGGTACAGGTGTACTTACAGGTACAAACTTTAATGACGCTACACCCTTATGACCTTCATGTACAGGTACAGGTGTACTTACAGGTACAAACTTTAATAACGCTACATTCACCCTTATAACCTTCATATACAGGTACAGGTGTACTTACAGGTACAAACTTTAATGACGCTACATTCACCCTTATGACCTTCATGTACAGGTACAGGTGTACTTACAGGTACAAACTTTAATAACGCTACATTCACCCTTATGACCTTCATGTACAGGTACAGGTGTACTTACAGATACAAACTTTCATAACGCTACATTCACCCTTATGACCTTCATATACAGGTACAGGTGAACTTACAGGTACAAACTTTTATAACGCTACACCCTTATAACCTTCATATACAGGTACACGTGTACTTACAGGTACAAACTTTCATAACGCTACATTCACCCTTATGACCTTCATATACAGGTACAGGTGTACTTACAGGTACAAACTTTTATAACGCTACACCCTTATAACCTTCATATACAGGTACACGTGTACTTACAGGTACAAACTTTCATAACGCTACATTCACCCATATGACCTTCATATACAGGTACACGTGTACTTACAGGTACAAACTTTCATAACGCTACATTCACCCTTATGACCTTCATATACAGGTACACGTGTACTTACAGATACAAACTTTTATAACGCTACACCCTTATAACCTTCATATACAGGTACAGGTGTACTTACAGGTACAAACTTTCATAACGCTACATTCACCCTTATGACCTTCATATACAGGTACACGTGTACTTACAGGTACAAACTTTAATAATGCTACACCCTTATAACCTTCATATACAGGTACACGTGTACTTACAGGTACATGTACAAACTTTCATAACGCTATATTCACCCTTATGACCTTCATATACAGGTAAGGTGTACTTACAGGTACAAACTTTAATAACGCTACATTCACCCATATGACCTTCATATACAGGTACACGTGTACTTACAGGTACAAACTTTAATAACGCTACACCCTTATAACCTTCATATACAGGTACAGGTGTACTTACAGGTACATGTACAAACTTTCATAACGCTACATGCACCCTTATGACCTTCATATACAGGTAAGGTGTACTTACAGGTACAAACTTTAATAACGCTACATTCACCCATATGACCTTCATATACAGGTACACGTGTACTTACAGGTACAAACTTTAATAACGCTACACCCTTATAACCTTCATATACAGGTACAGGTGTACTTACAGGTACAAACTTTCATAACGCTACATTCACCCTTATGACCTTCATATACAGGTACAGGTGTACTTACACTGACAAACCTTTGTAACTGATGAGCCACCCTTATTATCCATCGTATACAAAGACCCCATCGAAAATGAATGGGAACTCATTGTATAAAACCTGTCAGATACAATAACTGTGGTATACAGATTCACATCTGTGGTATACGGCCTCAAAACCATGGTATACGGGGACTATAGCCCCTTTCTGCTGTAGAGCAAAGAAATAGTAATCATTGTTATACCCTATAATATGGTAATTACTGGGTTTAATTTATTCGAAAAGATGGACAATAAATGCAACAAAAGATGATTTTGTGGACATCTAGCTGTTTCTTTTTAGCCCCACAACTCTTTATTGTGCGAATCCCTAGTTGATTAGATTGCCCCTTCAAGTGACCACATGTGTCATGTTGACAAATATTTAAGCCATTTAAATGGTTTGATTTGAACGCCAAACGTCAGGTGCCTCGATATTAGGACAATACGCACTTCCACTTGTTACGGGTAAGGCTTAGCATGTCTCTCAAGTTATGAATGTAAGAGAACAGCCATTTTGTTTTGTTTTTCTAACCCTGTCACTGGTCTCACCCTTTCGCGATATTTTACGTTAGTGGGCCGTAGTGTCTGTAGCAGCGGGACGTACATTTTTACATTATAAAGCCTATGAGATCCACTACGGCCCGCTGCATGGCGGGCCCGAACAGAATTTATACTTTACCGGTAGCAGCGGTTAATATTTCATAGACGTTCGGCCACAGGTGTATAGTAATACTTATTAACCCTTTAAGGACGGCTGCCTGGGGCCTAGCTACTCCCATAAGGACGAGTGCTGGTGGCAGTTTGTCTGGCTAGAGGACGGCCACATAATAGTTAAAACTGATATCCAAGTTTCTAATCATGCAGTATGATAAATAATCATTAATATTTTATTTCTTTTTAATAGAAATACTAAATATAATGTTATATCTACATATTCTGAAAATTTCATGAATATTGTTCTATTATTTCTTTGTTAAAACATTTTTGTTAATATTGGGACAATGATGCCTCAAGGCATCATGCGTCTTTAGTGAGGTGATGCCTCCAGGCATCATACGTCTTTAGTGTGGTTATGCCTCCAGGCATCATGCGTCTTTAGTGCGGTGATGGCTCCAGGCATCATGCGTCTTTAGTGCGGTGATGGCTCCAGGCATCATGCGTCTTTAGTGCGATGATGCCTCCAGGCATCATGCGTCTTTAGTGCGGTGATGGCTCCAGGCATCATGAGTCTTTAGTGTGGTGATGCCTCCAGGCATCATGCGTCTTTAGTGCGATGATGCCTCCAGGCATCATGCGTCTTTAGTGCGGTGATGGCTCCAGGCATCATGCGTCTTTAGTGCGATGATGCCTCCAGGCATCATGCGTCTTTAGTGCGGTGATGGCTCCAGGCATCATGCGTCTTTAGTGCGATGATGCCTCCAGGCATCATGCGTCTTTAGTGCGGTGATGGCTCCAGGCATCATGCGTCTTTAGTGCGATAATGCCTCCAGGCATCATACGTCTTTAGTGTGGTGATGCCTCCAGGCATCATGCGTCTTTAGTGCGATGATGCCTCCAGGCATCATACGTCTTTAGTGTGGTGATGCCTCCAGGCATCATGCGTCTTTAGTGTGGCGATGCCTCCAGGCATCATGCGTCCCTAAAGGTTTATGCGGACGAACACCTCCCAGACCCGTCCGTTACTGTCCTCCACCTCTCTGGCGTAGCTTTTTGTCCAGTCAGGACCTACAAAGCCATCATGCGTCCTTAACGGGTTAAACTCTGACTTGGCATTGCTGGGCATTATGCATCCATCTGCGAGGAGCGGCCATTCACCTTTCTATTCATACTTGATGTGTTGTATATGGCGCCCAGGTCCGTCAGAAACCTGCTTAGATCATGATATAGCTCGACTCCACTTCGGGAATTACCCCCGTTAGTATTCCAACCCGCCCCATATGATTACCATGCATAGAGGATAAAGACTAATATACTCCTGGATATTTTGGTGCCTTTGGTCTTTGATGATAAAGTACCTGGTATATCGACGCCTAGATATCGGAAGCTATGAGGCCAAACTTCTATCTATTGTGGTGAATAAGTGTACTTTTAGGCCTGGCGTCCACCTACAATGATATGGCACTTCACATATGGTGTACGATGCACCTCCCGATAAAAGAATAGTCCCATAATTAGTTATTACTACGCGTTGACTACTCAGTGAACACGGCCACTAGTATCAGAAACCAGTCAACATTGTATATGTACGCACTTAGAACAAAACATTTGACTCAGTAAAGAAACTGATAAAAAAAAAAATAAAAAAACTGTGAAATATTACCTTTGAATACCCCGTACAGATTTTACAGCAGGAAATTGCCGCAGTTTTCTGGCTATTCCATCCTGGTACCTAGAGGGTGACGTCACGTTGCTTAGCAACTCGGGAGAGCAGGTCTTTCATTAGTTAAACCTCAAGGATGTCACTAGAAATTTGATCTTTTAATCAACCTGAAACGCCGACAGAAAAATGCCAGCCAATCAGAATGCAGTTATGTCAGAAGTGGGGGATTTCTCAGAGGCGTCGGAAGAACGGTTTGTGGGAGAGATGAGGAAGGAAAAGGGCACGCTGAACGAAAAATGAGAAATAACAGGGAATGGATAGTTACGGACAAACGTTGAGAAGTGCATGACTTCTCACAAACGCTGTGCTTTAATCTTTATCACCAATATTCTCACCGTACTTTGGCCCCACTAGTGCGATGCAATTGTCGCACACGTTTTATGGCCCCATAAACGCCCCCTCGGCGGGGTTTATGACACCTATCGCGATGGATTCATCGCACTCAATCGCACAGAAAATCCCGGGTATGCCCCACTGATGCGGTGGCATTGTCGCCTCACTTCTGGCACCACCTATGTATGATAGTCATAAAACTTAATTTCTAATATTGATAAGGTACGCACATCTAATCATAATTATATCACTTCTCAACCTCACGCTTTACAAAGTATCAGAATAAAACCTAGGCTACAGCCAGAGCCTGCTGTTTTCACAGCTTTCACACCTCCTCACACCTGACATCCAAATGGATGCTGTCAGGTATGGCAGTTATTGACTGTAGTAGGCCACAGCTACCAGTGGTCAGAGCAGCCTATATAACTACATGGATTCAATGCAGTGTATTCAGTTTCTATAGAAGTACAAAGGGAAGTACTCTGTACCTGTGCGACGAATCCATCGCAAGTCATGAACATTTCAAGATGTGCGATGCGATGAATACGTTGCATCGCACGTGATCGCACACGCGCCCATCCCCGGCCCCACAGGAGCGATTGTGTGCGATGCGACGGGCGGCGCCGTTTTTATGACCCTCCCCGGCCGTTTATGACTTTTATTGACATGTGACAATCGCATCGCACCAGTGGGGCCGAGCGAGAAGTGAGTGAGAAAAGGGTTGCTGCCCTTGTAGCAACATTTCCCGTGATTTACGAAATTATTGGTTTTTGTAATGTTATAGGATAGCATCCATCATTAAACATGAATTTTCAACAAAATGTAGGTATAACATCATATTCCAGATTTTTAACCGAAATATAGAATAAAATTTCATATCTTTAGGTAAATAGTAATAAGGAAATAGGTTGCTTATATATGAATTAAATTGTTTCTCAGTACTTTTGCATTTCTCATATTAACTCAAAATACGTTCTCGAGACGTAGAAAAACATCAGAATACCTCGAAACAATTCACCCACCCCAACCCTGTGTCCTGATTATTCCTGATTTCACTAACTGTGGATCATTTGTTCATTGAGAAATTAAAAAATATCCGGAAAAACCAGTAGTGAGATTTGTTGTGGGGGGCTTTTATTTTCTTCATTCAATCATCTCAATTTATCTTACAGTCATATCCTAATTTCTACTCGTATTCAGGGTAATAGTTACAGAAATACCAGTCAATAAATAGGCTGGGGCTTCAACCATTATATAAGTTGATTTTCTTTGCCCCACCTAGCCCTGGGTACTTTATACGAAAGTATCAGAATAAACTGAGTGTAGAGTGAGATGATATATAACATACTATTTTCATATACATAGTTACCTGTTTATCCCTACAGAAAATAAATCTAGTGAACATATACATACTTTATAAGTCATAGCCATCATACAAAAATTTATAAACGACCACATCCTATCAAAGCTAAATTGTGAGCAGAGCAAGAGAAAACGAACAACAAACACACAGCCATACATCCAATCCATTTGTGCTTGAGGAACAAATTTAAAAGCTTTATATATGTTTCTGTGTTCCTAACCAGGGGTGGCTGTGAGTTCCATAAGTTTCCTCCATTGAAATGAACAGATGACATATATATGCCCTACAATTCGGCTTAGGCCACCTAGGCCCCAAACAGTGTCCAGGGAAAGTGCCCCAGTTGAGGGCTCATAGGTTGAAGTCCCCCAAGAGCTCCTGTATTTTCAGCTATTCTAAATGAATTCCTGGCCTCAGCTGGGAACTTGAATAACAAAACACACTCAAATATCCCTCATTGTCTTTCATTCTGAACGCCACACAAACACACAAAAATTCTCCTTGGATTTATATTGATCTAAAGAAATTTGCCTTTGGGATGCCAAAAAATATCCGGATATCCCTTGCCTGTATTTTGATCTCAATTGCTTCTTCGTATGCATCCTCGTGGAAATTGAACAGGTATCCAGTTAGATATTCAAATTGAGGTATTAGAATCTAGCTGATGCCTATGACTGTCATATACCCCATGTTATTAACATTAATTGATGTACTCTGCCTAACTCCCATAACTGGCATAAGGATAACAATCATAACTCTGTAAGCAAGGTCTGACGAAGTATTATTACAAAGAAAGGCCCGGCGTTCACCTCCTACGATATGGCTCCGATATGGTCTACCATGCACCTCCCGATAGAAAATCAAAATCGCGTCCGAAGGTCACCTAATATCGGGGCAGTTGACCACGTTTCTATGATTAGGCACTGAAAAAAGAACCAATTAAGATGCATGGTTGATTGGCATGTCTAGACAGACGTCTATGATTTTCCACCTTCCCGATATGTCTCCAATATTTGCATTTTGTATCGGTGCCATATCGGAAGGTCTAAATTTCTATCGTAGTAGGTGGACGCCAGGCCTTAGGACGATCCAGCAAGATGTAATCAGGTGCAGCGCGACATGGCACAGCCCTGCCAGTCAAAAGAAATTTGAACTTTATTCTTTCTCAGAGAATGTTGCCTCGAAATAACTCTCATCAAAAAGAAACTTTGCATCAACAGGTACCCCAGTCGGTAGGTCTAAAATTCTATTGTAGTAGGTGGACGCCAGGCCAAACGCTTCAAATAGCACAAACTGCCCCTTGATTAAGCCAAATAGGTATTCTTTAAGACAGACAAGAGTGTGCTGAGCTCTCTCGATGAAATGCTAATATACGCAAATGTAACATGGATCGAAGAATGACAAAATTACAGATAAAACTGATACCAAAAAAAGGCAGCCAACTCCCCGTCCTCTGGATTATTCCTAAGAGGTCATAAACAGGTGAATTCAGTAACTTGAATTTATCACGCGCATCGGCTACACACGATGCACGAAGCTTCTTATATATATATGTATGTATGTATAAGTGTGATTTATTAATACACACCCGGTAACAAAAATAAATGTGTGCTTCTCTGACCAAGTCCGGGCATGAAGTGATGTCCCTAGCTCCAAAAGACTATTAACTTCCTTCAATGCTCACTGGTGGAGCCACTGGTAATGAGACACGATACCAGTAGTGTCATCTGGTGGAACCTAAAATCACTATGGAGAACTATACTCATATAAATATCATATATATATATATGTATATATATATATATATGGTCGAATCCCAGAAAGGGGGCCCAAATTTGAAAAAAATCATTATTCAACATTTTGTTGAAAGGTCAGGATTTATCAGAAGTATAACATCTGACTATCAATTTGTTAAAAAATTGGTCTCTAATCTTAAATACTGTTGAAGCTACAGCATATCAAAGAAATTACCTAAACTGGCTGTCATTCTATGAAATGCCACTCACATGCCTGAAAATACAGTTATAATATCCTCTATACCTGTGTTCTCCCTAATTTTTGCAATGTTATAGCTGAGAATAGTCGTTGTATTTTATATTCAACCACAAAATATGTGAAGATTGTGTAGATTATCATGAAAACACCATAGCTAGAAGAAAATAAAAAATGTTCTAGTTATTTTTTTCAAGAAAGAAATATTTCCATCACATGCAGTTTTTACAGTTTTATTATTTAGTAATTCAATGTAACAGATATGGTTCATTAATATAGTATCCCCAATAAACTACACTAGTTTTGTAAATGATATGTAATACTAACAACTCAGAGTGGTACATTAGTATCATTTCGTAGAATGACAAGGCAATCTGAATGCTATGATGATAGCTAGATATAACCTTATTTGTTACTTTATATGCAATAGATCTTTTATTTTGCATGTTTTGATTATCATACCCATGGTGCAGATATAAATGATAGAATTCTAAGGATATCCTTTGGATTTTTTTTTACATGAAGAGACTTTTTCCTCATAAATACTTTCAATTTAGCATAGGTTTGAGTTAAAAGACCCCAGAAATATATTGTAGTAAACATCTATTCGATTCAACTTACATCTTTTATATAATTGCATCAGTTAAAGCCAGAAAAATGTAATTTATTACTTTTACACTAGTTTCAGAAGTTGGGCTTGTCATGTTGTAGAATGACACATCATGTCGTAGAATGACACAACCACATGATAAACAGTAGCATGAGGCAGGAATTTTGGAACCACTTGTGTAAATTCTAAAATACCAAATCTCCAGGGTCTGTACCCTGTGATAAATTTTGAATAATATACCTGCTAAATTATTATCAATACATTTTCATAACAGTCAGATTCTAAGATGTACATGGCTGTATGAGATCTATTAACTTATGAGCATTTTCTGAAATTATGACCTTGTATTGCTCCCATATACATAATTCTACATCAATAACAAGTGTATGTAACCAAATAATTGTTTTAAAATCAATTTTTGTCCATCTGTAAACTATTTATAAAAGATTTTCGTAGAATGACATGGCATTTCGTAGAATGACATGCCATGTTGTAGAATGACACAGGTGAAAACATACAGCATGCAGTACTATGGGTGAAATGATAAGGCACAGTCAATGATATCTAATCCCCACACACTGTTTCCTTCTGTTTTGCAACAAAATTATTGATTCTGAAACTAAAAATTTCTTGGGGACATTTTATAGGAGAAAATCTACCATACCTATCTATAACCATCTGTTTATCTATATAAATATACCCAATCTATCCCAAACATAGAAATTTGAGTTATCCTTCATCATAACATTGATTGATGGTGGCTCTTCCACTAATTTATCAAGTTAGATTGCAGCAAATACACTATGGAGAGGTTCAAAAGGTGTCATTTCGTAGAATGACACCAGATGACAACATAGTTTTAGGGATTTCCGTGTTCTATCATAGCCTAGGTACAACACAATAAAATCATAATGGGATATTATGTTTGTTAATGCTGTGAGGGATAGGGAAAATCTCTTACTAATTTACATAAATTGAATTTTTATAGACATCTTTATGTGCCATTTCGTAGAATGACACCCCACTATTTCATAACACAAGGAATCATTTTGCCACATTTCTCATAACATATTTCCCTATCTAAGATTTGGTGTTTTAATTTTCCTATCAGGAAGTTCCCTGCCTTTACATTGATATATTTGTTTTTGATGAATATTATATTTTGAAAAATTTATATGCATTCAAAGATTGTCATTTCGTAGAATGACACAATTTTCAATTTTTTCAAAACAGAGAATTTCCCCCCTTATTGTTCTTGAATGATATTTGCATATATTTCATATTATGTGTATTGGACAGCATTGTTCCAAATGACAAAGGTAATTTCTCCTCAGCTTTTATTTTTTAAGAAACAAGGAAATCCCTAAAACAGCCCAAAACAGGCCAATTTGGGCCCCCTTTCTGGGATTCGACCATATATATATATATATATATATATATATATATATATTTATATATACATATATAATTTTATATATATGCGTCTTTATTGAGCTTCTATCTTACAATAGTTCTTCCAATTCAATCTCGACAAACATGTGCATTGAACAGAAAATTATGATAATCACAATAAATAATGGAATTCCTTTCTACCAAAAATTATCCGTTGAATGAGCAGGTCTAAAAATAATATCCAATATCCACTTAACAATAAAGGCTTCCACATTAGAAACTGAATAAATCATGTAATTGTTTCCCACTATAAGCTTCATAGGAAGCATATATCATCCTCTCTACACTACCGTATATTACAAATCGAAAAAGTGCAAATTTGTATCAATTTGTATAAGTGTGTGAAGTAGCATTCTTCCTCAATAGAGAAGAAATGCTTTTTTCATTATTTTATTTGGTTCATTCAGCTCTCTCTCCCATACAGAAGTTTTTCTGAGCTTGCGATAGAATAAACCAACCCTGCTGCCACATTGGCAATGCTACACGAACGTGAACATGAAATGCTGATCGTGGACGATTTGGTTTTTCAGAAAGTGTCGGCGGAGGCTGGGGCCGAACGACATCTCCGAGTCTACAGTGCGCTTCGTGTCGCTCTACGATAAGGCACCCATCTAAAGGCCCATTCCCACTAGGCGATTTCTGCCCCTGAGACTACTGCCAGGCATAATCGCCGGGAAACCGCAGTCGCACAGCGGGTGGGAGGACATAGTTGGCGACTATGCCCTGATATATTTCAAACATGTTTGAAATTGAATCGCAAGAGACTGGTGCCCTTTTAAGCGAGAACCCAGTTGCTGACTCAAGCCTGAACAACAGGGGGGTAGGGCAATAGTCGCCGAAGATTTTGCAATTTTGTGTTCCCACTTGGCGGCTCATGAAATTCCTAGAAATTTTGGCTGATAGTCGGCGACGGGTGCCCTCTGAATGCCCCAAAATCTCTTAGTGGGAACCGGGCTTTATCTCCAACCCCCATCTCCAGACAACTCAACCGACAGGAATATCATACGCCAAATTAATTTGGATAGTCTGAACAACTAAAACCCACGTCACCACACCAGTCGCGCAATCCTCTGACGTCATCAATTCAGCTGGACACTCGAGTGACGTCATCATATGAGACAGAAATCCATGTGACGTCATCAGTTCAGTCAGGCTATCCAGTGGTGACGTCATCACTTCAGCCAGACACCTCCGTGACGTCATTATATACAACTGGGCCAGTACTGTGACGTCATGTTTTCCGTTGGAGGATAGAGTGACGTCATTATTTCAGTTGTGCAGTCCAATGACGTCATCAATTCAGTGGGGCCGTCCAGTGACGTCATTAGACTAGTTGGACGTTCCCTTTAAGGACTACCCGGTGGCCACTTGATAACCAGAGGCAACCCTGACCAAGGGTCACCGTCGCGATGGAGGGAAAACAGATCGTGTGTGTAAAATGTGCTGCAGTGGAAGTCCTGATACGACAATGGTGGATATATACTTCATGGCCAGGATTATTTATACCCCTCGGTGTTGATGATGTTGATTCCTTGGCCGGTATACATGTACGCAAATTGACCAAGCTCGTTGAGTTCGCTCAGCAATCATCAGAGCAGCAGTATTGTTTTTATGACGACAGATTTTTAATCATAGTCATTTGTCGCCATGTTTAAATGATCCCTCAACCAAGTGGCTCTAGGAGCTGATTGAAACTGTATCTTAAAGATTTAACTCCAACATTATTATATACCTGTGGAAGTATATCCTACACATACGGCCCGCTCCTACCCATGTCGTATTTATACCCGTACGACACCTAGGTGATGTATTGGGTATGTATGTGGCATACGGGGCATGTATGTCAGCAAAATCCAAAAACTCACCCGGAAGCAAATTTAAAAATTGGATATTTTAAGGTATATAATAATACAAAAACAGGTATACTGTGTCTGTACATGATAAGTACTTGGCAAAATAGACAATAAAACGAACCTCTGCCTTTGGCACAGGTTCGTTTTATCATCAATTTTACAGCATATTAATCACATACAGCCACAGTAACCCTGTTTCCGTATATTATTCCTGTACTAAATAAACTCGGCTTTAGTGAGTCAAATGATCTGTCACAAACCTATGACGCATCTTAACCCTGCATGACAGTGACAATACTGAATCCTGTTATCATGTGACACATCACAACAAAGCAAGACAGAAATCATGAGTCATAGTCATGGAATGTGTTGGTAAAAATTGACCTTCGGCTCATGGACGTGCAGATCCAGTTGTGAGGGCCATATCTGGCACCTCTCTCTAAGATCTCATACTTTCTAAGTCGTAATCTGTACAAGGTTCTCACTGCGCTCTATGGGAGAAGAATTCCTAACGAACTAAGCTTAGAGCCTTGAGAATCCACTGGCACACAGTATTCCCGCTAGGTGGCATCATTGAGACAATAGGAATCTTTGGTTGCATTGATGTACGTCTTTAGCACGGGAGGCAGGCCAGTAGATTCTTAAGGCTCTAAGCCTAGTTCGTTGAGAATTCTTCTCCATAGAGCCTAGTGAGAGTACAGAATACGATTTAGAGAGTGTGAGATCTTATGAGAGGGGTGCACCTGGTTGCGTGAAATTTGCCATGTCTGACTGTGTACATTTTGTCATGTCTGGTTGTATGGTGATCATCTTTTGTGTATGATTTTGTGGAGGGCCTGGTTAGATCATATTAGATCTTGTCAGATTATGTCATGTGGCAGTGACGAGTTTTACTGCCGCGATACTGCTCCAACATTGAAGAGAAAAATCGCAGCTGTCCTACACCTTCCCAGAATTGCCATACAGGAGGAACTAGTCCAAGCCGTCTATTTTTGCGCATTTTGGGAGAATTATTGTACAGAATATGTATGTCCTGATGTATGAGGGATTGTATCGTGAAGCATATCTATAATTATCTCATTATGTTACCCATCTTTTGTGCTGGATACAAATTGATATTTAAGCATGCAGCCCTCCAAAGATTGCTACTGTATATATATGGTGAATATCTGCTCAAAATTGTTAGAGAAACCATTCATTAATTCGTTACCAAAATATGAATACACATTTACAGAATTGCATACATACATACATATATACATGCATACATACAGACATACAGACATACAGACATACAGACATGCATGTGATATAAGACGCATGTACCTGCATGTAATTATATGCACAAACATCGAATATATATGGACTCACATACATACAATGATATAGACATACACAAATGCATTCAAACATACATACTTACATACATTCAATGTTCTGTGTGACATATTGGCATTTCTTCATAAGCTTTATGATTTTCACACCAGAGGGCAACACCAGCCGCCGGGCGGAAGTCTGGGGCCACTTGGAACCTCCCTTTGGTCATTGCCCATAGGTGACATGTCAAGTTCTATAACTTTTAATCTAATTGAGATATCTTGAAATGGTAACCAAATCCATGTCTGCCTCTGCATTCCTGTCCACCTCTGTCCAGGAGTTTGGTGGATCTCTGGGGATTAGAACAGTACCAGTCCCGAAGGAAAGTAAACTTTGGGTAATTATAAATCTATTTATAAAGCAGATGTCAAGTATGAACTAGCGACTTCGTCACGTCATAATAAGTGGCGCCCCCATTATTAATACATGGAACTATTATTTACTTGCCACTTATTATTTCATGTGACACAGATTTTGCCAACTACCAGCTATACTGGATACCTGCCCTAATGAAATAAGGGGCAGGTAACGGGTTCCTACGTCCTTCAACTAGACTGTAGTACGTCCCGTTGTCGCTAGGGCAAGGGCGCTCATGCTCTCAAAGCAGAGTTCTGGACGGACTAGTGGTTTGGCTGGGTTCCACATATATCTCTGCCGAGCCCCCTAGCGAATACCCCGGGAACCAGCGTATCTGATCTGCCAAGGTGGCGCAATCCCACAATGCAACAGAAAAATAGAGGCGTTACCAATAATGCACCACGAAATTGGAACCCGTTGCCTGGCCTGTAGTCTAACTAGGCCAGGCTTCCAGGCTAACAACAGGCGAAATGTGAGATTAAAAAAACTACAGTTCTAAATTATGTTTTAAGTATGACTAGAAACAGATTCTAAGGATAGAAGTACATCTGTGTGGAAAAATACAAAATAGAGTAGCAGGATTCAGTTAATTACTGCACAAGATTCTCCCTCTCGTGGCTCCTCACTCTCCAGGCCTAGGTCTGGTTTAACTATGTCTCTATGTACGGGAGCAACTCCAAGCGGATCCGACGAAATTCTAACGTTTTATATGTGATAGATAAATATTCGTAGCTTCATAAATTGATAATAAAGTCTAGCTTGATTGTAATTCTTTCTAAATACACACAGAATAGAATGAGAGTATGTAAAGGGGGCTTTGAGAGTCTAGAGTTGGAAGCGACTTCAATCTGGACTTTCATAATGAGTAGTTCTTATTGTGCTGTGCGTGTTGAACATGTCTGCTTTATTTGTTATCGTTTATAGTTTTAAATTTTCAAAATATGATCGCTGAGTTGGCGAGTTTTTCGTAGGGCCCGCTGTAATCTCGGATACCTTTTACCCGTGTTTATCGAGGCAGCCGTCGATCGTACTCCACTATGGCTATAATGCGTAGTGATCGTTTGCCTCGTGGCCAATGAAGATTGAAGTTATTAATTGTGGATGATGGAACGGCAGAACACATATCAGTACAATTAAGCCTAAAACGTAAGACAAGTGGTCCGCAGATTAGTATGCTATCACCTGAGGTATTCCACAACCCACAAGCATACATCAATACACACAGATATATGTATATATATATATACATATAAACTACATATATATCAAGAAACATACAAACAAACACACACATCAATACATACTACTGTAAAAGCCATAAACATCAACACACATATAAACTTACATACATAAAAACACACATATAAAAACTCCATATTATACCAACAAACATGTACAAATACACACACACATCAATACACACATATAAAAACTATGAATATAAAAAAGAAGATATACAAACCTGAATTAATGTACATACCTGCCTACTTATTTACACATACGTATCTTAATGAATTCTTTGGACAAACAGTCCTACTCATGCTCTTTTTTGAAGGGTTCTAGTGAAAAATAATAAAAAGTATTGCAACCTATATTCTATATGATTTTGTGGACTTTGTAAAAAGAAGGTTAGATAGTATTCAGGAGTAGTTATAATATTAGGAGTAACATGTAAATATCATGTTATAATTTGGTGTATAGTGTCTTGTCCCCAATAGGTGGTACCCTGTTGCTTGTTGTACTTGTAGCTTATTGTATTATAAAGCTTTAAGAGGGTGTTCCACCAGGATGCGCGATCTAAGCCGATCGTGGCCGACTAGGTTACTGACGAGGTCCGGATGATTCGTATGAGCGAAAATAGGGGTCGTACAGACAGGGGTATTAAAACACAACCAAATCTTACAAGATTAAGGTCCGGCGTCCACCTACTGCGGTATGGCTCCGATATGGTCTACCATGCACCTCCCGATGAAAAAATCAAAATCGCGTCGGAAGGTCACCTAATATCGGGGCAGTTGACCATGTTTCTGCAATTAGACACCGATAAAAACCCCATACAATACATGGTGGATTGGCATGTCTAGACATTTGTCTATGAATTTGCACCAATATTTGCTTTTTGTATCGGTGCCATATCGGTAGGTCTAAATTTCTATCGTAGTAGGTGGACGCCGGGCCTTAGGATGATCCAGCAAGATGTAATTAGGTGCAGCGCGACATGGCACAGCCCTGCCAGTCAAAAGAAAAATTGAACTTTCTCCTTTCTCAGAGAAAGCTGCCTCGAAATAACTCTCATCAAAAAGAAACTTTGCATCAACAGGTACCCCAGCTAGTAAACTATCGAGTGGAGATCATGGAGTTCAAGATTGAATCACTACAGTGGGGTTTCCATTGGGGTCTGCCGTGATTTCTTTTAGGTCGCTATCGGGGCCCCAAAAAGTCAGTCCAGCTTAGGAGGTCTCCACCTACTACGATTTTATCTCTGAGGTTCCCGATGAAAAATTATATCGCGTCGGAAAGAAATTACCTCCCGATAAAAAAGGTGCATCGTAGATTGCACTACGATATGGGCATTCTGCATCGTAGTGCATCGGGAATTCTTTAACTTCTATCGCATTTTGTGAAAAGAAACCTAAAATCGATGACCCTGATGATCAGTGGTCAGTCAACGCTCATTGACATCTTGCCGAATGACCATATTTGGAGTTGTGACATGTTTGTCAATGACAAAGGCAACCTGGTTTGTCAATATTTTTTTTCAGGTGGTGGTGCCAAATTTTAACATTGTCTGGGGTTTTTCAGCATGTTTCTGTATGGTTAGTTTGCACTGACCAATCTTTTCTCTAAAGTGCCATAAAGTTGGTCGATGGCTAGGATACATATATTAAATTATATTGAAAACTTGATTTATGACGGAAATAAATACTTCCAGGTGTAAAATGCAGTGGTCTATTGACGTATCAATGTGACTATGTTTTCCGAAATTAGTTTTACCCAGGAGATTGTTCATTGGCGACTGAGATTTATAAAATTGGTTTGGGTAAAACATGGTTTGTATTAGCTCGGATTTCAGTGAAATTCTATCGTAGTATTTCCGGGTATTTTCAGGTGAGATTCCCAGTAATTATTCAAGGTATTCCTCAATGATTACCCTTCACCACCACCACATACCAGTTGTAGTTACAGTATTCTGTCAAATTACTCTGGAGGCTTTTAGGTTGATATTTCCCAACAATAAACTGAATTTAGGTTTTCCATGATAATGTATGCCATGAATTTTCCATCAGGTAACATTCTAAGATGTTCTGCGGGAATTTTAGCAGGTGAACTGTATCAAATGACCTGTATGTGTATTCTCAGTTCTAGAATTGAGACATGTTGGATTCCTTGATCGAATGTAATATTGTGCATTGAAAAACATGTTTATTTTAGCAAACTTGAATCTGTTTCGTTCAAGGTTTTCTCAATTTACTGATTGAAACAGAAATATCCTTACGTGTGAATGTTCAGTAAAATAAATGAAAAATAGTCTTTGGAAGCATCGGTTGTGACTGCCAAGAGAACTGAATGATTGCTCTATTTGATGTCTTTTAAAGCCCGTTTTACATCTGCCGATTTTGGCCTCGAATAGATTTTTATTTTTTCAGAAAAATCTCTCCTAAAAAATCAGTGGTGTCATGGGATTTAATTTCACATCCCCATGATTTTTTATGAAAACTTTTTTTTTTAATTTAAATTTTTTTTTCAAAGAGATTTTTATCTCACCCCTGGAATAAAATGCCCATAGGCTTAACATTGGGAACTCGTTCTCCATGCCCCTACGAGTATTGCGGTCCGTTCTCCATGGGCTATATCCTGGGTGTCATCCATTCTTTTAAATGTGTATAGGGGTGAGATGAATACAGAAAGCAACTCGTTTTGGTCAAAGAAGTCATTCTCCAACTCGTTTGAATGCTACATGATATTCACTTGGCTGTCGCCTTGTTCATATCACTCCGCATCAAACTCGTGGAGAACGACGACTTTGACCAAAACTTGTTGGTTTCTTCTTTAGCCAGCCACCACCGACGGGTATTTTCCTAAATTATTTTTCTCAGAAATTGCCAAATATAAACGGAAAATTGTAAATAAATTGGTGACCTATTTCTTCCATCACATCCCAACTCCCGATCAATTCAACGTGGTTTGATATTGTTTGGAATTGTGCGGTCAGCAAGAGGATCAAAAGTCGGTCGCAGGTGGACACAGACCCTTGATAAACAAAATCATCGATCTTTGGCTCTGACTTTTAGAGCTCGCCCCACCGTCCCCTTATTTGCATACTGGAATGAGCGTTCCTAAAAATCGGGGATTATTTTGTCGGCGGGTGGAAAGAGACCTGACGTCGGATGAGTTTTGTGTACATTGATGGTTATTTATTTAGTCTCCTTCGCATGTTGAGGGCGCGACTATTGTGAGTCGAAGTGTTATGAAGATTTCCCATGTGTGTCAGTTACTTTTAAAGCATGATAATAAAAGATACTGATAATCTATAAACGGCCAGCAGTCGACACATTCTCTTTACCTTATTTTGATATCATGAATACAAAGAGGTCACTAGAGATTGAGGAGTGTGCATTTAGATGGAGAGGTAACCTGATCTTATATTTACTGGAATACATACACAATAATGACTGGTTTTGTGTACGAGGGGCCGTAATCTCCGAGTAGTTGACGCGTTGTAATATCCGAGAGATTAGAGAGAGGGTACCCCTGTCACTGTCGTACGTCCCGTTGTCATCATGATACTAATTACACTGTTCATTGATCGGAGAGGTGCGGGAGTTGGAACGACGAAGTCGCTAGTTTGATTAAAAAAAACCAAAAAAAACTGAATTTTAAAAAGCCAGGGGAAAAAGAGAGGCACGAAACATGGCCATCGCGCACCTTCAGAACTCAATAAAGAAAATTTGTGAGTAGGGGTGATACTATTTGTAATTTTGAAAGTCTCAAGAGACTGTTCTAAACCAAGGAGAAAACTAAATTCAGCCTACTTAATTTAGCATTGGGAATTTTCCTAAACAAATGTATAATCGCTTTTTAAGAGAAAAAGTATATTACAGGGATTATTGCTTTGAAAAAAAAACAACTGCAGAGGGTATGAAGATCAGGAGTTCAGATTAGTTACCATATCATCCACTAGGTGGTAATGTATTATGTACAAACTCTGAGTCTAAATGACCGAACATTACATCTTTAGCTGCTTTTTGCTAGTTTTTATCTTTACCCGCTTCCAAATGTCTGAATCTTCTAAATAAAATGCACCACAAATTGAGCCTTTTATTGTCCAAGCTGTATGAAGACGCTCTCCTAGCGGAGATCCCGAACAGTTGTAGGCCCAAGCGACACAAAGGATCTGCTTAGCGTGTAGTGCGGCTAGCTTTCACCAGACGGTGCTGCAGTGCATGCTAAGTGTTCCAGTAGCCACCATGAATTATTTTCTGACTAGATATATCATTTTATACCGTTCTCTATATTGATAGTGTATTAACGGTTTGGTCTTGCCTTCGAATCAGTCACACACGTAATATTGTTTATGTACAGTCTGTGGCCCGCGCATGCGCTCACAAAATTGGTCAGAATCCTGACCAATTTTATCGGGCTCTCCCTGCGGTCTGTAGACTGTAGTACGTCCCGTTGTCGCCAGGGCCAGGGCGCTCAGGGTCTTAGTCCGTCTAGAACCGAACCCTGCTTTGCGTAGGCTGGGTTCCGCCTGTGTACGCCGCTGGCTACCTAACATATCTCCGCCGTGCCCCCTAGCGGATACCCCGGGAACCAGCGTATGCTTTGCGGTACGAGTTTGAGAGCATGAGCGCCCAGGCCCTAGCGACAACGGGACATACTACATCTAATTCCGGATCTAATTCCGCCGAGTCCCCCTAGCGGATAAGCGGGGAACCAGCATACTAGAGGAGGTGCACAGCGCAGCGCCCTCTACAGTGTTGGCTGGTAATAGAGAACCAAAACAACACACTACGCACACTACGACCTGCTGGCTAATAACGTACACAGAATCACTAATACAGACGTTTTTAAGGAAGGTCTAGATACAGGTAAGTTACCAACATCTCCTCAATACTTTGTCTAGTGGCGCCATTACTTGTTTTATTAATGTTATAATGCATGAATTATGTAAATCAATCTTGGTTGCATTGACAGTTGAGCTAGGTAAAGTATTAACCCCTGATCTCCATTCAGGGGTGAACAGCTGTTCTGTGTAAATAGGCGAGGCTCTTTGCAGTTAGGGAACCAGTGAGGAAGACTGAACAAAATGGCTGGACCTGAGAACCAGCAAAGCTTCATTGGAAAACTACGTCTAAATACACAGTTATAACATAAGATACAGCTGTTTTGAAGGTTGGCAAAGACAAATGGGTATATATTTGTCAGAGTGTGCGCAGTATGAAATGACGACTCCGGTGGAGGGCTCTATGGCAGAGGAACCCGGCCCTGTTTGGGACAGGACCAGGTACACTGGCTACAGTTGAGTCAGATTCCTTACTTGAGACATTTGAAATTTGGCTAACTTTGAAGAGCTATTGCATAGTAACTACTGTAGTTCTATTAAATATCTTTCAATGCAATTATAGAGTGATATCTAAAATACCTAAAACCACCAAAGAACTCAACAGCACCTCCGGATTTAAGTTTGTTTTTTGTCCTGGAATATAGCCTAGTTCTACAAAAACAGTGCAGTCTAGATAGTATAGTAGAGGGATGAAAGTTGGAGAGGGAAAGAGAATCTGAAAAGAGTTTCCCAGCAGAACAACAAACACAAAAACACTATCATGATTCTGAATATATATTCAGTAAAACTGACATTCCCCACAACGCTGAAATGTATTCAAGGTAGGACAACTGTTGTGACACAAGTTGTGTACATGAGCGAAAATAGGGGTATTTGTCAGTTCAAAGATGTTTTCAAACTGAAAACATTAAAGACTGATATTCATTTAACTCTGAAGGCATTGCATACACATATGCATACATGATCAGAACCTTGCCTACGACTGACACTAAGTAAAAACAGTTCGGTGTGGGTAACACTGGGTAGCTGCTTGCCTTGCTCCTCGCTGGCATTCTCCAATCCGGCTGGACACTTCCGGTTCAAAATACCCTCCAAATTATGCAAATTTGCCTGACAACGGACACAGTCTGCCATATTGCTGGTGACAACAAAGAGCTGTCAGAACCTAAAATGGCGAAAAACTATATCAACCGTCCTTATTCTGTGCTTTATGAACATGTAAAAGTTGAAATAAGATTATTTACGTCATTCAGACATAGTTTTAACGTGCCAAGTCCAAGAAAACGGTTGTTTCGAAGATTTGTTGACATCACGTTCGGAGGCTAAACTGAGGCTATCACATATTCATTTGATCTGAAACTGCAAGGATTGTCTCGTTTTGTCGAGGGAAAGGCTTGCGAGTTACTTCACACATCCCCACATGGTGAATAATAGCAGTAATGGACGTTTTAATTCACTATAGACTTAGGACTGTGTAGGTACCTTACCAAGATGGCCGCACCGGGGGTTCGGAGCGCCACCTACTTTCAGGCAGGATCGGAGAATGATTGAAAGTGGCACTGTGAGGCAGCTGTGTTCGCATATATATAGGGGACAGAGCCATTGTTAGTTCATGAAGCAGTCACTAGGTGGTCGGGGGACAAAACCTGTATTCTGGCTCTTTGTTCTTACGAAATTCAGCTGCATTTCAATGTTTTACCATGGTTCCTTTTACTCTCAACACTGATCCCAGAGCAGGAAGATATAATGCTAAAACCCAGGACATGATGTTTTTCACATGGAACACTTTATTTACATATGTGAGCAAGGCAAGAAAAGTGACATTTCCCAATTATCACTCACTTCTTTTGCACCTCCATTAGTAAAGAACAGCTACTTTTTCACCTCCTATAGTGAAGAACACCCACTCGGGGGGCATCATGGCGGTGCCCATGGATCATAGGCTATATGCCGTATATATATGAGTCAGGTCAGTATAGGGGGCGCTACACTGTGCACCTCATCTGAGTAGCCACATGCTGGAAGCTAGACTTGCTCAAGTAACTAGGAGCAAATAGTATGTTCATCATTGATGAATGAGCGTGCCATTATATATATGAATAACAATTATCAGGTTTGAGTTAAACTCAGCCTATGGATAGTTTTCTGTAACTCACTTGCCCCCAATCAACTTGCCATTTTTGGAACTGCCTAAGATCTAGGATCCAAACACATCAAGCACCAGTGGGTTTTGAGGTATTTTGGTCTTGAGTGATTGGTCATGGTCAGCTGGGCACGCCTGTATGACACTGTGACACTGGCTCCCTGCACTGTTCTCAATATCACAGTGAATAGCACACAGATAGTGAAGTGATAGTTTGTATGCAGTACCCTGAAAGTCCATATGGACACCTCTAACCTCTAGATGATGTATTTATCGCATGCAAGCACACTCTAATAAAACTACATCGCAACATTTGGACTTCCCCTAATGCCTGACAGGCCCATGAATCTAATTTTATCTCACCCTTGGATAAATTCCCATAGGCTTAAAGGCATATCAGTCAATTCGGCTTGAAAATCAAAACCCATGTCAATTTCCTGTAAATTTAATATGATGATCACCAAGTATTGTGGAGCACATATCTAACTTAAAAAGCGGGTGTCACTGTGCTAGTTTTTGATTTATAGATCAATATTATGATATCTTTATATAAGAATATATAGAAATTCTAAAACCTATTATTTCACAAAATAAAACTCATGTCATTTTCCTAAAACTTTCACAGAATATAACAGATATATAGTACTACATATTTAGGTTTTAAAAATCATAGGTCACCATCCTTGTTTTTGAAAGAATTGAAGAAAGCCATATTTTTCAGTACATTTCTTATGTAAATTGGCCAATTTTACTTATAGGAATCGGAAAAAGCTGAACAAAACGTTAGATTTACTCATGTAGAATTAAATTGAATCCCAACGAACCAGTTTTGACTAATATTTAACATTATGCAAAAATTACCAGGTGGCGCCACTGTGGATTGTAGGATATGCCTTTAACATTGGGAACTCGTTCTCCATCCCCCTACAAGTATTGCAGTCCGTTCTCCACGGTTTATATCCTGTGTGTTGTCCATTCTTTTAGTGTGTACAGGGGTGAGATAAATACAGAAGGCAACTCGTTTCGGTCAAAGAAGTCATTCTCTAACTCGTTTGATTGTTACGTGATATTCACCCGGCTATCGGTTGAGATTATAGTGTGTTCGCTCAGACATTTCTTTATTCGGTCTGATTCGTTAGTGCAGTGACTCCGAACTTCCATCATTCCTTGTGACAGCCTGTATTCTGAGTTTATTATCATCTATATAGTACTTTCATCACATTTTATCTATACTGAGTAACAAGTGTGCATAAAACATGTTCCAATTAGGAAAAAAGTGAATAACAATGTTGTGATAGGTAATTATTATGAAATAACATGTTGGAAGTTTAACAAATGAGGATGACAAGAGGTAGTTTGAGATTGATATTTTGTGTTGGGATCATACTCTTATACTTTTGTTGCTTCGCTCTTGCACTGGTTAGTCAGTAATTTCTTTCTTTGTTTCCTCTCGTACATCTAAGTGTGTATCTCTGAATACTATCGTAACATCAACCGTTGACTGAGAGGAATAAGATTCAATATCTGATATCGTCCTCTTAGAAGATACTTGATACTCTTGATTAGAGTTAACCGGGGCAACAGGTATCGCTTGACCATTGCTATGTATAGAGTCCGTACGGGTGAAACAAGAAACATTATCTAATCCTTTCCTAACAACATCATTAGTACCAGAAAGGTTAGAAATAGAATTGAAAGAACCCGGGCAATTGTCCGGGACGACCTCTGCGCTGGACATGGTTTGTGGTCCCCACGAGCCAATTGACCCGCCCACACAAGTGTTAGGAGAAATACATTCTTTTTCCTGACTATCATCATATACATCGAGATCACAACAATTCCGGCGATAAAAACGATACCTCCGGTTGACCTTACTTCATTTAGAGGATTTTGTTTCACCCGGACTCTTTCTGCATACTAGAACTGTGTGATTAGAGCCGCATTGAGTGCATTCATGACGATACAAGCAGTTGGTATATGAACAGCCCTCTTTTGAATTGTATTTCCAGCAGATTCCCTTAGGGCGTAGAACGGTATCTTCCGTATTTGGCCAAGTGTTGCGGCCATCTCGTGTTTTTCGTTCCCCCAATTCCTTGAGTTTTTTATTCAAGGAAACATACGAAAAAGTGGTTTCAAAATTTAAATATTTTTCCGAGAGGAAACTATCACCGTACGAAAAATACTCAAGCCCAAGTTTATCGCATTTTAAGCGCACTGCTTCGTCGTAATCGACCAGACTTTTCCCGGTATGAGTTGAACGCCTATCAACTAAATATGAGACATGGTCTGAATACGTGGAGCTATCTAACCCCTGTTCGTTGATTGATCGTAGCAAACCCAGTGAGGCGCTGAGCATTTGGTCGTATGTGGGTGTATCTATTCCCGGAGGGAAAAAAGGTTGAAGAGAGAAATATTTGCACTTACGCTTTGTTTTTGAATTGCAATGTACCACTTCTGTTTGTTTTTCCGGACCTTGAGTTTCCGGGGCACAAAAGGTACCACGAATTGCCGGCGAAACTGGTTTAAAACCACTTCTAGGAAGGAGTGGAGTAGCAGTTCCCAATTTGAATCGGTCAGGTGTGTTTCTAGAAGAACTTTCTTCCGCTAAACCTGTCGCTCCATCTTCGGGCAATTTAATGCCTTTTATCAAATTAACGAGTGAACTAACCTCACCTCTTAATTCGTTAACCTCTTTTCGTAATTTTTCATTATCTTCTGTCATAGGTTGAAGCCAACCTGGGGCCGCAGAAATTTTGCGTTCTATTCTAATTGTTCTACCCTTATCTTCCACCTCTTCCTCTGGATAACTTTCTTTAAGTTCTTGTTCTATTTCGTCTACTCGACAAAACGGGCACCCGTCCCTTTGGGAACGGGCATCGAATTCCCGGTGGCAGTTGTCACACCGCCTCATTTCAACAGTAATGTTTAACAGCACTGAAAACAGTAGAACATGGCAAAAAAGCAAAACAATGCTGAAGGCAGCAAACGAGTTGAAACAACTAAGACCAGAACGACCAACCTGTGGTATCACAGAGAAAAAAATTTTCGCTGAGTGATATACATCCGATCTGGTTGAGGGTGCGAGGTGAAAGAGGGGTTGAGACTCGTCTAGGTTCAGCAAGTCGACTCCCTCACGTGTCTTGACTTTAGCGCCTCAGTGGCTCCAACGAGAACCTCAGGATAACCTCATAGGACCTCTGGCGGGCTGTAGGAGACTCTCTTCCGTTTATACTCATATAAAACCCGGTGGCTTTATATTCCTTATGTATGAAAACAAATCAATATTCAGCCAATACATGCACTTCCGCGATGGCGTATATGAATAAAATAGTGGTTTTCGTGCAGTGATGCATATTCGAGAATCGAGGAATCAAGACAATATTAGTCGCCCACAAGTGTTGAGTACAATTGAGTCACATCGTCTCTGAGTCTCTATGACATACGGAAAGGGTCTACATGTTGGATCCTTGATCATTAAACGGGCACAAGGTCAATGTACATGAATTCAATTTCTTCCTCTGTAGTTTAATCGCAAGCATTAACCTCTTTCGTCGATCTCGGTTTTTATCTCCCACCAAAACACCTCTGCATTCGTCTCAGGGTAAACTAACCATGCCTCCATATAATTGATAATCATCATTAAAATTAAAACCTTAATAACTACATAACTATTAACTTCTCGTCTCTGTCCATGAACAAAAAAGTAAAACTAAGTGCATTAAATACAACTACAATCATATCTTGTGCAATGTATGCAAGTAGATATATTGCCAATTACAACTTTTTTTGTATTATCACTCACACTACTGGAAAATCCGGCTTATAGGCCAGAAATAAATGGTAAAAAGCAATGTAATCTATCAGTTCTCTCCTTTATCCTACCCCTAATAAAAAACTCCATAGGCTTAACATTGGGTCACTGTATTCGGTTTGGAGTTCAGAAGAATGAAAAATATCGCTCTAGTGGGATACACTTGACAAATGACGTCATTTGTTAATGCAGAAGTAATTTAGACGGGCGGGGTAGGATAAATTCTAAACTAAACTCGAGTTAGTCGTGCCATTGTTCATCGCACTCCGGCTTCGCCTCGGGCAGTAATACGCGATCTTGCCATCGTGTGACAAACAACAACATAACTAACTCTTGTTTGGTTTCTCCATAGTATCTTTTCTCTAGATTCCTAACAAATGGGTTGTTGTATCCTACATCTTTATGTTCACTTTGTCATGTATTATCATCCTCATTGTGTTGCTGTTATTTCTGTTACAAGACTGTTGTAATCTAGTCTATAAGATGACTTGACACGATCTGGCCAAGATTGAAAACCAAATGTTATGTTTGAATCTGGGACCAATAAAAAAAAAAAAAAAAAATTGCATTAGACACCCAAATCAAGGGTAACACATCAAACACAATGTCAACATCAGTACTTCTCAGTTGCCTTTATTTCCACAGTCCTTAATATTCAAACATACAGTACATGTTAATTCTAATTTTCAGCTTCTCGTGCATACTATTTCTATCATAAAAATCACAAAAAAAAGAGTAATTTATAATTAAATAACAATCACCACGTAGTTAATTACCTGCGGTCTTCAAGGTCCCCATCATGTAATCCCCCCCCCCTCACACACACACACACACGCTACGCCCACTGTGTACTGTAGGATACGCCTTTAAAGGCATATCCTACAATTCACAGTGGCGCCACCTAATGATCTTTAAATAATCTCAATTATCAGTCAAAACTGTTTTCTTAGGATTCATTCTAATTCTACATGACTAAATTTAACATTTTGTCCAGTTTATCCAATCTTAATAGGTAAAATATGCCGATTGACATATGCTTGATTTATATAAGAAATGTACTAAAAAATATGGTGTTCCTCAATTCCTTCAAAAACAAAGATGGTGACCTCAGATTTTTAAAACCTAAATAGGTAGTACTATATATGTACTCTTGTCTCGGGAATTTAGAGAAAAACGACATGGGTTTTACTATGTGAGAAAATACCTTTTAGAATTTCTATATCATAATATTGATTTATAAATCAAAAACTAGCACGATCACCCCTGATTTTAAAGTTAGATATGTGTTCCACAACACTTGGAGATCGTCTTTTAAGTATTCAGGAAAATGACATGGGTTTTAATGCCTCCACTGTCCTATTTAGGACTTACATGAGGTCTTAGCATAACTTATATGTATATATCTATGATTTGACAATGCTGACATTGTGAGAGAAAAGAGGACATCTTACATAACTAATTATATCTAAGATACATCAAATATTGACTGTGTTGAACTGTAGCTGATACACTTCAGCTAGAAGATGTGTTTACCTTGTAGCATAAAGTCCTAGTTGCACCTTAGTCTGGACATTGAGTAACATGTAGTGTGCATACTGAGGCACCTTCGCACTACCAAATAATCTCTATGTACAAAGTTCATTTGACAATAACAAATAATCCGAGAACTTTTGAATACGTAACAGGGATTTATCACTCCATCTTCTGCCGAAGTATACTCTTGCGAGAGGCCTTGAAGGTGGCCAGGTCAACTATATCCCACTGCACGAAAACCACCATTTTATTCATATATACGCCATCGCGAAAGTGCATGTATTGGCTGAATATTGACTTGTTTTCATACATATATACGCCCAGGCCTTATATACTGACGCGTCTTGGCTGTATTTCACACCCGGCGTATATGAGAGGAAATATCCTCCCCCCCCCCCCCAACCGCCTCCCGCCCGTTAGTGTTGGTAGAAGTACAGGTGTCCTCAGTAGGAAGCCCTTCCCCGCCTCCCTACCCCACCTCCCACCGCCCGCTCTCAGTGAAGCCCTCTTCACTGGATGCTTATATATGCCTACAGATGAGGTGTATACACACGGGGAATTGGACGACATCTTGTTGTCCGGGGTTGGCGGGAGACGTTGCCGTTGTCGACGCCTCAGGGAGTGTCTCCGGGGTCAACCCTCATCGCGCCCTCTGTAGAGAGACAGATCGTTAGGGGTTAATACCGGGGACACACCAAGCGAGTCAAGGCAGCGATCTCTGGAATCGCCAACACAAAATAGCATGAATGTGAGATATTATTTCATAGCAATATCTCATAATGATAATTTAGCGACTCGGGAGCAATAATCATGTGAAATATGAAAGAATAGCTCACATACACGCCATTTTGTATTGGCGATTCCAGAAATCGCGGCGTTTCTCGCTTGGCTTAAAGCCGGAGACACACCAAGCGAGTCAAGGCGGCCATCTCTGGAATCGCAAATACAAAATAACATATATCTAAGATATTTTTTCATAGTAATATCTCCCACCAATAATTTAGTGTATCAGAAGCAATAATCATGTGAAATATGAAATAATAGATCATATAGGCCATTTTGTTTTGGCGATTCCAGAAATCGCTGCCTTCCCTCGCTTGGTGTGTCCCCGGTATTATGCCGGGGACACACCAAGAGAGTCAAGGCGGCGATCTCTGGAATCTCCAACACAAAATGGCATGTATGCGAGATATTATTTCATAGCAATATCTCCTAATGATAATTTAGCGACTCGGGAGCAATAATCATGTGAAATATGAAAGAATAGCTCACATATAGGCCATTTTGTATTGGCGATTCCAGAGCCAAGATATGAGTGAATATTATCCTATATGGAGTAGATTATGAGCCCAAATGAGGCCATTCTATATTATTTAAGGCCTTAAGCCATGGGCCCTGTGTTCAAGTATATAAAAGGATGTGCAAACAAGTAAAAACTGTCTCTGGATATTATTTCACCCTACTGAGTAGAGAAGTCTATATTCTACCATATGAGTATTATTAGTGACGAATCCAAGAGTAGAGTATATTTAAAGCAGAACTGTTGTATTATGACCAGAGTTTCAACAAGATAGTGTAGTTAACTGGTTATTGTCAAGGTACCACCGGTTCTGTATTTTCCAGTTCTCTACGATGGTTTATACATGAACAATAATTCACTTCGGTGGTTCACTATGAATATTTCTATGAACATGTCACACAAGAAATAGATCATCTGTTATATTATGAGAGCTTCGGTTTTAATCATTGGCCGAGGTACACTCGGTTTGTTCTTTTATTTGTTCATTTGTATGACTATATGACTTTATCCCTCATAACAAGTGTTCTTTGCTTTATTTGGATTAATCTCAATAAGTTGGAAACACTACCTATACAAAAGATAGAATAGAAGACTATAAATCAAGAGCTGTTTTTCCTGTGTCTGATCTATGAGCAATATGATACAGAATTTGATGAATATGACAAAGTGTATGAGGCAATACTTTAACACACAATTCATACTTTGAATAAACATTACTGCTAGAAAATGCAATAAGTGTGCTGGAAAAGAAAGGAAATATTAAGTCCAACTAGAGTACTGTAATCCGTTATCAACTAATTGTTAATCAAGCACAACACAAACTCACTTTCAAGTTAATACATATTGTAGTACAGAATGAGGAATACACCAGAATACATTTAAGTTATATTTATTGCACCATAAACAGCTCAAGCCTCACGCGGCATGTGTCAATGTTGTTAAGTCAACAACAGTAATATCACAATAACACAGGCTAACTCTGGTGGACCATAACAGCCTCCATGCCCTGGCATATTAAAGAAGAAACCAACAAGTTTTGGTCAAAGTCGTCGTTCTCCACGAGTTTAATGCGAAGTGATGTGAACGAGGCGACAGCCGAGTGAATATCATATTGCATTCAAACGAGTTGGAGAATGACTTCTTTGACCAAAACGAGTTGCTTTCTGTATTTATCTCACCCCTGTACACACTAAAAGAATGGGCAACAAACAGGATGTAGACCATGGAGAACGGACTGCAATACTTGAAGGGGCATGGAGAACGAGATCCCAATGTTAAGCCTATGGACAATAATTCCAGGGGTGAGATAAAGCTACAGGGTAAGTATGAGCTCCCCACGAGCTAGGTAAGTAGCTGTCATGGTAAGTATGGGCAACCTCCAGCAACTACGACGGGTACCCCTCAGGCGACTACCACCATATATTGTCCACAAATCACACTTATAGACTATCAAACAGTATCATATCCATATCACATAGTTGTTTCATAAATATACATATAAGGTTGATTTTAATATCCTGTATAAATTGTGGGAAAGTATCATTAAGAATACACACTGGGAGAATATAAAACCAGTAGCATAGATACAGACACAGGATAGGATATTCAGCTGCCCCACCGTCATCACCTCAAACATACTTAAGAAGAAATTACTCCATCATGAATTTGGTTGACATAGCAAATAATATTCTGTGCATATTATTGAACAATATCTATTATTCTATATAGTCAAAAACACTTTTTGACACACTGGGTGTGGGAACAGTTGGGGGTGCACTAGTGTCCTTGGTAGGAGTTTGGAAGTTTACCAGGTATGCACACACTGTAAACATCTGTTCAATTACATCCTTCTGAGACAATCTCATTGTGCTGTCTAGCACATGAAAATTACGGATGCGTTGGATGATCCGCTCAATGTGAATCTGGGCCATGGCGATTTCCTCAGAATTCTGCACTTCAGGCTGTGACATTTGAGACCTATCACGACCTTTGAAGTAAGGGATGATCAATTTCACACCAAGCTTGCTCAATTCCTTTCCAACCCTGAAGCCTCGATCTGCCATTACCTCGCTACCATCTGGTAAGCCCTCCAGCATGCTGTTACTGTCAAGGGTGATGTGCTTGTCACTAGCCCGACTTCCATACGCAGCAGAGACAAAGTTTACTGTCAAATTTGGTGACAAACCAACCATAAACTTGATTGTGTCTCTGCTTTTGTGGTTTGAAAAGGTTTCTTTCCTTGCTTGGAGGTTGGATGAGCGCTCTGAAGTTAACTCTGTACAGTCGATCAACACCCTCAGGAACTTATAACTACGGTAACAAGGAGCAATGGTATCGGGATCATCAAGGTTCACCTTCATTTCAAACATATCTTTCAGTTCTACTGCCAGAAAGTTGACCCACGTTGTGACTATGCGCGATACCGAGGACTCACTCACACTCATCTCCCGTGCCAGATCAACATTAAATTTTCCCGTTCTCAACTTCACTAGGATGAGGAAGAACTCCTTTTGGAAGTCCAGCTTCCGGGTCGGACCGCATCTGGAGGTATGAGGGAAGGTGTTGTTTCCGCCAGTAGTTGCAGCGCCTCTCCAGTAGTTCAGCTTGCCATCTGATCTGCTGTACAGGAAATCACACAGCCCTGAAAGAATCAAATACAAAACTTAGGTAGTGACCCTGAACATACTCATTTATTCATTCATTTCAGTTGATTAAGGTGATGCATTGGACATACCTTGCAGACTACCTACCAAATGCCAATTAATTGTGTGAACAAATATACATAGAACACAATTAAATATTATAGAGATAATAAACCAACTCAATGTTCTTTTTACTTAATTTGAAAAATAGGTTTGAGACTACTCCCAAGTGCCATATGTATTGATATGCCTATCGCAAGCACTGATATATATCTTTCTAATATCACACTGTAAAATTCACCACATACCTTCAAAGCATCTATAATTGGGTAGCCCTGTGTAGAAGAGGAATCTCCAATCATTCCCCTTGATGTTGTCAATGGACAGCACTTGCGATTGTAGTTTTTCTTCAGTAGTGGCCATGCGAACAATTGTCTGGCGGAGTTCAGTCACTGTCGGAGATACCTTTTCTTTACATAGTGTGGTTTTCAGATAGTCATGGCCAGTCAGGTCCCACACAACATGATGTTCCTGGCCCTGTGATTGTGTACGGCGCCTCTTTTTGGGGGTGAGAGACCCAACTTCTGTTCCAGCAGATTGTGCCCTCTTGGTTGACCTTGGGGAAGGAACTGGTTTGGTGGGGAACAATGATGGCACATAACCAGGTGTGCCTAGCCTGGTTGTTGGCTTGCCTGTAATAAAAAATGAGAGAGTGGGAAGTTGGTGAGAATAACTCAATAACTCATGTGCAGGATAAGGAAATAATACATATAAACTGTACACCACAAAGCAACATTCATGTTGATATTTAAGTCACATAATATAAGTCCATATTTGCAACCTAATTCCATTGAGAAAATGTTGCTTGCTTGCTGCATCATAAGGAACTAACATTAAAAAATGTTACAGTAAACTTCTAAATAAACCCAAATATGTGATAAAAATAGGTTGAGATTTGTGTATTCAATGGCAAATGTAACAAGCTGACACTGGTTTAAAAAGTATAAAAAAAGTAAAAAAAATTGCTTATATCATTTCTAGACAGAGCATAATTAAATACTTGACAATATCAACAAAGAAGTAGCAAATTGAAAGAAAGCACAACCAGAGACAAAGAAATAAAGTTGGATAACAGGATGTTGTTTATTGCTTACTTAGATTCACAACGTTTCGGATGCTTGTTGATCCTTCATCAGGTATTATTCGCCGAGTCATCTGGCAACTTCCGGTTTCAAATACCCTCCGAATTCCCTTAACAACGGACATTTCCGCCATCTTGCTGGTGAATACAAAGCACTGTCAGAGTGTAAAATAGCGTAAAACTTTAATAATCTACCATATAATGTCTAATTTACACATGCATTAGTTGAAATAAGGTTATTTACATTATCCTGACATGATTTAAACGTGCCAACTCGAAGAAAATCGTTGTTTCAACGATTTGTTGACATCGTGTTCGGAGGCTAAACTGAAGCCATCACATAATGATTTGATCTAATACTGCCAGGGAGGTCTGGTCTTGTCAAAAGATTGACTTGAGGGTTACTTAACATAACCCCACATATCGAATAATATCAGAAATGAACGTTTGCATTCCCCATAGGCCTAGCACTGCATAAGTTCCTTGCCAAGATGGCCGTGGAGGGGGTTCGAAGCGCCACCTACTTCCAGGTTGACTCAGCGAATTATACATAGGTTTTTTTCTAAGGAGTCTGAACTCTACGCACACCTCCATAGGGAAGCACAGAGAGAGACAAGATGGAAAGAAATTTTCTCAACCAATTATACATAGGTAATTTGTTAGGTCATATCAATTTTTGAGTCGATGGGGAATGATAGCGGTGGGTTGCTAAGCAACCTGTACAGATACATCTTTGATAGTGATTCATTGTTGAATATGATTTCAATTTACATGGGTGATTTTTTAATATTTTTTAAGGCAAAAATCGTCGAAACAACCGTTTTTCTTCGAGCAGGCACGTTTAGATTATGTCTAAATAATGTAAATAATCCTATTTTAACATGTACTAAAGTCACAGGAATAGGTTGTTAAATATAGTTTATCACCATTTTAGACTCTGACAGCGCTTTGTATTCACCAGCAAGATGGCGGATCGATATGTTGTCAGGCGAATTTGCATAATTTGGAGGGTATTTTGAATCGGAAGTGTCCAGCCGGATCGGAGAATATGAACCTCATTGCATCAATAAACAACTTTTTCCAACAAAAAAAAACGGTAAAAGGCTCAAGGCGTTGGCAGGAGATATTCCTATGAAATAATATCTCACATACACGCCAATTTGTGTTGGCGATTCCAGATATCGCTGCCTTCACTCGCTTGGAGTGTCCCCTGTATAATGAAATGTTTGTTTCAATGCAAAATGTAGAGGAAAATAACCCTACCTGGAGACAAACGAGGTGTATCCATGACCTGTCTTGTTGGCCCTCCGCGCTGTGCTGTCTTGGCTGATGGTGCGTATCGTCCACGGTCCCTTGCTGATGGTGCGTATCGTCCACGGCCCCTTGTGTTCCTTGTTTTTCGTTACTTGGCGGGTTCTCATGCGTTGATGAATTTTGTCTCCACTACATGTGGTGCTCGTTCCTTCTGTTCACAGGCGTTAATGGGGAGACAGCGACTCGCGCGGGCATTTATGTAACTCGGAGTACTGCGGACGGGGTGAGGGTGGTGACAGTCCAGCAGGCACCCTCCCCAGCTGATAAGGTGACCGCTAGACTGGCGTCAGTCCCTGCATCCTACCCCTCCCTGTCTACCGCCACCGCCACCGCCACCGCCACCGCTACGGCCACCGCCACCGCTTGCTTCTAGGACGACTGCGTAGACTGGCTCCAGTCCCTGCATCAGTTACTAGAGAACTCGACCGGAAACGAACTCGACCCGTAGTTGTCAGGAGAACTCGACCCGTTTTGGAGAACTCGATTGGAGAACTCGACCGGTTTCAGATACTTATGGATGAGACATTTTCATATTCAAGTAAAGGCCTGATTAGTTAGTTTTTAGACAAATAAACCAGCGCATGTAGAAAATAAGTCCAGCTAGGTTTAGGGTTAGGGTTATGGTTGGGGATAGGTTTAGGGTTAGGGTTCGGGTTAGGGATAGGGTTAGGGTAAGGGATAGGGTTTGGGATATGGATAGGGTTAGGGTTAGGATTAGGGTTAAGGGGGGCATTGGATGCCTTGAGCCTTTTACCGTTTGAGCCTCCTGTCAGCGCGAAAACGTGGACGCCTTGAGCCTACCTCATTTTAGTTCCAATAAGCGGGTAATGGTTAGAAAAGGATAATTTTTATGATAGTTCTCTAGCAAAAAGGTGTTGGCATGTCATGTTATTTCATTTTATTTCTAAAATGAGCGAAGCTCGTTTATTAATATCATTATCTTATACACACCATACTAGACTTGCTCAAGTCTTTGGTTATGGACATTCAAAATTAAACGAAATTAAATTAAAGTATGTTGCAGTGTGGTTGCTCCAGGAATCAAATCTGTATCGAGGAGATAAGGGTTGGGGTAGGTGGAGGGGTACGGGGACTGGGGACAGTCTAGACCAGCTCCAGTCCCTTGCATCCTATGGCTACCCTCCTCGTTAGGATACAGGTTCATGGGCCAGTCAGAGAAGGATACTTACTTTAAAGGCATATCTTACAATTCAGGGTGGCGCCACCTGGTGATTTTCAAATATTCCCATTCATCCATTGAAATTGATAATTTGTGGCATATTCCAAACTCAAAATATTAAAATTTGAGTTTTGTCTAGTTTGACCTAATCCAATAGGTAAAATAGACCCTTTTTCATTTGCTTGATTTATATAGGAAATGTACTGAAAAATATGGTTTTCTTCATTTCTTTCAAAAACAAGGCCGGTGACCTATGATTTTCAAAACCTAGATAGGTAGTACTATATGTATACTATATTCTGTGAAAGTTGGAGGAAAATGACATGGGTTTTACTAAGTGAAAAACAACTTTTTAGAATTTCTATATATTCTAATATAAAATTATCATAATATTGATCTCTAAATCGAAATCTAGCACGGTGACCCCCGATTTTTAAGTCAGATATGTGCTCTACAATACTTAGAGATCATTGTATTCAATTTTCAGAAAAATGACATGGGTTTTAATTTTCACGCAAAATTGTCCGATATGCCTTTAACAAACTTTATTCTTATTGTGTTTAATCCTTTAATGAATGTTCATAATCAAGGACTTGAGCAAGTCTAGGGCCAGTCTAACACCATGCGTACAGTGAGTCGGGTACCGGGTTTCATTCAAGGGATGTGCGCCGCTATCAGTGGAATAAAGGGTACCTAGAATGGTTGAAGTATTTCGAGGACAGAGATGTCACTGATGTGCACCGCCAGTTAGTAACTAGACAAACGGTAGGTAAAATATTCACCCCCTCATCTCCATTGAGAACTATCGTAAAACTGGATGAGGTTTAATATTGGCCACCGTATTCCACGACTGGAGTTTGGCAAAGTGACTTCATGAGGCGAAGCCGAGTGAAGTCCGGAACCAAAACTTCAGGAGTTATTTATCCTATCCTATCTCCTCGATTTTGGAAGATTACGTGATAACAATTCTGTATGCCACTAGCGGCATATAAAACTCTGTATGCCAGTCAGCGTGGCATACGGAAACTCAATGTTAAGCCTATGGGACTTTTTTTTTTTTTTAAACGAGCAGCGCTCTCTTTTATTCAGTATCATGATTTAATTACACAGTTCATTCTCCCTGTTCAAAACTACCACGATGAACAATAGTATATCCTTCTAGCTACATGTGCACCCCTCCAACGCTGCACATTTTCCTCTGTAAGAAAAAAATCAACACATGAATAATGTCATTGCACTATAATCATTTGATAAGAACCTCACTCCCTTAGGGAACAATTCTGCTACGTCTGGCTGCTCAGGAATTTTTGTGGGGAAGACCTGATTCCCTTCTGGTATTTTACAAGTAGACAGACATTACAATACAGAAATATATGACATTACACATGAACAGCAAAAGAATGAGAAGAAATCATGGTATTGTAAATAGGACCAAAAAACCACCATAACCTCCATAGTGTGTAATCGACCTCCGGCCTAATCTCATCAGCATTTTACATTTGATTAACTACCATAGAAAGTTTGTTACAAGTTAGAGAAGCAATTTTAGTAGTCCAAGTTTGTGTTACCTGACTTTTCTTCATGTGGGTGACAAGTTTAGAGAAGTAATTTCAGTAGTCCAGGTTCATGTTACATGACTATTCTTCATGTGGAGAGGACTTTATATGAGGGGTAGGATAAATACCCCATACATCACCTAGGTGTTGTACGGATATAAATACGACACTCGGACGCGGGCCGCATTCGTAGAATATACAACTATAGGTATTTAATAATATAAGCCTATGGTATTTTATATCAGGGGTGGGATAAAACGCTGGTTTATACTGACTTGATAAGCGGGTATTTATTAGGTGTGAGACACGGGCCGGCGACTCAACGTGTGTGTGTTTAGCATCTTACACCTAACTGCTGAAATCACATCGGTCCGCCAACAGGACCTTGTTGCGTATCGCGCTGCACACGAGGGTTATAGTCTCCATATACAGTAGAACCCCTCTTCCGGGACACCCCGCTTAAGGGGGCACCCCGCTTAAGGGGACAATTTGCTCGGAACGGAAATTTTCCCCTCTATTAAGAGTTTATTTTAACCCCGCTTAAGGGGACACCCCGCTTAAGGGGACACCCCGCTTTAGGGGACAGTTTTTCGGTACAGAAATGCCTCAAAACCCCGCTTAAGGGGACAGTTTCGGGGGACATCTTGCAAAAAACACTGAAAATCCATGTTTATGGTGCCCGTCTGTAGACTAAGCATTCCCGGGCGGGCCCGGGCGGCCGGAGTGTGTTGTTTCAACAGTAATCCCTACATCTCTAGAGGCTCTGGGCGGCCCTCATTGAGTGGATATATCACAAATGATTTTCGCACCCGTTGAAGTTAGTGGGTAAGAGGCCCGCTTACAGGTTGTAAGGATGTCCGGATGTCTCGGCCCCCCTACAACACCTCGGCCGCATCGGCACCTCGGCCCCCCGCTTTCACACCTTCATGGGATAACCCTAACCCTCACCCTATCTTGGCTTCAAATTTGGTTTTCCCTGGGGAAGAAAAAACCCAGAAAACCATTCCACTAACCCTATCCATAAACCTTTCCCTATCACTAACCCAGCCCTAACCTATCCTTAACCCAGCCCTATCCACCTGAGACCTTATATAGTAATTTTCCATTTATTTGGTTATTAATGTGTTATTAATAAATCTTTTAACCTAATAACCAGCGTTTCCTTCATTTATGTAGGTATTCTCTATTGTATAACCATTGGCAGACTGAAAACCCCGCTTAAGGGGACACCCCGCTTAAGGGGACACTTTGCCCGGAACGGAGGGTGTCCCCTTAAGAGGGGTTTTACTGTATACACAAATACAGGTGTAGTTTGGCAACCGACCCCTGATACGATATAGGGGTTGGTCGGCTTAAATCACACACGGGATCAGTCGGGGTGCGCCTAGATCCAGGTAGTTTTGGTTTATATAGGTTTTAAAAAAAGAACTACTTATAAGGAAGTATTCATAGCTCAACAAATTGATAAGGGGTCCTAGCATTATGTTTATTGTATTTAAAGAATAAACACAAAAAGGAAATAACAAAATAGTAAATTGGCTTCGAGGTTAGCAAATAAAACACTCTCCAATCAGTACAAAAGGTCTAGCCGGAGAGTAACAGACATTTCCTGCCCTGTAGTATGGCCAATATTCACTAGATGGCATATCACAGGCTTAAAGGTCTAACTACTACACAGGTGGGAACCAGCCTTGGGTCAAGGCGGCCTCTGGATTTAACCCGACCAGAGCCAACTTTGTGTGGCTCTGGTTCCCAGTGACTGGTTTCAGATACAAGCGGCCGTATGCGCCGGGTATGTCCATACAAACTCTCTATGTGTTTTCTACGGACACTTTGTATTAGGTGGATAATAAACAGGTGTATCCGTTCAGCGCCGCCTAAGGGCCCGGCTCCTTCAAAAAGATGGAATCGTCGTACATGTTTTTATGGGCCTATAAAGACCGGTTAACCCTTTTTTTATGACTCTAAAGGCCCGGCTCCATCAAAGAGACGGATCCGTCGCGAGATACAACTAATGATATCTTATCATAACTGAAATATTTTTTTGAAAACAAACTTTGGTGAACTATCCGAACGCCACCTATCTGGATAAGTTGGATGATAACTGCAATATGGACTGGTTTCAGATAAAAGTGCATATATGTTCCTTAGAGTTGACTCTATGCAATATCCTCCAATACGCTCGGATATTACTACGCGTCAACTCCTCGGAGCATACGGCCGCTTGTATCTGACGCTAGTCAATATCGTGTATTTATGTTATCAGTGTTCAGGTGTCTCTGTAGTACAGAGAGGGCAATGTAGACTTGCTCAAGTCTTTGATTATGAACATTTACTAAATGATTAAACACAATAAGAATAAAATTCATCATAGTAGGCCTATGTATCTTTCTCTGACTGGCCCATGAATCAAAGACTTGTCCACTATGAACCAAATCTCCTGTTTATGGCCCCAATCCACTCCCTGTAACCCGATACTTCCTCCTACCCCTGCCCCTCCCCTCCTCCAGTTCCCTGGCCGCTAGTGTTGTTATAGCAATAAATTTCGCCTGCTCCTGACTATGTCTTGATTGAGATCAAAGTGAGAGGGTATCAATCTCCCAGCAGATATCCTGACCAGTAGCCAGGATATCTGTCTGGAGAGTGTTGGGAATGTTGGAGCTAAACAGCGCCAGAAATCTAACACCATTACCGACTGTACCAGTCCCTGTATCCCAACGAGGAGGGTAGCCATAGGCTGCAGGGACTGGAGCCAGTCCTGTATCCCAGCGAGGAGGGTAGCCATAGAATGCAGGGACTGGAGCCAGTCCTGTATCCCAGCGAGGAGGGTAGCCATAGGATGCAGGGACTGGAGCCAGTATCCCAGCGAGGAGGGTAGCCATAGGATGCAGGGACTGGAGCCAGTCCTGTATCCCAGCGAGGAGGGTAGCCATAGAATGCAGGGACTGGAGCCAGTCTAAGGGCACTGCTTTACCCACACAGACGCCTCGTCGTTGTCCAGTGTCTGCTGGCGTTGAAACAACACGGCCGTAGCCTAAAAAGAGTGTCTAGGGAGGGGGGGGGGGGTTCTTTTTTTTTTGGGGGGGGGGGGGGCTGTAATTAAGTTGATCCAAGGGCTGTGGGTAGAAACAAACTCGGCCCATTTTAAATCTTCTCAAGTGTCTCACCTTTGGATAGATACTATACTGAATAGTAAGTATGTTATCTTGGCTTCAAATTTTAAATTGAATGGAGGTGCTAAAGAAGTGAGTAATAATTGGGAAATTGGCTTCAAAAACAGACAGAAAACCATTCCCCTAACCCTATCCCTAACCCTTTCCCTAACCCTATCCCTGACCTTAACCTTAACCCTAACTTTAACCCTATCCTTAACCCTAACCTTAACCTATCCCTAACACGTCAGACCTTTCCTTCTATATGAACATATACTCCAATTGACTTCTCCAAAACGGGTCGATTTCTTCTGGCAACTACGCATTGAGTTCATGTCGGGTCGAGTTCTCCAGTTACCCTTTGGGATACCCCTTCATAAAGACGTACCGGACAATTTGGATTGAAAATTAAAACCCATGTCAATTTTTTTTAATTTAAAAAGATGATCTCCAAGTGTTGTGGAACACATGTCTAACTTAAAAATCAGGGGTCGCCGTGCTTGTCTAGGTTTTAAAAACCATAGGTCACCGTCCTTGTTTTTGCAAGAATTGAAGAAAACCATATTTTTCAGTACATATCCTATACAAATCAAGCAAATCTAAATTGGCGTATTTTACATATAAAGATTTGATAAACTGATAAACTGGACAAAATGTTTGTTTGATTTACTCATGTAGAATTAGAATGGATCCCAAGAAACCAGTTTTGACTGATATTTGACTTTTTTTTTTAATCACCGCTTCGTGATATCTGTAGCAGAAGACATTGAATGTCATGTAAACATAATATGAAATTGAGTAGGCTAATGTTTAGATTTTATCCTACCCTGTCACATGTTTTTAACTTCATATGTCACCAGTGGCATATACATATTCTATGGCATAACCTTGGCACACAGTTAATAATACAGTCAAGGGAATTGACAAAGGAAGCCGCTTGAAACCAGTGAATTAATCACTGACGGCATTTTCCTTTGATATTGTTATGACGATATTCTATAGATATTAAGGTAAAACTACTATGAAGCACCACTAATGAAAAGTGACATTAAAGCAAAGTTATCAACAACAAAAACAGTCACCATGTTAAGTCTATGTAGGTTTATATGCGGGTTAGGATAAATACAGCATACGGTATAGCTTGTGATCCATGGGTGCTGCCATGACGTCCCCCGAGTACCCTTGGACTTTGTGTTCTTCACGGATGTGGGTGAAAAAGTAGGTGTTCCTCACTAATGGAGGTGCTAAAGAAGTGAGTGATAATTGGGAAGTGTCACAACTCTAGCCTTGCTCACATTTATACAGCATATAAAGTGTTCCATGTGAAAGGAACCATGGTTAAACATGGAAAGGCAGTTGAACTTCGTAAGACCAAAGAGCCAGAATACAGGGTCCTGGTTTTTCAGACAGCGACATCTTTATTAGTTGCGATCGAAAAAGAGTGACCATTTGGGAGACCAAAAGAGTGATCATGACTGCAAACTGTTCCCGGTCGCTGTTGGGCTGTTATGATCACTGTTTGTCCTAGGCCCATTAAAAAAACAGAACAAGTCTTACATGTATATTGCTTAACAGAAAACTACGAAATTTGGGAATTAGATATAACAGACATGGATAATTCATCACAGTAAATATTGTGTCATTTGATACAGTGGAAGTGTATATTATTATATACCTATGTCCGAATGTCTATTAAATACTGCCCGCTGCTAGGGGTGCAGTAATAATAATGTTCGTGCCCGCTGTGACTGCGACTTTGTATGTCATCAAAATGGTGTTTTTTCACCAATTAGAGGTATATAATAATAAGCAAACATCCTTACTGTAGACGAAATGGTTCTCGTTCTATGTCAGTCGTCGATTTCATACTGCCTTCCGCCTTTGGCGTCAGGCAGTATGAAATCGACGACTGACCTCGAACAGGAACCGTTTCGTCCACAGTAAGAACGTTTCCTAATATTATTACATACATGTGGTAGTATATCCTACACATACTGCCCGCTCCTAACCATGTCGTATTTATACCCGTACGACACCTAGGTGACGTACGGGGTATGTATGTGGCGTACGGGGCATGTACGGCGGCAAAATCCAAATATTCCCCCAGTAGCAAAGTTAAAAATTCAATATTTTAAGGTATATAATAATAGAGAAACAGGCTGACTGTCTCCGTACGGATAAAATACGCGGTAAAATCGGCAATCAGATGAACCGATGCCGGAGGCATCGGTTCATCTGATTGCCGATTTTACCGCGTATTTTATCCGTACGGAGACAGTCAGCCTGTTTCTCTATAAAATGAAATATTCCAAAGAGTAGTATGATATTATCACACCAACTTAGGGTCGAGTACTGCAGTAGGATATAAACAAGGCAGAGCAGTGTCAGCAGTTGTCACTGGCTCTGGTGAAACGATTCTTATGAATGAAATAATCATTGGAAAATTATGGAATTTGGGATAAAGGCATGACATCCATGTATAGAATCCTCCACTGCAAATATCGTTTGATTTTGATAAGTTTTAGTATTCATATCGTGTGTCACCTTTTTCAAGACAATTTGAACTAGATCTATGTACATGGTCACAAAATGGTCACGATTCTAGAACACAAAACAGTGACCAAGACCTTTTACCCCTCAAAATGGTCACTGTTATTATGACCGATTGTCTCTGGAACCCGATACTCTCGAAACGGTCACTAAAACTGGTTACTATCAGTATCAGATATGGTCACGACTGAAAAACAGGCCCCATATTCTGCCCCCGACCACCTAGTGACTTTCTCATAAACTAATAAGAAAGAAACTGATGAGTGTTTGGTCTGTGTCCTCGTTCGCCATCGAGTTTGGAGTGCGAAGTAATATGAACGAGGCGACAGCCGAGTGAATATTCTGAACCACTCCAAACGAGATGGTGAACAGGGACTTGGACCAAGCACGAATATGTTTCTGATTTTATGTTAGCCTGAAAATATTCATCTCTTTATCACCTGTTGAGAACGAGTTCGTAATGCTAAGCCTATGGACGTTTATTCCAGGCTAAGATAACAATGGCTCTGTCACCCACTCCAGTCTGCGCTGCGTTTGCTCTGGTGACCAGTGTAATTGCAGATTAGTTCACAGTCAAACCATCAGGGCGGCGCTGCAGTAGAAACTTACGGTGGGGAATTCTTTGCGGCGACACTGTTTCATTTCCGGTCATGATGTCTGCTCTAAGTGTGGCCACCTCCGCTCCGCAAGTTTACAAAACCGAGTGGTGCTGATAATGTCACCATCTCCGGGCATGATGGTGGTCACTAAGAGGACTCTCTTTACGTTTGCTGTTGGCGTGGGGCTGGGATTTATGCTCACATACCTGGTGTTTTCCGCACGGGAGAAATCGGAGGCTCACCAACGCCTGTCCCCGAACCAAGTGTTCCTGCCCAACTCGCCGCACAGTAGCGGGGAAACGGACCACTTCGTCGGGCCTGACAAGGAGCAGGCCTGGGATGACTTCCACTCCGAGAACCATCACGGTAAGAACGGGTCCTAATGTGTGATTAACCTGCAGATCTATCGTCGTGAAGAGAAAGAGGTAGCATGCACTTCAGTCTCCAGCCCCGTCAGTTTTTGCTCAGTCCAGGTTTTTTTTTAAATTGTATGCTGAGTGAAAGTGAAAAGGGGCGGTGTCGGGACGTTTTGACAACTTCACTTTTAAATCTGGATTCGTAAGTAAAGAAAATATCATTATCAGTGACCACCACACACCACCACACCACTACACACCACCACACCACCACACACCACCACACCACCACACCACCACACCCCACCACACCACCACACACCACCACACCACCACACCACACACCACCACACCACCACACCCAACCACACCCCCACACCCCACCGGGGCGGAGCCACACCCTACAGTTGGAGGAAGGAATTTCAGTCTATGTCAAATTAAAATAGCACTGTCTTTTACAGCAAATTCATCAAATACAAGCCCCCAAAAAAAGAGGAGAACAGGATGCAATTACAGTATAGCATGAATAAAACTTTTTACTATAAAAAAAACCCCCAAAAAACACACCCCAAAACAAGAAGAGAAAAATACAAGCTAATACAATTACAAGGGGCTGTGACCCCCCCCCCCCCCCAAATCCTCCACACTTCACATGAAGGAACTTACGGAGATATTCTGCAGTTGTCGCTTTATAGTATAATGTATTTTAATCTGAAATTTGTTGATATTCTGGAGAATATAAAAAAAAATGAAACAAAAGGTTTTAAGTTTTAGTTATAGTTTACTTGCAACTTTCAAGTATATATATATATATATATATATCGGGTCTGCATTGTCACGGACAGTTGGATTCAGGTGAAGACACACTCGAGCTCGTCGGGAGATAATTAAATCCACATTCAGGTCACATCCTGTGCATTAACAAACGGGTGATCAGCATGCATACACCGAGGTAGCACATTGTTGTGTGATATCAAGAGACGTCACGAGTTTGAGTCTGAGTTTATTTATGCCACGCATTTTGTTGGCTCCATAATTTCACGAGTCGAAGGCGAGTGACATTACGGAGCCAACAAAATGTGTGGCATAAATAAGCTCAAACTCAAACGAGTAGCATCTAGATTTTATCCTACCCCGTTTCCATAATTTTTCAGTATCAGAAAGTAGTGGGATAAACAACACTTTATGTCACTACCCATGACATAAACAAATCCCATGTTAAGCCTATGGCGTTTTTTATCAGGGGTAGGATAAATAGACAATAATCGATGGTTTTGTGGACAAGCGGTCGTAAACCACGAGTGGTCGACGCGTAATAATACACGAGCGCTAGCGAGTGTATTACGAGGTCAACCGTGAGTGGTTTACAGAGCTGCCTGTCCACAAAACCATCGTTTGTTGCATTCATTATCCATCATTTCGAATAAATTAAACCCAGTAATTGTCATATTAAAGGGTATAGCAATAGGGACTATTTCTTTGCTCTATAGCACAAAGGGACTATTTTTCCCGTATACCATGGTTATGAGGTCGTATACCACAGGTTTGAATCCGTATATCACAGTTATGGTATCTGACAGGTTTTATACAATGGGTCGTGGTTTACTGAGTCCCCATACATTTTCAATTTGGGCTTTGTATACGATGAATGATAAAGCCTATATCACATCGGTGTATGGACGATATGGCGAACACACCTAGATGATATGGCGAACTCACCTAGATGATATGGCACACTTTTTATTTCTATATTCTGCTGAATATCTACACTATTTTTATCAGGAGAATTATCACATCAACAGGACGATTCTTCCTGGCTAATTTATTGAGAGAATCAATGAGAAATCTTTTCGATTTTTTTTTTCAGAGATGGCAATTTTCCTCTTTTCCTAGGAAATCCTTTGTTTTCATTTTCGTATATTTTCTTGTGTAAAACAAAGAAAGAAATTGGGACTCATTCACATTAATAAACAATGGTTCAAACCTCCCTGTACACTCCAACTCCATTCCATCTCTTCGTTTTCCATGTTTTCTCAGTCTGCCTGAAGCAGTAAACTCCACATGTAAATTATTTCCCCAACTGACTTTCCTGATACACTGAGGCCATACATGCCCCCTTCACCCCCAGCATTACTGCTATATCAAAGGCCAATCCTTCTCATACCATGTCTATGTGGTGTGGGAAGTAAAAGAACTCTCACCTCTGTAAATGTGTAGGGGTGAGATTTCCACCTAAATTCATTTCATAGATTCGATCACCACCCTAGTGGTGTAACAGAACCTTGAGAAAGTCTGGTGAGAACCTGCAATGGTTAACTGGACGTTAAATCAAACCACACAAACAAAAAACATAGGGATGCCAGTTTTCGATGTCTCCATTGAAATTCATGTTTTCATTTTCAGAATTAAATAATTCCTCTTGTAATATCAACATACCAGCTGCTAAATTACCAAATTCAGGCGCCACCCATGATCCTCCACTGAACACTGACCCATGTAAAACTTGAGCTTTCCCTGGAATCCCCATTGTGATCCATGTGTAATTCGTAAACCCTATATTGCAATGAAAACTATTTCAATGTGTTTTTTTTCTGGCCCCAACTGGTAACCCCGCTTCCTGGCGATCCTATGAATAGGCCTTTTTCCGTAGGCCGGTGTCGCACTCTATCTCCCTAGTTACGCCACGGCTGAAGCCAAACATTCACTTCGCAACATATTCTTTAGCATTGGATCTATCAGTATATGAGCGTAATACGATCATAAGACCCATGTATCTCATTTCCAGAGAAATAACAATGATTTCATGGTATTCTATGGTATTCCAGCTACAATTTGATGTATCATACATGCATATCACTTCAATGATACTTTAGATATACCTTAGATAACACAGGGACACCAACACTGCATACACACTAATACATTGGCAGGTTTTTCTTTAATATGCTTATCTTTTTCCAAGTTAAAACCAAGATTATTATCAACTATAAAGTTTAGACAGACCAGACTCGTTAATACAATGCCCAAGTTTGCTCCAACAATTTAATCTGTCAAAAAACAACACTCCTGTAATCACACCCACCGTTCACACTTTAGGTGTGATTGCTGTGTTCTCTATACACATATGGCCGGACCTAGCAGTGCTTGTCCGAGCGGCCGCGTAACTAGGCAGTGGGCCGTTAGGCGGTGCTGAACGGCAACACCTGTATTGGAACGAATCGGTGAGAGAAAAACAATTGGTTATTTTTGATCTTCTCTAGAACTCTGGCTTCCTATGATATCACCCTTCTGATGCCTTTCGATGCACTGCGATATGGGCGATCTACATCGTAGTGCATCCGGAAGTTTCTTGTTTTATCCGGAGGTTTCTTGTTCGACCATTTAATCAGTGTTGACACGTTTCTGATATGCAAAATTTAGATAGCGATTTGTATGGGAGATCAAGGCGATAGCTGATTAGGAAGCAGGTTCCTGATATCGCAATAGTTTATTACATTTTGAATTATGTCGGCCCAACACCTGTCACAAGCACCCTTTAGTCTCAGTCAGAATGATGTACGAGGGTAGTGTAAATAGTGTTAGAGATTCGTTCAGACAATGTTCTCCTCTAGTTACACGTAGTACAACGCTGTGTCCGTTTTCACTCCCTACACACGTTGTACTTAGGGACATAGACAAACTTTGAGATTCTTTGCGAACCAAACTGGTTCGCACAATAACGTTTATAAAGGAAGTGGCATGAAATAAAAAACAGTTGAATTCAACAACTTACATCACAATCTTCAGTCTCACACCATGTGAGCATCAGAAGTTATCTTTTTCTTGATCAAATCCTCTTTTAAATCCCTGAATCGGGAGCCCTTCAGTCAACCATCCGCCTATTTTAATCCTTGAATTTTGAATTGAGCTGGTTACCAGCGATCATATCAGTCTAAAGTCTAACTCTGGTGAGGAACGAACAGAGTCGCACTACGTCTGACTAGTTCTCCTCCTGATTGAACCGAATGCTAGTCAACTCGTGCCTTAGTCAACTCGTGCCTTAGTCAATTCGGGTTTTTCGTCCTTTTTCTGATCAACTCGTCCTTTTTCATTAAACATGGAGTAATCCTGGATGTATATACATCAAAATGTTCGGAAACATGCGCTGAACACAAAATGAAGCTTTTATTCATGCATACTAAGTATTAGCGCGTACCGTTAGCTAGAAGTTGCCGCGAAATTTATGAAATGAAATTGGAATGTACTCATATGTTTATGAAATGAAAATGGAATGTACTAATACTAATATCAAATTCAGGTAAACAATTGCTATCTAACATCATATAGTTGTTATCTATTATATAATTCAGTTCTATATAGGTGTAAGACAATTGGAAAACAAAAAGGACGAGTTGACTAGGGAAAAGGACGAGTTGACCAAAAAAGCACAAGTTGACTAAGGGACGAGTTGACTAAGGGACGAGTTGACCAGTCACCATTGAACCCCGTCCCAAACTGGACAGGGTGCCCCTTAATACAGGTGTTGCCGTTCAACGCCACCTTACGGCCCAATGCCTAGATACGCGGCCACTCGGACAAACACTGCGAGTCCAGCGGTATTCATATAGAGACATACAGCAATCACACCTAAAGTGTGAACTGTGGGTGTGATTGGAGGAGTGTTGTTTTTTGGCAGATTAAATTGTTGGAACAAACAAGGGTATTGTACCAATGAGTATGGGCTGTCTCAACTTCGTAGTTGATAATTATCTTGGTATAAACATGGAAAAAGATAAGCATATAATAGCTAGGCCTGCCAATGTATTATTGTGTATTCAGTTTAGGTGTCCCTGTGTTATCTACGCTATATCTAAAGCATCATTAAGGTGATATACATGTATGATACATCAAATTGTAGCTGGAATACCATAGAATACAATGCAATCACTCTTATTTCCCTGGAAATAATGTACACAGGTATTATGAACGTATTACGCTCATACACTCAGTGGTCCCATGATAAAGTATACGTTTCTAGGTGAATGCTTGGCTTCAGCTGTGGCGTAACTAAGCAGACAAGGTGCGACACCGGCCTACGGAAAAAGGCCTATTTCCCTGGAGGGTGGCTACTGGTGTAGTTACTGCAGAACTCGATCTGAAACGAACGTAGTTATTAGAAGAACTTGACCCTTTTTGGAGAAGTCGTTTGGAGAACTCAACCTGTTTCTGCTACGTATGGATAAGACAGTTTCATATAGAAGTAAAGGTCTGACTAGTTAGTTTTAAGACAAATTCACCAATGGATATAGAAAATAATACCAGTTATGTTTAGGTGTAGGGTTAACGTTAGGGATATGGTTAGGGTTAGGGATAGGAAGGGTTTTCTGTTTGTTTTCTTCCCACAGTGAGGACCAAATTTGAATCCAAGATAACATACTTACTACTCTGTATGGTATTTATCCACAGTTGTAATGAGTTACTTGAGTTTGGAAGATTTAAAACAGGTTGAGTTCGTTACAGGTTGAGTTCTTACACGGGTCGAGTTCGTTATGGGTCCTTTTTTTTACAGGTCGTGTTTTTCACGGGTCAAGTTCCTAACAAGTTGTGTTTTTCACGGGTCGAGTTCGTTACAGGTTGAGTTCGTTACAGGTTGTGTTTTTCACGGGTCGAGTTTGTTACAGGTTGAGTTCGTTACAGGTCATGTTTTTCACGGGTCGAGTTTGTTACAGGTTGAGTTCGTTACAGGTCGTGTTTTTCACGGGTCGAGTTCAGTGCAGGTCGAGTTCGTTACAGGTCGAGTTTTCACGGGTCGAGTTCTCCAGTATTGGCTGGTGGAGGGGCCGCCACTCGGTGAAGCAGATTCCTGTTAGCCTCTCGTTCTACTCCACTGAATAGGCTTGAAAATTAAAACCCATGTCATTTTCCTGAAATTTGAATATGATGATCTCCAATTGGTCTAGTACACATATATAACTTAAGAATTGGGGGTCACCGCACTAGCTTTTGATTTAGAGATCAATATTATGACAATTTTATAAAAGAATATATAGAAATTCTAAAAAGTTGCATTTCACATAGTAAAACCTCTCCCCAAACTTCCAGGTAGTATAGTAGATGTATAGTATTACACATTTAAGTTTTGATAAACATAGGTCACCATCCTTGTTTTTGAATAAAATGAAGAAAAACTAATTTTTCAGTACATTTCCTATGTAAATCTAGCAAATCTAAATTGGCGTATTTTACTTATTAAAATTGGATAAACTTGAAAAACATTAGATTTTCTCGTCTGGAATTAGCGTGAATCCTAAGAAAACAATTTTGACTTATAATTGACAATATTTAAAAATCACCAGGTGGCGCCTGTGTGAATTGTCCGATATGCCTTTAATATATTATTGTTGATATGAGAGTATATATTCTGACCGGCGGGAGGCTAACGTTATAACACATTTTGATCAATACGGGACCTGCTTGAACTAATACGCATATCCGTATGTGACTGCCAGGTGCAGTTCGACTCAGGTGTTCAGCTGTGCAAATATCAATAAAACCTTTTCTGACATTTTTATTATTCTCAACATAAATTGTAACTATGCGCATAGAACCCGTGCACAAATAGATGTCAATATTATCAGTTATTAAAGTGAGGGAGATGTCAATGGTGCTTCTGCCTCCAGTGAGTGTGTCCTGGATGGCCACTGTATGAGGGCGCTGGTGGACTGGGGGTAGACGTGTTCAAGTCCTGATTATGAATATCAATATATTCGGATTTATTTATGTATACAGCATGGTGTAAATGATACTCAAATTGAGGGATAATCCACAACAAATTTGAGTGGTTTTTTGGGGGGTTGTAGTACATCGAAATGTAAATAATACTAAAGGCCGACTTTTCCGATATTTATCTATAGATACGTCGACGTTTACGATATACATTGCGTGTTTCTGTGATGTTTAAGCATGCGAAATGTCCGTATTTCGCGCCTGTGCATCAATATAATAGATATTTCGACACATATATATTTCATCAATGTGATAGATAAAGAATAAAAACGTCTAGCCACAGTTCCACGTTCTCAGCTGAATACTTAGTAGAAACCAAACGAGAGTTAGCCTTGTCAATGTTTATGCTACGATGGGCAGGTTGTGTATTACTACACGAGGCATTAGCCGAATGTAGTGAGTAGCAAAATTTTGAACTTGTACTCTCTGCCCATGGAGTATTTAGAAAAATATATATTCATTGGGGGATTATGTCACAAATTGTGGCCAATAAGCGAATGTGAGGGGTGAGATAAATTCAGAAACTTTTTCAAATTTATGTTATCCATTTAAACTCTCCTAGGGCACTACTTTTCTCGCCTTAACCATTCAAGTGGCGTCGCCTTGTGGATTACCACGCTATTCAAACTTGATGGGATACGAGCTCTAACCGTAAACTTTCATAGGTTTCCTCTATAGTATCCAAGGAGGGGTATACATGGGACACAGGGACTGAAAGGTCTGCTGGGATGGACAGCAATTATCAATCTGTTCACCCTCTTGGTCGCCTCGCCTCCTTGTGGTGCAGACTGGATATGCTTGCACGCAAGCATAACAAAAGCGACCAGGGTTGGGAGTTAGCTCAGTGGTAAAGAGCATGGGACTTTGTTGATTCGAGTCCCACTGCAGCCATTTTTCTCCTTCACCCTCAGCAGTGGTTGATTTACTGCTATATCAAAGGCCAATCCTTCTCATACCATGTCTATGTGGTGTGGGAAGTAAAAGAACTCTCAACTCGGTAAATGTGTAGGGGTGAGATTTCTGTCTGAATTCATCACATAGATTTGATCACCACCCTTGTGGTGTAAAAGAACCTTGAGAAAGTCTGGAAAGGACCTATAATGGTTGACTGGACATTAAATCAAACCAAACAAACCAAAGGGACTGAAGCCAGTCTAGCCTGTGGTGGGAGGCTGGTCGATGGTGCCTGGACCAGGTCAATACGATAACATCACTCGTGAAGTGAAGCCTGAGGGTCTCGTGGATGGCGTGGGAGAGGACACTCGATGTTGTGGTATCTACATATTATCTCATCCCTGGTATTTTCACCCATAGACTCAACATTGGGAACTTGTACTCAATGGTTATGGAATATTGTACAAAAATACTCAATGGGAGATGATGTGACTAATGTTAGCCAATTAGTGAGTTATTGTGGTGAGATTAACTAATCATATCAATACGCGACCGAACCACACATTCGTTTGTCCTTGCCATTCATTGACGACGGGAACAAGAATGTCGATGTCTTATAGGGCACATAGCTATTGTGTTATGGAGGCAGCCATCGTGCCCACCAACGCCTAACAAATACCAGGTGGCAGGTCTAGTTATCATTGGATTTTAACATATTGTAAAGTCTTGGGCCCGACTTGTGTAAGGAGTAGACCTTAAGAGAAGAGGAAGTCAGAACTCAACACAGAAGTACAATGTACTACTCTGAGTCACAACCTGAGACTATTCAGTTTAAGTAAGCATTAGTTTGTAAATGGTAACTAAGGGGAAAAAATTACAATATAAAGATATTGCATCTTTTCTCAGCAACTCTCCATTATCTATATTCTGCCTACCATGACATTGTTTGACATATTGCAGATTTCACAAAAGAGGTCTTTTCACTACTTTCTATTTTGATAACGAAATAGTCCATTTTGACTTCTGCTGTGAGTACAACAACTGTTAAGGTATCAGAATAATTATTTAAAAAAGTCTCTTCGTGATTAAACTAACTGGGTTTTCATTTTGCTTCCATATGGAATTCTTTGGAATCTTCACTTGTATTCTGGAAGTCAAATATTTTAACTTAAGAAACTAAGGAAATACGTCAAATATGAAAATAAATAAATTATCTCAATAAATTCAAAATATATATGACAATAAAGCCCATAATCTTTGGTTTAATATGGTACCTTTTGCAAATCTGTATCGTTTTTACAGACTAAGTTTATATACAATATTTTGTATATCAATTTAAAATAATAACTAGTTTTTAGTCGTCAATATGGTTGGTTTCACAGCCTATCATGCTAGTAATGCCAGATTCTGGTCGGGTTAACCCTATAAGACACCGAAATTTGTTCCCGATTCATCCCGACCATCGGTGCGGTGAGAGTCGGTAATAAATTTTCGGTGTCTTATACCTATTATACCGACATGTAGACTCTTCCCGATCACACCTCCTCCTTTTATTACCTCGTAAAACGAGATCAAAGAGAGCAGGCGGGAGCCAGGCCTGGCTGGGCGGGTGATAGGTCTATATAGTAATAATGCAAAGTCTAGTAATGTCTGTTCTATTTAAAATATCAGAAAACGGATTTCAGATCTATAATCGCCTCTGTCTCCCCTACAAATCGGTATGAAATACTCGGGTATAGAACGAGGGGATTCATAGCATCACTATATAAGCGGCATACTCAGAATCGGGAACAGTCGGTGAAAGTGCGTACATCGAAATCTTAAGGTCGGGGAGAGTCGGTTATATCTGACATGGTAGTAATGACCGACGCGTCGGGAAAAGCAATAAAATCGGGTCGGTGAAGTGCGTACATCGACCCGATTGACGCAGATTGTCACAGACCCGACGGATCCGTCGGGCAAAGGTAGAATCGGCGACAGCGGTCGGGTCGGTGTCTTCTAGGCTTTAGGTTTGACTAGGTCGGGGAAGGGTATACAGCGACATAAAGTTTCTGACCGACCCGTGTGATCTGGAACAGTTGGCGTGCCGCTGTCTTGTAGGCTGTTAACAGATACAATGCCCAGTCTGTTGTACTATACGTGTATTACTGGAGGGAGTGCATGCCGTGTGGTTTCAGCGTAAACTCTACAGTCTGTATGGTGTGGGGGAAGATGCCACGTAGTGTGGGACTCTACACACTGCCAAGGTTTTAGGGGGATATATGGAAATCTATCCATAACTTTCTTATTCCTCAGTGGGTTTTGAAAATCGAAACGCATTTCAATGTATTAATATTTTCATCAACAATACATCCCATCTTCATCCTGATATTATTTATTTGTTTTGTTTATGCCCCAGTCACACTGGCGTAAAATTCGGCGTTTATTCTACGTATTTGAATTGTTGGAGACCACGTATTAGCTACGGATTTGGAACGGATTTGTTTGCTTTTCTTTAACGTTTTAGTACGCTTCTCAACGTTCATCAACGTTTATCAACGCTTATCTACGCTTCTGTACACATTGTGGCGTTTTTCGGCGCATTCTGACTTTCCTTTACGCATCTCCGCGTATTGCGACGTTCTGCGGCGTATTTTTCGATTCCAAAATGCGTAGAAGAACGTAGACGTGCGTACACGGAAAAACGCCATTTTTTACGCCAGTGTGACTGGGGCATTGAGAATATTTGTTATTGTAGTTTTAATTCACAGTCTTACATCAAAGTATCTGAGGAACACGTTTAAGAGGCAATCCTAGAATTACTCCATGGTAAGTCTAATAGAACATATTGCACATTGAACTACCCAAACGAACGAACTCCAAGCTACTGTGGCAGAGTATACCGCTATCCGATAGACCTTAATGCCCCAGTCACACTGGCGTATATTTTGGCGTTTCTTCTACGTATTGGAATTGGTGGGGACCACGTATTAGCTACGGATTTGGAACATATCTGTCTGCTTTGCTTTATGCTCAAGTCACATTGCGCTGATCCACTTGAGATTGATTTGGTCACCGACCGATCCGCTCGCAGTTGCCGATAGCGGAGCTGTAGTGGCGCTAGAGTCCCGATCCCCCCGACAGTCGGTGCTCAAACTCTCAGCGGTGCTCCATACCGGAGATTGAGAGCCGATCCACTGGGGACTGGGAATAACCCGGTCTCCAGCCAGTTGCCGAAGTGGAGCAGCAGCGCCGACCGAGGTAAGATCAAGGGAAGAACCAAGGGCAAGAACTATCGGAGAACGGGAGGAGATAGGGTTAAGATTGCTCGGCGACCATCAATCTCCAGTGGATCGGTGCAATGATACACGGTCTTTATTCCCCTGCATGTTGTAAGGGGGTGTCCCTTTGGCTGGCATGAATCAGATGCCGTCGGCTCACTGCCAATCTTATAATGTACAAACCCACAGAGGACTTCAAAGGCCATCACTGTATGGCAGCCATGTAGGCTACATTTGTAAGCATCTATTCATTAGGTTTTATGGCCGACCGCCTGTGACACTGCCGTTTGCCAACCGCTGATGAGTGTGGTGCCTGCTCCACTATACCGACCGATACAAGTTCCTGGCAAAAGGCAGCTCTGCAGTCGGTGTGAAGGTCCAGAGTGATGCTCTTTTGTGGTCATGCCTTCGGCTCATTGGGACACTCCCTTAAGTTGGGTGCATTTCTAAAAGAATTTCCTTGACTTTTAAAAATTTGGTTTCATTGCTTTTTCAGTTCACTTGTTGTGCAGTGCTCCTTTAGCTGAGGGGGTCTTCCATTGGAATGGTCATAAATCTGATACTATCGGGCACCTGCCAAACAAATTTGAATAGTGTACAAACTAGGTCTGTTCAATGACACCCAACAAAAGCTAATTCATCCTTCTCATACCTTGTTCATGTGGTGTGGGAAGTAAAATAACTCACCTTGGTAAATGTGTAGGGGTGAGATTCTACCTACATTCATCTCATAGATTCGGTCAAACCCAAAAGTAAGTCTAATTGAACAAATTTGGCGTAATTCTTCCCTTCCCAACAAACAAACAATTTTTATGGAGAGTCTGTTAGACTGATGTGCAGCTGCAGCAATTGAGCGTTTTACTGAGGCCATGTGAATGCGTAATTCACCCAATTGGAACTGGATTACCATAGAATACGATGCCGTCACTGGTCTTTTTAAAGATCTATACAAGTACAGTAGAACCCCTCCGAACGGACACCCTGCGTAAGCGGACCCCGCGTTAACGGACACCTTTGGTCGAAACGGTTCCCTATATTAGATGTTTATTTTAACCCCGTGTAAGCGGTCGCCCCGCGTAAGCGGACACCCCGCCTAAGCGGACACCCCGCCTAAGCGGACACCCCGCCTAAGCGGACACCCCGCCTAAGCGGCACTTTGGCCTGGAACGGAAGCTGTCCGCTTACGCGGGGTTCTACCTCATTATTATTAACGTATAACGCTCAGACACCCAGTCCTACAATGCTAAAGAATACGTTGCCATGAAGTTGTTTGACCAACTCTGTTGCGTATCTATGAAGCCAGCCTCAGTTTAGACCTCGTTGAAAAAGGGCAATTACACAAAGCTAATTGTCCTAGTGACAGTTTCAGTAGTCAGGTCGGGCCTTGTAAACTGTGGTGACCTTGTGGGGCACATTTGGCCATAGGCAGCACAATCCGTGACTAGCATTGATGACCCATTTGTAGTCCTGCAGCGCGTGGGACCCAACAGGTCCACTCACTGATAACCGGAAGCGCTACATGCCGGGAACAAGCCGAGGGACGCTGTCGGCCCGCGGCGTCTCCTCGGGTCACGTGACGTTCTCACACGACGTGAAATCTCCCCCCGCAGGCGCCTCCCAGCACTCTCCTAGCAGAGCTGAAATCGCTGCTGATAGACTGTAGGTTCAGAAAGAGAGTGGTTGAAGGCATATCCTACAATCCGCAGTGGCGCCGCCTGGTGATTTTTAGATAACGTCAAATATTAGTCAAAGCTGATAGTTTTGGGATTCATTCAAATTATGCATGAGTATATTCAACAATTTGTCACGTTTATCCAATTTTGATAGGTAAAATAGGCCAATTTACATGTGTCTGATTTACATTAAAAAAATGTACTGAAAAATATTGTTTTCCTCGATTCTTTCAAAAACAAGGACGGTGACCTATGATTGTTAAAACCTAAATAAGAAGTACTATATATATGTACTATATTCTGTAAAAGTTTGAAGAAAATGACATGGGTTTTACTATGTGAAAAAATCCCTTTTAGAATTTCTCTATATCCTTATATAAAATTAACATAATATCGATCTGTAAATCAAGAACTAGCACGGTGACCCCCAATTTTTAAGTTAGATATGTGTTCCACAACAGGTCTTGGAGATCATCATATTAAATTTTTAGGGAACTGACATGGGTTTTAATTTTCGAGCCAAATTGTCCGATATGCCTTTAATTCTGTGTGGCGGAATGCGATAGTTTATATCTACATAAATTACATACATTTTTCCTTGATGGCATAGCGACGTTTATTTCATTGTATTCATGTTACAGTCTTCGGTTGTTTTTCATTCGGTTTTCTTGACATTTTTCACCATTAACGCTCTTGCTTGTAACATAGTTCTTGCTTGAGTCTTTTTGCTGTTATTATCGTTTCTGTGGGCCATGTTGCCACAGGAAGTAATGATACCAGAGACAATGAACTCCGGAATCCACTGAAATTCTGCGGTGCTAACTTATGTTTGGAGCTGTTGCCCATTTTTGGCGCAGAATTGCATTCTGGACTCGTGGGATTGGAAGTGATACACTCAGAGATGTCAGTTTTCCACTTTTCCGTGGAAATCCACTTTTCCGTGAAAATCTACTTTTCCATATTCAGTATCATGTAATAACGTGTCCTTGTATCAAACAAAGATGATATTGATTTAGCCTCAGTTACGCCAATAAAACAGTGGTATGAAACTCCCGAAAGACCCTCAGCCCCATGGCATGGCCGACAGGGACATATTATCCAATTTTTCCTAGTCTCTCTGTGGCAGAAAAATCTACATGAAAAAATATTTCCACTTTTTTCCCTGACTGCAACTGACATCCCTGTACACTAGGGGGATTCATAGTGTTTTGCAAATTATCTCACCCCGGTATTATTCTCCATAGGCTTAACATTAGGAACTCATACTCCACGGCTGTGAGGTTCGTGAATCCAATAATCAATGGCTAATTTAGTGATTCATTTTATCAATAAATAATGTTATACGGGGTGAGATAAAATCAGAAACCCACTCGAAGAAAATAACTTGGTCTGTACTCCACCTCGTTTGACTGCAGAGCTGTTCACTCAGCTTCGGTTCGTGAATTACTCTGCAGTCAAACTCGGTGGAGTACGGACCAAGCTATTTTCATCTCGTGGGTTTCCTTCTAAAAACTTGACGATGGCAGCAAAATGTTTTTCATGACATCAAAGGAAATGTCCCGCTGTCACTCTCCTAGCATAGATTCTGCGCTCCACTTCCTGTGGCCGCTTGTATCTCTGCCCCTACCTGCCCTTTTGAGGCAAACTATGCCCCATACGTCAGTTTTTCATATATCCTAAATTCTGAACAATTTGAGAAGTAATTTGTGTTTTACTTGTAAATAGAGATGCATATTTTTGTATGGTAAATAACATACACTCATTTCTGTATTTGTTATGTCAAGCCAGACATAGTCCTAGGGATTACTTTCATCAGTGGATAAAACCTCATGTGCAGGGTTTTGTTTGTCAACATAACACATGTGCTCATTTGAAAGGGCAGCCTAATCAACTGTGGATTCACATTACAAAGTGGTTCATAGCTGAAAAAGAAACAGCTGGATTGTCTATGAAGCTCATTTAAAAATTACAGTATTTCCCAACTCATAATATATGAGTTGTTTGAGTTTCATAACTTTTGACAGTTACTCTGTTTTGAACCAGAAATGTTGGCTGTTTCTCCTGTCTTTAGTGGATACCCGGGGAACTAGCGTTGGGTTGAGGCAGAGATTAGTAAGTCCTAGTGACACGAAAGATCTGCTGGGAGAGTGTCCCGCTGTGAAGTCGGCAGTGGTAGAGTTAAGGTCATGCTCCATTGCACCGATTCACTGGAGATGATGGTCGCCGAGCAATCTTAACCCTATCTCCTCCCGGGGGTGGGGAGTTAGCTCAGTGGTTAGGGCACTGGACTTGTAATCCAAAGGTTGTAGGACCTTGTGGGTTCGAATCCCACTGCAGCCACTCTTCTTCATTCCCAGCAGTGGTAGATTTACTGGTACATCAAAGGCCAATCCTTCTCATACCATGTCTATGTGGTGTGGAAAGTAAAAGAACTCTCACCTCGGTAAATGTGTAGGGGTGAGATTTCTACCTGACTTCATTACATAGATTCGATCACCACCAATGTGGTGTAAAAGAACCTTGAGTAAGTCTGGTGAGAACCTCTAATGGTTAACTGGACGTTAAATCAAACCAACCAACCAACTATCTCCTCCCGTTCCCCGATAGTTCTTGCCCCTTGGTTCTTCCCTTGATCTTACCTCGGTCGGCGCTGCTGCTCCACTTCGGCGACTGGCTGGAGACGGGGTTTTTCCCAGTCCCCAGTGGATCGGCTCTCAATCTCCGGTATGGAGCACCGCTGAGAGTTTGAGCACCGACTGTCGGGGGGATCGGGACTTTAACACCACTATAGCTCCACTATGGACGACTGGGAGCCCATCGGTCGGTGACCAAATCAATCTCCAGTGGATCGGCGCAATGGAGCACAGCCTTTAATCAGCTGGTCTTCTGCGGGTGTAGCTGATGTCAACAAGGAAAATGTTATATAATACTAGCGACAAAGCCCTGTTCACCTCCTGTCAGGGGTCTGTTTAATTATCTAGGCTCGTATATGAAGACCCTTTTCTGTAACTCGTACAAGGTTTAGGGTTTGATAAAATTAAAATCTGTTCGCCAAGGCAGTCTTAACCGTCCATATGATTGTCCATAAGTGTTGAATAAAGTTGACCCACATCGTCCCTGGGTCTCTGTGACATCCAGAAAAGGGTCTAGATATGTACGAGCCTAGATTATTAAACAGGTCCCAGGTCCGACCAGTCCAGATACAATCAATTATCCTACCCCTAATATAAAATGCCATAGGCTTAACATTTAACTCAGTGTATTTGACGGAGCGTTGAATAAAGTGTCATTTATGCACCGAGGTGAATAAAAAAACGGACCAATCAGAGACAAGGTAACGAAAGTAGATCCGGCAGCATTGATAAACGCGGCCATCCTCCGATGAGTGTCAACACGCTACTAACATGGATAATTACTAACTTTTTCTGTATATCGGTGAGATGGGGTAGGATAAATACAAAACCGAACTCGAGTTGGCCTTGTCAATGTCTATGCCACTCTGGTCAGGTCTGCTACTCACTAAACTCGGCTAACGCCTCGTGTAGTAATACACGACTGTGAGGCAGGCTGCAGGCTGCATCCTCCCCACGTGCCTCCTACACGTTCAACGTATATCATGAGTTGGGAAATACTGTAATGTGTAAGCAGGGAACTCAGAATCAATGCTTACGTATAATCTTGAACGCAGATAGCTATATTAGCATAGAAGACTTGCATAGGCGGGCATTTATGCCATTATTGTCGAATAGGCGCTTGGCTCACATGAATAATTTCATGTACCTAAGGGCCCATGATGAACAGTTTGTGGACCTAAGTGCAAGAGTAACCAGGCAATATGCTGCATCGGTATTAAGAACAGTACTTATATAGAAGTACACTAACTATGTCTCTATATATGATGCCTATGTCATATAGAAAATAGTTCCGATAACATGCAGAATATAGATCTGAGAGCATGTTGAGTATGCCCCTTCCTATCATCCCATGTTACTCAGGAAATAGTACCACTGATATATGGATTATGTTGCTCATATTAACCCTGTATCATAGAGAATACAGTTTTAATCACAAGATGATTGTATTACACGTAATTATATAGAACGTCCTGACCATGCTGTACAATTCACAGAATGAGATGCTAATTTACCGTTTGTACGGACCGAGGCATTTATGCCGAGTTCCCTACAAACGGTAAATTATCATCGAGTTCTGTACGGGTTCAATTCCATGGAACCAATTACCAGTGATTGTAAGACAAAATCCAATTTAAAAATTTAAAAATGAATTAAAAAATAATAGCCAAGACTACAATGCAAGATTCAATCCCTGTATAAATTTATAAACTTATGCTTTATTGAATATTTTGACAAAATGACTAGGAGAAGAAACAAAAGATTATGTACCTTATTACTAGTAAACGAGTTTGTTATCGACTTATGCAAAATCTAATGATCCAAGGTTGCCTTACGAAAACCAGCGATTGCATCATACATGCTGATAAGACTTCCTTAAAATGGCTTTAATGAGCCTTTTACCAACATGTAAGAATGTCAACTGGTCGATTATGTAAAATGAGAAAGATTGCTCAATAAAGTTAAAAAAACAAAAAAAACAACAACATTAGAACGCTGGGATTGGGTGTCTCTAGTCATCTCCCATCTCCCCAACACGCACATGGCTCATGTTTGGTTCATTCAAAGAACCAGAACCCCAGTTCTAGTTTTCTGGTTCATTTAAGGATGCTGCACTTCTCCGTCTACGACGGTACTCTATCTGCTCCTTGTGAGAGTCACGAGTATGGTGTCCGGTGATGTGACAGTCTATACACGTTCAGGCATATCATTTCCAAGCCTGAGCAAGGCCTGAGGACATTATTTATTAATTTTATTTTTTTAGGTTGTTGGCATCACTACCAGCCTCGGCCAAGTATAACAGCCACATGACCACAAGCATATTGTAGGTCACAATCTCTTTTTTTCTTTCAGGGATGCAAGTTCTCCGTCAATTGACGGAATTCCGACATATCATGTTTCTTCCAGCAAGTCACTGTTTTATGATGATTTTGACGGCTGACGGCAAAGTCGGCGATAGACTTGCTCAAGTCTTTGATTATGAACATTCATTAAATGATTAAAGAAAATCGGAATACAACTAATTAAAGTATGTGTCCTTCTCTGACTGGCCCATGTCACTGTGGGGTGTAGGGGTAAGGTTCAGGGACTGAGGCCAGTCTATGTCGGCGGGTATGCAAGGGTACTGTTGCCGGCCACAGGACCTGTAAAACGCTCCCACTGCCGTGGTCCGTCCAACGCTGGCCTTTTGGGCTGGCATAGAGTTGTTTAAGTCATTCACTGTTAATTTTATTTTTTTAGTGATTTTCGTTACTTTGGAAATTTATATTCAAAATGGCAGATATTTGACGATGTCACAATTCGTCTTTCTAATGTTCTTTTGGGAACTTTTTTATTCATAGTATTACCTAATTAAATAAAAAATATCTTTTCTATTAAGAGAATGATGCAAGTCTACTGTTTTGCTGCTGAGGAAGAAACCTTGGTTTCTATGGCATACAGGAAAAGGTCTGGGCTCAGGGCAGTACAGGCATGCAGAGGTTACAAGTTAATCAAGAGATATTAGAATGTATATCAATTCATAGCTATTCTGCTCCAATAATACGTTTTAAATGCTCGTTTATCAAATTTCTTTTCCTCAGTCCCGACTTGCATCCCTGTTCTTTAGTGAAGAAGCTTATTGACATGGTCAATCTCCAATCAGAGTTTTCCTTGACGTAGAGGTAACAGTGACACAGAGTATATGCTGTGCCATCTGGATGTGCCCGACCCTGTCCCACCTCCCTGCGACCTGACCTTATCCGGGTTTCTGATAGTTTTATTTTAGTGAGCCAGTGCTTGGGAAACACCACTTTTTTATTGATTCTAGATCCTTGTCAGCAGCTGTGATGTGCCTGAGACTTTACCCACATGTCGTATGTGTCAACTCCAATAAGTAAAGAACTAATGTGCTTTTAAAGGCATATCATTCAGTCGTCAGCGGCACCACCTGGGTAATTTTTGAATATCGAAAACTATTAGGTCAATCTGGTTTGCTCCCATTTATCCTAATGCCGGGTAAGTGAAAAATTAATGTTCTGTCCTGTTTGTCTTCATCCATTAGGTAGAATATGCATATTATACGGAAACAGGGTTACTGTGGCTGTACGTGATAAATATGAGGTAAAATTGACGATAAAACGAACCAATGCCGAAGGCAGAGGTTCGTTTTATTGTCAATTTTGTTTGCCGCTCCAGTTTTTAAAGTTACAAAACCGAACCTTGGATGTTTAAAAGAATTATACATAACGACCTGATCATGCTGTACATGCTACAAAACGAGATGGGAAATTGTTGCTTTTTACAGAACGAGGCCACAGGTCGAGTTAAGGAAATAGCACCAATTCCCATCGAGTTTTCTAGCATGTACAAGCATGGTAGGTCGTTATATATCTATTATATACCCAAAAGTAATCAAATCTTACCATATATTGGCATAGAAGACATGTCTACGTGAAAGCCCACACACTGCTGAGGTTTCAACGTGTTCAGTATAACAGTTTATCCTACCCCTAATATAAAATCCCATAGGCTTAACATTGAGTTTCCGTATGCCACGCTGACTGGCATACGGAGTTTTATATGCCACTAGTGGCATACAGAATTATTATCATGTAATATTATAAAATCGAGGAGACAGGGTAGGATAAAATCAAAACCTGATTCGTTTGAATTTTGGCCATCGCATTCCACTCCTGGAGTTTTGGCTCCGGACTTCACTCGGCTCTGCCTCGTGAAATCACTATGCCAAACCCCAGTCGTGGCATACGGTGGTCAAGATTAAAACTCATCCAGTTTTACGATAGTACTGCACATGGTTCAGTATACGATTTATACTGCACAAGGAGCAGTAGTACGTAATTATCAAATATACTGTATGGGTATATAATAAAGTCCATTATACCAAGGAGCCCTGGAATGGAATGCCCTTGAGCCAGAAGAAAGATAGATTGTGATGTATAATATCAAGAGACGTCACGAGTTTGAGTCTGAGTTTATTTATGCCACGCATTTTGTTGGCTCCATAATATCACGAGTCGAAGACGGGTGACATTACGGAGCCAACAAAATAAGTGGCATGAATAAGCTCAAACTCAAACGAGTGGCGTCTAGATTTTATCCTACCCCGTTTCCATATTTTTTCAGTATCAGAAAGTAGTGGCATAAACAACACTTTATGTCACTACCCATGACAACCTTTGAACTGTCATCCACATGGACCCATCTGTCAAAACCCACCCAGCCATTCTATTTCACGAAACAGTATCAATGAAAAAACGAGGCCGACTCTATGTAAAGTGTTTATCTTACACTTTATTAATCAATCGTATTAGTACTATTGAGTAAAAACATAAAGCTAATATTGAAGAGTTTGTAAGGCAAGATACATGAGCCATATTATACACGAAGAGATCAATTTTGATGTGTCTTGACTTGAATGTCACGAGATGAAAATAGTTTGGTCCGTACTCCACCGAGTTTGACTGCAGAGTAATTCACGAAGCGAAGCTGAGTCAATTACTCTGTGGTCAAACGAAGTGGAGTGCTGACCAAGTTATCTTCATGAGTGGGTTTCTGATTTTATCTCACCCCGTATAACATTATTTATTGATGAAATGAATCACGCAATTAACCATTGAGTATTGGGTACACGAACTTCATGGCAGTGGAGTACGAGTTCCTAATGTTAAGCCTATGGAGAAAAATATCGGGGTGAGATGATTACTGCAAACTATATTCTTTACTAGAATTTGACCAGTTGGATTGTATAGCATGATGAGCGGGTATAACCGTCCAAGCTGGATGCAGGATCAAACCGGCTCACCGCCGTATGGATTTCCAGGATATATAAAGTGTTTTAAAAAAAAATCATTTGTAGGTTCTTAAACGTGGATCTTGGCCATATTGTCTAACTTCCTTCCTACAACTACCCATAGGTAGTCGGGGACAGGAACAGAAAAGTTAAAATCATTAAAACCATTTGACTACCATCATATTGCGTGAATTGAGTAGACAGAATAGACGAGGGGTGGTGGGTGGTGGCTGGACGAATCCAGGCAGGGTCTGCACGGATGATTAGTCTGGTCTCATACGGACGGGTCTCGGCTGGGTTTGCGTACGCGTTTGCGTACACAGTAAATTGCACAGCACTCCAGTCGTTATGGTTGCCTACATGTTATGGGAGCAGGTAATTGTTTGAGTAATGTGTTGCCAATCATCGGAATAGATAGGGGTCTCTTTACTATGTCGATTGACGTTACTCAGTGCACATAGAACGCACGCAGGCAGGCTGGGAGACAGACAGACAGACAGACAGACAGACAGACAGACAGACAGACAGACAGACAGACAGACAGACAGACAGACAGACAGACAGACCGACAGACAGACACAGAGACACAGACAGGCAGACAGACAGACAGGCAGACAGACAGACAGACAGACAGACACACACACACACACACACACACACACACACACACACACACACACACACACACACACACACACACACAGAGACAGACAGACGCACAGACAGACAGACAGACAGACGCACAGACAGGCAGGTAGGCAGGCAGACTGGCTGGCTGGCAGGCAGGCAGGCAGGCAGGCAGGCAGGCAAGCAGGCAGGCAGGCAGGCAGACAAACACAGTAAGGCAGAGACAGGCAGCTTGACATACACATACAAATAGGCACATGTAGAAAGACATAGACAGTGTTTTTAGACAGGCGGTCGTCATCACAAGAGATTGAATCGTGATAATACACAAGCGTATTGCTACGTTAAACTCGAGAAATCCATATATATATAATGGTCACGGTATCTGCCAGTTTATAAATAATGGGTGAGGAATTTGCATATGATAGATAATAAAGGCAGGTAGAAAAGCAGTCAGGCAGATATACAGACAGACAGACAAACAAGTAGGCAAAGGCAGGCATGTAGGCAGACAGACAGGTAGATAGACAGAGAGACAGGTATGCATAGGCACAGACCGACAGGTAGGAAGACAGGTAAGAGGGCAGACAGGCTCAGGCAGACAGGCAGGGAGGAAGACAAAGAGGCATGCAGACATTGAGTTGGAGGGAACCACCTTTAATAGCTGGCGCCGTGCCAGATTGTGGTGCCCTGTACACACACAGCGACTGCTCAGTCTTAAGCCTATAAGACACCAAAATTTGTTCCCGATCCATCCCGACCATCGGCTCGGTGAGAGTCGGGAATAAAATTTCGGTGTCTTATACCTATAAAACACCGACATGATGACTGTCTCCGATCACACTTCCCTCTTTTATAGCCTCGTAAATTACCCGGGTTAAGATCAAAGAGAGCCGCTGGGAGCCGAGCCGGGGTGAGCCATGGGCCGCTGGTGTGGAATCATAGAAATTAATTCAAGTTCGGATCCAATTAAGATATCAGGAAACGGTTTTCAGGTTTATAATCGCCTCTGTCTCCCCTACAAATCGGTATAACTTCTAAATCGGACTAGGGGATAGGTAGCATCACTATTCAAATGGCCAACTCAGAATCGGTAACAACCGGTGAAAATGCGTACACCGAAATCTTAAGGTCGGGGAGAGTCGGTCATATCTGACATGGTAGTAATGCCCGATGCATCGGGAAAAGCAATAAAATCGGGTCGGTGAAGTGCGTACATCAACCCGATTGATGCAGATTGTCACAGACCCGACGGATCCATCGGGGAAAGGTAGAATCGGGCACAGCCGTCGGGTCGGTGTCTTATAGGCTTTAAGGTCGGGGAGAGTCGTCATATCTGACATGGTAGTAATGCCCGACGCATCGGGAAAAGCAATACAATCGGGTCGGTGAAGTGCGTACACCGACCCGATTGATGCAGATTGTCACAGACCAGACGGATCCGTCGGGGAAAGGTAGAATCGGGCACAGCCGTCGGGGCGGTGTCTTACAGGCTTTAGTCAGTCTCAGGTGCACATACTGTCATTGGTGACAGCCTGTCCAGAGTTTTATTATCCACCTAATACAAAGTGTCCATAGAAATCACATAGGGAGTTTGTATGGACATAGCTGGCGCATACGGATATGTTGTATGCTCCGGGTGGCGCATACGGAAAAATAGTGCGTATGGAAAAATAGTGCATGACTGAAACGAACTGATAATGACATGCGACTTCTCCAGAAAAGGTGGATAACAAATACAATATTGACTGGTTTCAGATAAAAGCAGTTGTATGCTCCTCAGGATGACCCTGCGCAATATCCTCGCATACGCTTGGATATTACTGCTCGTCAACTCCTCGGAGCAAATGGCCGCTTGTATCTGAAACCAGTCAATATTGTGTACTTATCCACTCAGAATGTATACGTATGTCAGACGAAAACAGGGAGGTGCGGGAGTTATCGTCTCAGATACATGTACTCGGCATTGTGGTAATCAGCCAACGTTTCATATATTCACAAGAATTTATAGGTATATAACGCTGTAAACTTACCTTTACATACTTTTGTTCTCGATGTAACAGAACAAAATGTTATTCTACAAAAAATGTAACTGAAAAACTTGCTAAACACCAGAGTGAAGCGTGTATTACTACGCGTCAACCCCTAATGGTTTACAGTGTCTGTCCACAAAACCATCGATTATTATCTATATATAACAGGTGGGACACGGTGGCCCAGGGGTTATCGTCTCGTGTACGCGTTCTCTGCTGGGTGATAATTAATCCAGAGTTTTATAGAGTAATAATAGATTATTTGTACTCTACTGGGATGATGATTAAAGTTATATATAATAATAAAACATTATTTGTATTTTAGATGAAGACACGGTGGCCCAGGAGTTATCGTCTCGCGTACGCATACTCTACTGGGATGATGATTAAAGTTATATATAATAATAAAACATTATTTGTATTCTAGATGAAGACACGGTGGCCCAGGAGTAATCGTCTCGTGTACGCATACTCTGCTGGGATGATGATTAAAGTTATATATAATAATAAAACATTATTTGTATTGTAGATGAGGACACGGTGGCCCAGGAGTTATCGTCTCGTGTACGCGTTCTCTGCTGGGTGATAATTAATCCAGAGTTTTATAGAGTGATAATACATTATTTGTATTGTAGATGAGGACACGGTGGCCCAGGGGTTATCGTCTCGTGTACGCGTGCTCTGCTGGGTGATAATTAATCCAGAGTTTTATAGAGTAATAATAGATTATTTGTATTCTAGATGAAGACACGGTGGCCCAGGAGTTATCGTCTCTTGTACGCGTACTCTGCTGGGTGATAATTAATCCAGAGTTTTATAGAGTAATAATAGATTATTTGTATTGTAGATGAAGACACGGTGGCCCAGGAGTTATCGTCTCTTGTACGCGTACTCTGCTGGGTGATAATTAATCCAGAGTTTTATAGAGTAATGATATATTATTTGTATTTTAGATGAGGACACGGTGGCCCAGGAGTTATCGTCTCGTGTACGCGTACTCTGCTGGGTGATGATTAAAGTTATATATAATAATAAAACATTGTTTGTATTCTAGATGAAGACACGGTGGCCCAGGAGTTATCGTCTCGTGTACGCGTACTCTGCTGGGTGATGATTAAAGTTATATATAATAATAAAACATTGTTTGTATTCTAGATGAAGACACGGTGGCCCAGGAGTTATCGTCTCGTGTACGCGTACTCTGCTGGGTGATAATTAATCCAAAGTTTTACAGAGTAATAAAAGATTATTTGTATTTTAGATGAAGACACGGTGGCCCAGGAGTTATCGTCTCGTGTACGCGTACTCTGCTGGGTGATAATTAATCCAGAGTTTTATAGAGTAATAATACATTATTTGTATTCTAGATGAAGACACGGTGGCCCAGGAGTTATCGTCTCGTGTACGCGTACTCTGCTGGGTGATAATTAATCCAGAGTTTTATAGAGTAATAATACATTATTTGTATTCTAGATGAAGACACGGTGGCCCAGGAGTTATCGTCTCGTGTACGCGTACTCTGCTGGGTGATAATTAATCCAGAGTTTTATAGAGTAATAATACATTATTTGTATTCTAGATGAAGACACGGTGGCCCAGGAGTTATCGTCTCGTGTACGCGTACTCTGCTGGGTGATGATTAAAGTTATATATAATAATAAAACATTATTTGTATTGTAGATGAAGACACGGTGGCCCAGGAGTTATCGTCTCGTGTACGCGTTCTCTGCTGGGTGATAATTAAAGTTTTATAGAGTAATAATAGATTATTTGTATTTTAGATGAGGACACGGTGGCCCAGGAGTTATCGTCTCGTGTACGCGTTCTCTGCTGGGTGATAATTAAAGTTTTATAGAGTAATAATAGATTATTTGTATTCTAGATGAAGACACGGTGGCCCAGGAGTTATCGTCTCGTGTACGCGTACTCTGCTGGGATGATGATTAAAGTTATATATAATAATAAAACATTATTTGTATTCTAGATGAGGACACGGTGGCCCAGGAGTTATCGTCTCGTGTACGCGTACTCTGCTGGGTGATGACCAGCCCGGCCAACCTCGTCTCCAAAGCTCGTCACGTGAAGGCCACGTGGGGACGTCGCTGTAACAAACTCCTCTTCATGAGCTCCAAGTGAGTTAAATATGCACCCAAACAGGTTCTCCGACGGGACATGTATTCAGGGAGGCTAGTTCTCAGGACAGTTTTCCTATGCACTAGAAACACTAGAATATATATATATATATATATATATATATCATTGCCATTCTGTTCCAAAATAATGTTATAAATGATTTTTAATGAACTGTAATAAATTTCCGATTTTTTCCTCAGTCCCGACTGTCATCCCTGTGTATGTATCAGTATCAAAATACAATTTATTTCTTGAAACTCAGATTATTATATTCTAGTTTATCCTACCCCGCATATAAATCTCCATAGACTTAACATGGTGGGCCTGTATGCCACGGTTATGCCATAAAATATTTATATGCCACTGGTGACATATGAAGTAAAAAACACATGACAGGGTAGGATAAAATCTAAACATCACTCAATTTCATATAATTGTTTACATGCCATTCATTGTCTTCTGCTACAGATATCACTCAGCTCCGCTTTGTGATATCATTCCACGAAGACAACTCATGCCATATGAACAATCATATGAAATTTCGTGATGTTACTGCAATATATTCAATCTTACTCGCATCTGTTCACCCTTTTGGTCGCCTCGCCTCCTCGTGGTGCAGACCGGATTTGCTTGCATGCAAGCATATCTAAAACGACCGGGGTGAGGAGTTTGTTGTAGGTTGTAGGACTTTATGGGTTTGAGTCCCACTGCAGCCACTCTTCTCCTTCACCCCAGCAGTGGTAGATTTACTGCTATATCAAAGGCCAATCCTTCTCATACCATGTCTATGTGATGTGGGAAGTAAAAGAACTCTCACCTCGGTAAATGTGTAGGGGTGAGATTTCTACCTGAATTCATCACATAGATTCGATCACCACCCTTATGGTGTAAAAGAACCTTGAGAAAGTCTGGTAAGGACCTATAATGGTTGACTGGACGTTAAATCAAACCAAACAAACAAACAATCTAGGTTATTTGATCTGTTTAAGTTATGCCTTCAGAGAAGAATGTGTAATTTTATGCAGAGCCATACACCAGGCATGGTCATAAATGACACGCCACCTTGCTTTTTATCGTTTCTCATTTCGTGTTTTTAATGTCTGTAATGAAGTGTGTCAATGAATACGTTTTTTGTGGTAGCTGCCAACCAGTCAACTTAGGCTCGACTCAAAAACAACTAAGACCGCCAAGTAACATGTCTGACTTCCAGACTAAAAGCTTGAAGTCATTTCATAGACAATACTTACGTTTAACAATTATGGCAAAAAAAACATTACTCTTAAATGCATTGATAAATGATTTGTAGGATTTTTCTTTTTTCCCTTTTTCTGATAATTCCCAGGAACGATGTCTCGTTGCTAGCGGTCTGCAACACCTGCATCTTTGCTTATCAATATTAATTTGGTTTATCAATTCTTCATCTAACGATTTTCAGATACAAGTTGCTGGCAGTCGGTGTCATCTGCATCTTTGCTGTAAATAATAATTTCTATTTATCAATTCTTGTTGTTTGATAGTTCTCATGTTGCTTGCCATTTGCATCTTTTGGATCTATGTTTCTTAGTTTCTAGATGACTGTTCATAGATGAATATCTATTTCCAGTTTGTCTAAAAAGAAAAATCTCTATCTTTTAATAATCTTTATCTTTCTTTTTCATCTTTTGGATCTTTGCTTGGAAATGTTAATTTTAATTTGTCATTGTTGTTTATTATTATCTAAGGGACAACGGCAGTATAATAGTTGAGTCGGTTATGTGTTAGATTAAGAACACGTGCACGGGTTTATGATTTATTTATCAGGGAGGACTTGGCACTACTCGCCATCGCTATCATCTGGAACTCTGCTTGTAAATGTTTATTTTGGTTTATTGATACTTTTTTTCATATAGAATAACACCTTAATATGGAACATTAATTTTGAATATTTGATATATCCCCCAGCCACCCCTCTCATAAGATCTCACAGTCTCTAAGTGGTATTCTGTACAAGGTTCTCACTACACTCTATGGGAGAAGAATTTTTAATGAACTGGGCTTATAGCCTTGAGAATCCACTGACCTGCCTCCTGTGGTAAACACGTACATTAATGCAACCCAAAGTTTCCTATAATCTCAATCATGCCACCTATCGGGAATACTGTGTACTTGGCGCCCTAGTGGCTTTATTTGGACTGGAATACAGAATACCACTTAGAGAGTGTGAGACCTTATGAGAGCGGTGACAGAATACCACTTAGAGAGTGTGAGATCTTATGAGAGGGGTGCCCCAGCTGTGGGTCTCCACTTACCTAAGGGTCGCGACCACGCTTAGGGTAAGTCATAAGCAGCATTTGAGTACATGTATGCTCCGGTATACAATACAAGTGTTTAATAATTCCTAAGGATGATGCTTTGCTGCCAGTCGTAGATCTCCGTATAGCTAATGCTATGACCACCTATGGGTCAAGACGAAGGCAGTATTTGAGTATATGCACCGGTAAATATCATAAATATTTAAAATCTTCAAGGGATGACACGTTGCTGCCGGCCATCCGTCTACACATGCCGCAAGGCTATGAAAATGTGTGGGCTGAGACGAAGATGTCCTTCCAATACATATACCGATATATAATATAAATATTTGATACTTCCCAGGGACGACGCGTCGCTGCCGGCCGTGGGACTCGAGGTACCTGAGGACCGCGACCACCTGTGGGGCAAGACGAAGGCGGCCTCATGTATACACCCATATATCACATGTATATGATACAAATATGTAATATTTCCCAGGGACGATGCATCACTGTGGTCGTGGGTCTTGAGACAAAGGTGGCCTTATGTATACACCAATATATCACATGTATATAATACAAATATGTAATATTTCCCAGGGACGACACATTTGAGTATATGTACTGTTATGTAATACACATATTTAATATTTCCCAGGGACAATGCATCACTGTGGTCGTGGGTCTTGAGACAAAGGCGGCCTTCCAGTACACACACCCATATATCACATGTATATAATACAAATATTTAATAATTCCAAGGGATGACCCGTCACTGCTGGCTGAAGGTCTCGAGGTACCTGTGGGCCACGCCTATATATGGGCCGAGATGAGGGCAGCCTTCCAGTACATACACTGATATATAATATGTATATATAATACAAATATCTAATATTTCCCAGGGACGATGCGTCCCTGCCGGCTGTAGGTCTCTAGGCACCTTAGGGCCGCTACCATCTGTGGGCCAAGACGAAGGCGGCTTTCCTGTACCTACATTGATATCTCACATGTATATAATACCAATATTTGATACTTCCCAGCCATGGCCTTCTAGGTTGTACGCTGATATCTTACATGTATATAAAACAAGTATTCAATACTTCCCAGGGACAACGGTCGCTGCCGGCCGTGGGACTCGAGCTTCCTGAGGGCCGCAACCACCTGTGGGCCAGGACGAAGGTTGCCTTCCAGTATGTACACCGATATCTCACATGTATATAATACAAGTATCTAATAATTCCTAGGGACGACGCGTCGCTGCCGGCCGTGGGTCTCGAGGTACCTGCGGGCCGTGACCACCTCTGGGCCAAGACGAAGGTGGCCTTCCAGTACGTACACCGATATCTCACATGTATATAATACAAGTATTCAATACTTCCCAGGGACGATGCGTCGCTGCCGGCCGTGGGACTCGAGGTTCCTGAGGGCCGCGACCACTTGTGGGCCAAGACGAAGGCGGCCTTCCGGTACATACACGAGCACCACCTGGCGGAGGCGGACTGGTTCCTGAAGGCGGATGACGACACCTACGTGGTGGTGGAGAACCTGCGCCGGCTGCTCCGCGACCTGGACCCGGCCCGCCCGCTGCTACTCGGCCGCCGCTTCAAGCCCTACGTGGCGCAGGGATACATGAGCGGCGGCGCCGGCTACGTGCTCAGTAAAGAGGCCGTCAAGAGATTCGTGCGCGACGGGCTGGGCGACAAAAAGAAGTGCCGGCAGGACGATGGCGGCGCGGAGGATCTGGAGATGGGACATTGTCTGGAGCGGGTGGGCGTGAAGATCATCGACTCCCGCGACGCGCTGGGCCGGGAGACCTTCCATCCGTTCGTACCAGAGCACCATCTGATACCAGGGTTGGTGCCCAGGAACAACTGGTACTGGGAGTACAACTACTACCCGGCCAAAGAGGTGGGACTGCTTTTAAAAAAAAAAAATTATTTAGTAAAGCAAAAACAGTTCTTTCTTGCGAAAGATCTTCCACTGCCCGCGCAGTATCTCTTAATAAGTGTACATCTAGATAATTATTAGGATCAACCTAAGTACAAAGTAAAGTGTTATATAAGAATACAAACGTTACTTCTAGTTACATATTACAAGATACGCTATATGTCATTTAAAGGCATATCGCACAATTTGGCTTGAATATTAAAACCCATGTCAATTTCCTGAAAATTTAAGAAGATGATCTCCAAGTGTTGTGGAACAGATATCTAACTTGAAAATCGGGGGTCACCATGCTACTTTTTGATTTATAGATCAATATCATGATAATTTTATATTAGAATCTATACAAATTCTAAAAAGTATTCTTTCACATACTAAAACCCATTTCATTTTCCTCAAATTTTCACAGAATATAGAACAAATATAGTACTACGTATTTAGGTTTTAAAAATCATAGGTCACCATCCTTCTTTTTGATATAATTGAAGAAAACCATATTTTGAGTATATTTCCTATGTAAATCAAGCAAATGTAAATTGGTCTATTTTATCTATTAAGATTGGATAAGCTGGACAAAATGTTAAATTTACTCATCTAGAATTAGAATGAATCCCAAGAAACCAGTTTTGACTAATAATTGACTTCATTTAAAAATCACCAGGTTGCGCCATTGTGAATTGTAGGATATGCCTTTATGTTCTATAGTACTGTAGTCGTTAATTAACCCTTTCCCAGCACGGCAATGCCATATGGCATTTCCGTAGATATGGCAGGAGAATACCATGTAGCTTTCCATGGTAGAGCAGGAGGATGACATATGGCATTCTCGTAAATATTTATATAGAACGTCCTGACCATGCCGTACAAGCGACAAAACGAGATGACAATTTATGGTTTATACGGAACAAGGTGTCAACGCCGAGTTCCGTACAAACCGTAAATTGCCATCGAGTTTTGTCGCTTGTACAAGCATGGTAGGTCGTTCTATATTTACTATATACCCGAAATTTATAAAAATTATTGATTTAATTTAGCCTAACATTTAATATTTTAGTCAACGCATATGGGGAAGTGTTCCGTATTTTGCCTTACGGAACAGTATTTTTACGTTATATGGCAAAACGGTGCGTATTTGCAGTATATACGGTATGGGTATACAGTAAAGCAGGAGAATGCCGTAGATATGGCAGGAAAATGCCATGTACCTTTCCCATAGGTACAGCAGAGTCAGTTCATTTGTGTTTTTTGTGTTTCAAATTTCCTAATCAATTTTATGAATCAACTATTGTTTATCCTGACGCAGGGCCCATAGACAACAATAGTTAAGCACTTACATGTTCAGATGGCCTTCCCATAGAAGTTAGCATGGTGACATGCTATGTTTTTTTTGCATTTTCTATTTGCTGATATATTGAACTTATGAATGTGTTGTTTGTGGTGGCGCAGGGCCCGGGGTGCTGCAGCGACTTCGCCGTCACCTTCCACTACGTGCCGCCCAACATGATGTACGTCTTCGAGTACTTCATCTACCACCTCAAGCCCTTCGGCGTGGGCTCCAGAGTCGTGCTGCCCTCCGAGAAGTACCGCCCGGAGGTGAACGAGCCCCACCTCCACCGGACTCCGGAGGGCCCCGGAGGAACGGGGCACGGGGAGACGTCCGGAAAACACGGCACCCCGGAGAAAGTGGGGAATCAGAGAGACATGGGTAAACCGCGACGAAAAGCGGGAGTGCCAGCTGAGAAACCAGATCGGAGTTTGAATGATGCAGCTGTTTTTAAAGATGAAACTCCCAGGACGAGGGTGAAATTAGTGGCGAGGCATACATGAAAAGGAAGCTGTGAATGTATACATGTATGCGTGTTAGGGTTTTGTATATATCTATCACATATATCTGCTGTGATGTTATGAAAAAGGGGTGTTCCATTGGGCTGGCTGTGAATCAGACATCTGCCGAACATGCTCCTAGTGTACAAACCCAAAGGTCGGTTCAACGGCTGGCGTCGCGCAGCACCCTTGCGGGCTACGTTCGGAGGCATCTGATGAAAGCTAATTTATTAGTTTTTATGGAATGTTGCCCGTTACACCATTGTGCGGCAGCCACCACTGAGAGGGTTTCCTACTCCACTGCACCGATTACTTTATTATCTATCGTCTACAAAGCCCCCATTGAAAATGTATGGGGATTCAGTAAACCACGATCCATTATATAAAACCTGTCAGATACCACAACTGTGGTATACGAATTCATATGTGGTATACGGCCTCAAAACCATGGTATACGGGGAAAATAGCCCCTTGGTACTGTAGAGTAAAGAAATAGTCCCTATTGTTATACCCTTTGATATGGCTATGACTGGGTTTAATTTATTCGAAAAGATGGATAATAAATACAACAAACAATGGTTATGTGGACAGGCGGCTAGCGCTCGTGTATTACTACGCGTCAACCTCTCGTGGTTTACGGCCGTCCGTCCACAAAACCATCAATTATTGTCTATTTATATCATAATAGGGCTACGTTCGGAGGCATCTGACGAAAGCTAATTTATTAGTTTTTATGGAATGTTGCCCGTTACACCATTGTGCAGCCGCCACCACTGAGAGGGTTTCCTACTCCACCGATCACTATCACCTACTGACACACGGCGGCTGTGCGGCGGCCACACGATGATGTTCGCGGTCATGCAGTCAGCCCAGTGGAAGACCCCCTTTCAGCAGGATGCATCGTGTGAGCAGGTCTGGTTGGTCGCCACGGTGGAAGAGCCCCATGTGAGCCATAATAGGCGCTACACACAGGAATAATGAGTCGAGTCAGAGAGAGATAGTTCACGCTTATTGCTCAGTTTTGCCATACACCACATGATTATAGTAATTTTAACAGTTGAGACCGTCCAACAGGGTTCGTACAGAGCCTGGAAAACCTGGAAAAGCCTGGAATTATGCTTTTGGGATTTCCAGGCCTGGAAAAGCCTGGAATTCTCATAGAGAGCCTGGAAAACCTGGAAGAGCCTGGAAAATTTAGTTTTGCAGGAAAACAGTTTTTTTTAATCTATGAAATTCTGGCCATTATTAGCTTTCCTTAACTATGATACCTGACTGCATGAAATTTCGGTGACGTTGATTACATAGTTCCAAAAATCCTTTTTGCTAATAATATAGCATGGTTTTGATTATTTGTCGTCATATTTCATTCACTAGCACGATGGTATTGATTCACATTGTTATGTGCCTGGAAAAGAAATATTAGAGCCTGAAAAAACTATGTGGGAACCCTGGTCTAACGTCCTGTGGGTAGCCCCTATTATGGCTACAAAATACTGTACGATCCAGGGCCCTGTTGAATAATCTAGGATCGTACATGAGGACCCTTTTCTGTATGCCATAGAGACCCAGGGACGATGTGGGTCAACTTTATTCAACACTTATGGACGACATTATGGACGGCTGATACTGTCTCAGCAAACAGATTTAAATATTATTAAATTATTTTTTTTTTGTTTAAGCATGAGCATAGGGAACGGACGTTGCCTCGTCCTATTTCTAAATATTATTAAATGATGACCCTTGTACAGGATACGGAAAATGGTATTCATGTACGATCCTAGATTATTCAACGGGGCCCTGGAAGATGCGGCTTGGTGCTGCGAGACACAGCTCAACTTTACCAGACGAAAACATCGTGCTGGTGGAATCAACACTTAACAGAGAGACAGGCATATGTGTGGAGAGTGATGGAGAAATACTCACTGAGAAATGACTGTCAGTTGTTCAAGGGTTACTCAAAGTAGAATGATGGTAATATATTTACTTATAAATGAATGTCAGTTGTTCAAGGGTTACTCAAAGTAGAATGATGGTAATATATTTACTTATAAATGAATGTCAGTTGTTCAAGGGTTACTCAAAGTAGAATGATGGTAATATATTTACTAATAAATGAAAAACAGTTATTAAGGGTTTATTTAAAGTAAACGGGTGGTGAGATATTATTAAGTTATGAATGAGAGTGGTGTCTGTGAGTTATTATAAGTATGTACTACCAAGGGAACATTTGTAGGGATATATACATATGAAATACTTATACATGTCGAAACTTGTTATGTCTACAAATACCAATATGTCGAATACTGAGAGAGGCTTGGAAAGCCGTGAAGTTTGTTTATTGTGCTGTTAAAGAAAGCCGATGGGAGTTAACCATAGAAGGGTTTGACACTCTAGTTCTGCTATGTGTACTATTTTCTCCCATGGTTTTTATATATTTGTATATGTCCATTAGATGTATCATGTATAATGCTTGTGGTATAGGGACTTGCAGGAACCCTACAGATGTTTGTCAGATCTGACTATTTATCCTTGAGTTTCAGAGGCTGCAGTAGCATAAAAGAATACGATTGCCTTCTTTACAGAGCATTTGATTCAATCTTGCGGTTTGTTGACACCGATAGCATTCATTTCATAGTCACAGTTTGCCATAAAGTATCCCTCCTTAGCGTCATTAGTAGAAACTGAATGAGAGTTAGACTTGTCAGTGTTTATGCCATGACGGGCAGGTCGTGTATTACTACGCGAAGCGTTAGCTGAGCGTAGTGAGGAACAGACCTGACCGGAGTGGTATAATGACTGAAAAGGCTAACTCAAGTTTGGTTTCGTATTTATCTACCCCGTCTCTACAGAACCTTCTGCATAGTAGCTGACAACCTGGTCTCTGATTGGTCAACTTTTGTTATTACTCTAGTGGCATAAAAAACACTTAATGTCACAGCCTGCCACATAAGATTTGTCTATGCTAAGACTATGGCGTTTTTCTTATTAAGGGTAGGATAAATATTAGGCCCAAATGTTCAAGTTTGGCGGAAATCACCATTTTGGCGAACATGTCCCAGAGGAGGTTCTTCTGATATAGGACACATATTTTGGGACTGGATAACCCCCCTTGCCGAGCATAAATCAAGTGGCTGCCACCAATATAGTTAAACCCTATAACCGTTTTAAATAATGGTCAGAGGGCTTAAGTATGTTTTTGACACTAGTAGGAAACCAAAGATATTTAATATTTGAAAGAAAAAAACTGATATGACCCTTTCTCTGAGAAAAGATGAAGGTGGTAGATGTAGATGCTGTATTTTCTGTGTTAGATTTCTCATGCACCTCAAGAACCTATGTGTAAAGTAAACTGCAATACAATTGGGTGCTAGGTCAATTTGAGAACGGCTCATTTTTTTAGAAGGTTTTATAAGAGCAGTGTTTATTCCATTCAGATCGTCTCTGACACACGCACAGTTCATACACAGTATACTCTCTGTTGTCTTCCGTTGAGGCACCCAGGCCTCCCAGTGAAACCTTTAAAACCTATAAAACCTATAAAAACTTATATTTTCACTGCCATGCAGATTGACTTGTACGGGAAATCTTAGGAGTTAAATTGACACAAAGTTACATTGTTAAATTACAAGAAATCCGCATTAACGGTTTATTTAAGAGATCATAAAAGTGTATAAGAATGAACAGTTGGTGTGACTCCTTGCCAGGTTGGCTTGCCTGTTGGAAACTCAACACACGTATGTATACTTGCTGGGTATAACCTGATGAGACAGACATCCGGACGTCCTGCAGTTTAGTACTAAATACATTTTTTAGAAATTATGAACTGAAAATAAGCGATTCACTATATTTTGACTCTCATTATGCTGAATATGTTAACCCTAAAAACCTATAAAAGCCTATGTTTTGGGCCTTGAAAAACCTGTAAAAAGCTATATTTTGATTTTCAAAACCTATTTAAAACCCTATATTGAGGAAGTGGGGCACTGGGAGGCCTGGGCACCTTGAACATGGTGGTCAGCGTCAAGCTCTGTATTCTTTGGTATTTTGTATCATAAGCACCTAACTCACCACCTGAACATAATTTGGAAAAAAATCTACCCGTGTGCGTGAACCTTATTGAACCTTTCAAAATTTATTATAGGCATATACCTAAATCAGAAGTCCATATTTGTGGAGTTGAAATGGGAGAATATCCCCTTGCTTGTCAAAAATTAACCGAAACACAGTCAATGGGTAATTTTCTTTATTATTGGCTCTATGTTAGAGGTAATAAATAATCTCATTGCTTGGGGACAGTGAGAAAAGGCTAGATGAGTGCATTACTTCTCTCCTCTACCATGCCCTTTCATCTAACACATGGTAGCCTCCTAAAGTAAAGCTAGAGATCTTTATATCCCAAAGCCAAAGATGAATTACAGTATTAAGTTGATTCCGATGAAAATGACGAAGAATGACTCTCAATAGCCACTGCCATTTTGTACGACTTCTGCTAGAAATCTAACGTGACATTATGGTGTACGAAATCTAATTAGGAGGTTATTCTTAATATTCTTATTTTGAATTTCTAAGAAATTATTCTACTCGGTGATAATTTCTTTTCAAACCACCGATATTGGCATTTATATCATCATGTATATTTTTGTTACATAGGTTAACTGCACGAGCTACACAATATAAATTCATGGTTTTTTTTCACTCAATGTCTCCCTTTTAAGCACGTTATCCACCAAGAGTGAGTTAGGGCCGGACAATGACCATGAGGAGGAATTGTTGACGACGGCCGCCCAAATCGCTGATCGGCTCAGATCGCCCGGGACAATCGGCCTGGTGGATCAGCAAATAGGCCTTTTTCCACAGGCTGATGTCGCATGTTATCTACGTGGTTACGCAATGCCTGCACCCAAACAAGCCCATGGCAACGTATTCTTTAGCATTGAATCACTCAGTTTATGAGCGTAATACGTTCATAATACCTGTGTATATCATTTGCGGAGATAACAGTGATTTCATCGTATTCTATGGTATTCCAGCTCCAATTTGATGTGTCATACATGTATATCACCTCAATGATACTTTAGATATAGCTTAGAAAACACAGGATCACCGAAATTGAATATACATTAATACATTGGCAGGCCTAGCTATTATGTGCTTATCTTTCTCCAAATTAAAACAAAAACAATTATCAACAATAAAGTTTTGATAGTCTAGACTGGTTGATACAATGCCTTTAATTGTTCTAGTAGTCCAATCTGTCCAAAAACAACGCTCCTGTAATCACACCCACCGTTCACACTTTAGGTGTGATTGCTGTATTCTCTATATACATATAGCCAGACTCAGCCAGGTTTGTCCGAGCGGCCGCGTAACTAGGCAGTGGGCCGTTAGGCGGCGCGGAACGGCAACACCTGTATTGGCCGGAATACCAGCCCATTGAAAACCCTGTCGCCCGCAACCGTGCGGTCGTCGCCTCTGGCTGACCGGCCCTGTAAAAACTAGCCGGTCGGCGGTCTCTAGCCGTCCCTGAGCAGCAATTTTGTGGATCATGTGCTTTAGACTTCTGAAATTAAGATAATCGAAGGAAATCTATGGGAACACAGCAGCTTTCTAACGATCTCCTGCTAGGAGGATATTTGTCACATCGCGTGAATATTTAAAGGCTTGCCAGGATGTTATTTTGGTTTAAATGTATAGAATTTCAGTAAGGCAGATGCTATAGAAATTTATGTATGCTTCATACAAAGACGAGTAATATTATGGAGAAACCAAACAAGAGTTAGTCATGTTGTTGTTTATTGCACGACGGCAAGATCACATATTACTGCCCGAGGCAAAGCCGAGAGCAGTAATATGCGATCTTGCCGGAGTGCGATGAATCAATAACATGACTAACTCGAGTTTGGTCTAGAATTTATCCTACCCCGCCAGACTAAATTGCTTCTACATTAACAATGACGTCATTTGTCAAGTATATCCCACTAGAGCGATATTTTTCATTTTTCTGAACTCCAGACCAAATACAGTGTCCCAATGTTAAGCCTATGGAGTTTTTTTATTAGGGGTAGGATAAATATATATACACCTAATTATGTTACTATATGTTAGACAACTGGACAAGACAATGTTTTATGTTCCTAGAGTGTCACTTGAGGGTTTTGTTGATGAATCTTTTCTTGGTGTGTCAGGATGGCTGAGTAGGACTTCATTTTCAATATCACAGGGTCCAGGATTTGAGTGCCACCGTATTTGCTGCTTGTTTGTCATGCTTATTGCCTCGCTTTGATCTCACTGTGATATCGCTCTGGCTATTGGCAGAGTGTGAAACCAGTAACGACGTGCAAATATTGTGTGAGGCTATTCCAAAGACAAATATAAACACAGAGACACCTTTCTGTGATTATTGTAAGATATTTGAAAATATTGAAGTGAATTGACTGAAATAAATATGTGAAAGTGAAAATCTGAAATAGTTGATGGTCCCTGTATAACCTCAGAGTCTCCGGCAATGTCTCACCACCGACAAACTTCGAAACCTGTAATGTTTGTCACATCCTCAGTACCCAGACCGCTGTTGGTGAGAAAATGCTTGGGGATTGTTGATTCAGACATGTATTCTTATATGAACATACTCAGAGTGTAACATCTGAGTGCACCCATTGTGAATCTGAAGTATAACAAATACGCTGTGAGTATTTTGAGAAATGAATCATCAGAGAAAAAGTATGTCTGAATATAGAGGTACATAAACTTAAACAGGGATGCCGGGTTTCCGGTGTTTTTTTTCTATTCTAGAATATTCCAATGACATAATGTATTAGCGGCCGGTAGGGGAGGCCCGGCGGCCGGTAGCGGAGACCCGGCGGCCGGTAGCGGAGACCCGGCGGCCGGTGGCGGAGACCCGGCGGCCGGTGGCGGAGACCCGGTGGTCGGTGGCGGAGACCCGGCGGCCGGTAGGGGAGACCCGGCGGCCGGTAGGGGAGACCCGGCGGCCGGTAGGGGAGGCCCGGCGGCCGGTAGGGGAGGCCCGGCGGCCGGTAGGGGAGACCCGGCGGCCGGTGGCGGGGACCCGGCGGCCGGTGGCGGAGGCCCGGCGGCCGGTAGGGGAGACCCGGCGGCCAGTAGCGGGGACCCGGCGGCCGGTAGGGGAGACCCGGCGGCCGGTGGCGGGGACCCGGCGGCCGGTAGCGGAGGCCCGGCGGCCGGTAGCGGAGGCCCGGCGGCCGGTGGCGGGGACCCGGCGGCCGGTAGCGGAGGCCCGGCGGCCGGTAGCGGGGACCCGGCGGCCGGTAGGGGAGACCCGGCGGCCGGTAGCGGAGACCTGGCTGCCAGTAGCGGGGACCCGGCGGCTGGTAGGGGAGACCCGGCGGTCAGTGGCGGAGACCCGGCGGCCGGTGGCAGGGACCCGGCGGCCGGTAGGGGAGGCCCGGTGGTCGGTGGCGGAGGCCCGGCGGTCGGTGGCGGAGGCCCGGCGGTCGGTGACGGAGACCCGGCGGCCGGTGGCGGGGACCCGGCGGCCGGTAGGGGAGGCCCGGTGGTCGGTGGCGGAGGCCCGGCGGTCGGTAGGGGAGGCCCGGTGGCCGGTGGCGGGGACCCGGCGGCCGGTGGCGGAGACCCGGCGGCCGGTGGCGGGGACCCGGCGGCTGGTAGGGGAGACCCGGCGGCCGGTAGCGGAGACCCGGCGGCCGGTAGGGGAGGCCCGGTGGCCGGTGGCGGGGACCCGGCGGCCGGTGGCGGGGACCCGGCGGCCGGTGGCGGAGACCCGGCGGCCGGCCATGGGAGCACCAGTCGCGGGCCTCCCATAGGACTCAGTGGTAAACAGAAGTACCCGTTTAGCCACCGGGTTTTCCCCGGAACTCTCGCTGTGTGCATGGTACACTGTCATAGGCTCTAAGCTAACCCCGGAAACCCGGAAACCAAACCTGTGCGGGGAGAGTAATTAAGGCCACGCCTGGAGCTCAGGTATCTGACATATATTCTTCCCGTGCTTGCCTAGACTAGTTCAAGTCTTTGTGGGATTTTTTTTTTTCAAATTCAAGTAGATAATCAGATTAGGTACTTTAGGGAAATTAGTTAACCTAATTGCGACGGCTCCTCGTACCGCGTTACTTTCGCTAAAACTACCGCATGAGCTCGTAGAGCCCAGTACAATGTATATCCACCCCTAGAATGTGTGTTTTCTTCCCCCCCCCCCCCTTTAAATTCATATATTTTGTAATTTTGTGTCAAAATCCGGCATGAGGTTTTATATACATATCGATCCTTTTGTAATTGTTAGGCGGCCGGTGGTGTATTGGTTAGGCACTCCGTTTTGGAACACGAGGATCGGAGGTTCGACCCCCGGTCACTACCAGTCTTTTTTTTAATTTTCATTTTTAAATCAAAAGAAAAAGGCCAATGTAGAGAGAATCAATACAATACTGCACTGTGGCAGTGACAGACTTAATTATGGACATTATTGTAATTATTTCAAGGTAAAACTAATTCAGTTTCTTTTACCTACTACATTTAAAACGGTAGAATTCTGTCCAATCCACTTGGAGAATCTTCCGCACCTAGGGACACAGTGAACCCGATCTAGGGTGGGAGATTGAAGCCCCACGGGAGTGAGATTCTTGTGTAGGGAAAAACTCGAACCTGTTCTTCTTTTTTGTAGGACTATACATAGATATACTTATTCTCTTATGATTCATTTCAAGCCATGCCGAAATCAAAGTTTAGTATTGTAGTTTTTTTTTATCTACTTTTCTCCTGAGAAACCAATGAGATCTGACTTTCGCTGGTAGCCCATTCAAAACCCCGCTGATTCCCCCAACTACCACCACTTTAGCCACCACTTTAAGTATTTGACCCATTCCTAGCATCTGGCTCCATGGAGCAGTTGGCATAGTGTAAGGCTACGGATGTGGGTGTAGGGAGTTCGATTCCGGCGCTTGCTGTTAGACTTTTCGTTTTTCAATATTTTTCCCCCGAACTCGGACTCGACAAAGTCACTAGTGCACTATAAAAATGGAACCCGTTACCTGGCCTATAGTCTAACTAGGCCAGGCTTCCAGGCTAAAAAAACTATGATTCTGGTAATATCCGCTTGGTGTTGGTCCCGCACATAGAGACAGAGTGAACTAGACATAGGCATGGAGACTGAAGGGCCACGAGAGTGAGATTCTCGTGCAGTACTTAACTGAATCCTGATATTTTTTGTTTGTTTCTCTACACAGATGTAATTCAACCCATTCTGCGACACAGGGTAATAGACAGGCGCAAATAGTGGCATGTACCATTTCAGAAGTGGCTGTTGACCCTCCTCCTACTCCCCCACAATTACGCTGGTTCCCCGGTCATCCGCTAGAGGGCTCGGCGGAATTAGTAGGTCGTAGACACAGGCGGGTATCAGCCAACCCCACCATCACCCTAAGTATTTGTCCTCCTTCAAGCATCTGGCTTTGTGGAGTAGTCAGTAGAGTGATCACCTTGGGTGTCGGGAGTAGGGAGTTCAATTCCCGGCATGGGCAGTCTGTGCTTTATTTTTCAAGTTGTTTCTCCCTAACTTTCAATTCCGGTAATATCTGCTTGGAGAGTCCCCCGCACATAGAGACAGAGTGAACTGGACCTAGGAATGGAGAATGAAGATATCTGTTTATGTTTTGTTTTTTTGCTGGTACCCAGCCTGCCCAGATCACCGGTAACAAGTTAAATTGACCCAGTATTCAAATAGTAGTTCTAAGACATCATATCTTGAGCCTGCTCGGTGGCCTAGTGGTCTAGGTCGCCGGAGTGCTGAGGTCACTCACGCAGGTTCGAGTCCCGACCCCGGGTGTTTTGTACACCCTGTGAGGTGTCTGTCATGGCACCTTGGGCGGGACCTTATAGGAGGGGTCATCGACCCTGGTCCACAGCACAGCTTGGATGCCCTGTAAGACAGCCAGGTAGAGAACCCCAAAGGAACTCTCCTGGCAAGTACGAGTTGAGAAATCTCAGCTCGGTTGGGGGACCCCACACGAACCCCAACACAAGATACTAGGGGGTTTTGCCACTGAGTTCCAGTACGTCCTAAAGGACGTGGAACGTCCTAAAGGGACGTCCTAAAGGGACGTCCTAAAGGGACGTCCTAAAGGGACGTCCTAAAGGGACGTCCTAAAGGGACGTCCTAAAGGGACGTCCTAAAGGGACGTCCTAAAGGGACGTCCTAAAGGGACGTCCTAAAGGGACGTCCTAAAGGGACGTCCTAAAGGGACGTCCTAAAGGGTGTGGGAACATCCTAAAGGGACATAAGATAACGTCCCTTTAGGACGTCCCCTTGGACGAAATAGCACTTTTTAAGGCATTTTTAGTTTAATCAGTTGTAATAGAAATAATAACAATTTCATTGGAACGAAACCTCTTGGGTTCGTTGGGAAATATTTTCCCTTTAGGACGTCCCTTTAGGACGTCCCTTTAGGACGTTCCTTTAGGAGGATTCCACGTCCTTTAGGACGTACTGGAACTTAGTGGCAAAACCCCCTAGTATCTTGTGTTGGGGTTCGTGTGGGGTCCCCCAACCGAGCTGAGATTTCTCAACTCGTACTTGCCAGGAGAGTTCCTTTGGGGTTCTCTACCTGGCTGTCTTACAGGGCATCCAAGCTGTGCTGTGGACCAGGGTCGATGACCCCTCCTATAAGGTCCCGCCCAAGGTGCCATGACAGACACCTCACAGGGTGTACAAAACACCCGGGGTCGGGACTCGAACCTGCGTGAGTGACCTCAGCACTCCGGCGACCTAGACCACTAGGCCACCGAGCAGGCTCAAGATATGATGTCTTAGAACTACTATTTGAATACTGGGTCAATTTAACTTGTTACCGGTGATCTGGGCAGGCTGGGTACCAGCAAAAGAACAAAACATAAATAGATATCTTCATTCTCCATTCCTAGGTCCAGTTCACTCTGTCTCTATGTGCGGGGGACTCTCCAAGCAGATATTACCGGAATTGAAAGTTAGGGAGAAACAACTTGAAAAATAAAACAGCAGACTGCCCATGCCAGGAATTGAACTCCCTACTCCCGACACCCAAGGCGATCACTCTACTGACTACTCCACAAAGCCAGATGCTTGAAGGAGGCCAAATACTTAGGGTGATGGTGGGGTTGGCTGATACCCGCCTGTGTCTACGACCTACTAATTCCGCCGAGCCCTCTAGCGGATGACCGGGGAACCAGCGTTATGGTGGGGGAGTAGGAGGAGGGTCAACAGCCACTTCTGAAATGGTACATGCCACTATTTGCGCCTAGACCACTAGGCCACCGAGCAGGCTCAAGATATGAGGTCTTAGAACTACTATTTGAATACTGGGTCAATTTAACTTGTTCTCACTTACTTTGTACCGATTTTCTCAATATACTAGCGTTTTTCTCTTTACACAAAAAGAATAAAAAAACATTGCTGGTGTAGGGATTCGAACACCCAACCCACAGATTTCGAGACGTATGTCATAACCACTTCGCCACAAACTCGGTTGCTAATAGACAGCTTTAAGTCTCTATATAATTGCTTTTGATGATATTTATGTTTTTTTCTTTAGTACTTCGAGGTAATTTCGTAATTCACATGTATATTCTGCTTTTCAATCCTGTACATGCCTCCATTCACGTTAACTCACCGATCAATATACTGAATTGGTATTCTGCTTCGTACAGTATCCACTAGATGGTGCTACAGGCACGAATTAGCACTTTTTAAGGCATTTTTAGTTTAATCAGTTGTAATAGAAATAATAACAATTTCATTGGAACGAAACCTCTTGGGTTCGTTGGGAAATATTTTTCTCCTGCAGTACAGCAATTATCTATTTGATAGTGTGTTTATTTGTATGAAAAATTGAGGTTTAGGTACTAGCACAATGCAAAATTTGAGCAACCTCCCCGAATGAAAAATTAATTCCGAGCGTACAATCAGTGGTAGGGCATTAACTATGCATCATCATTGAACATTTATATGTCATATATCATACACCAAGATGCCATTCTTATACTTTTAATGTAAAAAAATCAATTTTAATCTGACTACAATTTCCTCCATAACTTTTGAACTACTTGACCGATTTTTAAAATTCAAATATCTATATGACCCTCTCCGTCCAGGCCATCTTTTGTATATGTTATTCTAATTATAGATATAAAATTCAATTTTTCATTTCGGTAGCTACATGTTTTCATGTCTGTATATTAATAAACTTGTCCAATCTGTCAATAAAATGAGCTATTTTTGAAGCCCCTAGAATGAGAGTAATATAACATCCTAGAGTTGATGTCAATATAATTGGTCACGATAGGGATGTAGCATGAGACCAGAACTTTACACCCTGTTATAAAGTATCCCACATTATCTTAGCCTGGAATAAACGTCCAGGTTTAACATTAGGAACTCGTTCTCAACAGGCTTGCAAGTATGGTAACTGACCATGTGGAGGAATTGTGGACGCCGACTGCCCAAATCGCTCGTCAGCTCAGATTGGCTGGGACAATCTGCCTGGTGGATCAGCAAACCGGACCCGCCCATTGAAAACCCTGTCGCCCGCAACCGTGCAGTCGTCGCCTCTGGTCGGCCGGCCCTTAGACTGGCCTCAGTCCCTGTATCCTACCCCTCCTCCCATTCTGAGTGACACAGGGACTGGTCTCATCCATAATCGGCTGTGTAGACTGGCGTGATTTTGCGCCACACTCCCCAAGTAGAGGTCTGGCTACTGGTCAGGATATCTGCTGGGAGAATGATACCCTCTCACTTTGATCTTAATCGAGACATAGTCAGGAGTAGGCAAAATATATTGCTATGACAACACAGGCGGCCAGGGAGGGTGGAGGGGTAGAGGGAGGTATAGGGTTACAGGGAGTGGCCTGGGGTCATAAACAGGAGATTCTGGTCAGAGTGGACAAGTCTTTGATTCATGGGCCAGTCAGAGAAGGACACATGCTATAATGAATCGTGTTCCGATTTTCTTTAATCATTTAATGAATATTCATAATCAAAGACTTGAGCAAGTCTAGCCGGCCCTGTAAAAACCAGCCGGCCGGCGCCGCTGAGCATCGATCTGGTGGATGACTTGCTTTACTCTGAGCCAGCAGCTCTAATTTCAACAAACATATCAAGAGTAGGGAAGGGATCACACAGAGCAATGTTGGATGATTTCTTTATCACTCTCATTGATTCCATATTGAAATTAAACCAAATCACTGTGTAGCTTGTCAGCCTGTACACTTAGTAACAACAGAGAGAAAAAAACCAGACAAATAACTTTAGTTTTCCTGAATATTTATTTACAAAATAGATAATGGATGTACCATCTGAACATGCATTGATTACAGATTTACGAGTACCGACAGAATGTTCAGGATGACACCGAGTACTGCTACGTGTGTAAATCGGTCAGTCAGGGTACATACACTGTACAACCTCACTCCAGCTCGCAAACACTCAGGAATGGATGCTGGAGTGTGTTACGAGACACGTGAAAACCAGTAAACCCTTTGTATGTGGCCAGTCATGACAAGGTAAGTTCAATAATACCAGCATCTTCCAGTGGCGTGTCGCTCCAGTAGGGAACTATTACACGCAAGGTGGACGCGGCTTATACATGAGGGTCCTCCTCAGTTTGTAGTCATGAAAGAGCAATAAATAGGTAGGTCCAAGTACAGCGGAGCCTTCACTGGCACCTGTTTCAGTAGTTTTGTGACATGTCTAGATGGCGTCTGACACCGTATGGACAGATCATCACAAGTTGCGGCACTTAGGACAAGGCAGACCCCAAACACGGTGTCCGGTTTCAATTTTCACGGTGTCCGGTTTCAATTTTCACTTCTCGTATTAATACGAGTAAGGGAAACATATAACCTATAATTGTACCAAATATGAAGAAAATTGGCGGCTCCAATCCGCTGATATTTGACTTCAACTGTGACATGCGGTTTGAAACCAGACAAAATTTGTTCCGCTGTTGCTTGCACTGTTGGTGCCGCTGTTGATGTCTGTCTAGGCCTAATGTCACGAAACTACTGAAACAGGTCCCAGATGTGTAAGACATCAATAAACGGTGACGTCACAATATCAGACATGACGTCTACACACTAGTACACAGCGCAGACAGGGGCATATTCTCATATTCATACACTCTCGTCTTTCTGTATGTGTATTATTCCCTATGATGATGTCAGATCTTGCCGCATAAAAACAAAGTCTGTTTGATGGCATTTCAAAGCTGTAAGTGGACAATATCTGGGACAGCGTAAGGGACATTAGTTTCAAACAACAGTCAACAGGATTTTTATATCAGTCGTGCAGAATTCCTAATGGAGAGGTAGGAGGATAATGATTATGCCTACAATTATTATGCCACATAATTTTGTTCCTACTCAAGCAGTCTCAAACCTGTCGGCCCAATCAGTTAAGGTCAAAAACCTATAAAACATGATGTGAGGCCACGCAAAGAGTTGTGCAACCCAAGTAAGGAGTAGCAGTTGAGTTCTGCATTATAGATCACCCAGAAGAATATCATTACTTGTAGAAAGAGCAAGAAAATACACCAAAAGACTTGAACTGACTGGGCCAACCCATTCTAGCCAACTAAGTTTTCATATCTTGGGAATTTCTAAAGTTGCCACAGTCGTTGTACATCCTCGGGAGCATTTAGGATGAAAGCTCTGCCCATAGATTTACCTGTTTCATTATTCTGGTATCACAACCAAAGTTCACAGAAAAGTGAACCTTGAATGGGTACACACTATGACAATAGTTGGTAACTAAGATACAGGCCCCGGTCACACAATAATGTAACGCTGTATACATCGGGTATGTCCAGTGTGAAAGTGCCAAGCTTCACTAATGGGAGCCACTCTTCTGTCTACCTGCAACGTGCTCAGAGCTAACTAGAGCTTAAAGACAAATGCTGGTAGTTGGGTGATCTCTAAATTCTATTGAATTTGGCAAATGACTCTGGATAATATAAGTTTCATATATCAGCAAATAGAAAATGTAATAAAAAATACCATGTCACCATGCTAACTTCTATGGGAAAGCCATCTGAAAAGATAAGTGCTTAACTATTGGTGACTATGGGGAACTGCAATATTTTGACTTCGTGGCTAGAGACACTAATGTTCTGTTTCTATCTTTAAATAATTCTGCATTCTGACAGTTGGGAACATATACAAATGACAAATGCTAAAAAATACCATGTCACCATGCTAACTTCTATGGGAAAGCCATCCGGAGAAGCTAAGTGCTCAAGTATTGGTGTCTATGGGAAACTGCGATATTTTTATGAAGTCAGATGGCAGCACCTGTTTTTAATTCTGAGTATAGATATAGAGGGCATTGTGATACCTACCTGCATTTGTCTTTAATTGCAGCAGAGACCAAGTGGACATATTTTTTTATGTTGAATATGCTGCCTCAGGAAGACTGAGGAAACATAGAAAACATGTCGGTGTGGGCCATTGCATGGGGCTGAGGAACTGTGGTGAGGTTCAAATTGTATTTTATGAGAGGGGTGCCAGATAACTGCAGCTGGGTCAAAGTCTTGTTGCCTGGGAAAGTAAGAAAGCATGGAGGCTGGTAATTTGCCTGGAGCTTGTTTACATCTTGCTTTCACTATGCCAAGGACAATAATGAAAAAGGTGAAGGCAGATGAGAGGGGGAATTACTGGTGGAATTAATTAAGACTTGTCATATGAATTCATCAGGGTGGTAATCTCTGCTAATGAGTATAGTTTTAATTGGAAACATAATTATCTTTAAATCAATTAAGCATTTTTGATTACATGTACATACCCACATGTAATCGGATAACCACACTAATCAGCAATTATTAATTACTCAAATGATGATTATGTTTCCATTTAAACATAAATTAACTCCTTTTCAAAAGGTAGGGGTGGGCTAAGTCCCATCCAACTACTAGAACCTACCTTCAGGTTGCCTGGAGCCTGGTTCCAGCTTGCAGAGGACACTGTAGATAAAATACATTAAGGAAAAGAACTTTGCCTTGAGCTTGCCCAGAGGATAACTACAGCTGGGACCTGTTTCAGTAGTTTCGTGACATGTCTAGATGGCGTCTGTGACACCATACGGACAGATCAACACAAGTTGCGGCACTTACGACAAGACGGACTACAAACACGGTGTGTCCGGTTTCAAAAGTATTAGACAATTTCACTCATTTTCCGTAAGAATTAAGCAATGGGACTTAAACACGAATATGGGATACATATAACCTATAATCGTACCAAATATGGAGAAGATTGGCGCCTCCGATCTGCTGATACTTGACATCAACTGTGACGTGCGTTTTGAAACCTGACAACAAAATTTCCGCTGTTCTTTGCACTGTTGGTGCCGCTGTTGACGTCTGTCTAGGCCTAATGTCACGAGACTACTGAAACAGGTGCCTGGGACCTGTTTCAGTAGTTTCGTGACATGTCTAGATGGCGTCTGTGACACCATACGGACAGATCACAAGATTGCAGTCGATGACACATGGAGTTTCACTCACTTCTCGTAGGAATTAAGCAATGACACTTTAGAATGAGTAGGGGATACATATAACCTATAATCGTTCCAAATATGGAGAAGATTGGCCACTTCGATCTTCAGATATTTGCTAGTCTTTTTCCGCTGTTGCTTGCACTGTTGGTGCCGCTGTTGATGTCTGTCTAGGCGTAATGTCACGAGACTACTGAAACAGGTGCCTGGTGTGCTTTGAGATTTCCCGATGCGTGAAGGCAGCGAGCCGTAACCGCACATCACTGAGGTAGGAGCACTGGAGATGTGCCTGTGTGGAGATGGTTTGATACAAGTCCATCTTGACATACTCTGTATACAGAACCAGGGATTAAAAGGACCCATTCGTCAAGACCTCATGAACACAAACTGACCAAATCACGTCTTTAGGAGCGAAGAAGTGCGTCAAAATGATCATAACAGGACAAATCGTTTGGGTTAGACCACGGACCTGTATCTTCCAAGTCCGTGGTTAGACACTGTATGAAAAAATCTTAGGCAAAAACACAAAGCCAGAGTAATCCTTAAGTGTGTTTGCTTTAACCCTTTCACTGCAGCATGATGCCTCCATGTATTTTCATGGCTACCGCAGCATGATGCTACGGTAGCATGATGCCTCCTGGCATAATTGATGATTTTATAGATAAAAGAATGACAGTTTTGCTTTCCAGACCTTTGACAAGGGGCATATGGGTCTTTGACTTAGAATATAAAAATACCGGGTATCATCAATTACCATGGTAGAATACTGACATCGTGGGACTTTTCTGTTTCCTGGGTTACAGTTCCTGTGGCAGAAATGGTGTGAAGCTGTGTCAGGGGATGGGTTGCTGCAGGGAAAGGGTTAAAAACATATCACCTGTGGAGATAATAATCTGACAAGGACAGGTAGCCATGTTGCACCCCAAAATTTCAATAAAACAGAAAATCTTGTTCGGAATACAATCCTGTTTAGCTGAGTCCATAAACCTTCAGATAATTGGAATAATTTACATCAATTTGACTTCCATGCTATATATGTCATGTTTTACTCTTTCCTGAGTAGCACTAACATGTAGCTACTTCATGTTTCGCCGATTCCTTCCTAAAAATGGAAATTCTAAAAATCCTTTTGACTACAACTGGATATCTTTTGAAATTTTAAGAACCATAGTAAAAGGTACACAACTGCGTACACTACAGTATTTGAGCATTATACAAAGTCAAAGCTCTTCAAGGAATGTATATAAACCTTATTGGTTAGGTATAACAATATAAAAACACCCGTGTTCTGGTTGAATTTCAATTTCTAAGTGGTTGAGAAATGCCATCACTGATTTAAAAAGTTTACTAGCATATCACATATCATAAAATTACTGCATGAAACCCGGATGCTTCCTGTTAAACACTATCATCTTCGAACATGCAAATAATATTGTACAACTGAAATGACACATATACAAGTTCATATATGCATGGTCAACCTATTTTGTTAGATACTATAGGGAGATATGGTTAGTGTGGCTGCAGAGATCTGTTCCGTGTTGTTTTACACTAAAGCCCGATGCCCATCTACCGATTAAGGGTTGAACGATTAGTTCGCAAATTGTATAGGAGTGGGTGAACTTGTTGCAGGCAAATTACGTAACACAATCAAGCCCCATTTACCAACATTCCGTTGTCGGCGACTAGATTGATCAACACGTTGAAACATGTTTGGAACATAGAAACCACAAGTTGTCAGTGACAAAAGGACATCTGAAGGAGGTGGTTCACTAATCGTTGGCTTACCCTTGTCTAGCTGTCCTACATCTACCAACTATGGCCGACTCCGTTAGGATGCCTTGGCTGAGACAAATTACCGCCCGTTTGTCGCCGACAAAGGTACATGAATGTTCCAAAATCGGAAGATGGGCTTTGTGCTTTAGCGAGTATTCACCGATTTCAACGAGGAAATTTTCATCGAGTTCGACGAAGAGAATATTTCCGACACGAAACAACATGGAACAGTCGTAATTCAGACACACTTATTAGACTCCTTATTATCATCATATATACCTGGAAATCATGAAAAACGCCATTTCTCCTTCAACCTCAACAGGTCACGTGGTACGGAGGGTATTATTATTTATAGTTCGGCTCACTGCGACGAACGGAATCCGTACAGCTGGCCAGTAAGTGTGAGACATATGCACAGATATACAATAATATACTAATGAAACACAATCTGAGCTATTTTACATGATGGACTGCCGCTAAGCTGAATTTACGCAAAGCAGTATGATGTATATTTCTAACATGAGATCCTGATTACGATATTAATTTATACCGCCCAAAATATATAAAGTTCTGTATATTCCCCATTGCACATCTCATTAACATAATAACATCAGCAAGACAACACAAGAATGAACCACAAAGGTCATAGGACGAAACTTTATCCTACCCTGCTACATTTCTCCATTAACTGAACATCGGAACGTCGTATCCAACTCTTTCCAGTCGCGTAAAAATACTCAACCGGCGTTGGATCCGATGACGATCTCTTTTTGTTATATATCTTACGTACTTAATTAGAATTCATGGGTGGGATAAAATCTCAAAACCATTTGAGTGGTTAGGGTTGGCCAATATGCCATTCGTTTTATCGATACGTGATTTCACTCAGCTTCACCTCGTGAAATTACTACGCGATCGAACTAAAATTCCTCATCACACATCTCATTAACATAATCAACATCACGAAGACAACATAGGAGGGAACCACGATAGTCATGGGACTCTACCCGAAAAAACTACAGCTCCATCCAAACAACTTTTATGGATCCTTATCAAGTACAAACATACTCTATAACAAAACCCTGGTAGATACGAAGTGATTTAAGTACCGAATCCTGTACCAAAATATACTAAACTCTTCACAACCCAACAGGTTTACAATTCACCTATAAGCTTAGATACACGGTTTTATGACAAGCTACAGACCAGGTATAAAAATATCTCTATAATGTATGTGCTACATATCCAGGACCAGCAGCTTCACTCGGCAACTGCTTCAGGACAGGAAACTTTAGCAAAAATAATCTTTACGTACAACCACAAATTTCATAAACATTAAATAATACTTCAGGGTCAGGGGTTATTTAAAGACATATAGTTTGATCTGGTGATCTATCAGGAAACAGGACTACTTGAGAGAAGAGAGAACGATTCTGATCACAAATACTGAGCTAAGTGTTTCTCCTTTCCCAGATTATGGGCAGTTAGTGTCCTGCCAACAAGGAGTATCCTCAGTTCAGATGATATCAGTTATATATAACATGATCTCCTCCCCTGGCTGAAAGCCTCACACTGTATTTACTGCCTGGTGAATACGGTCAGACTTTGTATCTTCCACCTAGGCATAGACCCTCAAGAGGTTACTGCACTCCCTAATATCGCCCCGGGTAAGTACAGGATCCGCTCCCGACTCGCTGGCCACACCTTGGCCGCCTGTCTTCCGATGAACAATCTTTCCCTGATTTCTAACTGGAGAAACCGAATATAATTTGAAATATACAAGTAAAGATAACTGAAATTCCCATTTCTGCCATTGGATTTCCAATTTGAAGATTCATAGTAAAAGTTAAACTGCAATAATTGTGGGTTATGGGTCAGGGGTCTATCACCATGCAACGACGGCAGCCAGCGAACACCGGATCTTGTAAACAGACTGAATTATGGGATACCTCAGTAGGGTCTATGTGTTGCGCAGGTCTTAAAATAAAGTCAGGATGTGTTGCGAAGGTGTTGGAGCTGCCTTCATGCAGTGTGCGACATGACGCAGACCTTGTGGAGTGTTGTCCCGAACAGTCCATCACCAAACTTCGCACTTCTCTCCAGGGTTCATCCGGGCTCCTTTGCTACACTGGAACTGGTCCGAAAACTCCACTGAGTTGGACAGCGTCCCAATCACCCTGTCAATGTCAATGGAAAATATTAAATCATTTTCTCTGAATGGGTATGATACATACACAATATTACCATGATTTCGATTTGAGTGGCCGTATTCTCCGCGTAGTTGACGAGTATTGCGTAGCGTCAACTACAAGAAATTATGGTAATGTTGTATTTATTACTCACTTATTTTTAGATTTAAGCAATAAATATGATCGTTAGAAAACTTTTCAACGTAATTAAGAAGTTGTGTTTGGGACTACTTTCATCTAAAAAATCCGTATCCTCCTAGGAGGGTACGGAGCTCCGTATCCTCCTCAGTAGCGATCTGTAATCTCCATAGGCTTAGTATGGAGACTCCGTATCAGGTGGGTAATAAAATCAAAGACTCGCACAAATGCCGAGTGTGAGGCAGGCATAAAAGTTGATGCGGTGGAACAGGTCACAAGCTAAATGACGATGGCTGCATGGTCATAAAATGGTATAACTCAATAAATTAGCTTTTGCTGGTTATCTCACCCCGGTATTTTTCTCCATAGGCTTAACATTAGGAACTCGTACTCCACGGCCGTGAAGTTCGTGTAACCAATACTCAATGGCTAATTTGGTGCTTCATTTTATCAATAAATAATGTTATATGGGATGAGATAAAATCAGAAACCCACTCGATGAAAATAACTTAGTCCACACTCCACCTCGTTTGACCGCAGAAAAATTCACTCAGCTTCGCTTTATGAATTATTCTGCAGTCAAACTTGGTGGAGTACGGACCAAGCTATTTTCATCTCGTGGGTTTCCCACTGGCAGGACCCATACATACCCATCTATGGGGAATACAATAATATATTAAAGCTTACCTGTATTTGGCTGGTGGTTTGTTTGTTTGTTTGGGTAGTTTAACATATAATTTGTTCAATCAGACTTACTTTGGGTTTGACCGAATCTATGAGATGAATGTAGGTATGAATCTCACCCCTACACATTTACAGAGGTGTTCTTTTACTTCCCACACCATATAGACATGGTATGAGAAGGATTGGCCTTTGATAAAGCAGTAAATCTACCACTGCTGCGGTGAAGTAGAAAAGTGACTGCAGTGGGACTTGAATCAACAAAGTCTGACTACCTCGGGACTACAAGTCCAGTGCTCTTTACCACTGAGCCAACTCCCCACAACGGTCGCTATAGTTACGGCCTGATGTCCTTGGTGTCTTTAATGTATGTCTTACGCCAGGGGGTGAGGTGGTATATCATGTCGTTGAACCAGAGGGCACCACCTGCTCCTCTCTCTTGTAGTACACCTGTTGAGGTATCACCTCCGCCTGCACCACTCTCCCAACAGAGATCTCGCGCTCTTCTTCCTGCGGTCGCTTGTATCTCTGCCCCAACCTGCCTGTTTGGGCCCAAATCTGGCCCCTATGCCAGTTTCTGAAATATCCTAAATTCTGAGGGCTTTTGGAGGTATTTTGTGTTCTACTTGTAAATAGAGATGAAGATATTCATATGGTAAAGAAAATACTCTCATTTCTGTTATTATTTATTTCAAACCAGACACATTCTCTGGGATTATTTCTACAGTGGAAAGCACCTCATGTGTTGCAAGGCTTTGTTTTGTCAACAATGCCCATTTGCTCCTCTGAAGGGGCAGTCTAATCATCTGTGGATTCACATTATAAAATGGTTTAAGTCTGAAAAAGAAACAGCAGGATTGTCTGTGAAGCTCCTTTAACAATTCCCATATTTCTATACTCATGATATGTGAGTTGTTTGACTTGTATAACTTTTGACAGTTGCCTTGTTTTGAATCTGAAAAGTTCGCTGGTCTCCCCTGTCTTTAGTGGATACCCAGGGAACCAGCTTTGGGTTGGGGCAGAGTCTAGCCAGCGTTAGCGTGGCAAAAGGTCTGGGGGGAGAGTGCGCCTGCACCATCTACCACCCATGTCGTCATTATTGTTTCTTCAAAAGCTTACCAGTATTTGGCTGGTGACCGGATAGCAGTGCCTTTACTAGGGTTACCTTAAAGCTATGCAGTGAACAGAAAATGTTTAGTATAAATATTCACTTATAGTCAACACCTTGTACTACATGTTACCTTTCTCATATAATTACACTGCTGGAAACCTACCAAAAATGTTACATGTCCCAGGAGCCTACTGAAAATAGGATACCATGTTGATCCTAGTAGTTAACTCCAGAATAAATATCAACATTAAAAAAAAGGAAAACTAAAAAAAGCTTACCTGTATTTGGCTTGTGACCAGATATCAGTGCCTTTACTAGGGTTACATTAAAGCTTACCTGTATTTGGCTTGTGACCAGATATCAGTGCCTTTACTAGGGTCAACTTAAAGCTTACCTGTATTTGGCTGGTGACCAGATATCAGTGCCTTTACTAGGGTTACCTTAAAGCTTACCTGTATTTGGCTGGTGACCAGATATCAGTGCCTTTACTAGGGTTACATTAAAGCTTACCTGTATTTGGCTGGTGACCAGATATCAGTGCCTTTACTAGGGTTACATTAAAGCTTACCTGTATTTGGCTGGTGACCAGATATCAGTGCCTTTACTAGGGTTACCTTAAAGCTTACCTGTATTTGGCTGGTGACCAGATATCAGTGCCTTTACTAGGGTTACATTAAAGCTTACCTGTATTTGGCTGGTGACCAGATATCAGTGCCTTTACTAGGGTTACATTAAAGCTTACCTGTATTTGGCTTGTGACCAGATATCAGTGCCTTTACTAGGGTTACCTTAAAGCTTACCTGTATTTGGCTGGTGACCAGATATCAGTGCCTTTACTAGGGTTACCTTAAAGCTTACCTGTATTTGGCTGGTGACCAGATATCAGTGCCTTTACTAGGGTTACCTTAAAGCTCACCTGTATTTGGCTGGTGACCAGATATCAGTGCCTTTACTAGGGTTACCTTAAAGCTTACCTGTATTTGGCTGGTGACCAGATATCAGTGCCTTTACTAGGGTTACCTTAAAGCTTACCTGTATTTGGCTGGTGACCAGATATCAGTGCCTTTACTAGGGTTACCTTAAAGCTTACCTGTATTTGGCTGGTGACCAGATATCAGTGCCTTTACTAGGGTTACCTTAAAGCTTACCTGTATTTGGCTGGTGACCAGATATCAGTGCCTTTACTAGGGTTACCTTAAAGCTTACCTGTATTTGGCTGGTGACCAGATATCAGTGCCTTTACTAGGGTTAACTTAAGGCTTACCTGTATTTGGCTGGGGGGTGTTCGTCAAATAGCAGTGACAGATGCTCTGACTGGGGAGTATTCCTTGAGCACCAAACCTGGGCGAAGGACACGAAGAAGAGTTGCCGGTGGGTCAAGTTGGTGCCCGGCAGCGGGGTCTCGGGCCCGTTTCGTCTCACCCAGTCTTCATAAGCCTGAAATGTAGTTTGTGATCAAATCATCATTCAGAATTTTGTATTCCTTTTTCTATATTTTTCATAAATGAAATAATTTCGCCTCACTGACGGTCTTCCATCATTTTTTTTAATCTAATTTTTTGTATTTAGAAAAAGTATCATCTCATATGTGTGCATTCTTTCCTGAATCGTACTATGTCACTTCAATATTCTCCATCATATAACCTTGATAATAGCAGATATCGAGTTCGAAAGTATAGAAATAAGTATAACACCTATCATCAAAACATAGTACAGAGTGATGAGGAAGATATGGGTGATGTCTATGATGAAGTTGGTTCTAACCATACAGATACATGTTTTAAAAAAAAGGTTTTTATTAGACTGGAGTTGTCTGTTAGGTCAACAAGAGACCTATCTTCCACAGGGTCCAGTATTACTCGTTCACAACAAATCGCTGTCCAGAATATGGATTTACAGGCTGTGGAACAAACTTTCGGTACAAGAAAGAAATATCGACAATTATTCACTGTTTAAAAAAAAGATGAAGGATAAAGCTATGCAGGAACTATTACAATTAAGATAAATTGACTCTCCCAGAACAAATTATGTTTTTTGATTAAATCAAAGTTCTATGTATCAGTATTATAAAGATTGTTATTTTATTGTAAGTATGGTCATGTTCCATACAAATCCATACAAACACGTTTGTGTTATAATAACTGTTGGTGTCTCAACACCCTTGTTTATTTTGTTTTTTACAGGGTTAGATAAATCGATGTAATAGTTCAATAGCTATGGCTATTGACGAAAATAGAGTTGCTCAGTATTGTATAACTCTCTCAATGAATCATGTATTGACACAAAAATGATATACTGACTGTAAATGTGATCAGCTCTATATGCGCTGGAATGTAACCACGAATTGCTGTAAGGGTTAAAAATACCGGCCTACCTAGGCTGAAAACTTTTACAGCTTAAATAAAGAAACTAAAAAAAAGAAAAAAGGCGATACATGAACTACATACTACATCCTCATTGTGAGCAGGAGTTATATCCACCACTAACAGTTACACAGCATAGCATGCATATCTATACGAGTTAACCCAGTTAAATAATTATTTACAAGCTTCAAAAGTGTTGGGGAAAATGCACAGCCTGCGTGGCTCTAATCAATAATTATCCCTCAAAACCTTTAGTCTACTCCTCCAGGTTGTGAACATGTCATTCTGCTGTGTTCGCAGTAGACTTTTTACACACAGGGAGGTCCGCTGTGGGGTCTAACAGCGACAGAGAATACATGGAAAACTCTACAGTATTGCGATTTAATAGGGCTGAAGGTTCTTGTGGAGGTTCAGACCACTGATTTATTGGCGTGAATGAAGCTAAATTTATACTATTTTTTATTCATTTTTGTTTTTAAAACACCCCTCTCATGAGATCTCACACTCGCTAAGTGGCATCATTGAGATTATAGGAATCTTTGGGTTGCATTGATGTACGTCTTTAACACGGGAGGCAGGCCAGTGGACTCTCAAGGCTCTAAGCCTAGCTCTTAAGAATTCTTCTCCCATAGAGCATAGTGAGGGTACAGAATACGACTTAGAGAGTGTGAGATCTTATGAGAGGGGTGTTTTAAAATGCAAATTTATTTTATATTTACATTCAGTTCTTTCTAGAATTTCTGAGAATGGTGCATGACTTGGTGAAGTCCATAGATAAAATAAATATCATCAGTTGTCATGAATACAACGAATGAGACTGGAGCATGCCGTTACGTCAAATACTTGAGGTGATATACCTACCATATAGGCGGCCTTCAAACCTCCATTGTCAGCGATACTTTCTCCAAGTGTTTGCTTTCCGCGAACCTGAATAGATAAATAATTATTGAACTGAATATTCTTCAAATGACCTCATTAAATAATACCTTATTTTATGCCAGATACATATAGATTTCTTAAAACAATGGACTTGAGTAAAAACCAAAAATAGCACTGAAGAAAACATGAAGCGTAAAGCAATAGAAAAATTCAAGGGTGGCAATCATAAACTAGATATATAGACAGATAAGCAGTAGATTAATTCATATACCAAAACTAAAACACAAAGAGAAGCAAACAGAAATGGCCACATTACTGAAGTTCAGAGGTAAAACATGTAGGATAAGCTTCATGAACATGTTTTGTATGAAACCATGAAGGGTTAGGATGATGTGAACTGAAAAAAGACATGTGTTCCACAGCAATTACAGATCATCATATTCAAATTCAAGGAAACTGACATGGGTTTTAACTTCTATAGTAATTTGTCTGATATGTCTCCGATAAGAACTGCGTACACTGAATTACTATATACCCATGCCGTATATATTGCAAATATGCACCGTTTTGCCATATAACGTCAAAATACCGTACGGAACACTGTTCCGTACGGCATAATACAGAACACTTTCCTATATGCGTCGACTAATATGCGTCGACTAAAATATTAATTGTTAGGCTAAATTAAATCTATAATTTTTTATCAATTTCGTATATATAGTAAATATATAACAACCTACCATGCTTGTACACGCCACAAAACGCAATAACAATTTTCAGTTTCTACAGAACTCGGCGTAAACGCCTTGTTCCATACGAACCGTGAATTTTCATCTCGTTTTGTAGCTTGTACAGCATGGTCAGGACGTTCTGTATAAGTTTTGGATGAACAACAAAGAGATGTCGGCTGGATCAGAAAAAATATACCAGTGGGAATATTTTTCAGGTGGAATTCACTTCCTCAGAGAGACCGAGAAAATGTGAAAAACGTGTTGGGTGTCAGATGCGGCGTTGGGTTGAGGGTCTGTGTGGAGGTTCACACGATTGCAGGACGTTAGGGCCCACCACCCGAAAGTCGGGACGTTAGGGCCCACCACCCGAAAGTCGGGACGTTAGGGTCCACCACCCGAAAGTCGGGACGTTAGGGCCCACCACCCGAAAGTCGGGACGTTAGGGTCCACCACCCGAAAGTCGGGACGTAAGGGCCCACCACCCGAAAGTCGGGACGTTAGGGCCCACCACCCGAAAGTCGGGACGTTAGGGCCCACCACCCGAAAGTCGGGACGTTAGGGCCCACCACCCGAAAGTCGGGACGTTAGGGCACAGCTGAGACGTGGTGTGAAGGCCTCAGTCGCGCCTCGGCCGCACCGCGATGCCGCGGTCACACCTGTGGCGCCGGGAGGGAGAAATAGCATTGGACGTTAGGGCCCACCCAATTTTGCAGAATTGGTTAATGTTCGTTGGCTTGTTAGGGAGCGTTCATTAATTATCGCCCAGGGGGGGGGGGGGGGCACAGTTTTTCTAACACCGATCAGTCCCTGGAGAGCCTATATATGAGAGGTTTCTGTGTCCTGCTTTTAACATATGAACTTGAATCATATACCTGATTTGAATTATAAGATTCTGTAAGAATCATATACATGGTTTGAATTGTAAGATTCTGCTAATGTTCTAACCCGAAATCAGTGAATCAACCCCTGCCAAATTGAGGCTGTAGTTGGCAGCTAGCAGTCTTGCTGGAAGCCCCCATCTCTCCTGTACCCATATAATCAATCATAAAGCTTGACTACCTACAACCTAATTCTCAATGAAGTCACTTATTGAGACTTGGTTGTTCACATTCAAATATCCAGCAGCAACTGCTTTCTCGATTTGTGCCATCAATTCATAGTCATCAGGCTCCCTTGCAGAATCTCAAAGGACCTTCACTGTTTCTTGTAGCAGTATCATTGACATGCAAATACAGATGTTCTGGCAATTTGTTATAGTCTGGCATGGCGTGAGGGATCTTTGGAATGAGTGGATCAATCTATGGTGTGGCCCTCAGAAGGAAGTCCCATTTTCTTGCATGCAGAACCCCTTTAAGTACTCAATGCTCTTCCATAAATATGGTAATCTTATTGAAATAAGCAGCAACAGGGGCATTTTGTAGTACTTGATGTTGTAGTAAATGCTCTTAATTCATCAATGTTGAAGAAAAAAACTAATGATCTTGTGAGACTGCATTGATTCTGGGACAAATGTTAGTGTTTGTCCATTGTTGTCTTCCCCCACATAAGTCTGTCAGACTGAGGGAGGGTGGACACCCATCTCGAATTGGCAAACAGGACTGTGACCATAGAAACTGAACTCCAGGGAGTGAGACAACTATAGTTACCTTGTGCATTATTCATTATTATAGTTGTACAACTAAGGTGATTTCTTGTGATATGATATGAATGCATTTCATAACATCAATTTTTGTCATTGAACACGAACATGGGAGTTTGCCTCCATGTTTAGCAGAAAACGTCGACCCCACGACAGAATTAGTGGAAAATTTTGGCCCCCCCATGGAAATACCAAAAAAAAAAGTTGGCCCCCCCCCCATTGGAATACCCCAAAAAAAGTTGCCCCCCCCCCTGGGAATGCCTCAAAAAAAATTGGCCCCCCCCCTAAAAACTGTGCCCCCCCCCCGGGCCATAATTATTGTATGCTCCCTTATCAATAAAAACAGAAATGACATGGCTTTCGCAAATTTCATGAAATGTAAGCAATTATTTTATATGAATGCATATTTCAATGATAAATGTCGATGTTATGATAGGTGGGCCCTAACGTCCCGATGAGTGAGCCCTAACGTCCCTACTTTCGGGTGGTGGGCCCTAACGTCCCGATGAGTGGGCCCTAACATCCCGACTTTCGGGTGGTGGGTCCTAACGTCCCGATGAGTGAGCCCTAACATCCCGACTTTCGGGTGGTGGGCCCTAACGTCCCGATGAGTGGGCCCTAACATCCCGACTTTCGGGTGGTGGGCCCTAACGTCCCGATGAGTGGGCCCTAACATCCCGACTTTTGGGTGGTGGGCCCTAACGTCCCGATGAGTGAGCCCTAACATCCCGACTTTCGGGTGGTGGGCCCTAACATCCCGATGAGTGAGCCCTAACATCCCGACTTTCGGGTGGTGGGCCCTAACGTCTACATACCGTTCATTGTTCTACTGACATTAATGAGGCTCAGTTCAAATCATGTAAAAGCGTGGATTTGCATGGTAAATTAAGAAGCTGGCATCTCTACTTGAAGTAGACAGATTTAAGAAACGAGGCGACAGCACTTCTGACATCAACCGATGCTACCTTGAAAGTGACAATCACTAATCAAATCCAAACCGTTGCTATGCGATCATCATCTTGTGTAATCGTTATTGTTCATTGTAGTTTATAATAGTTACCCTTGATTGCGTTGTTTATAGGTTATATATATATATATATATATATATATTGTCAAAATTGTAACCTATACGAGACTACAAATAACGGTATAGTATGAAACTTATTGACGGAAACGGGAAAGTGGTAGACCGCGTATGACTGTATGCGAATAGACCCAATAATAATAATAATAATAATAATAATAATAATAATAATAATAATAATAATAATAATAATAATAATAATACAAAATTAAACAAATCTCCAGGTAAACGGTGTTATAAAGAACACCACAGCATAACAACCACCCTTCACATCAGTGACATCACAATGTTCTGGGCGCTATCTGAGGCTACAAATAGGATAGTTAGCAAGCAGGCTAACCCAGTGATTTCAGGTTAGGGACACTGTCACAGTTTGACAGGGGGGGGGGGGGGGGGGTCAAGGTTTCATCCGAATCAGACTCTTCAGGCATCTTAAAGACGAAAAGAAAGATTATTGTCACTTCCCTGGCTCTGGCATGAAAATCAGTCCGCCGCCGGATTGACGCCTGATGCCCTCTTTATTGGTACCAAAAGTACATTATACGAACAATCATTTACTTAACGTCATGTTATTTGATTCATGAAGATGACCACAAGAGTCGTAACAATATAAGGAAGAATGTAAAAATCATATTGACCAATAAAGAAAAATGTTACCAACAAAAAAAGAAACAAAAAGAAAAAGGTTTGGCTGTATCAAGGCATATGACATTGTCACATTTAGAGACAATACTGAGACAGTAGATTCTCACACTTAATTAAAGTTTAATAAAGTAAAAACAAATGGAGAGTTAGCAACCCAAACTTGGCACAAAAAACAATGTACCAAGGTTGGTTGGGTGGATCCGGGGCAGTCAACTAGACCATAAAAACGTGTCACTAGTCCGGTAACATAAAAAAATATAATTCTTTTTTTCTTTTTTTTGGGGGGGGGGGGGGGGGGGGTTAGAAGTGTTCTGAGCCACGTTTTCTAAATCTAAAAAATGAAATAAAAACCCCAGTTGAAGTAGAGGGCGACTCACATGCTCGCCGTTGACCGTGTAACCGGAGTACTGGTCCACCATGCACTGGGCCTGCTCCTTGAACTTCTCCACCACGTCCTTGTTCCACCAGGGCCGCAGGATGCCGTCCTTATCATACTCCCGGCCTGCAACAGCCACACGAGCAAAACAAGAGACCACAAGGTTAAAATGGTGGAGATATGGTGTGAAAAATACGCGGAAAGTTATTTTAAAGAGCTGGAAATTGTATGATGTATGGCTATGTGGAAAGATCAATAAAAGATTGCTTAAAATTAAAAAAAAGAAAAAATTAGTACGACATCCACACCAACAAGACTTAGTGCAACAAACATGTACAGTGACAAAACTTAGTGCAACATTCACACCCACAATACCTAGTGCAACAAACATGTACAGTGACAAAACTTCTACACCAACACGCAACAATCACACTGACAAGACTTAGAGCAACATCCACACCCACAATACTTAGTGTAGCAAACATTCACAACGACACAACTTAGTGCAACATCCACAGCAACACGACCTAGTTCAACATTCAAACTGACAGGACTTAGTGCAACATCTACACTGACAAGTGCAACAAACATTCACAGTGACACAACCTAGTGCAACATCCACACCCACAAGACCTAGTGCAACAAATATTCACAACAACACAACTTAGTGCAACATCCACACCCACAAGACTTAGTGCAACAAACATGTACAGTGACAAGACTTAGTGCAACATTCACACCAACAAGACTTAGTGCAACAAACATGTACAGTGACAAGACTTAGTGCAACATTCACACCAACAAGACTTGGTGCAACAAACATGTACAGTGACAAGACTTAGTGCAACATTCACACCAACAAGACTTAGTGCAACAAACATGTACAGTGACAAGACTTAGTGCAACATTCACACCAACAAGACTTAGTGCAACAAACATGTACAGTGACAAAACTTAGTGCAACATCCACACCAACAAGACGTAGCGCAACATCCACAAATCTAAAAGGTTCCTAATAAAACTAACTTAAGCAGATTCATCATTAGCTTAACGTTAGTACCGACAAATTCATTAGAAGCCATCAAACTACTTTTTCATACTTTCAACAAAAAGAAATCATCGAAAAGAAGTTGAAAATAAGACATGGCAACTGACCTCTGTCCTGATTCTCTATACTCGGATGGATGACAAACCGAAACTATAGCAGAAGTTGCCATCTATAGGATATTCCAGCACATATAATACTACACCGTACACGGGGAACCAGGACTCTGTGAGACTTTTTTCCTTGTGATTTCGTACCTGAATCGTCAAAGCCATGAGTGAGTTCATGCCCCATCACCACTCCGATCCCTCCGAAATTGAGAGACCTGATGAAGAGATAAACGCGGGGTTAGCGTGAAGGACTGGCAGCCACACAGAGGAGGGTGGGTTCATGCATAGACGGTTGGGAGATCCTATAGTCGTACCAAATATAAAGAAGATCAGTCGCACCGTTCCGCCGTTATCGGCGTTTGAATTTCGTCATTGCAATACATATATGTATCCCTTACTCGTGTTAAGATTCAATTGCTCAATTCCTAGGGGAAGCGCGGGAAATCCTCTATATACGCACTGTGAGCTTTGATAGAACCTAAGACAGTTCTATACTTGAGACACTTTTAGCGGCGATCTCACGTGGCGCACTACGATACTGTCTATAGCACACCGGCCATCTTTTGTCTTGCAAATTGTCTTACAATCGCTGAGATATCTCAGCTTACAAGACTAAGATAATGTCGTGACTGAAAAACAGGGCCCTGATGTACGTGTTTAGCATAGGAGCCAGCCCAGTGGATTTTCAAGGCTCTAAGCCTAGTTTGTTAAGAATTCTACTCCCATAGAGCATAGTGAGAACCTTGTACAGAATACCACTTGGAGAGTGTGAGACCTTATGAGAGGGGTGTGTAGTGAGAACCTTGTACAGAATACCACTTAGAGAGTGTGAGATCTTATGAGAGGGGTGTGTAGTGAGAACCTTGTACAGAATACCACTTAGAGAGTGTGAGATCTTATGAGAGGGGAGTGTAGTGAGAACCTTGTACAGAATACCACTTAGAGAGTGTGAGATCTTATGAGAGGGGAGTGTAGTGAGAACCTTGTACAGAATACCACTTAGAGAGTGTGAGATCTTATGAGAGGGGTGTGTAGTGAGAACCTTGTACAGAATACCACTTAGAGAGTGTGAGATCTTATGAGAGGGGAGTGTAGTGAGAACCTTGTACAGAATACCACTTAGAGAGTGTGAGATCTTATGAGAGGGGAGTGTAGTGAGAACCTTGTACAGAATACCACTTAGAGAGTGTGAGATCTTATGAGAGGGGAGTGTAGTGAGAACCTTGTACAGAATACCACTTAGAGAGTGTGAGATCTTATGAGAGGGGTGTGTAGTGAGAACCTTGTACAGAATACCACTTAGAGAGTGTGAGATCTTATGAGAGGGGAGTGTAGTGAGAACCTTGTACAGAATACCACTTAGAGAGTGTGAGATCTTATGAGAGGGGAGTGTAGTGAGAACCTTGTACAGAATACCACTTAGAGAGTGTGAGATCTTATGAGAGGGGAGTGTAGTGAGAACCTTGTACAGAATACCACTTAGAGAGTGTGAGATCTTATGAGAGGGGTGCACCAGGACCTGAGCGTATATTTAGAGACTATCAAGGTTCAGTTTTTCTCCACAGGGATGGTGATCGAAACTACACAAACGAACTGGGATTCAAATCCAACCCCTCGACATTTACTGAGGTGAGAGTTCTAATGCTTCTTACATATTATAGACATGGGTTGAGAAGGGCTGGCCTCTGATATAGCAGTAAGCATACCACTACTTGGGATGAAGGAGAAAGGTGGCTGTAGTGGGACTCGAACCCACAGCCTCATGATTACTGACTACTGAGCTCCCCATCCCCATAGACCCTCCAGAGGTTACTAAACTCCCTATTATCGCCCCGGGTAAGTAAAGGTTCTGCTACCGTATGGCTGGCCACACCACGACTGCACCACAGTTTCCCCATCTATAATTTGAGAAACTGAATATAATTTCGGATTTACATGTAGAAATAGCTGAAATTTCCATTTCTGGCATCAGATTTCCAATTGAAGATTTATAAAAACGGGGTGTCCCCTTCAGCGGGGTGTCCTCTTAAGCGAGGTGTCCCAGAAGCGGGGTCTTACTGTAACCCATTAGAACGATTAGATTGTTTTTGATATATATTTATATAATTCCAAGACCCCAGTCTAAAGCACTGGCCGAAACCACCTCTGGTTAGCAGGTTGTCAGGGTAGGGTGGCATAGCGATGAAGGGTTAGTTCTCTTTGGTTGACCAACTGTCGTATTGTCAAGCTGTTTGCTGAGCTATGCTTTGTGGAAAGCCTTGGATCGTGATTTGGGGAAACCATTCATTTGAACACATTAAGCCAGTGAATGTCAGCAAATGTTAGTAATCGTCTATGTGAATGTCAGTAAAGGTCACATCAAAGTCAGTGAAGGTCAGTCAATGTCAGCAAAGGTCAGCGAATGTCAATAAAGGTCATTGAATGTCAGTAAATATCATTGTCAGTAAAGGTCAGTGAATGTCAGTGAATGTCAATGAATGTAAGTAAAATCAGCAAAAATGTCTGCAAAGGTCAGTCAATGTCAATGTATCTCAATGTCAGTAAAGTCAGTGAAAGTCAATAAAGGTAAGTAAATATGAGTAAATATCAATGTCAGTCAAGGTTAGTCAATGTCAGTAAAGTAAGTAAATACCAGCAAATGTCAGTGAATATCAGTATTTTGCAGTCTTACTTGGGGTAATTGCGGTCGTAGAATGGTGCCTGCAGGACTCCGGCTGGGAAGACAATCTCGTTTTTGGTTGGGGCGTAGTAGGCGTTCACAGTGGGCGGCGTCATGCTCCAGCTGTATGGACGACAAACAAATAATTCATATAACATCTGAACATGTTAGTTATCCGGCTGTATGGACGACAAACAAATAATTCATATAACATCTGAACATGTTAGTTATCCGGCTGTATGGACGACAAACACAGAATTCACATTACAACTAAACATGTTAGTTATCCAGCAATATGGACGACAAACACAGAATTCACATTACATCTGAACATGTTAGTTATCCAGCTGTAGAGACGACAAACAAATAATTCATATAACATCTGAACATGTTAGTTATCCAGCTGTAGAGACGACAAACAAATAATTCATATAACATCTGAACATGTTAGTTATCCGGCTGTAGAGACGACAAACAAATAATTCATATAACATCTGAACATGTTAGTTATCCAGCTGTAGAGACGACAAACAAATAATTCATATAACATTTGAACATGTTAGTTATCCGGCTGTAGAGACGACAAACAAATAATTCATATAACATCTGAACATGTTAGTTATCCAGCTGTATGGACGACAAACAAATAATTCATGTAACATCTGAACATGTTAGTTATCCAGCTGTATGGACGACAAACAAATAATTCACATAACATCTGAACATGTTAGTTATCCGGCTGTATGGACGACAAACAAATAATCCATATAACATCTGAACATGTTAGTTATCCAGCTGTATGGACGACAAACAAATAATTCACATAACATCTGAACATGTTAGTTATCCGGCTGTATGGACGACAAACAAATAATCCATATAACATCTGAACATGTTAGTTATCCAGCTGTATGGACGACAAACAAATAATTCACATAACATCTGAACATGTTAGTTATCCAGCTGTAGAGACGACAAACACAGAATTCACATAACATCTGAACATGTTAGTTATCCAGCTGTAGAGACGACAAACAAATAATTCATATAACATCTGAACATGTTAGTTATCCAGCTGTAGAGACGACAAACAAATAATTCATATAACATCTGAACATGTTAGTTATCCAGCTGTAGAGACGACAAACAAATAATTCATATAACATCTGAACATGTTAGTTATCCAGCTGTAGAGACGACAAACAAATAATTCATATAACATCTGAGCATGTTAGTTATCCAGCTGTATGGACGACAAAAAAAAATCACATTACAAATAAACATGTATAATAATAAAGCAGTATTATGCCTCGTCCTATAGTGTGTGTGCTCTCCAATCAGGCTCGGACAGAAAGACTTAAAGCACACCACAATATGAAGTAATAGCATCTTGCTAGTGAATGAAAACAGTCATTGTTTGTTTTCTGAAGGGTGCATATCATATCTGGTCGCTGTTTTTAAAACCATGTCTGATTCATTACCAAATTTAGTTAAATTTCTTCATTTTCCTTACAGCCTGTGGAATTCCAGTGGTTTGGGATAGATATCTTCAGATTTTTTCCCGTTCGAATATATAGAAAAATAACCAAAATCATATTATTACCAATTTGCTAAACACAGACTAAGCGAATTCTTTTTTATGCAGGACTAAATTTTCCAGGCCCTTCCAGGTTTTTCCAGGCTTTCCTGGAGAACTCAAAAGCATAATTCCAGGCTTTTCCAGGTTTTCCAGGCTCTGTACAAACACTGTCTAATAAAAAATACAAAAAAAACCCCAACAACTTGCAAGGTAGAGTTTCAGATTCAAGACATGCTAGTTTGTCAAGCCAATATTTAAAGCATGTTCTGTACTCACCTATATTTGTCTGGGACTTTGCGTAATTTGTTGAGACTCCGCTTCATTGTATGAAGAAGGTTGTGAACATTGTTTTCGAAGTATGTATCTTCATTTATCGCAAGCTGAAACAGGTAACACGAAGAGATTATTGACATACTGAATGGATTCAAAGTTCACTCCAAAGTCTCGAATATATCCGTCACTTCTTCAGAATATCTGCACGGCTGATACATTGTTGATCAGTATTTACCTCTGCACGAACTGCTATCAAATACTATATGGAGACATGGTTAGTGTGGCTGGATGGAATCTGGTCAGGGATATTTTGGTCGGAAATATTCACCGAGTTCGAAGAACGAGGTACAGATGGAATTCAGACACACTCACTATATCTCCTTATTACTATATACCTAGAAATCATTAACAAAACCATCTTACAATTTTGCTATCACTTTTTTCAAGTATAAAAGTGGTCACATGGTGAGGAGGGAATATTCTTTCGTCACTCAGTGACGAATGGAATCTGTACTACTAGTCAGTAAAAGCTAGACATTCGCCCACAGGTATTTAGAAGGAAATTAGATTAAAATGGGTTTCTGATTTTATCTCACTCTGTATAACATTATTTATTGATAAAATGAATCACCCAATTAGCCATTGAGTATTGGGTACACGAACTTCACGGCCGTGGAGTACGAGTTCCTAATGTTAAGCCTATGCAGAAAAATACCGGGGTGAGATAAATAGTGAGACTTGCTTATGGGTATGATATATAAATAATGTCCTGTGACCCGTTTAAATTGCCCGACATTCCGTTCGTTGTTGGTCTCAGTGCGACCACAGCGGTATTTTGTGTTTCAATACTTTATAGATGCAACAGCGAGCGGCAATTTAAACATGAGCGAGAGCAAAAGTGGTAATGACTGTTTCAGTGGGGAATTTCTGTTCGCTGTTAGCGCCACTGTTCACGAGAGGGTCTAACCTCTGATCCAACCTCTGGTGAAAAAAAAATCTTATATCATGTCTTTTCAAACAATGTGATATATTGTAGTCAAGAAATGCACTGCCAAGAATGTAGAGACGTCAAATAAAAACTGATATGTGGGGAGATACACAAAGAATAATTTCGAATTATCAGATTATTTATTAAATACTGATTTATTAAATATTCCTTTCACTATGCTGGCATGGTGAATGGAAGGGGGTGGTCAACAGCGATAAAGCTATACTGCAACGAGACTTTAAAAAGTCCGCTGTATTTTTCCGCTGTTAGTGCCGTTATTCTGCTGGGACCTGTTTCGATAGTTCCGTGACAAAAGTGTTAAGTCAGTACAAGCAAGAACGGACAAAACGAAGTCACGTTTCATAACAAAGAGTATTGGTCGATCCGCGTAAACGGTAAGTAAAAGTTAATCTCAATTCCTTAAAAAAAAACTGTAGACATATTATGACAAAATTATAAACCCGAAATGATGTGTGAATCCTGTGATGTGTAGATTTGTCTGATTCTTATGATGTGTAGATTTGTCTAATTCTTATGTTTGGGGTCTGTCTTTGCCTAAGGGCAGCTACTTGTGTTGTCACGAAACTCGACAACCCCGATTTACTACAATCGGAGATTCGGGAGGTCCGCAATCTACTCGGTAGCGATCTGTAGGCTCCATAGGCTTAGTATAGAGACTCCGTATTCGGTAGGTAATAAAATCACCGACCGACTTTTGTAAAGCTTGAAAATTATTGGTGGAGTTTTCATCGGCAGGTGAAAACGCCGCATGAGAAGGGCCATCAGTTGACACTTACCCCTACGTAACGCTCGTCAAGTTGTGTAGAGTTGAGGATATATGGTGGGAACCCAATCATATCCACGACAGCATTAACCTGAAAAATGATAACAATCACCTGTACATATAAAATTTGTTTCTTTATTATTCTGATTCCAGATTAAATAAGTAAAATCTATTCTCTATTATCTACTAGACCAGAACTTTTATTCAAGATAAGACACTTCTTCCATCCTTAAGATGGATAGTGTGAGAACTGGGGAGGGTAAACTACATTGTATGAACATTGTACAAAATTCCTCAGGCACCATCCAAAAATTGAATTTATTCAAAAGCAGATATCATACATGTGACTGTTTAGATAAAAGTCAATGTTTTCTTCCTAAGAGGCCTATTCCACCAAGGAGGCACGAGCCCAGGCAGGGCCCCTTTTGGTCGGCTATTGGCGATCGGCGGCAATAGCCGGCCCAAACCTCCCGCCGGCGGCGATTATCTGCTTGGTGGAACAGCTCATGACAGCTCACAGGCTCCACACGGCCGGCCCCTGCCGGCCACCGTGCCTCCAAAACCCCGTAGCCGGGCAGTATCGGCTGACCTGTTGGTGGCCGCTGGCCGCCGGCCGGGGACAATACTCGGTGCAACAGCCAATTTTGGAGGTGTTCCACCAAAATATAGTGATAACCACAGAGAAGGCCGGGCGGGCGGCAGGGCATTATGAGCGCAACGTTCCCCACAAGCCCTGCCAGAGGAAAACTGATTCATTTGATTTTAAGCCCCCGGCAGGCCGGGCGGCGTGCCAAGAGCTACATCGAGAGTGACACGGAGAGCTGTTCCCCGGGCGCGCGTTGACCGCTCCGCCGCCTATACTACGATATACACCGTCAATATTGAGCTGACACAGCCCCACGGACGGTATCCCTATACGCGGACACCGATTTGCGGCAGTTTGGGCAAAATATAAGCACCAGTGTCAAATATACACATTCATAACATCAATCCTTATCTTTATTTACCTTCATTGTTCGATTTAACGTGTATTTCCGCGGTTATTTGACGTTTTCTGACCATTCCCGTACAAATCCCGACAAGCTGACACACTGCTCCGCTCGATACGCGACTTTCGCGGGTTCAGAGCGTCGTAGTGTATCGCCGCACGCCGCGCTGCCTATCGGATCGATAGAGAACCGTGGGCTTGCCCGTTAGTGCCACCAACGTCCACCAGAAGGCAATAGCAAACCCACTCCGAGTGTATCGCCGCGCCGGGTCCGGCCGGCTGTATAGGCGCTCGCCGGGCGCCTTGTGTACGCCTGTTGGTCGCCTATTGGGGCTTTGGTGGAACAGCTCGGAGAATGTAGGGGTTGGAGCGCAAAAACCCGCCTGCTGAGGACCTTTTTGGCCGAATAGGCCTCTAAATAAGTGCGCGAGTCCTCTTCCACCGTTCTACGAGCACATCTATATAGGGAGCCAAAGTGAACCTGCTAAAACGGCAGATACCCGTGTTCAAAACAACATTTCTGGTGGCCAGTAAGAACGAGGCTTAGTGTTAAACCTATGGGGGTTCGAGGCTAGAATTTTGTTTTTAGTCTCGTTTGTTACTTTTGAAGTGTAGTTTACTACTATCGTCTCTGAATAACTTTGTCTCAAAGCTACAATGACAGTTATTAAGTTTATCAAAAATATGGATCTAAAAGATTGGAGAATGACACATATAATCTCGAACCTACATAGTCAAAGTACTAAGCGCCTATATCCGGAAATGGTGTTTTGTAAATGGGTATCTCTGGTTTTAGCGGGTTCACTTTGGGTCTCTGTAGGACTAGAAGCTCCTCGTAGTCTAGATATAATAAGCCAAATTTTACCTCGACGAATGGCTTTGGAAAGTATAGTGCCATTAGAAAATTACATCAATAATTTGAGATCCACATCAAGGTTTTACTGGGGTGGGCAGCTATTACCAATCTGTTCACCTCCTCATGGTGCAGACCGAATATGCTTGCACGCAAGCATAACAAAACACGCAAGCATAACATGGCTGCCACATGTAAATGAAATAGTTAAAACTGTAAGTAACAAATTATTTAAATTTGGTAAAGTACGGAATTGTCTAACTTTTGAAGCTGCCCGTAATGTCTATGTTGGCACGGTGATACCGCATATGGAGTACTGCGGTTTTCTTTATCATAGTTTCCGAAAGCGGGATATACAACAAATCGAAAGACTACATAATAGAGGCTTGCGAATACTGTTTGGGACCAACTGTAGGCATAAATCGATAGCTAATATGAATAGCATGTGTAACATTGATTCACTAGAATACAGGCGTAATGTGCAGTTGTTGTGTATAATGCATAAAAACAAAAATAACCCGGAATGGACTGACTCAATTGCCAGGAGAACAAGATCACAAAATCGGATTTTATTTAAGCTTCCAACTACAAGATGTTCGTCTGTTTATAATAGCCCCTACCACAGAGGTGCCAGAGTATGGAACGCCCTAGGAGAAGACATCCACAAGATAACTGATAAAGAGACATTTAAAAAACATCTGGAAATCGAACTGAGAAAATAATCAACAATAAGTATACTAGATGAAACGGTATTGGAATCTGTTAACTCCTTACATCCCATTATACTCTTTTCTACTTCTACTTTTTTCAAACTGTTTATTATTCCTTTGAGATGGTCTTGCTGTATTGTGTGAAGAAAATCTATGTAAGCTTGTACTCGTTATGACTGCCTGAAAAACTCAACCCTCGTTGAGAGGTACTGAAAATAAAAAAATAAAAAAGTTAGCCCACTGGTAAATAGCACAGGACTTGTAATCCCAAGGTTGTCAGCCTTTGTTGATTGGAGTCCCATTGCGGCCACCTTTCTCCTTCACCCCCAGCAGTGGTAGATTTACTGCTATATCAAAGGCCAATCCTTCTCATACCATGTCTATGTGGTGTGGGAAGTAAAAGAACTCTCACCTCGGTAAATGTGTAGGGTTGAGGTTTCTACCTGAATTCATCACATAGATTCGGTCAAACCCAAAGTGAGTCTGATTGAACAAATTGGACGTTAAACTACCCAAACAAACAAACAAACAGACAGACAAGCCGGGGTGGTGTGGCGGAGAACTGACCTTGCCGATGGCTGAGCGTCTGGTCTCGTCGTCCATCCAGCTCAACTTGGGCAGGTTGTGTTTGAAGGCGGTTTTGATCTCCTCAATCATCTCCTCAGCCTGTAGTCAAAAACAACGACTAGCATCAAGTCTTTACTTATGAACATTCATTAAATGACTAAACACAATAAGAATAAAGTTCATTAAACCTTTAAGGATGAATGATGCCTTGAGGCATCAACTGGCCCAGGCCGAATGATGCCTTGAGGCATCACCCAGCCCAGGCCGAATGATGCCTTGAGGCATCAACCGGCCCAGGCCGAATGATGCCTCAAGGCATCATTTCTCTTAAACCTATAAAATCGTTTTTGACAAGGAAATAATTTATCAATATATATGAAATCTTTAGAAAATGTAGGTATGATATCAAAATTAATATTAGTAAGCTAAAATAAGTGAAATATTATGGACTACAAATAATATCATGTGATGGAACATCGAATTGAGACTTTATCCAAAATGTGTTTGTCCTTTTGAGATATACACAATCACTAGCACCCGTCCTTATGGTGACAGCTCTGCCACAGGTGGCCATCCTTAAAGGGTTAAAGTATGTCTCCTTCTCTGACTGGCCCATAAATCAAAGACTTGTCCACTATGAACCAAATCTCCTGTTTATGGCGCCAAGCCACTCCCTGTAATGTTATACTTCCTCCTACCCCTCCCCCTTCCCCTCCTGTCATAGCAATAAATTTCTGAATTTACATAAATATACATCAAAAACGCAATTTTACAGTGGTCACATGGTACAGAGGGACGTATGAATATTATTTCGTCACTCAGTGACGAACGGAATCTGTACTCCTGGTCAGTAAAAGGGACCCATTTGCCCATAGGTATGTGATAATATAGCATTAATATTCTCTTCAATATTTATATAGGAGCCACCCTTAAAGCATGTGCGCACTGATAAAGTTTGCGTTTTTTTGGTTCAATTGCGTACAAGACTGAGAAAGGGGTTGGTGGTTCAATATGTTCAAACATTTTGTGTACATACTCTATAGATAGCCTCATATATAGTTGATACTGTTACTATCGGTTGTGAATAGTAAGCTGAATGAATGACTCCAAGGCTTCGTCCCGTTACAAGCTTTATTGTAGATGGTGTTGCAATGTGCTGTGCTGATAGGACTGACTCGAGTATGTGGAGATCAGGATTATATGGCTCCGTGTTTACCACGTTGGGGCGACCCTATTGATCATAACCAAGGGGGATTGCCTCCCGTGGCAGCCAGCTTGGCACGGGAGCCAGCTTGGTCCGTTAGGCCAAGGGATATAATAGGTGTGTTTCACATACCAATACTTTGGATTGTGAAAATACCTTGTCTTGATTATGAAGTTTGATTCTCGCTGACTCAGTAAGTATGTGGCTCACCTTTTCTTTACTGTTGCCGTGGAACGCTTCACGAACAAACATGGCTCCAAGAGCGAAGCCCAGAATACTGTCTGTGTCAGAAACGCACATTCTCCACTTTTCTTCATTTCCCGTCACACCTGCAACAGAGAATGGTCGATTACGATTACAATCAGATTTTTATAAAAACACTTTTGAAAAACAGTTGATCTAACTCAGACTGTGGGTGATATGTTACGTTGAGTATAGGTTACTTGAGATTGGTATTTAATCTAAAGATGGATTTAGGAAAACGAGGCGAATACACTTCTGAAATCAACCGAAAAAAAAAGAAGAGAAAAATGAATTAATCTAAAGATGGGCATGCCGTGTGTGACGCATAATCGTTCCGTAGCTATGATGACTCAACCTAAAAGGGTGATTGGATCCACTATATCGTTGACCTATCTGTACTGTCCTACGTCCGCTGTACTGGTCTTATTTCTAGTCCTAGGCTCTGTGTCTGTTTGGAGCCTATACTGATATAATCGTCTGACGAGAATTGTTGAAAATCGCGTAACTTGTAATGTGAACCTTTCCGTCAGTTACGAATGGAATCCGTACAGCTGACCAATAAGTGTGAGACACTCTCGCACAGGAATAGTATACATATAACCTAGGGAAGTTAGGTAATGTTCCTAACTTAAGTAGAAAGAGCCAAAGTACAAGAATTGTCCATCGAATGGTGGGGCCATACTGTCAGCCACCTGGCGACTGCTTCACGAACTACCAATTGCTCTGTACCATAGCGGACACCTGTAACTCACCAACAGGAAATAGCGACCACCTAGATGGGCCTCCACCTCTGTCTCAACTCTGTTCCAACTAAGGGGCTGGTTACCTACTATGTCTAAAAAACTTTGATTCTGGTAGGATCCGCTTGGAGATTCTCCCGCACATAGGCACAGAGTGAACTAGACTTAGGCTTGGAGAATGTAGCCCAATGAGAGTGTGAATCTCGTGGAGAGCAAACTCGAACTTACTATTCATCTTTGTAGTTCTGCAGTCAGTTGTTATTCTTATTTTATGACTCATGTTTAGCCATACAAAAACAGAATTTAGCATTGTAATTTTCTGATCTCCTTACCCTGAGGTGAGCCTCTGAGACCACACCGCTGCACTGGTTACTACAAGTCATGGATGACATAGTCAACCACAACTCAGGAACTAGCAGAGAAAGGACAATGCATCCCTCCGCCGGTGTGGTGCCAAAATTGGTTACCCTGCCAAAAGTGGTAATTATCGCTCACTCTATTCCAGCATGTCTCTTCCTGTCCTGTACCGCTAAGATTTCACGGACTATTCTAGTATTTAGTGCGCATGTACAAACTAGCACTCTCCCAGCAGATCTTTCGTGGCGCTATTGCTTGCTATCGGCCGCAGGAAGTAGAGCGCTGGATTTCTGCTTGGAGAGTAACAAACTAGTGGTTCGAGGGCTGATGAATTTGTCACTCTCCAATCGTGGACTGCAAGAGTGTGCATGTTCGCGCATGCGCCAAAGACAATAGTGAGCGATAATTACCACTTATGGCAGGGTAACCAATTTTGGCACCACACCGTGTCACACCGAATAATAATCCATTGAGAACTTTGCTTGTTACTAGCGACTTCGTCATGATTTGAGTAAATGACCACGAAGCTAGAAGTTATCATCATCGCACAGGGCAGCGACGAAGTCGCTAGTATGGTTAAACACTGTCTGTGTCCATGGATTCTCACTCTCAGACCAAGACTTATTTTTTATATGTGGGTTTTTAGAGCAGAAATAATCATCAAGAAATATTAACAGCTTAACAAATTGATAATAAAGTCTACCTTTATGGTTATTTTATTCAAAAGACGCACAAAAGGAAATACGAACATGGCTGTCTCTGAGCGTCGATTTGGTGGATAGACTGTGAGTACTGCTATAACCAGGAGGACTTGTCTCATATGAACTCTACAGAAGTGAATGTGATTTTGTATGTTGATGAAAATTGTCATGTAACTTTATACTTTGATGTAATACATGTTACAAATACATATCTATGTATGGCTATCTGTCTTCTTCATTTAGTATAGAAGACATTCCAAATTCTCTTTTCTTGTCACTGTGTTAGCTAGTCTATAAGATTAGGCCTTAGCAACTGTAGTGACAGGATTATATCACAACCGATCTAAAACGAACTTTGACGACTCTAACAGGTGCTTGAGTGATAATAGGGGCTGCACCCACTTATTTCCAACACTGCATGTTGCTGAGGGATCGACTGTCAGTATGTGCAAAATATCTAACTACAAAGGAAATGATTGAGGTAACCAAATTACTACAATATCTAAGGTATTTAATAAAGTGGCAACATGAAATAAGCAATCCTTGACCATCCACCAAACCTCCACACCATCGTGTTTATTTACAGTTTGTGGTCTGCGCATGCGCTCTCAGAGTTAACATGATCTGAACAAACTCCTTCCCGCTCTCCCTGCAGATTTATTCCACAATGCCTCATACCCGAGGAACCAGTGCACACAAATCTCTGGGTGTACACTGGCTGCCAGAGCTACACCGTGTGAGCTCTGGTCGGGTTAAACACATGGCCACCTTGACCCATTTAGCTCAAAGAATCTGTTTCTCTTCTACCAGATCTACCATACTGCTTGGAGAGTGTGTTTAGTCATAATCTCTAGGTCAAAATTTACCATTTGGTTATTTCCTTTCCTGTATATTTTTTTCAAAATATATAATGAACATAAATCTTGGTTTCTTAATCAATTTTTTATCCGTGAATATTTCATATTAAGTATATTTGCTTTGAGAGTATACATACAGCAAAATTACCTAGATCGAGTGATCCTGTATGGGATTTGACCCCAGCAACCCCTGTATCGGAGGGAGGGGGTGGTTGCCAAACTACTCTGGGTGGAGATTTCAGAAAATAGTCCCTACAGCAAATCAACTTTAACTTCAAAATAAATTCTTTTGAAATTTATCATTTATAAGCAGTCATGATAATCTAAATAATTATGACATGACTTAAAGATATTACTTATTTATAACATGGACAAATAGCAAACTGTACATAAACCGTGTACATTAAATTACCTACCTGCTTGACATTGTTGTAGCCTAATCTGGAACTGCATATATTTTGAAATATACTTTGTCTAATTTGTTTTTGTATATGAGTAGCCTGTAATCTCTTCAAAGTTGACCGCGATATATCCTCACTCTCTGTTTGATATTACTACGCGTCAATTATGTCCAATCATACACAAAACTTATTCTTGTGACTATTCAAAAAAAGCATCAAAGCTTCAGGCCCTATACATGGCTAGCTGTATTGCTCCCTGTGTGGTGCACCTGGGTCATATAGCGGAAAACACTTGATTATGACAATAAAAACAGCATTGATGGTCAGCAATTGTGGTGTAGCAACTCATTCTCCTTTCTTAAGCCAATCCCAGGACCTTATCGAAATATCCATACTGGTTCATTCTTGTTTTTAATCTGGCAGATAGTTGATAAATACAATAATGGTTGGTTTTGTGTATGAGTGCCTCCAATCTCCTCGGAGTCCACCCATAATATCCGAGCTGTCTCTTTGATATTTAAAAGATTATTTCCAATCATTCACATACTATAGGTCAACTACTAAAAGATTATGTCCAATCATATACAAAACCAGTTATTATTGTGAATATATTCAAAAAAGCATCAGAGCTCCAGACCCTAGACAGGCCAGCTGTAGTGCTCTCTGGCTGGTAAAGACATTTGAATATGACAATAACAACAGCATAAATCTTCAGCAATTGTGGTGTAGCGACTCATTCTCCTTTCTTAAGCCAATCCCAGGACCTTATCGAAATATTCATGAATAGTTACTTACTTCTGTGTTTCGTGAATACTAAAAGATTATCTGAAATTATTAGATTCAGAACGTCCGGATTAAGTAACAGATGCAGATATTTTCAGTGTCTCCCTTGATGTTGTTAAGCTACAAGCACCCAAGCATTTGTTTAGCACCAGCAGATGAAGCGTTGTATTTAATTCGGGTTAAAGAACCTGTTTCACTAGTTTCGTGACAAAAATGTAAAGTCAGACATGAAAAGTGGCAGCAACAATGCAAGCAAGAACGGACAAAACAAAGTCACGTTTCATATTGAAGAGTATTGGTCGATCTGTGTAAATGGTAAGTAAAAGTTAATCTTAGTTCCTTAAAAAAAACTGTAGACATAATGTGATAATATCATTAACCCGAAATGATGTGTGAATCCTGTGATGTGTAGATTTGTCTAATTCTTATGGAACCAGACACACTAAGGGCAGCTATTTGTGTTGTCACGAAACTAGACAACCCCAATCTGTCTGTATGGTGTCACAGACATGTCATGAAACTACTGAAACAGGTCCCTGGTGAATGTAGGAGGAGGAGAGGGTATCTGACAGCATCGGATCTTTATACATTACCATACGACTTATCAAATATCCCAATATTGATCTGTGTTTGAAATAATTGTTAGTCGTCTGTTATTCTGAGAACCATGAAGCAACCGTAAATACTAGAGAGAAAATGTTTATCATTGATGAATGCGCGTGGAATTATACCCAAAAGATAACAATTGAAAGGTTTGGGTATATAAAGTCTATGGGTCATATTTTTGTAACCTACTTGGCACTCAGCCGACCTGCCAGTTCTACAACTGTCTTTGTAGGGTCCAAATATACCAATCCCCAGTGGGTCAATGAGGTATGTTGGTCTGCGGTGACTGGTCATGGTCAGCTGAACACCTCTCTAAAGGTGGGTACCCACTGCTTCCGACACCATCCGACAAGGCTTACGACACACTACGACAAAGAAAATCCCTGTCGGAAGGGCTCTGTCGGAGTGTGTCGGAGTGTGTCGTAGAGCCTTGTCGGAGTGTGTCGTAACGGTTTGGCGGGAAAAGAAAGGTTGCCACGGTACCGACACACTCCGACACAAACGGCTCACTTGAGGGACTTAATTTATATAGGAAATATACTGAAAAATATGTTTTTCTTCAATTTTCGAAAAGAAAAACGTAGTGAATTGATGTCTTTTATCAAGAGTATTAGATATCCGAACAAATATCTATAGTCATGTATCTCAGACCTGGATTATGATTTTAAAAGTATATGATTATTAAAAAAGTTTATCGTATCTGTTCCTGAATATGTTCAATCGACCATTCGTGATGGATATCCCTATATAACAGAGGATAAAATGTTGTATATATGATATTATAACAGTTCATAAAGGCGCACGTGTGTGGGTGGGGGGCAGTTCATAGCTTTAACATAGTGTAGAATGCTTCCGACACACTACGACACAAGCCGACCTCTACAATAAATTAAACATGTTTAATCTTGTCGGAAGGGCTACGACACGGCTACGACACGGGCGCTGTGTCGTAGTCATGTCGGAGTGTGTCGCAGTGTGTCGGAAGCCGTGTCGGAACGGTGTGTCCACTGCTACGACAAAAACCCAAAACGTTCGATTTTGTGTCGTAACGCTTGTCGGAAGGCTTGTCGCAGTGTGTCGTAGTGTGTCGGGAGCTCAGTGGACACCCACCTTAAAGGGTGTGTTCCACCAAGTCGGCGAAATTGCTGTCCACCAAACACAGCAGGTTTGTCAGCAGATCTGGCTTAGAGCTGGTGTTAACCTGCATGGTGGAACACCTTGCGCGTCCTTCTAGCAGGCGCCAGGGCTTGGGTGGTGGCTCAATTCTGCTGCTGACGGTGCACCCCTCTCATAAGATCTCACACTCTCTAGGTGATATTCTGTCACCCCTCTCATCAGATCTCACACTCTCTAGGTGATATTCTGTCACCCCTCTCATCAGATCTCACACTCTCTAGGTGATATTCTGTCACCCCTCTCATAAGATCTCACACTCTCTAGGTGATATTCTGTCACCCCTCTCATAAGATCTCACACTCTCTAGGTGATATTCTGTCACCCCTCTCATAAGATCTCACTCTCTCTAAGTGGTATTCTGTATTCGAGTTCAAATAAAGCCACTAGGGCACTAAGTACACAGTATTCCCGCTAGGTGTTATCATTGAGATTGTACGAATCTTTGGGTTGCATTAATGTTTAACACGGGAGGCAGGCCAGTGGATTCTCAAGGCTCTAAGCCTAGTTCGTGAAGAATTTTTCTCCCGTACAGAATACCACTTAGAAAGTGTGAGATCTTATGAGAGGGGTGCGCAGGTGGTGTGGGAGCATCGCCCACAAGCTGTTGAGCAGCAGTCGGGGCTGCAAGCCACCGGCCGGCTCAAATAATCATGTTTGTCACACATCCCCCACCCAGGGCACTCCCCCGTCATCATATGCCCTCCAGAGGTTACTAGACTCCCTGTTATCGCCCAGGGTAAACACAAGTTCCGCTCACGAGTGGCTGGGCACACTACGATCACATGAATCACAGTTTTCCCATTTATATTTGAAGAACCTGAATATAATTTCGGATTTATATGTAGAAATAGCTGAAATTTCCATTTCTGACATCGGATTTCCCATTTGTAGATTTACAAAAACTGTTAAACTGCCAAAATTGTGGGTTACGGTTCAAGGGTCTATCGCCATACAACGTCGGTAACCAGCGCACACCGGGACCTGTAAACAGACTGAATTCTGGGATACCTCAGTAGGGTCTATAGCTGGCATCAAAACACCTGTAGAGTGCGCTATACACATTCATAACATCAAAGCCTTGTTGGTCGACCATTACAGGTGCTTTCCAGACGTCTTTAAGCTTTATCATTTCTCAATGGTTTTACACCACAGGACTGTTTAAACCCTGACTTATTTCGGGGTAAAAGCACTGAGCATCACAAAACTATCAACAATAGATCTGTATTCAATTAAGATATTCTATATGTGTTCGAGTCTGGGTAGTTGGTGGAAGCTTCTGGCAGGAAAACTCGCACCATCCTTACATCTACGACTCCGGGGAGGTTATACTTATGCCGAGATAATACTTAGAAGGAAACCCACGAGATGGAAATAGCTTGGACCGAGTTTGACCACAGAGTAATTCACCAAGCGAAGCTGAGTGAATCACTCTGTGGTCAAACGAGGTGGAGAGCGGACCAAGTTATTTTCATCGAGTGGGTTTCTGATTTTATCTCACCCCGTATAACATTATTTATTGATGAAATGAATCACCCAATTAGCCATTGAGTATTGGGTACACGAACCTCACGGCCGTTGAGTATGAGTTCCTAATGTTAAGCCTATGGAGAAAAATACCGGGGTGAGATAAAATCTGATATGCCCTTATCCTGTAGATTATTAGTGTATCATGTATATTACTTATTTGAGTTATTGATAAGATAGTAGAGTCTCATTATCAAATGCATATCTGATAATAAATAAAAACCCTCACCCGCTGTTTGCGACACACTACGACACAGCTTCAACATGGGTATGAAAAAGATTCCCACACGGTAGCCATGTTGGAACGTTGAAAAGGTAAATAAGCCACACCATTTATCTTAGCCTGTAATAAAAGTCCATAGTCTTAACGTTAGGAACTCGTTCTCAACAGGCTTGCGAGTACAGTAACTCATTCTCAATGGGTGATAAACAGATAGATATTTCCAGGCTAAGATAAAATCAGAAACATATTCGTGCTTGGTCTGAGTCCCCATTCTCCATCTCGTTTGGAGCGCTTCAGAATATTCACTCAGCTATCGCCTCGTTCACATTACTGCGCACTCCAAACTCCATGGCGAACGAGGACACAGACCAAAGACTCATCAGTTTCTGTCTTAGTATCTAATTAGTGAAAACGGGGCCCTTACCTGTTAACACCTCGTTGAACGACTTTCTAGCCTCCTTAAAGGGTTTGGATAAGTAGGATGAAAACGTCCCTACCAAATACCACATCATGTAGTTATGTAAGGTCCTGGAAAACAGCAGAAAAGCACATTAAAGGCATATCAGACAATGTGGCTTGAAAATTAAAACCCATGTCAATTTCCTGAAAAATTTAAAAAGATGTTCTCCAATTGTTGTGGAACACATATCTAACTTAAAAATGGGGGGTCACCATGCTAGTTTTTGATTTATAGATCAATATTATGATAACTTTATATTAGAATAAATAGAAATTCTAAAAAGTATTTTTTCACATAGTAAAACCCATGTCATTTTCCTCAAACTTTCGCAGTATATAGTACATATATAGTACCACTTATTTAAGTTTTAAAAACGATAGGTCACCATCCTTATTTTTGAATGAATTGAAGAAAATCTTATTTTTCAGCATATTTCCTTTGTAAATAAAGCAAATGTAAATTGGCCTATTTTACTGATTAAGATTTGATAAGCTGGACAAAGTGTTAGATTTACTCATGCAGGATTAGAATGAATCCCAAGAAACCAGTTTTGACCAATAATTGACATAATTTAAAAATCACCAGCTGGCGGCACTGTGAATTGTAGGATATGCCTTTAAGTCCAGGGAGCTGTTTCAAAAGTCGAGTGAAGTCTCGCTAGCGGCACGTCACATTTTGAAAGCGAGAGGCCGCAACAGCGAGAGGCCGCAACAGCGAGCGGCACTTTGAATCAAAGCGGCAGCAAAACCGCTACCAATATCCCATAGAGAGCGGCACCTCCACCTCGACAGCGACGCCTCGAAGTGCCATTGTTAGCTCTCGCTTTGGCGATGAGTACTCTCGTTTAGCACCCTCCCGACTTTTGAAACAGCTCCCTGGTCTCCTTTTATCTAATGCTGAGGAATGATATCGCCGTTCTGGACATTGTCACGAAATGACTTTGTCCACGAAATGACTTTCAAGAAATTATTTTGTAGACAAAATGACATTGACAAAATGATTTTGTCACGAAAAGACTTTCACGGAATGATTTGTGATTTCATGCAACAGAATCACATAGAAATACATCAACTATCATTTTGTGCTACAGAATCAGTCTATAAGCCATTTCGTCCATGAAGTGGCTTTCTTTTTCACGAAATGACTTTCACGAAATGACTTTCACGAAATGATTTGTGATTTTGTGAAAGTCATTTTGTGGAAAAAAGCTATTTCATAGGACGAAATGTTAGTAGATACATCTACATGTGATTCCACAGAATGAGTTATAGACTGATTCCGGGTTGGTTTTTTTTTTGGGGGGGGGGGGGTAATATCTTTTATTGGCAAAAATGGTTACAAATTTCCATATAGTTTAGATAAGATGAACGTCAACCAATAGAAGGCTAATGAGCATCTTCTCAGCTATGGAGATATAACAGTACACGGAGTGACACTGACAGCAGTGGGAAATGTCTTAAATATGACAGTACACGGAGTGACAGTGACAGCAGTGGGAAATGTCGTAAATATGACAGTACACAGAGTGACAGTGACGGCGGTGGTGGGTGTGACAGTGACAGCAGTGGGAGATGTCGTAAATATGACAGTACACGGAGTGACAGTGACAGCAGTGGGAGATGTCGTAAATGTGACAGTACACAGAGTGACAGTGACAGCAGTGGTGGGTGTGACAGTACACGGAATGACAGTGACGGCAGTGGGGGTGTGACAGTACACGGAGTGACAGTGACGGCGGTGGTGGGTGTGACAGTACACAGAGTGACAGTGACAGCGGTGGTGGGTGTGACAGTACACGGAGTGACAGTGACGGCGGTGGTGGGTGTGACAGTACATGGAGTGACAGTGATGGCGGTGGTGGGTGTGACAGTACACGGAGTGACAGTGACGGCGGTGGTGGGTGTGACAGTACACGGAGTGACAGTGATGGCGGTGGTGGGTGTGACAGTACACGGAGTGACAGTGACGGCGGTGGTGGGTGTGACAGTACACGGAGTGACAGTGACGGCGGTGGTGGGTGTGACAGTACACGGAGTGACAGTGACAGCGGTGGTGGGTGTGACAGTACACACGGAGTGACAGTGACGGCGGTGGGGGGTGTGACAGTACACACGGAGTGACAGTGACGGTGGTGGGGGGTGTGACAGTACGTACGTGCGACCTTCCTCAGTCTGGTCCATGCTGCGGACTAACTCCGACATCTGCTCGAAGTACTCCGGCGCCAACACGATGAGCTCCTCCGAGGCCTTCACCCTGTAGGAAGTGATGCTCAGCAGCTGGTTGAAGTAGTGCTGCCAGTTGAACTACAACCCAACAATACGCGTTAAACTGATGTCATGTGCATCATTGATGAGTCAGTGTGATAACAATGCTTAAGTTTTATCCACTCAGTGGGTCATTAGTGTAAGACATAAATCAAATCAATCAGGATTCCGCCGCCGGCCTTAATTCCAGAAATTGAGGTCGGCCGGCCGGCCTGATTGGTGGAATAGCAACAAAAGGTGGGTTCTGGAGACACGGAGCATGGCCCGGAGATGACCCCGCGGTCCCCCGGTCGCCCGGGTTCACCCGGGTAAACAGGGTTGGCTATTCCACCAAGCAGATTTTCCCTGCCGATGGATGGTTTGGGCCGGCAACTACCGCCGGACAACGCCAGACGCCAACAGGCGAACACAAGGCGCCCGGCCGGGGTATCCCATTCTTGGTGGAATAGCCACTTAACTCACTTGGAATTGAGCCGACCAGCTATTTATTACCAACCAAATACAGAGTCTCCATACTAAGCCTATGGAGCTCACAGATCGCTCCTGAGTAGATTACGGAAAGCCGTATTCTCCAAGGAGAATACGGCTTTTCCTGCCACCTGACGGGCACTGTAGGAACTAATTTATATAAACAATGTATGGCGCTTGGGTTGAATTTCTGATTATTTACAAGATTTTTTTTCTCTAATAATTACTCGAAAGGTGAGTAATAAAGTAAACATTACCATGATTTTGATCTATGTGGCCGCATTCTTCTTGTAGCTGACACTACGAAATACTCCTCGCTATTGCTCGGAGTTTTACTACGCGTCAACTACGCGGAGAATACGGCCACTCAGATCGAACTCATGGTAATATTGTGTATTTCTACACCTGTTCATGGAGGGTCCAAATATGTCAAGCACCAGTAGGTATCTCACTCCTAATTTACACAGATAGAGATGCCAGCGTGGTCTAGGAAAAACCCACAAATTTACAGAACCCTCTTCTCTGGACTCTTTATCTACAATGTGAGGAATATCATATACACCTTGAGGAGTTGGAAAACCGGATATAACCGGAAACCTGGCACTTTAGCACTATAAATCCAAGGTCAATTTCGAGCACACGGATAGGGAGAGACAGTTATACTATAGTGTCAGAACTGTTGCTCTCTTTATTCATTCGAGGGACTGTTCATGTGCTCACTCATCAATAGTGTTATATTTTTACGATTATATTTCTGTGAATAGGCATTCTTTTTTTTACAAATTTGGCATCATATTTGGAATCATACACCAAGAGTTGTCAAGAAAACAAAGTAAAGGTATGGACCCTTATAATGGATCATCTGCATTTTTTACTCTTAGAAATGTTCACATTACTGAAATATGATCATTGGTATTTAAACACCTTACTAAGATGCATGAACAATGGTAAGTCAGTATAGGACTTAAACGTATGTAAATTATTAGTTGATGATCACATACATGACGTCGGATGAACACATGTAACCTCAATTTCAAAGAAAGCATAATAAAAGACAGCCATGCTCAAATAAAAAAATAAAAATAAAATAAAGAGAGCGAAGCTCATTTTTGGGACACAAACATTTAGGTTTTATTTAAAAGTGATAGAGCGATACTTACGACAGGCGCCATTTTCTGCAGCTCAGCTATCGTCATTTTGTGATACAACTTCTCATCATCTCGTCGGTCCTCGCTAGGAATGGTAATCTGTGAGAGTTGACACACCCAGTGAGAGGAGCTCAAAATGTACGACACTTTGAGGTCTGAGAACTATTTGCAAATTGTGTAAGCTTTTCCTTTATTGAAATTGGATGTAAATCAAATCTTAGAACAACAGATCTAATATTAATTTGAAAGTAGTAATAAAGGTTTCTAATTCCATCTCATGTACTCAAAAGTTGTGTAAAAGATCAGCAGATCTGTCCTCAAGTGGTATCGAGATCATGAGATCTGGATAACTCACAAATCTGTGTGTATTTTGTGGTTCTCATAGCATCTGAAGAATTTTAACTTCAGATTTGTCTTATTCCTGTATCATTGTTATTTGTGTGTCTTGTTTGTACTGTACGTCCCAGTTGTATATAGTTACGACGACTCTATGGAAGAACGCCTTGTATAACGGCGATTATTGTACGTCGCTAAGGTTATTCAATTAAAAAAAAAAATTAAATAAAAAAAAAGCTGATCTATAGACATGACATGGGTTTTACTATGTCAAAAATATTATTTAGAATTTCTATATACTGTATTCTTATATAAAATCATCAAAATATTGATCTATAAATCAAAAACTAGCACGGTGACCCCCGATTTTTAAGTGAGATATGTGTTCTACAATACTTAGAGATCATCAAATTAGATTTTCAGGAAATTGACATGGGTTTTGATGTTCAAGCCACATTGTCCGATATGCCTTTAAGAGGAGAGTTGACGTCTCCACATCTCGGGGTTACTCACATTGGCAAGCCGCTGCTCGAACTCGATGACCTGGATCATCTGTTCCCGGCTGGCGTTCCTATCTGCTCCCAGCAACTCCCCAATATCGCCCATGTACTTGAGGTAAGCGCGTAGTATCTGCAACGTACGAGCACAGTGTGACGAATGGGGCCGTTTATTCACTGGCGTGGAGATACAGTATCAGACACAAGCAAATAGCGGGGCAGAGCTGACATGTAGAGGGGGCTTCTTTTTAAAAATTATTTTTATTCAGGTAGAGAAATAAGGCAAAGTACAATCGCCCATTGGCGTTCTTCCTATTATTATATAGCTATGGCCATATGACCCACACATACTGCCCACTGCTACCCATGACGTATATATAGCCATACGTCACACTGTGACGTACGGGGTATGTGAACACGTGACTAGCTAAAATTTCGCCATTTTTAGGTTTGTAATAATACGAAAACGGGCTGACTGTCTAAGTACGTCAATTTACTTTACAAAATTATCAGTCAGATACATCCCTCTGCCCTCGGCATCGGGATGTATCTGATCAATAATTTGACCGCGTATTTTTGACGTACAAAGACAGTAAGCCAGTTTCTGTATATTACTTGTCCCAAACAAGTGATGTGGACAGCAATAGACCATCAGTGTCATTTAGCAACAAATGAGTATCGTCTGACGGGGCGTGCGATGAATCCGAGGTATGACTGCACATCTGACCAGGTAGGTGATTTGAACCACAGAATTTCGCGAATTTAGGCTGTATTACCGGTTTTTCTTCTGTCCTCATTGGGTGAGACCGTGGTTGTCTGTGGTTACTTGTACACACTGTTGTTTGGGGATTTGGGTTGGTTGAATCGAGGGGTGTGTCGACTATGTTCAACCTTCACCTTCACCTAAATTCTTTTTTAGACAAACTGGAGGCAGATCTTTATCCGCAACCATCAATCTAAGAATTTATAAATAAGTCATTTAGCAACAAAGTCACAATATTGCAGTTTCCCACAGACACCAATAGTTAAGCACTTACATGTTCAGATTGCCTTCCCATAGAAGTAAGTATGGTGACATGCCATTTTCTTTTTGCATTTTCAATTTGTGATCCACTTACCATGGTATAGATATAGAGAGACGTCTACGTTAACTAACAGGGATCTACGTAAAAAGTGACCACCTTTACGGGGTGGGCCACAAGAAAAACAGGTTATTGCCGTTAAGAGATGCCGAAGTGATACAATGGCTACAGAGCTTAGAAGGTATTTTACAGTCCTGTTGGGTTACAAAGTTTCAGGTTAAGTAATTGCCGTTCCAAACAGGAAGTTTTCTCCCAGTATTCACATGAAGATACAGGTGTAATTTCAATGTTCAAATCGTTATATCCTCTGGTATATGAATGTCGTCGGGACACTAACCTTGTCGTCTTGTATGGTCTTGTTGACGTACTGGTCTCGACTGCCCAATACGAGGCCGCTCTGATCAATCTGCAATGACAGAAATAGGAAGTGGTTAGCGGCAGTTAGTCCGGTGTGTGCAGACCGCGCCGCCTCATGCCCCGTCACACAGGCGTAAAATTTGGCGTTTCTTCTACGTATTTGAATTGGTGGGGACCACGTATTATGCCCCAGTCACACTGGCGTCAAATTTGGCGTTTCTTCTACGTATTTGAATTGGTGGGGACCACGTATTATGCCCCAGTCACACTGGCGTCAAATTTGGCGTTTCTTCTACGTATTTGAATTGGTGGGGACCACGTATTATGCCCCAGTCACACTGGCGTCAAATTTGGCGTTTCTTCGACGTATTTGAATTGGTGGGGACCACGTATTATGCCCCAGTCACACTGGCGTCAAATTTGGCGTTTCTTCTACGTATTTGATTTGGTGGGGACCACGTATTATGCCCCAGTCACACTGGCGTCAAATTTGGCGTTTCTTCTACGTATTTGAATTGGTGGGGACCACGTATTATGCCCCAGTCACACTGGCGTCAAATTTGGCGTTTCTTCTACGTATTTGAATTGGTGGGGACCACGTATTATGCCCCAGTCACACTGGCGTCAAATTTGGCGTTTCTTCTACGTATTTGAATTGGTGGGGACCACGTATTATGCCCCAGTCACACTGGCGTCAAATTTGGCGTTTCTTCTACGTATTTGAATTGGTGGGGACCACGTATTATGCCCCAGTCACACTGGCGTCAAATTTGGCGTTTCTTCTACGTATTTGATTTGGTGGGGACCAAGTATTATGCCCCAGTCACACTGGCGTCAAATTTGGCGTTTCTTCTACGTATTTGAATTGGTGGGGACCACGTATTATGCCCCAGTCACACTGGCGTCAAATTTGGCGTTTCTTCGACGTATTTGAATTGGTGGGGACCACGTATTATGCCCCAGTCACACTGGCGTCAAATTTGGTGTTTCTTCTACGTATTTGAATTGGTGGGGACCACGTATTATGCCCCAGTCACACTGGCGTCAAATTTGGCGTTTCTTCTACGTATTTGAATTGGTGGGGACCACGTATTATGCCCCAGTCACACTGGCGTCAAATTTGGCGTTTCATCTACGTATTTGAATTGATGGGGACCACGTATTATGCCCCAGTCACACTGGCGTCAAATTTGGCGTTTCTTCTACGTATTTGAATTGGTGGGGACCACGTATTATGCCCCAGTCAACGGCGCCAAATTTTACGCCAGTGTGACTGGGGCATTACGGTCCGTCAGGCTCTAACAGAGCACGGCTACCATTTGCCAGTTCCCTGGGCACTGATTGGGGAAAGGAGTTTCTTGATTGGCTGTTTTTATTTTAGTGCAAAAGCAGGCCTGAGAATAGCACGATTCTGGCGCTATTCTGGGAATTAGTTTTAACTCTTCAAGCCGATTTATTTTATGCCCAGTAAGAGCTACACTAGGACCTATGCTTGAAGATTAACACACTGGTTACTAGCAAATCAATCAGGGCAACTTAGTACCAGCGGAGGCAGGAATCCCTGTCTCAAAATGGCACCCCCTTACAGTCCTAGCTTGAGCCTGTGTGCCCTGGCCCTGGCGATAACGGGCTGCACTAGAGTCCAAACTGCAGTCACATACATTTCTTATGATGAGATCCTTAGCTGCATCGCGCTGTCCAAGGGTGTGAGAGGCGTGCTCATCTGACCATGACCAATCACTCAAGACCGAACTACCTCATTGACCCACTTCTGCTAGACATATTTCCATCCAAGACTCAAGGCAGTTAGAGAAATGGCAAGTTGACTGGGTGTTGGTAGGTTACAGAAAACGATCCATAGATTGAATGTAACCCAAACCTTTTAGTTGTTATTCATTTTTAATTGCACGCTTATTCATTAATGATGAACATACTATTTGCTCTGGATTTTAATTGGCAGAAGGATACCAGTTCTGCCTCAAGGGCAGTTCTTCCACAAAGTGCATGCTGCATGCGATTTTGGAGTATTTTGGAGTATTACGTGATAAAAATTCTGTATACCACTAGTGGCATATAAAACTCCGGCAGCGTGGCATACGGAAACTCAATGTTAAGCCTATGGGATTTTATATTAGGGGTAGGATAATATCATGAAACATTACGAAATTTCATATGATTGTTTATATGGCATGAGTTGTCTTCGCGGCATGATATCACGAAGCAATTATATGAAATTGAGTGATGTTTAGATTTGATCCTACCCTGTTACATGTATTTAACTTCATATGTCACCAGTGGCATATACATATTTCATGCCATAACCGTGGCATACAGTTACACCATGTTAAGTCTATGGAGATTTATATGAGGGGTAGTGATACTAATACTAATTTCTACGGCATGTGTTTTCAGTGACTGTCATGTTTTTTTACTACATATGTCAAGTGTGGCATATAAATATACTAGGAGCCAAAAGTATGTTCATCACAGATGAATGAGCGTGCTATTATAAATGAATAACAATTAAAAGGTTAGAGTCAGATTTAGCCTATGGATAGTTTTCTGTAACACACTTGCACCCAGTCAACTTGTCATTTCTCTAGCTGCCTGAGTCTAGGATCAAAACATATCTAGCAACAGTGGGTCAATGAGGTATTTCGGTCTTGAGTGATTGGTCATGGTCAGCTGGGCACGCTTCCCTGCGACACTGGCTCCCTGCTCTGTTATCTCTATCACAGTGAACAGCATGCAGATAGTAAAGGGATAGTTTTCTGGAAGCACACTGAAAGTTCAATGTGACCACTCTAACTCTGACTCTAACTCTGACTCTAACCCTGACTCTAACCTCTAGATGATGTATTTAGCACGTGCAAGCACGCTCTAATAAACAAAATGGGTAGTGGTTTACTGAGTCCCTATACATTTTCAATGGGGGCTTTGTATACGATGGATAATAAAGGAATAGGGAATATGTAGGGGGTACGCTATGGAATAATCAACCAGCAATACTAAGGAACACTCCAGACTTAAAATATTTTAAGTCATTGACTAAAGCGAAACTTATTGAGAGCATCAGAGACATATGAGTTAAGGAAATTGTTAATGTAAGTAGCAAGCGCCAGCTGACACTTATACTAATGTAATTTCAAAAATTTATATTGTCATACTCTGTGATAGAGGGATTTCCCGTGTTCATACGTTTTATATAATTTCTGTTATTATTCTTATGTTAAAAAACTCAGACCAACTATATGTCATACAGAATAAAAAGGGTAAGGTCAAAACCATGAAAATCAATCTACACGATTGAGGTTTTGAACCTCTTATTGTTCTCCAATGTAAACTCGCCATACACAAGATGTATACATATGTTAACACCCTAAGAGATCAATAAAGAAACTGAAAAAAAAAAAAAAAAAATAAATAGCATGGCCGACCTGTAGTATATTCTTGGTGGTGTCCTTCTCGTCGACGGCCACCCACGTGCTGAAGAGCACGGACAGCTCCAGGCTGTGGAGGTGCTCCAGGGCGTCCTGCAGGCGCCAGTTGGAGCCGTCCCAGGCGCCGGCGCGCGACGTGATGTTCCAGCCGCCCATCTCCCGCAGGAAGTCGAGCAGCGGCGCAGCGCCCAGCCGCTCGATCGTCTTGTTCTCGTCCATGCACGACCTGTAGTAGGTCATGGCCTTCCGCTCGGCCTCGTTCCCGGCCTTCTCCAGCGGCTGTTCTGTGGGCGATAAATGGGGACGGTTATTTGGGGTTCATATTCTCCGATCCGGCTGGACACTTCCGGTTGAAAATACCCTCCAAAATATGCAAATTTACTTGACAACGGATCGATCCGCCATCTTGCCTGGTGAATAAAAAGTGCTGTCAGAGTGTAAAATGGCGAAAAACTATACTAATCTACCTTCTCCTGTGCATTATGTACATGTGATAGTTGATTTAGGATCATTTATGTTATTCAGACATAATTTAAATGTGCCAACTCGAAGAATATCGGTTGTTTCGACGATTTGTTAATATCGCATTTTTAGTCTAAACTGGGGCTACCACATAATCATTTGATCTAGAATTGCCAGAGAAGTTTCATTTTGTCAGGAGAAATGCTTCAGAATTACTTAAAACATTCTCACACTTTGAAAACTATCATAAATGGACGTCCAAACGGCTCATAGGCTTAGCACTGCGGAGGTTCGCTCCAAAATGGCCGCCAAGGCGGTCCGTAGCGCCACCTACTTCCAGACCGGATTGGAGAATACAATACTTTTTACTCACTTGTTTATTGAAATTCTGATTAAAACATAGTTCTATAATTTGAATATTGTAGTAGCAACCTTTACTATATATATATATATACCCATGCCGTGTATACTGTAAATAAGCACCGTTTCGCCATATTATATACGTAAAAATACTGTACGGAACAGTGTTACGTACGGGAAAATACGGAACACTTCCGTAAATGTTTATTAACATATTTGTAAAGTTAAGCCAAATGAAATTAATGATTTTTCTTAATTTCGGGTATATAGTAAATATAGAACGAGCTACCATGCTTGTACAAGCCACAGAACTCGATGACAATTTACGGTTTGTACGGAACTTGGCGAAACGCCTCGAATACAATACGTAGTAACTACTTATCGTCATCTTCAGTAAGCTTCATATGATATCTTACTTATTCCAGCAGGTCAATTATTTACGGTCTACAAAAATAGTTGAGCCCATCATTGCATCTTCTTTGGTTGCACGACCTCAATGCACGGCACGAAAACCACCATTTTACATATGAATGCGCCCGACATATATAAGTATGACTTTTGGGTATATAGGGTCGTCCTTTTCCCCATGTATATTATACGCCTCATCTGTTGGCGGATAGAAGCGTCCAGTGAAGAGAGCTTCACTGAGAGCGGGCGGGGGGAGGTGGCGGGGGGTGGCTTCCTACTGGGGACACCTGTACTTCTACCAACATAAACGGGCGGGAGGCAGCGGGGGGAGAGGATATTTCATCTCATATACGCCGGGTGTGAAATACAGCCAAGACGCGTCTGTATATAAACCCTGGGCGTATATATATATATATATATGAAAACAAGTCAATATTCAGCCAATACATGCACTTCCGCAATGACGTATATATGAATAAAATGGTGGTTTTCGTGCAGTGATACAATTTTAATCTACCATTACCCACTTGTTTTGCAATTCTTAATTAAACATGAGGCCATTTCAGCTTCGTAATTGTCTATCTTTAGTACTCTCGGATTGATAAACCTGCCGCTATTACCGTTTACGACTTATCTCAAGGTTCTATCAGTTACCAATATAACAATACACGCAGTCACAAACACAGTTATATAACACAGTTATATAAAATAATAGAATTCTGTCGGACCCGCTTGAAGTTTCTCCCGCACATAGATGCAGAGTGAACCAGAACGAGGCCTGGAGCCTGAAGACCCACGAGAGTGAGGATCTCATATACTGAGTGTAAAAAGTGGAGAAATGGAAATCTGGCATCTCTCATATGTGCACCTACGATTACTAGACCGATGGCACCTGGACCGATGGCACCACGGACCGATGGCACCTGGACCGATGGCACCACGGACCGATGGCACCAGGACCGATGGCAACATTTTCCCTAGACCGATGGCACCAGGACCTAGACTGATGGCACCACTCACAAAGTTACTACTCTTTATGACATTCTTGTTTCAACCTTATGGCATTTTGGTAACTCAGGGGCGGGGTAGGGCATGGAGTACTAATTTATTTTTTATTTTTTAAAAACAATTTTTTATATTTTCCCAGCCGTTCCTCAGCCCCAGCGCCGCCCACCCGGCCTGCCATAGCCGCACTTTAATTTAAAATTTATATGAATTATGGGTATATATATATACATATGGGTAGATATTTTCCATTTAAACACATAAATCAAAAGTCACCCAGAAGTCCATATAAAAATGAGGTGGTGCTATCAGTCTAGGCAAGTGGTGCCATCAGTCTAGGCAAGTGGTGCCATCAGTCTAAGCAAGTGGTGCCATCAGTCTAGGCATGTGGTGCCATCAGTCTAGGCAAGTGGTGCCATCAGTCCAGGTAAAACTGAAAAGTGGTGCCATCAGTCCAGGTGCCGTCGGTCCGTGGTGCCGTCGGTCCGTGGTACCAGTTACCGCACCTACCTATGACGTTTTTCATGACGATCTGGTTCTCCTGCCACATGACGCCGAAGGTGCCCCAGCGGGACTGGCCGACGGGGATGGGGTGCGACTTGATCCAGCCGCCGCACGCGTACTGGTAGAAGTCGTCGCACGGGTCCACCGAGTCGTCCATGGCGGTGATGATGGAGCTGGCCACGGTCACGCACACCGGCGTCGTGCACAGAGTGTCTGCAGCAAAACGCGCACAACGTGCATTACTACATACACGTGCCGTTATCAACACGCACAACGTGCATTACTACATACACGTGCCGTTATCAACACGCACAACGTGCATCACTACATACACGTGCCGTTATCAACACGCACAACGTGCATTACTACATACACGTGCCGTTATCAACACGCACAACGTGCATTACTACATACACGTGCCGTTATCAACACGCACAACGTGCATCACTACATACACGTGCCGTTATCAACACGCACAACGTGCATTACTACATACACGTGCCGTTATCAACAGAAACAAGGTAGACGAGTACGTACCAGTCAGGTATATACATTTGATCTTAGTACTTTATTATCCATCGTATACAAAGTCCCCATTGAAAATGTATGGGGACTCAGTAAACCACGACCCATTATATAAAACCTTCAGATACCATAACTGTGGTATAAGGATTCAAACCTGCGGTATACGGCCTCAAAACCATGGTATACGGGAAAAATAGTCCCGTTTGCTATAGAGCAAAGAAATAGTTCCTAATGTTATACCCGTTAATATGACAATTACTGGGTTTAATTTATTTGAAAAGATGGATAATAAATGCAACAAACGATGGTTTTGTGGACAGGCAGCTCTGTAAACCACTCGCGGTTGACCTCGTAATACACTCCTAGCGCTCGTGTATTACTACGCGTCAACCTCTCGTGGTTTATGTCCGCCCGTCCACAAAACCATCGATTATAGTCTATATATACCATAGACGGTCAGTCCATAGGTAGTCAAGTCTAAATCAGGTTTGACCGGCAACAAAAAGCAAAAGATCTAATTCCAGTGGCATTTACCTCACATATTGAATGAAAATTGAAAATAGTCCAAGTGATGGAAGTAGGTCAAATTAGCATAAATCCAAAATGGACACCCCAGCTGTATGAAATTCCATAATTCTAGTCTGAATTGAGGTAGAAACACGATTTAGAATACTATATATTTCCTGGGGTGGTGAATTCATATCAATCCCAAAATAGATTCTATCTTTTCAGTAAATCAATGTGAATCCAATATGGCTGCCTAAAATCTATGAAATGCCCTAATTGGGGTTTAAATAAAGATGTAACCATGATTTGAATTGCTAAACATGTTTTCTGAGGTAGGGAATTCATATCAATCACAAAAAAAGAGCTATCCATAGAGTTCATTAGTATAAATCCAATATGGCTGCCTGATAAATGAATAAAGATACAAACATGATTTGAAATGTGTAAGATATGTTTTCTTAGCTGAGTAACATATACGACACCTGACCAGTGAAGTCCTATCTTTCTAATAAAAAGTTGGAACCATGGAAAATAAAAAATGGCTGCTTTACAAACAATGAATTAGCAATGCTACAAAAATAATACCAACATTGGCTAAGGAACGCGGAACTGGGCGTGCGTTATAAAGGTACCTCCCATTACTGGATGTATGGTATAAAGGTACCAAGCATTACTGGGGGCGTGGTATAAAGATACCTATCATTACTGGGCGCATGGTATAAACGTGCCTACCATTACTTGGTGCGGGGTATATTGGTACCTACCATTACTGGGCGTGTGGTATAAAAGTACCTACCATTACTGGACGCATGGTATAAAAGTACCTACCATTACTGGGCGCGTGGTATAAAAGTACCTACCATTGCTAGGGGCGTGGTTTAAAAGTACCTACCATTGCTGGGTGCGTGGTATGTTGGTACCTACCATTACTGAGCGCATGGTATATTGGTACCTACCATTACTGGGTGCGTGGTATAGTGGTACCTACCATTACTGGGTGCGTGGTATATTGGTACCTACCATTACTGGGTGTGTGGTATATTGGTACCTGCCATTACTGGGCGCGTGGTATAAAAGTACCTACCATTACTGGGTGCGTGGTATAAAAGTACCTACCATTACTGGGTGCGTGGTATAAAAGTACCTACCATTACTGGGCGCATGGTATAAAAGTACCTACCATTACTGGGCGCGTGGTATAAAGGTACCTACCATTACTGGGCACGTGGTATATTGGTACCTACCATTACTGGGCATGTGGTATAAAGGTGCCTACCATAACTGGGCGCGTGGTATAAAGGTACCTACCATTACTGGGCACGTGGTATATTGGTACCTACCATAACTGGGCGCGTGGTATAAAGGTACCTACCATTACTGGGCACGTGGTATATTGGTACCTACCATTACTGGGCGCGTGGTATAAAAGTACCTACCATTACTGGGCGCGTGGTGGGCGCCGTCGCGGGCGGCGAGCAGCGCGGCGAGGATGACGACGACCAGACACAGCGCGACGATCACCGGGAAGAGCGCCTTCTCCAAACAGCTGCGCTTCTGCCAGAAACTGGCGCCAACTTTGAAAGCGATGGCCGGGTCGTAGGTGACCCCCGGCGGGGTGCCGCCCGTCGACGTGTTGTCATCGTCCTCAAAGTTTGTCCGCTTGTACTTCTGACCAGACATCTGAGGGCAACAAAGTGTACGTCATCAGCTGTCTTCAATATTGTGCAAATTTTATGTATATTGTCCAGGATCAACTCATGACACCATTGCATGTAAATCACTTAGAATGTAATTTTTCCCTTGTATGTAATCTTCTACAATGAAATTCGGTTAATTATACTCGCATATTTCAATAACAATGAAATGAATATACGCAGTTGTACATAAAATACTGTATTTATTGCATGAGTTATCTTAGTAAGCATGGTTATACAGCCCGGATTTGTATACATATCGAAGCTTTGTACCGCTGGTTTTGACAGAAAACAGGCAAATTGTTGCCTTGTCATCATACAGGATAAATAAAATGATCTAAAATTTAAAAAAAAGCAAAAAAGATATGAGCAAGTAGTAAAGGAAACAACACAGAATTTATTAGAAAAGTATTAAGTATAACTGCAGCCATCTCATGAAACGCCAAGAAATAATGGCGTGTATGTGAAACATTATTTCATAGTAGTGGTTCCTTCTCACGTCTTTCAATACCAGACGAGTGAAATATAACGTCCTGTCCAGTTTGTTTTATTCCTATTGTTAAAAGAAATATTAACTATATAAACTTAATTTGTATTGGCAATGGTTTTTTTTATTTGGTAAATTTTACGACATACACTAATCGCCATAATAAAGAGGCGTTCTTCCATAAAGTTGTACTGGGTATGTAATCAGAAATGTAGGTTTCCCTCATTTCATTCAAGGACAAGGATGGTGACCTATTTTAGTTTAAATGAGTCCTAGCACACATTCATTATATTCTGCTAAAATCTGAAGAAAATGACATGGGTTTTACTATGTCAAATCCAACTTTAGAATTCATATATATATTCTACTATGATATCTTTATCATAATGTTACTTTATATATCACTAACTAGTAAAGTGACCTCCACTTTTTAAGTTAGATATGTGATATCATCATATAAACCTTCTAGGAAAATAACACAGATTTTAGATATTCAAGACGAATGTTGTCCGATATGCCTCTAAGTCTGGTTGAATAATCAGGAATATCAAATGGGGTCAGGAATAAAAGTAAAAAAATTGTTTATGTCGAATGGAATTTCCTGCCTCAGAGAGACTGAGACAACATAGAAAACACATCAGTTCAAAAAAAGGGGATTTCCATGGAAAATTGGAAAACTGTAATCTCTGAATAATAGAAATGAATGCCTAGATACCCACAGTATATAGAAATTGCCGTAGGGTGGGATACTTTTATACACTCATAGTAGTACGGGTGGTGGTGAGAATAGCTTCATGAGCTACGATAAGACACTAAAGGCCGTGCTAGATTGCGCCGATCCACTGGAGATTGATTTGGTTGCCGACCGATCGGCTCCCAGTCGCCGATAGTGGAGCTGTAGTGGAGCCAAAGTCCCGATCCCCCCCGGCGGTCGGCGCTCAAACTCCTAGCGGTGCTCCATACCGGAGATTGAGAGCCGATCCACTGGGGATTGGGAAAAACCCGCTCTCAAGCCGGTCACAAAAGTGGAGCAACTGCGCCGACCGAGGTAAGATCAAGGGAAGAACCAAGGGCAAGAACTATCGGAGAACGGGAGGAGATAGGGTTAAGATTGCTCGGCGACCATCAATCTCCAGTGGATAGGCGCAATGGAGTACGGCCTTAACAGTATAGCACACAACAAGAACAACAACAACAACACAAAACCATTCACAAAACAGGAGCTGATTGCAGTACAAACAGGCAGATTTCTCCGGGGAACAATACAGTTTGAAGAAGTTGATTGAAAGTTAAAAATGTCGGTCTCTGGTTGCCCTCTCTTTTTGCTATCCCTACTCTCCCGTACCAAATTCCCCTCCCGAACTTTGCCATACCTTACGCAATGTCTCTTACTCTACCACCTCTACTAAGTCTTTCCAAGTGTTTTATCATTAAGGTACATCCATCCCTAAATAGTTAGAGTTCCTCCCATATTGCTGAGAACGTATGAGAATGAGAAATACCCTCCTTGGTGGTATGTTGTGTACTAGAGGGAAACTATGTTCCAGGGGGAGAAAGTCAAAGTTACTCGGTAAGTCTCGGGAAAATTACTGCCCAAGGCCAGGTTGTGCAAGGCAGACTCAAAACCCGCCACTTCTTGAAGTCTCCATATTACAGAGGGCAGAACTTAAGGAATAAGCTTGGTGCAGTGTTACAAAGTGTTGTTACAAAGAAAGAGTTCAAGGCAATGATCAAATCAAAGTATGCTGTGTATGAGCGCAAGAATTGTTAGCGCCATTGATGTAGTAGCTGCTAATAGTGTCGTGTTCCATAATGAACTTCATCTCATAACATATTTTGTTGACGTGCAATCAGCTTCAAGCCTCATCTCATAACATTGCATTATGTCACTTTCGTTTGTTTGGTTTGATTTTACGTCCAGTCAACCATTATAGGTGCTTGCCAGACTTTCTCAAGGTTCTTTTACACCACATGGGTGGTGATCGAATCTATGTGATGAATTCAGGTAGAAATCTCACCCCTTCACATTTACCGAGGTGAGAGTTCTTTACTTCCCACACCACATAGACATGGTATGGGAAGGATTGGCCTTCGATATAGCAGTAAATCTACCACTGCTGGGGGTGAAGGAGAAAAGTGGCTGCTGTGGGATTCAAATCAACAAAGTCCAGTGCTCTTTACCACTGAGCTAACTCCCCACCCTAGTCGCTTTTGTAATGCTTGCGTGCAAGCATATCCGGCCTGTACCATGAGGAGGCAAGGCGAACAAGAGGGTGAACAGATTGGTAATTCCTGTCACTGTTTCAAATACACCCAAAATAACGGGCCTCCCAGGAACCAAAGTCATGTCATGTGAAACGCATGTCCTGGAAATTCGCTGTAATATGTGGCAGGTTTTCTGACAGAAGATTATGTAAGTACTTTGTGTCATTAAAAGTTACAAAAAAGAAAAGAGAAAAAGAAATCTGTGAATACTGTGTATATTGTAATGGATCAATGATTGAACTTCTAGTAGAAGAAATATCATATTAGTAGAACTAGTTGAGATAAACAGGAACAAAAATACAAAGAAATTGGCAATATACATATTTTCTAGAACTGTATCTCTTGATGGAAAATTGTCCTGCTTTGGCAGAACTAGTCGGAATGAACAACAAAAAAGACAAAAAATCCATCTCTCTTCTGTATTTTCCAATATATTTCCATCCCCTGCCCTATGCCCTCACTTAATCCCACAAGATCTCCCATGTGATTCTTCCTGTATAAATGCATCTGCATCACCCATTCAACCCGTTTCCATTGACCTACGCAAATGGCATCGACTTCTTTAGTTACCTTGAGGCCGGGCACTCACTGCTTGTAACATGACTCCAACATGGCTCCGACATGGCTATCAATAGAATTCCAACATCACAGCCTTGTCAGAATGTTGATAAATTTCCAGTTTTCAGTTTCATAGAACGAAGAGTGCGAAACTAAATTAAGGCATCGTCGCGGTGCCACAGACAAAATCGCATCGGGTTGAATTAATCAATGCATATAAAATGTATAATCAGTCATCAGGTGTTTACAATGTACCCCTCTCAAAAGATCTCACAGTCTATAAGTCGTTGAGATTATAGGAGTCTTTGGTTCCATTGATGTACGTCTTTAGCATGGGAGGCAGGGCAGTGGGTTCTCAAGGCTCTTAGCCGAATTCGTTCAGAATTCTTCTCCATAGAGCGTAGTGAGAGTACAGAATACGACTTAGAGAGTGTGAGATCTTATTAGAGGGGTGCTACAAACGCCTAAACGACTTGCAGTGTCGCCGATTATCGGTTCCGATATTTTCTCGGGGAACACCGCCGACCGATTTTACCCTTCCCGATATTTAATCGGTCCATTTTCCGTCGACAGGTGTAAACTAGGCCATAGCCTTGTTTTTACTGCATTTCACATGTCCATATACCGATGGAATTTACAGACCAGAATCTTGGGCCTCACCGATATAATCAAATTGTTGTGATTTTGTAGGTTGTTGACCAAGTCGGATGGTGGCGGTGTAATGTAAAAAACGGTTACCCTGCGAAAAACTTGTTTTATCGCCCACTAGTATCTTGTGCTCATGCGCAGTGTTGAAGTCCACGATTGGAGAGTGAGAAATTTGCCAAAATTAAGCATATTACGACATGTAATTCTCATGGTGAAATACTATTCTTTCCAGTTATTTACATTAAATCCACATTAGAATAATAGTATGTCCCATAGTCCGTGAAATCTGAACGGAAGAGCGTGTGCAGACACATGCGCGTATAGAGTGGGCGATAAAACAAGTTTTACGCAGGGTAACCGTTTTTCGCATAGCAGCGGCTTTATTGTATAACCTTCACCAAATTAATCGGTGACTATTTCAAATGCCAGACTGATTCCATTCACCGATCTTGCGTCAGTGTACTCAAATAATCGATCGGCGGTCCCTGGCCGCAGATTAGTGACGGAGAATGGGCCAATGGAAACAGGCTGAGGCAAAGTTTACACCTACCGATTTTGAACACCGATTATAGAATCGGAACTGCCGACCGATAACCATGCGTTTTTTGATAAAATATCGGTTTGTGAAAAGAGAAAAAATTCCAAAGCCGCTCAACAATTTCCAAACCCCTCATTGCGTAATCTGGTACCACCGACCGATTTTTTAGACCGCTTAAATCAATCGGTAATGGAATACAGATTTTTTTAAACAACGCTGTTGGCATATAGAACATATAACCAGTTGTCAGGTCTGTACGCCTCAGCGACTTGCAGTACACCCGATTATCGGTCCTGCGATTACATACCCATGCAGTATATCTGATAATTACGTACTGCTGTTCCAGTATAAATTGTATACTGAACCCTGTGCAGTACACTGTTATACTGAACACGCTGAGGCATCAGCAGCTTTCACGTGGACTTGTCTTCTTTTTTTTCTTCTTTTTTAAAAAACTTTTATTTATACTGATCGCACTCAACAATATCATTGCTGGTTTCCATGTGCCACCAGTCAATACACACAATTTTGGTTACCCATGGTCATGCAGTATTTTTTAATACAACATATCTACAGAAGGCTCATAGTGTTACAGCTGATCACAGCATCTACAGAGGTCAAAAGACCCCTACTATCAATTCACTTTGACATAATCTTCTTACCAAATAGATTCATATAAATAATATGAAAATGTAAGAGCCGAAAATTGCATAATCTTTCGACACATAGTCTATAGAATCCTATGGAATTTTACCTCTTAGAACAATGCCAATATATGGTAAGATGGTGTTAATATAACGACCCACCATGCTTGTACATGCTACGGTGCACCCCTCACCAAACCCGATGGGAATTTATGTTATTTACAGAACTCTCCCTGGGGCCTCGTTCCGTAGAAATATAACAATTTCCCTTCTCGTTTTGTAGCACGTACAGCATGGTTAGGTCGTTCTATATAATTATTAAAATACTTTTTCTGAGAGCACCAGCGATATCTGAAGTGGGATTCACAGGTGGGATTCATGTACATGTACCTCAAAGAGTGATTGTCTGAGACAAATCCTGATGAGATTCTGTACCGGAACACACTCTCCTCGTCTGAATTATATGGTTCCATTTTGCCGGGACAAGTTCTTTTCCTTGTAATTGTCGGTGACAATCACCCCTGACAAGTAACAGAATGTCATGAGGTTTTAAGTTTGAACAGGTTTTAAAATTCAGAGGGTCATTTTGGTGAGACAAATGGACCTGCTGCGAACAGGAAGCCAGCAAACATGATTACACGTTTGTAACACCCCTCACCTCAAAGGCACTTGAGTCCTAGGCTGAGTATTCACCATGACTATGTCTAAGATTATGTACCAGGTGTGTCCTCCCATGTGAACCAAATTCGCCATTTTTCCTTGAGACCAACAAAAACACTTTGCCATGGGAATTTTGTACCAACTGAGAATTGTCTGAGACTAGGGGAAAGGTGTGAAGTACACCAGGCTCAGGTATGTGAGTCTCTACGTGTTTATCCTACCCCTAATAAAACACTCCATAGGCTTAACATTGGGTCACTGTATTCGGTCTGGAGTTCAGAAAAATGAAAAATATCGCTCTAGTGGGATACACTTGACAAATGACGTCATTTGTTAATGTAGAAGTAATTTAGACAGGCGGGGTAGGATAAATTCTAAACCAAACTCGAGTTAGTCGCGTTAATGTTCATTGCACTCCGGCAAGATCGCGTATTACTGCTCTCGGCTTCACCTCACACAGTAATACGCGATCTTGCCGTCGTGCGGTAAACAACAACACGACTAACTCTTGTTTGGTTTCTCCATAGAATCCCACTTTATTGGTGTTTTTTTCCGTCGGCAGGTGTAAACTGGGCTTTACCACTTCCACGCCCCACAGGCACATACTGAGTGGCCCTACATGGGTCGGGCATTAGCAGGCAGTAATGTGCTGTTATTGCCCACCATTACCAGAGGTTATGTCAACTAATACCGTGCGATTCCCGCCTCTTCATGTGCTCCACAAAGCCAGTCATACTGAAGCACGGAATTGGGAAAATCGGCAGGGGTTTGGGGGCGAGCTATGGGACCAGAAATAATGACTGACCCAGAGAGATTTGGTTTGTTGGTTTGATTTAACGTCCAGTTAACCATTGCAGGTTCTCACCAGACTTTCTCAAGGTTCTTTTACACCACAAGGGTGGTGATCGAATCTATGAAATGAATTTAGGTGGAAATCTCACCCCTACACATTTAGTGAGGTGAGAGTTCTTATACTTCCCACACCATATAGACCTGGTTTGAGAAGGATTGGCCTTTGATATAGCAGTATATCTACCACTGCTGGGGCTGAAGGAGTAAAGTGGCTGCAGTGGAACTTGAATTAACAAAGTCCAACAACCTTGGGATTACAAGTCCAGTGCTCTTTACCACTGAGCTAACTTCCCACCCAGGTCGCTTTTGTTATGCTTGCGTGCAAGCATATCTGGTCTGCACCATGAGGAGGCACAGTGACTAAGAGGGTGAACAGATTGGTAATTGCTGTCCACCCCAGAAGACCTGGTAGGTGAGCCTCATGGCTATCAACCATATCAGTTTTCCAAGGATAACCTTGTTATCAATTTCAGTTTATATAATCATCTCTTCTTGTCTATAAAATAAAGGAGAATAAATTGGGCTTCTTTCACACGAGACTGGCTTCAGTCCCTGCATCCAGTGACCAGTGCAGAGGCAGTGACTGGTGCAGAGATCAGTTGGTGTCATGAACAAAAGTGGAAGTATTTTCCTTGCATGAATTACTGTCCCAGAAAGTCTGGAAAAACATGGAAAACACATCGATGTTGGCCATAAATCATTGCGGGGTGGTGTTGGGGATGTTTAACCACTGTTTATTGCTGTGCATGAGGCACAATTTATACCATCTTTGTTCTACACAAGAAACAAAGAGTCTTTTAAACTGGAAATGAAAATAATGATTTTCTTCGAAAAGTGGAAAACTGCATCTTTGACAGATAGTGACTGGTCCAGAGACTGGTCCAGAGACTGGTCCAGTGACTGGTTCAGCCACAGAGCCTTATCCAGAGACAGTGACTGGTGCAGAGACAGAGACTGGTGAAATGAATGGATGCTATAATTAATTCCTTCACAAAGACCACTATACAAATGTAATATCACATTATTATGATGCTTCATATGCAGTAATCCCATGATATGTTGGCATTTTCTAAAGCAGTATTAAAGTTTAGAGTAGCGGCCATCCATAACTTATGACGCTATGCATTACGGTTGAGTTGAGTGATGAGAAATAAATGCACTGGACCGAATGAATGGATGTTACGTCTCGTTTATCGCTGCTGGGCGGTAATGGATGCATACAAAATGAGTGTCAATGTGTCACCCATGCTCTTCTGTAAATGTCTGACGGAATCAGAAACATGCACATCTGTCAGACCATAAAATATTTACAGGAGATATACACAATATTGACTGGTTTCCGATCCAAGTGGCAGTAAACTCCGAGGACAAGACGCGTAGTAATCTCCGAACAATAGTGAGGTGATTACGTAGAATCTAGTCCGAGGAGATTTCGGTAGCTTTTATCTGAAACCAGTTTATATTGTATTTATTAAACACCTTTCCTTGCTAATAATTACGATGCTCTTCTGAAACTTGACCGATGCGCCTTCTATTGTTAATAAAAATATTGTTCCTTAATTGCCCGTGAGGTGGCAGTTTATTTGCATCACTTCGCCATGTTGGTTTCATGCTGTCATCGGAGGATGGATTATACGCTTAAATATAGAAAAAAAACAAGGTAGGAACTTGTTGAAAACTGTAATCTGAGAGATTATGGAGTTTGGGAGACACTGCGACAGATTAATTCACTTAACTTGAACTATTCTGTAGTTTACATTGGTTGTGATGTTGTGTGATTGTCTGCTGCTGTCACTGCATGTATTAGTTCGTATTTCGCTCACTAGGGATCCGATGACGTTTTGGGAACTATTTCCAGAAATCTCCTGATTCTAGAATCAGGAGGTTACGGGCCTCAGTGCACCACAGATGAATGAGCGTGCAATTATAAATGAATAACAATTAAAAGGTTTGGGTTACATTCAGTCTCTGGATAGTTTTCTGTAACCCACTTGCACCCAGTCAACTTGCTATTTCTGCAACTGCCTAACTAGGATCCAAACACATCAAGCACCAGTGGGTTTTGAGTGATTGGTCATGGTCAGCTGGACACACCTCTAAGACCCTGAGACACTGGCTCCCTGCTCTGTTCTCACTAACACAGTAAACAGCATGCAGATAGTAAAGGGATAGTTTTCTGGAAGCACACTGAAAGTTCAATGTGACCACTCTAACCTTTATATGATGTATTTAGAGCGTGCAAGCACGCTCTAAAAACATACACTCTGGAAATGATTCTAATATGGGGGTATGGTTAGATATTGACTTTCTGAAGTATATCATGAAAGGAAAAAATCTATTTTCATATGGTGAGGCCTGTCTACGAACTATGTGGAGGGATTATACAACTACCCTTTCATCTAACTACGTTATGAGAACCTCATATCTGTGCCCTGTAGTGCAATATATTCCTATATACCTATTGCTGTACACTATCTGCTTACACCACGTTCTGGGGGATGGAGTAAATTATGTACACTACCCAAGGTTGCCGTATACTCCCCAAAGTTGACATTTAGACCAATCAGATCGTCTCTTACAAAATTCGTATGAAAAAGAGCAGTGGGGAGAAAACATAGAGTGTTAAGTTAATTGATAAGGTTGTATCTGGCTTTGTGTTTGATGGTGGGTGAGCAAATAACACTAATTATCGTTATCAAACCACATTAGAATATATATAGGAATAGGGATACCAAGTTTCCAGAGAGAGAAAGTCAAAGTTACTTGGTAAGGCTTGGAAAAATTACTGCATGCGGCCAAGGCCTTGGCCAGTTATTCTTCTGAGCTTTACATCGTAACTCTGACTTTCTCTCACCGGAACATAGTTTCCCTCTAGTCATTGGCCAAGATCGACATTGGTCCATCAATGTAGTGTTGACTGCAAAGGGGGCAGGCCGAAGAACAACCTCCACTGAGCCTGGGTCAGGGAGGTCAGTGGGGATCAGGGGAAAAAGTGGAAATATTTTCATGTGGAATTTGCTGCCTCTGTGAGTGCGGGAAAATATGGAAAACCCGTCTGTGTCGGCCGTGATGGGGGACTGAGGCTCTTTGGGGAGGCTTAAATCACTGCTTTGTTAGCGTGACTGATGCTTAATTTACATCATCTTTGTTTAAGACAAGGAAAACAGAATCATATACTGAAAATGAAAAAAAAGCTTGTATTTCGGTTGTGATTAGAAGTGCTTTTGCCCCATCTCATAAAAGAAAATTAAAAAATGATTTTATTTTTTTTGAAAAGTGGAAATCTCTGCTGGATAAGATTTTACTTCTTGCCCCATAAGTAGAAAATCTAATTTTGGTAAATGATTATGGGTATTATTGAAAAATAAAACTACTTTGCAACATGTGGACTTCCCCAATGCCTAACAGGCCCAGGAATCATGTGTCCCAGTAAGGAGGGCTGAAGTAGGTGAAGGGGTAGCCATGGGATGCAGGGACTGAAGCCAGTCTAGTGTGAATGAAGCCCTATTTATTCTCCTTTTTTTATAGACAAGAAGAGATGATTATATAAACTGAAATTGATGACAAGGTTATCTGACATCTGGAAAACTGACATGGTTGATAGCCATTAGGCTGACCTACCAGGTCTCCTGGGGTGGACAGCACATGTAAGGAGGTCAGGGTCAAGGTCGGGGTTTGCTACGAATGCAGTCATTGGCTACTCGGTCTTCTCTATTCCTTATATGGACTTAGTGTAATGGGACAACTCCATGGAGAACCAACCAACCGACCTACCAGACGGATCCGCTCTCCAGGCAGCATGGTAAGCCGCGACACCTCGTGTGGCACGAGTCACAATGACACGTGACGCATCACCAGGTTAGAACTGCACGGCTCCTCTGTGTGAAGTGCAAACATTGTCTCCAGTATCCAATAACTTTAAACTACTGGAGGCGTGTGTCCGGGAGACATGTCTGAGAAGTGATCGCTGTCACGCTGCAGATCTGTCAGGTACAAGCGTCCCGCCTGCACAGTTTCCGTTAGACTCTAGCACAGTCTGTTGTCTCCAGGGCCAGGGCGCACAGGCTCAAACTAAGACTGTTATGCGCTGCCATTTTGAGTCTGGAATTCCTGCCTCCACTGGTACTATGCTGCCCTGAGTGATTTGCCAGTAACCAGAGTATTACTCTTCAAGCATAAGTCCTAAAATTAGAACAGCCAATCACAAAATTCCTTTCTCCCACCAGGCAGAGGGAACAGGCAAATGGGAGCCGTGCTCTGTTAGACCCTTACCGATCGTCAGCCTTATATAGGTGATGCGATCTGTAAATGGATTAAGTTTCCGTGTATTGGAGCCTTCCTGTTGCTGCCCCCACTGCATGGTCAAGGGCTCACAGAATTGACAACATTCACTCTTGCCTAGTGAGTAGTGGGTATATGTAGCTCAACTTGGCTTTTGAAAATCATCTCAAAACTTTTAAACTGCTCTCAGTTTGATGTCCATGTGTGTCTGCGATGTTCAGAGAGTGCCTCGTCAGCAGTGTGCTATGAATGGATGATCCTGCTTGGGTCGTCCATAGTGTGTTGTCTGAACATCCTAAATATGCTGCATCAAGACAACCGAGAACGAATACTATCTCCATATCAGATAGGTGAAATGTCTCGAGTATCCAATAACTAGTAAGTTCATTGATAAATCAGCTTGAAAGTATAAAGAATTAACAATCAAAGGCTGGGGTTTTATCGAGACAGTGGGCCATTTGCTGAAACCCAATTGAACACTAGCTATTTCCTAACGGAATTTTGGAGGATCCAAATGTGTCAAACACGTGTGGGTCAAAGAGGTATTTTGGTCTGAAGTGATTGGTAATGGTCAGCTGGGCATTCCTCTGAAAGCTAAGGTGCTGGGCCTCTGCATCCTACCAGTGTCACAGAGCTGGCACGCAGATAGTGAAGGGTTAGGTTTTTGCAGCAAGCTCAGAGTCTATTTAACCTCTCCAACCTCTAGGCAGTTAGAAACAGCTTCAATTTCCCAATATCAGTTAGTTATCTAATTTGCATAACTTCTCTCACTACTACCTCTTAGATACTTTCCATGTTTTGCCTCAAGTGTTCATTGGAAATAACTTGATGTAAGCTCTAGCTGAAACCTCATTTTCATTGGCCGAAGAAAACGATGGATATCTTTTTTAGTTGCCCTAAAAGTATGTCTGTGGTGCCACCGACTGAACGTCCGTATCAAATAATCGGTGAGGGTGCAGTGTATGAATTGTTTCTACTGTTCCTTCCAGGTATACATAGGTTTTCTGTGAGAAAATCCATCGTGGTGGCCTTGTCACAAATCTATACCAAATTAACCTGGGGTCATTCTCTGCATGTTTTGTTTCCATTCACTGATCTGATGTTGATGTAACCAAAAAGTCTGTTGGTGGTTCCCGACTGCAGATCGGTGCCACATAATCGGCCATCGGAAATTGGCTTTAGGAGGCACTGCACACTAAAGAAGAAACCAACAAGTTTTGGTCGTTCTCCATGAGTTTGATGTGGAGTGATATGAACGAGGCGACAAATGAGTGAATATCACGTAACAATCAAATGAGTTGCAGAACGATTTTTTTTTTACGAAAACGAGTTGCTTTCTGTATTTATCTCACCGCTGTACACACTAAAAGAATGGACAACGTACAGGATATAGACCATGGAGAACGGACTACAATACTCGTAGGGGCATGGAGAACGAGATCCCAATGTGAAGCCTATGGGAACAAATTCCAGGGATGAGATAATACGGGAAGTCCTGGCCTGCTCTCTGTGATGAGGTGGAATATCTCCGTTGTCGATCCCGACTAAGTCTCAGCTGTGAGTGATCCCGTTATTCACGCGACACCAGTCTCCAAACGGAGTTTTAGTCCTTCCCGGTCATCGCCAGTTACTTTCTCATCACAACAGTTCACGGAGAGTCACTTTGAGATCCTTCTCCTCCTGAGGTCACTGTGAGGTGCTCCATGGTGGATCTCGCCCGCAGGTCGCTGCGTGTGGTGGTTTTATCTCGGGGAGTTTGGCGGTAGTTTTCCGGGAGCAGGTTGTAGGTGTGTGCTCACCGGAGCTCTCTGTGGTCCTCCACAAACCTGCGGCTCGCTTTCTACTTACTGCTAGCCAGCCACCAGCCAGTCGCCAGTCAGCGAAATGATAGGCGCCGCCCGCCGCCGCCCAGCGCTCTCCATACGCCACCCACCATTAAGCGTACGCCGCCCACCATACGCCGCCCACCGCCGCCCAGCGCTCTCCATACGCCACCCACCATTAAGCGTACGCCGCCCGCCATACGCCGTACGCCGCCCACCACTCTCCATACGCCACACACCATGAGGCGTACGCCGCCCGCCATACGCCGTACGCCGCCCGCCGCCGCCCAGCGCTCTCCATACGCCACACACCATTAGGCGTACGCCGCCCGCCGCCGCCCAGCGCTCTCCATACGCCACACACCATGAGGCGTACACCACCCGCCATACGCCGTACGCCGCCCACCACTCTCCATACGCCACACACCATTAGGCGTACACCACCCACCATACGCCGTACGCCGCCGCACAGCGCTCTCCATACGCCACACACCATTAGGCGTACGCCGCCCGCCATACGCTGTACGCCGCCGCACAGCCCTCTCCATATGCCGCCCGCCATTAGGCGTACGCCGCCCGCCATACGCCGCCCAGCGCTCTCCATACGCCACACACCATCAGGCGTACGCCACTTGCCATACGCCTGTAGACGCCGCCCGCCGCCGCCCAGCGCTCTCCATACGCCCCACACCATGAGGCGTACGCCGCCCGCCGCCGCCCAGCGCTCTCCATACGCCACACACCATTAGGCGTACGCCGCCCGCCGCCGCCCAGCGCTCTCCATACGCCACACACCATGAGGCGTACGCCGCCCGCCATACGCCGTACGCCGCCCACCACTCTCCATACGCCACCCACCATTAGGCGTACGCCGCCCGCCATACGCCGTACGCCGCCCGCCGCCGCCCAGCGCTCTCCATACGCCACACACTATTAGGCGTACGCCGCCCGCCGCCGCCCAGCGCTCTCCATACACCACCAACCATTAGGCGTACGCCGCCCGCCGCTGCCCAGCGCTCTCCATACGCCACACACCATGAGGCGTACGCCGCCCGCCGCCGCCCAGCGCTCTCCATACGCCACACACCATTAGGCATACACCGCCCACCATACGCCGTACGCCGCCGCCCAGCGCTCTCCATACGCCACCCACCATTAGGCGTACGCCGCCCGCCATACGCCGTACGCCGCCCACCACTCTCCATACGCCACCCACCATTAGGCGTACGCTGCCCGCCATACGCCGTACGCCGCCCACCACTCTCCATACGCCACTCACCATGAGGCGTACGCCGCCCGCCATACGCCGTACGCCGCCCAGCGCTCTCCATACGCCACCCACCATTAGGCGTACGCCGCCCGCCATATGCCATACGCCGCTGGCCACGCGCCATCCCGCCACATGTCTCACACCATACGCTGTACGCTGCACACTATACGCCGTACGCCATACTTTCTTTTTTTTTTCCTTTATCTATACTGGATCCTTTTTAGGCTCGCAGGCCTGTCTTCCTTCCGGCCAGTTGAATTTACAGTTTGGTTTTTTTTATACATTGTATGCCTACCATACGCCGTACACCACACACTATACACCGCCCGCCGCCTGCCATATACGCCGCCTGCCACATGTCACACAGCATACGCCGTACGCCACCAGCTGTACGCCATATGCTTTACGCCGTACGCCGCTGGCCATGCGCCAGATGTCTCACACCATACGCCACACACTATACGCCGGCCATACGCCGTACGCCGCCCGCCGTCACTTTTCAATCTGTGCCCCGCTAAGCCAGCCCAGCAGGGGTCGCCACTATTACGTCCGGTCTGTGACGTAGCACGCCACGTGACTGGTATTGGAAACGCGGCGAGAATTATCAACTCACGAGGCCTTATGCGAGTGGCGTGGAGTTGTGAGGGAACGGGGGCACGGTCTTAGTGACGAGTTGGTGATCAGAGGGCTCCGTAATCCACCATTAATCCCTCCAGACATGCCTCCTATGGACAGTATACTACCCTGTCATATAATCCCCCAATAGACAGTAATACCCAGCAAGGGTCAAAATCTACCCCTCCATATAGGGCACAGAGTGATTGCTAGTTCTGCCATCATCCGCCAGGAAATTGTAAGATAGTGCCACTGAAGTCGGGGGGGGGGGGGGAGAGCAACCACTGTTATCATCTATAGATATATTAAAATGGGGCTAAAATTCCTCCATGGCAAGACCCAAAGAATATCTTTAATAAAATCCATAGATAATTGGTCTTGCCACCTGATGTTTTGGATGGCGTCGGGGGCAAGATGGTCGCCTCTATAGCACAATAGCTATGTGCCCTATACATCCAATCATTATTATTATGCAGGGATGTCAGTGAGGGAGATAAGAATAGAAAATATTTTTATGTGGAATTTACTGCGTAAGAGTCTGAGAAGTCTGGTGGTCTGTGTAGACTTTACGACAGACTGAGAATAGAGACCGTGTTGTCAGGTCGTTTCCTTATTTTTAATTATATACCTAAAATATAAACGGTCATTCACTACTGCCCTAGGGCGCAAACATCATTATTTCTACTATATACCTGTGTGCGAATGTCTATCAAATACTGCCCGCTGCTAGGGGTGCAGTAATAATAATGTTTGTGCCCACTGTGACTGTGACTTAATATGTCATTCAAATTGCGTTTTGCAACAAAGGTATATAAAAATAAGCGAACATCTTTACTGTGGATGAAACGGTTCTCATTCTCGGCCAGTCATAGATTTTATTCGGCCTTCTGTCTACGGCGCCAGGCTGTATGAAATCAACAACTGACCTCGAACAGGCACAGTTTCGTCCACTGTAAGGACGTTTCCTAATAATACTGCACCCATAGTGGCGGGTATTGTTTATGACCACAAAAGTTCAACCACATTTATATAATATAACATTTACATTGAGCCTCAATCATATACTTCTGAGATTGTCAATTCAATGACAATGCACCGATACAAAAAGCTAATATCGGAGACATATCCGGAAGGCGAAAAATCGTAGACATATGTCTAGACATCTCAATCCACCATACATCATAAGGGTTTTTTTCGGTGTCTAATCGCAGATACATGGCTTTATTTTTTCTCGGGAGGTGCATCGTAGACCATATCGGAGCCATATCTTAGTAGGTGGACGCTGGGCCTAATAAACAACCTGTGGAACTTAACATAATTACAATATGGTTCCGTATGACCTTGAACAGGAACAACTTTATCCACTGTAAGGACGTTTCCTAATAATATTGCACCCATAGTGGCGGGTATTGTTTATGACCACAAATATTCAACCACATTTATATAATAACATATACATTGAGCCTCAATCATATACTTCTCGGATTGTCAATTCAACGAATATCCCCAAACCCATATCTATATCAGTAATCTCTACATATCACATAGACTTCGCTGTAAACCTGAATGACCGTAATGAACAGCCTGTGTAAATTTACATAATTACAATATGGATCAGTATGAAAACGTTCATCACAGTTTCCCACCACTGTGTCACTTCTACTTACTGATGTAAATCACGTAACCTCATCTCTCACGCCGTCCTTTGGCGCTCACTCTCAGATAACTTTCCCACCAGCGGCCAGTTGGTGGGAGATATGAGCCTGGCGAGGCGGCCATGGAGGTGGACACTATTAGTGCATGCTGCTCGCTGTTTTAAAGGCCATGAATAATGTAGACGCTACCGGAAACACCCAGGTCCCACCACGACGCCGTGACGGCCACATCGAGGCTCAATATCCCCCTAGCGGCTACTAATGAAACGAGGCGCTGCGAAGGATTGGACACAAAGCGGACGTCGGCTCTCAATGAGGCTGGAGGTAATATTTACTGTCAACGTTCAGCACCAGGGGGCGGGGGGTGCGAGTAGAAGGAGCGGGCAGCCTGGGAGACTGTGTATGGAGAGTGGAAGCGGAGACTGTGAACGGAGACTGTGAACGGAGACTGTGCATGGAGAGTGGGAACGGAGACTGTGTATGGAGAGGGGAACGGAGACTGTGTATGGAGAGGGGAACGGAGACTGTGCATGGGGAGTGGGAATGGAGACTGTGCATGGAGAGTGGGAACGGAGACTGTGCATGGAGAGGGGAACGGAGACTGGCATGGGGAGTGGGAACGGAGACTGTGTATGGAGAGTAGGAACGGAGACTGTGTATGGAGAGGGGAACGGAGACTGTGCATGGGGAGTGGGAATGGAGACTGTGCATGGAGAGTGGGAACGGAGACTGTGCATGGGGAGTGGGAACGGAGACTGTGCATGGAGTGGGAACAGAGTGTGCATGGAGAGTGGGAACAGAGTGTGTGCATGGAGAATAAAGAATGGAGAGTGTCCATGGAGAGTGGGAACGGAGACTGTGCATGGAGAGTGGGAATGTAGACTGTGCATGGAGAGTGGGAACGGAGAGTGTGCATGGAGAGTGGGAACGGAGAGTGCATGAAGAGTGGAGTACACATTAAAGTAGGAACACAGAGTTAAAGGTGCAAAGATTGATCAGGGAGTATGAGGTGATAATAGGAGTGAAATGGTGAGTAGTTGAGGGTGCACCCTCTCATAAGATCTCACACTCTCTAAAGTGGTATTCTGTACCTGTATTCTGGAGAATAATTCTTAATGAACTAAGCTTAGAGCCTTGAGAATCCACTGGCACACGATATTCTCGCTAGGTGGCATCATTGAGATTATAGGAATCTTTGGGTTGCATTGATATACGTCTTTAGCACGGGAGGCAGGCCAGTGGACTCTCAAGGCTCTAAGCCTAGTTCTCTAAGAATTCTTCTCCTATAGAGCGTAGTGTACAGAACACCACTTAGAGAGTGTGAGCTCTTATGAGAGCGGTGCGCCGGCAGCGTGGTAGGCGATGGTGGTGGTGAGTAGTGCATGGCAGTGGCACGTTGCAGATGGCAAAGCAAGTCGTTCAGGACAGCCCCGAGTAGTATACAAAGAAAGTGATTTGTAGATGGCATAAAGTGGGATTCACACATGGGACAAATGGACCTGAGACTGGTGTACTTCACACCTTTTCACCGGTCAGCTACTCTTTCTAGCTGGGTACAAAGTTTTACAGTCAATATGTTCTACAGTCTCAGAATGGCGGATTCGGTAAACACAGGAAGACTTAACAGGTACATAGGCTCAACACTACACCCCTACACAGGGTACACAGGGTACAAAGTCGCCGACTCAGGGTACTTCACCGTGTGAATAGGTATTATTTTGGACCACTGAGACTCACAGATTGGGGAATGTGTCCCACTAAAATGCCCCTCTAAATTTTAAACCTGTTTAAAGTCTAAATATCATGATATTCTGTTCCTTGTTACGGTAGATTGTCGCTGACAATTGCATGGGGAAAAAAGTTGTCTGAGCAAAATCGAACCCTATCATTCACACGAGGAGATTGTGATCCAGTACCGAATCTCGACAGGATTTGTCTCAGACAAAGGGCCTGTGAGGTACGTGAATCCCACCGTGTGAATCCCACTTAACAATATTAGACCTTTGAATGATTGCGTGAAGTGGAATCCACCCGGTGGGATTCATGTACGTCACATGGTTCAAGATCTCATGAGATTCTGTTCCTTTCTAAGAGTAAATGATGCCAACGATGGCAGGAGAAAAACATGTCTCATGGAAATGTAACCCTACAATTTAAACGAAGTGATTGTGTTTGAGTACAGAATCTCAGCAGGATTTGTCTCAGACAAACACCCTGCGAAAGTACATGAATCCCATCGTGTGAATCCCACTTAATGTCCCAGGAGAGGGTATATTCATCATCCATATTATTCACAGTCGCCATTGAAAATGTATGGAAAATTACTACCCATTGTTTATAAATCATGAGATACTTCTACTTAACTAAACTAGTTTTAGATTTTGATTTCACATGAAATTCTATGAGAATCTTTATTCATATTCTTTAGGTCAAACATTTTTCCTAACATTTAACATGATTTCTGAGAAAATATGTCAAAAATGAAAATAGCTACATTATCTAAATGAATTCAGTATACATATGACAATCTGCTGCTTCAGAGAGACTGAGAAAACATTAAAAACGTAGTATACATAAGTTACTCCACCCCCAAGAACGTGGTGTAAGCATAGAGTGTACGGCCTTAGGTATATAGGAATAATAAATGACAGCAAGTTGAGGTAATTTTTTTCATTCGCCCTCTCCGTTACGGGTAATGGCGTTGGAATTTTTTTTTTCAATAAATGACAGCAAGTAGTGGTAGCAGTGGGTGGTACGAGTGTTCGGTACCAGTGTTCGATACGAGTGAGTGGTACGAGTGAGTGGTACGAGTGAGTGGTACGAGTGAGTGGTACGAGTGAGTTGTACGAGTGAGTGGTACGAGTGAGTGGTACGAGTGAGTGGTACACTGAGTTGTACAGTGAGTTGTATGAGGGAGTGGTACGATTGAGTGGTACGATTGAGTGGTACGAGTGAGTGGTACGAGTGAGTGGTACAGTGAGTGGTAACAAGAGGCATCAGCTTCACAGTAGAGACATCGACCAATTACTGCTATAATAACTGGCGGTACGCCGTGCACAGAATACCAGACCGTGTAAAATATTCTCTCTATGAATCGGGAACAATAGCTGGCTGGGATGCGCCCTAATGAAAGCCCGCTCAGGACGTGGGTGGGTGGAGGTGAGGGGGGAGGGCGCGGGGGAAAAGCGTGCGAAACCGCATTAACAGGCAACATGGCCATCCGAGTCTCAATGAGCAGGTTTGAATATCAATCACCAGCCTGGACTGTTGGCCTTGTGTGACTGTCACATGGTGACAGGGAGGTAGGCGAGGGTAGGACTTACAGAGAGTCCCCACATCATCATAGATTACTGACACTACATCTGTGCCTACTGCATGCTGATTGTCTCACTTGTATTGATCATGTGGCATACATGTTATATTATTATATACCTGTGTGCGAATGTCTATGAAATACTGCCCGCTGCTAGGGGTGTAGTAATAATAATGTTCGTGCCCGCTGTGAGTGCATCAAAGTCATCAAAATGTTGTTTTTTCATTGATTTAAGGTATATAATAATAAGCAAACGTCCTCACTGTGGGCGAAACGTTTCTTGTTCTCGGTCAGTCTTTGATTCCATACTGCCTTCCTCCTATGGCATCAGGTAGTATGGGATCGAAGACTGACATCGAACAGGAACCGTTTCGTCCACAGTAAGAACGTTTTCTAGCATTACTATATACCTATAGGCGTATGTCTCACTTTTACTGACCAGTAGTATAAATTCAGTTTGTCACTGAGTGACGAAAAAATATTCATACGTCCTACCACATGGTCACTCATTCTACTATTAAGTGAGTTGTAGAATGGCATTCTTAATGATTTCTAGGTATATGATAATAAAGAGACACAGTGAGTGTGACTGAATTCCATCTGTTCCTCAACATTTTGGTCAGAAATACTCGAACTCGGGGAGTACTTTCGATCAAAATATCTCTGAATAGATTCCATTCAGTCACACTAACTATGTCTCTATATATGATGCCTATGTCATATAGAAAATAGTTCCAATAACATGCAGAATATAGATCTGAGAGCATGTTGAGTATGCCACTCCATATCATCCCATGTTACTCAGGAAATAGTACCACTGATTTGTTTCTAGCCATACTAAAGACATGATTTAGAACTATAGATTTCCAATCTCCTTTCCTTGAGAGAATGCAATGAGATCACAACATTTCGCTGGTAGTCAGCAAAATCTGAGTCACATGTAATAATGAGTGGCAAGTAAATGATAGTTCCAGGTATTAATAGTAGGGGGCGCCACTAATTACGACGCAAAGAAGTCGCTAGTATTTCACTTATATTGATAATCTGTGATGTGAAACACACTGACTTTCACAGGTATCGATTGGAACGTTGTCCATTGGAGCTGCTAAATGAATAAGAATATACACAAGAGTTCTTGAACTTGTCAGGCATCCTTCCTAAATATAATGTGCTTGATTTTGGTTGATATTACATTCTGGTTCTGGCTGACCATGGTACAGCAGGAAACATGATATTTTCGAGAAGGGTCCATCTACAACTTCAGTTGCTAACGTTGTATAGAATCAAGAAACGAACAAAACGGAAGTTTCGGCACAGAGAAGAGAGAACGGGTGAATGAGGCCCGCCCATACAGAACACTAAACGTCCACGCTCAAACTACAACCAAGGTCTTTCTGTGTCTACAGCTGAACAGGAGAGACACCTGGTGTGGTCTATCTGTACTGACGGATCAGGTGGCTCCCCCTGGGTGTCCAGTTCAGTAACACTGATAGATTGGCAACCAACCCCTGTCTCCGACTTTAAAAGGGGTTGGTCTGGTCCGATCGCGTTCTGGCCAGAGAGATCGAGCCAATTGTCTTGAAGCAGGGTAGACTTTTGGGACATAGTGGAGTATAAACTATGAAAACTCACTCGAAGCCTTATCAACTTAGGTAATTGATAACAAAGTCTAACTTCATGGTCTCTTTATAAAAAATACACAACAATGAAAATAATAATATGGACAAGGGGCTTCGAGAGTATATGTACTACAATCTCCAAACACGACAACAGCCTGTTGTGAAAGAGACTACCACGACAAAAGATCTGCTGGCAGAATGATTCACTCTTGAGTGCAAGTCAAGGTCGTTTAGATAGGATTCCACCACAGCTAACGTCAGTGTAGCTCTGGCGGCCAGAGAATAACACCGACCGTGTATGGAGGAGGTGTACAGTAAAGTGCTATGTGGGATTTATACTTTATTTCCCACCTAATACGGAGTCTCCATACTAAGCCTATGGAGCCTACAGATCGCTACTGAGTAGAATACGGACCTCCGGAATCTCATAGGAGAATACGGCCTTTTGGGCCACCTGACGGGCATTATAGGAACTAATGTATATAAACTATGCATGATTTCTAATCGTTAAGTGAGCTACGTAATACTCGTCAACGACGCGGAGAATACGGACACGCAGATCGAAATCATGGTAATGTTGTATTTATTACTCACCTTTCGACTAATTATTAGGGAAAACATCTCGTAATATTGTGTATAAACCCAATTGGGAACGTACGGAATAATAAACGGTATCGTGTACAGGCGCCTGTAACCCATGAGGGGTTGATGCGTGGTAATACATGAACGTTAGCGGGTGTATACCGAAGTTGACCTTGAGTGGTCTACGGAGCCGGCTCTCAATGAAACCATCTTTCTCGAATAAAATAAAACCAGGAATAACTGTATTATAGGGCCTATAAAATATGCCTTTATATTACTGTATGCCAGAAAGTGCTCCTGATATTGTACTGTGAGCTTTAAGATATAAATATGGGGAATGTTCAATTTCTGTCTCTGACATTTCGTCAAATAACTACACTTGATACAATTCACGGTATGCGTCAGAGTTACCAAAAATCTGATAGGTTTTTCTAGATTAGGAAATGCAGGAATATTCTCAGGAAAGTCAGACACTCCGGTCACATCTGTTAAAATCATAAATAGATATCAGTCGCTAAATATAGTTGTTTTGGTGTTTTTTTGGCAATTCTTAAGGGAATATTGTGTTAAACATTCACTGAATTTGGCTATGTGGCCGTTCTTCCGATCGGGCCCTAGACCCCTTCACCTCATTCTAATGTCGGGTGTTCAGCCGAATGGGCAGTGGGTACCATTTGGTATGACCCGACTGGGGTTTGAACCCACGACCTCCCATGCTCGAGGCAAACACCCCTACCACTTGGCCACCGAGCTTGGTAACTTAGACATATCCTTGTTGAGTACAAACATACGTTTTTATATATAATCCGAATTATTGATCCCACTTTAATAAATGCTTTTCCTCTTCTTTCATCATTAATACTTCCAAATACTAAGAACAAATGGTAGGCTCATCTTTGATGAATGAGCGTGGAAAGTTAGAATAAAATAATAGGTTTGGGTGCTTTTTTGTATGTCAGTTGACACCCAGCCATCCTGCCATTTCTACAGATGCCTTTGTAGGATACAACTGTTATGGTCAGGTGGGCATGCTGGTAAGACCGACACACTTGTCTTCTGCACCCTACCAATGTCAAGGGTGGCGTCCACCAACCATGATAAGGCTACGACAAGCGCCGACAAGAAAGTTCCAACCGGCGCTTATCGCAGCCTTGTCGTAAGAAGGGGAGCTTTACGACAGCGTTCTCGGGGCGTGTAGGGAAGTGCACGCTCCACCAAAATTTCCTATCATAGACCTCTGCGTCACGCTCCCGACACGCCATCACACTCCATGACAAGGGTCCAGTCATGGGAAAAAAACGAACAAACTCGATGTTGTCGTAGCCTTGTCGGAAGGCTCCCAACAAGCTTTCAATCGTGACCTTGACGTAGACTCTTGTTGGGAACTGGGGTCCACCAACCATGACAAGGCCTCCAATCGTAGGCCAATCATGGACCTTATCGGGAACCCATTGTTGTAGCCTGGTTGTGGTTGGCGGACGCCCCCCCTCTTTGCGGAGTTGACACACAGATAGTGAAGGGTAACTAGAAGTATGGATTCCGTTCGTCACTCAGAGAAGAAATAATATCAATACATCCTCCGTACCAAGTGACCATTGTCACTCTCGAGGAACTGAGTGGTAAAATGGCTTTTTGATATCCAGATATATAATAAGATGGAGATACATTGAATGTACCTGAATGGAATCTGTTCCTCGATATTCTGATCGGAAATATCTCTGAATAGATTTCATTTAGGCACACTAACCATGTTTCCATATATCAATGTCCATGGGTTAGAAATCAATGTTTCTGGGCCGGTCGGCTCTGTAAATCACTCAAGTTTGACGACATGTGGCTCGTGTATTACTAGGCGCCAACCCCTCGTGGTTTACGGCCGCCCATCTAAAAAGTCACCGAGTATTGTTTTTATCCACAGTATGGGAGCTGCATTACTTAGGACAAACCAAACGAGAGTTGTTGAGTTGTCGTTTATTGCACGACGGCAAGTCGCGTATTACTGCGCGAGGCAAAGCCGAGTGCAGTGAGAAGCAGACATTGCCGGAGTGCGATAAACAAGACTCAACTAACTCGAGTTTGGTTTAGAATTAATCTTACCCCATCTATATATCTTCATAATATAAAGAAATGACGTAAAACTCACCGAGATGCAGTGAAAATTGCATGACACTCCATAATGTGTGCTTGTTGATACTCTCGATATCGCTCTTGTCTTGCTCGCTCATTGGTAATTTTTCACATGACGTCATTTCACAACTGTATCCCACTACAGCGATAGATTTAATTTTTGCTGCATACTTGCCCGAATACAGTCAGCCAATGTTAAGCCTATGGAGTTTTTTTTATTGAGGGTAGGATAAAGTACAATACATTACCCCGCTCAGGTTATTAGAGGGCAGCATTATCTACTCAATGGTAGCTAAGTCCACGGAATCACCAAAATGGACGTTTGCACGAGCACAATAAGCGCTCAATAGCGGGGGAAATGAATGTTTAATACAGATAATACAACCTCGTCATCTATTATTACTGTAATAGCCCAGCGAGGTATGCGTTTACATAGAAACCCTCTGTTTTCGCGTACCACTGTATACTCTGGTGAATGGGAATTTACCGAGACTGGCTCCTATAGGTAACGGAATATTACTAATATAGATATACTTCTCTTACCCCTAATAAACAACTCTATAGGGTTAACATGGGATTTCTTTATGTCACGGGTGTGACATAAAGTGTTGTTTATGTCACTACTTTCTAATGCTGAAAAAATGTGGAAATAGGGTAGGATCAAATCTAGACGCCACTCGTTTGAGTTTGAGCTTATTTATGTCACTCATTGTGTTGGCTTCGTAATGTGACTCGTCTTCGACTCGTGAAATTATGGAGCCAACAAAATGCGTGGCTTAAATAAACTCAGACTCAAACGAGTGACGTCTCTTCATAATATGTAGTTCAAATAATTTACGGCTGAACTATAATGGAGAAAACCCATCTGAATGTAAGATTTTCGATAAGATATAATTGAGAAGAGTAAGATGCCTGGATCAACCAGGCAGCATACCTTGTTATTCCAACAGGATATATACAAATTTTAGTTTAATTTAACAAATTGGACGTTAAACTACCCAAATAAAGAAACAAACCAACCTATCACTTTGCTGAATCATGTCCGATATATTAACTAGATAAACACTAATTGATAGCGGCCTTATACGCCGAGCGAGGCGTACTCATATTTTATCACTGTCACTTTTTGTATTTTATGAATGCTCAACATATATTCAATGGAAGAGCTTTCACTAACCGAAAGAAGTGAATAAAAACGTATAAAAAAGTATCAGGAAGTCCTGTCCGCTCTGATCTCAGCCATAATATGTTCCACAATCTTGATCCAATCACGGCATTTGCTGAGTGTATTTCCCGTCAGAATATATAAACCATGATGAGATTTGATAAACAAAGTGTGTCGAAACTGTATGCGGTGGTAGACATGGATGAGGTGAGGGAAACCAGAACACGACAGAGTATACACAGTGTACGGTGGGCAGAGAATGGGCAGAGGATGGGCAGAGAATGGGCAGATGGTGGGCAGAGTATGGGCAGATGGTGGGCAGAGGACAGGCAGAGGACAGGCAGAGGACAGGCAGAGGACAGGCAGAGGACAGGCAGAGGATGGGCAGAGGATGGGCAGAGGATGGGCAGAGGACTGGCAGAGGATGGGCAGAGGATAGGCAGAGGATGTGCAGAGGATGGGCAGAGGACAGGCAGAGTATGGGCAGAGAATGGGCAGAGGATGGGCAGAGGATGGGCAGAGGATGGGCAGAGAACAGGCAGAGAATGGGCAGAAAATGGGCAGAGAGTGGGCAGAGGATGGGCAGAGAACAGGCAGAGGATGGGCAGAAAATGGGCAGAGAGTGGGCAGAGGATGGGCAGAGAATGGGAAGAGGACTGGCAGAGAATGGGCAGAGAACAGGAAGCGGATGGGCAGTGGATGGGCAGAGAACAGGCAGAGGATGGGCAGAGAATGGGCAGAGGACAGGCAGAGGATGGGCAGAGGAAGGGCAGAGGATGGGCAGAGGACAGGCAGAGGACAGGCAGAGAATGGGCAGAGAATGGGCAGAGGATAGGCATAGGATGGGCAGAGGGTGTTCAGAGGATGTTCAGAGGATGGGCAGGGGATGGGCAGAGAATGGGCAGAGAATGGGCAGATGGTGGGCAGAGGATGGGCAGAGGGTGGGCAGAGGATGGGCAGATGGTGGGCAGATGGTGGGCAGACGGCGAGTAGGTGATTAGGAGGAAAGTTATACCCCCGGATCATGATCTCGATTATAAACAGAATACAAACGTATAGGTTACATCGAACATTTATAAATATATATAATCATTTATATTTAACTTGTATGGGCCACAGTAAACCACAGTAAACCACAAACCCTGTGACAACCATACAGAACGAATTGGAAAAACGATGTAACAATCGAACGCTGTGAAAGACTTTTGAAAAATAAGTCAGGATCGTCTCAATATCACAAAACTGCATGTGGCCTTGCTTTCGATTCATACATTAAATCGCTCTTCCAGCAATTGCGTGGTGAACAGAAGAGAAAATGACAAGTAACAGAAATGTATGAAATTCTTAGCTTGATTCTATTCCTTCATCGACAAACATAGCGCATCGCTTCTTGTACAGGTCTATTACCCACAACAGGAACGATGAAATCACATTCAAGCCCGATATGCATCTTCTATCAGCCTGCCCCATGATTCGTCACTCAAAGTGTCGTCCCCCACACCTCTAACACGACTTGGCACCTATTGACTTCACCAGAATTCCAGGATTTGTGCGTCAAACAGCAGGTCTGCTGCTGTAGTCCCTCCCCAGTGAACTACACACTCCCTTTAGTATAGAGACTCCCTATAATGGCCGTGTTCCACAGGACCGACGGTAGCCGATTCCGTAGCCAGACAATCGCCGATTATTATCGGATGCCCTAAAATTTCTCAAATCTTTGAAAATGGTCATTTATTAAACTATTATTATCAGAATTAAATGAATTACAATACGTGAGCTTCCTCTTATGGGCCCAGGAACAATTGATCGGGTGAGAAATCGGTGGATTGTGCCCTTAAGATGGGTACTATTAGGAAACATCCTTACTGTGGACGAAACGTTTCCTGTTCGAGGTCAGTCTTTGATTTCATACTGCCTGACGCCATAGGCGGAAGGCAGTATGAATTCAAAGACTGACCGAGAACAAGAAACGTTTCGCCCACAGTGAGGACGTTTGCTTATTATTATATACCTTAAATCGATGAAAAAATGTTATTTTGATGACTTATTAAGTCACACTCACAGCGGGCACGAACATTATTATTACTGCACCCCTAGCAGCGGGCAGTATTTCATAGACATTCTCACACAGGTATATAATAATATAGAGGAAACCCATGACAGTTTAGGGTCGGAGCTCACATTCCATCGAGTTTGAATTGCGTAGTAATTCACAAGGCGAAACCGCGTGAATTATGTAGCGATTCAAACGATATGGGATCGAGCTGAGACACTAAACTTGAATGGGTTTCTTAATTTATCTCACCCTTCACACTGACTAATGGGCTAACGTTTGTGACATAATCCCACATTGGATATTTTTCCTAAATATCTCATGGGCGTTGGATACGAGTTCCCAATGTTAAGTCTACAAGGGGTGAGATAATAATGTGCACCCATACATGGAGAAAAAACCCTGTCTGGGCCCAATGTTGACTGTGTTCTAGACGGCTGTAGGAGACACACCTCGAGACGTCTCACCTTCAGGCCGGTCTTCAGGTGATGACTTATTGAATTCCCAGACCGAATTACAGAAACCTGAATACAGTGTGGCATTTGGACCTAATCCTGGCGCTCCTTTCCTCGCAGCCTGGGAACATAACGTTTTCGACACAAGATGTATACGGCTCGTGTTGTACGGAGTATTGGAGATCCCGGTGCACCCCTCTCACAAGATCTCACACTCTCTAAGTGGTATTCTGTACAAGGTTCTCACTACGCGCCCCTCTCATAAGATCTCACACTCTCCAAGTGGTATTCTGTACAAGGTTCTCACTACGCGCCCCTCTCATAAGATCTCACACTCTCCAAGTGGTATTCTGTACAAGGTTCTCACTACGCGCCCCTCTCATAAGATCTCACACTCTCTAAGTGGTATTCTGTACAAGGTTCTCACTACGCGCCCCTCTCACAAGATCTCACACTCTCCAAGTGGTATTCTGTACAAGGTTCTCACTACGCGCCCCTCTCATAAGATCTCACACTCTCTAAGTGGTATTCTGTACAAGGTTCTCACTACGCACCCCTCTCACAAGATCTCACACTCTCTAAGTGGTATTCTGTACAAGGTTCTCACTACGTGCCCCTCTCATAAGATCTCACACTCTCTAAGTGGTATTCTGTACAAGGTTCTCACTACGCACCCCTCTCATAAGATCTCACACTCTGTAAGTGGTATTCTGTACAAGATTCTCACTACACACCCCTCTCATAAGATCTCACACTCTCTAAGTGGTATTCTGTACAAGATTCTCACTACGCTCTATGGGAGAAGAAGTCTTAACGAACTAGGCTTAGAGCCTTGAGAATCCACTGACGTAGAATTTCCCGCTAGGTGGCATCACTGAGATTATAGGAATCTTTGGGTTGCATTGATGTACGTCTTTAGCACGGGAGGCAGGCCAGTGGATTCTCAAGGCTCTAAGCCTAGTTTGTTAAGAATTCTTCTCCTATAGAGTGTAGTGAGAGTACAGAATACCACTTAGAGAGTGTGAGATCTTATGAGAGGGGTGCTTTCGATCAGTTACCAAAAGAGTAGCCCTAAATGAACTTCTAAATGTGTTTATTTGGAGGGGATGGAGGAGAAAGGTGGCTGCACACCACACCACATAGACATGGTATGAGAAGGACTGGGGTTTGATATAGCGGTAAGTCTACCACTGCTGGGAATGAAGGAGAAAGGTGGCTGTACACCAAACCACATAGACATGGTATGAGAAGGACTAGCCCTTATTATAGCAGTAAGTCTACCACTGCTGGGGATGGAGGAGAAAGGTGGCTGTACACCAAACCACATAGACATGGTATGAGAAGGACTAGCCCTTATTATAGCAGTAAGTCTACCTCTGCTGGGGATGAAGGAGAAAAGTGGCTGTACACCAAACCACATAGACATGGTATGAGAAGGACTGGCCTTTGGTATAGCAGTAAGTCTACCATTGCTGGGGATGGAGGAGAAAGGTGGCTGTACACCACACCACATAGGCATGGTATGAGAAGGACTAGCCCTTATTATAGCAGTAAGTCTACCTCTGCTGGGGATGAAGGAGAAAAGTGGCTGTACACCACACCACATAGACATGGTATGAGAAGGACTGGCCTTTGATGTACCACTAAGTCTGCCACTGCTGGAGATGGAGGAGAAAGGTGGCTGTACACCACACCACATAGACATGGTATGAGAAGGACTGGTCTCTGATGTACCACTAAGTCTGCCACTGCTGGAGATGGAGGAGAAAGGTGGCTGTACACCACACCACATAGACATGGTATGAGAAGGACTGGTCTTTGATATAGCAGTAAGTCTACCACTGCTGGGGATGGAGGAGAAAGGTGGCTGCAGTGAGAGTTCACAACCTCGGAGCTAAGTGCGTTAACCTCTCCCGACCCTAACTCGTATACATCCTCCTACCAACATAGAAAAAATCCTAATGGATCGAGTAAAATATAGGCCCGTTTCCATTGGCTGATTTTCCATCACCGATCTACAGTCAGGAACCACCGACAGACTTTTGGCACTGCTGACCCAATATCGGTCAATGGAAACGACCCAGCTCGTGAAATGACCCACGACTATTTATGCTTAGATCATGCTTCCCAGCATGATCGCAGATTCAAATAGAGCTATCAAAACAGCCAATTGTGCTATGCCTTTGTCAGGATAAATATAAGAAATGATAAGAAAAATACACGCCTCTCAGGCTACGACACTGGGCCACTGCACCATACCAATGTCAAAGAGTTGGCATGTAGATAGTGAAGGGTTAGGTTTTTGCAGCGAGCGCAGAGTCTAACCTCTAACCTCTAGGTAGCGTATCTGAGCGTGTTTTCCCACTGTCAGAAAAACCAAGAGGCATATGGATGAATGGAGATGTCTCTGGAAAGGGATTTCGCAGGCAGATGTCTGTCTAAAGCGGCTGCACGTGCATCCCTCTCATAAGATCTTACACTCTCTAAGTGGTATTCTGTACAACTACGCTCTATGGGAGAGGAATTCCTAATGAACTAGGCTTAGAGCCTTGAGAATCCACTGGCCTGCCTCCCGTGCTAAAGACGTACATCAATGCAACCCAAAGATTCCTCTAATCTCAATGATACCACCTAGCGGGAATACTGTGTGCCAGTGTATTCTCAAGGCTCTAAGCCTAGTTCTTTAAGAATTCTTCCCCCATAGAGCGCAGTGAGAACCTTGTACAGAATACCACTTAGAGCGTGTGAGATCTTATGAGAGGGGTGTGTAGTGAGAACCTTGTACAGAATACCACTAAGAGAGTGTGAGATCTTATGAGAGGGGTGCGTAGTGAGAACCTTGTACAGAATACCACTTAGAGAGTGTGAGATCTTATGAGGGGGGTGCGTAGTGAGAGCCTTGTACAGAATACCGCTTAGAGCGTGTGAGATCTTATGAGAGGGGTGCATAGTGAGAACCTTGTACAGAATACCACTAAGAGAGTGTGAGATCTTATGAGAGGGGTGTGTAGTGAGAACCTTGTACAGAATACCACTAAGAGAGTGTGAGATCTTATGAGAGGGGTGTGTAGTGAGAACCGTGTACAGAATACCACTAAGAGAGTGTGAGATCTTATGAGAGGGGTGCGTAGTGAGAACCTTGTACAGAATACCACTTAGAGAGTGTGAGATCTTATGAGAGGGGTGTGTAGTGAGAACCTTGTACAGAATACCACTTAGAGAGTGTGAGATCTTATGAGAGGGGTGCGTAGTGAGAACCTTGTACAGAATACCACTTAGAGAGTGTGAGATCTTATGAGAGGGGTGTGTAGTGAGAACCTTGTACAGAATACCACTTAGAGAGTGTGAGATCTTATGAGAGGGGTGCGTAGTGAGAACCTTGTACAGAATACCACTTAGAGAGTGTGAGATCTTATGAGAGGGGTGCGTAGTGAGAACTTTGTACAGAATACCACTTAGAGAGTGTGAGATCTTATGAGAGGGGTGCACCATGAGCCATGTCTCGGGAGAGCGCTCCAGGGACCATTCTGGATATTCTATACAGTGCTTGCTCCTGTAGTGCTACAAAGTAGATGCTCTATTCCACCATTATTGTTCTTGACATTGATTATTTGATTGACATCCAGGGATGTCAGTTGGGGTCAGAAAGATGAAGTGGGAATATTATTCATGTGGAATGTTTTCTGCCTTAGAGAGACCGAAACAAATTGAAACATGTCCATGTCAACCACAGAATAGTAGGGAAGGTCTGAGGGCAAGTGCAAGCCACTGTGTTATTAAAGTGAACCTCTCTCTCTCTCTCCAGATCCCTCTGCCTGTCTGTCTGTCTGTCTGTCTGTCTGCCTGCCTGCCTGCCTGCCTGGCTGCCTGCCTGCCTGCCTGCCCGCCCGCCTGTCTGTCTGCCTGCCTGCCTGCCTGTCTGTCTGTCTGTCTGTCTGTCTGCCTGCCTGCCTGCCTGCCTGTCTCTCTCTATATATATATATATATATATATATATATATATATATATATATATATATAATATATATATGTATTTCCTGTATGATATATTATATATATATGTGAAGTACCCTGTTTCGTTCCTGTATAAGAATCATTTGCGTATATTAAGAGTCGAGAGCAGATCCTTCCGTGTATCTGAATATGGATAAGCAACGATCCAATGAACTAATTTTCCTACAATCGAATGGTGGAGGGTCGCCTGTACAATCTGCCTGTACAATCTGCCTGTACTGCTGCATTTAAGAAGACCCATGTGGAAGAACGGCCGAACCTAGTGCATGAACTGTATAAACCATTTTCCCATTGAAACTTGATAAAAAAGATAATAATGACAAAAAATAAAAACAAACAAAAAAATAAAAGAAATCCTTGTATATTATTGAGCTTCCGTCGATAGAAATGTAACGAAACACAATTTTAGAAATCCCTTACGATGTCCGAATTAAATTCGAATTAAAAACCTAACAGCCAGATAGCTAAGTATTTACCTAGGTAGCGTATGAAGGGAACGATGAGTCTATAGTAAAGGATTTAATTATATATCCTAAATGTTGGGAAAATCCAGCAATTACTTCCTTATAGATCCAAATAAAGGCAAACATCACCAACCAGAGTAAAACACACAATAAAGAGTAGAACCGAAACTAGCTGCTGTGTTTTGCACACACAAATTTGGATGTCGTGTCTGCCACAGCAAGTGGCTGTAGATCTGTGGGGAGGGCCAAACCACTGGTTTCATGGTGTGAATATTAATGAGGCTAAATGTATATTGCCTTTGATTTACACAAAGGGAAAAGAAATATATTCAATAAAAATGAAAATTCGGATTTTCCTGAAGAAGTGGGAAGCTGCCATCTCCACCTTATCATCTAAACCCACCTGAAAGTTGTATCCAGTGATTTTTTGGGTGATGATATTATCGTAAAACTGGATGAGTTTTAATCTTGGCCACCGTATTCCACGACTGGAGTTTGGCATAGCGATTTCACGAGGCGAAGCCAAGTGAAGTCTGGAGCTAAAACTCCAGGAGTGGAATGCGGCGGCCATGATTGAAATGAATCAGGTTTGGATTTTATCCTACCCCGTCTCCTCGATTCTATTACATGATAACAATTCTGTATGCCACTAGTGGCATATAAAACTTCATATGCCAGGCAGTGTGGCATACGGAAACTCAATGTTAAGCCTATGGGGTTTTATATTAGTGAGAATCAAAGAAAGGGAATAGCCTTAAGTACATGGAAACAGGGAAGGCGGCTCACCTGAAACATTGCTGGTGTCCGTAAATCCCGTATGTCCTGGTGAGTTACTCCTATAGGTGCGATAAATCAACAATCATGAAGTTTACCAGACGCGCATTAATCCTACACCCACTGCCCATAACTCTTACTTATCTCTAGACTATCCCATACATCACATACTATCATACACACCACCCCACACTGCCCATAACTCATACATATCTCTGGATGGTATGTAGATATACCTTATACATCCAATAATATCATACACACCACCCCAGACTGCCCATAACTCATACATATCTCTGGATGGTATGTAGATATACCCCATACATCACATACTATCATACACACCACCCCACACTGCCCATAACTCATACATATCTCTGGATGGTATGTAGATATACCCCATACATCCTTTACTATCATACACAACACCCCACACTGCCCATAACTCATACATATCTCTGGAGGGTATGTAGATATACCCCATACATCCTATACTATCATACACACCACCCCACACCGCCCATCACTCATATGTATCTCTAGATGGTATGTGTATATACCTTATACATCCAATAATATCATACACAGCAACCCTCACTGCCCATAACTCATACATATTTGTAGACATATGTAGATATACCCCATACATCCTATACTATCATACACACACTCCTACCCACTGCCCATCACTCTGCTTCATAAATGCACTGCTTTCTCCGCCTCCTACAACCCACACCTTCTGTGATGTCCCACCCTTCGCAGGCTCCCCCTCCCACAACACATGCATTCTCACTCGCCCCGCCTCACTCGCTCTGCCTCCCTCTCGACCCACCCCTCACATGCCCCACCCTCTCACTGGCCCCGCCTCTCACTCGTCCTGCCTCTCACTCGCCCCGCCTCTCACTCGCCCCACCTCTCACAAGCTCCGCCTCTCACTCGCCCCACCACTCACAAGCCCCACCTATCACTCGCCCCGCCTATCACTCGCCCCGCCTCTCACAAGCCCCACCCCCTCTCATGCCCAACCCCCTCTCATGCCCAACCCCCTCCAAGCTTCATGCCTCACATGCCCCACCTATCACTCGCCCCGCCTCTCACAAGCCCTGCCTCTCACAAGCCCCACCCCCTCTCATGCCCCACCCCCTCTCATGCCCAACCCCCTCCAAGCCCCACGCATCACATGCCCCACCTATCACTCGCCCCGCCTCTCACGAGCCCTGCCTCTCACAAGCCCCACCCCCTCTCATGCCCCACCCCCTCTCATGCCCAACCCCCTCCAAGCCCCACGCCTCACATACCCCACCCTCTCACTTGCCCTGCCTCTCATTCTCCCCTCTCTCAGAAGCTCCGCCTCTTACTCGCCCCACCTCTCACTCATCCTGCCTCTCACTCGTCCTATCTCTCACTCGCCCCACTTCACTCGTCCTGCCTCTCACATGCCCCACTCTCTCACTCGACCCTCCTCTCACTCGCCCCGCCTCTCACAAGCTCCCCCTCTCACAAGCTCTGCCTCTCACTCGCCCCACCCCTCACAAGCCCAACCCTCTCGCTCTCCCCGCCTCTCACTCGCCCCACCCCCTCGCATACCCTGCCTCTCACAAACTCTGCCTCTCACAAGCTCCGCCTCTCATTCGCCCCTCTCCCACAAGCTCCGCCTCTTACTCGCCCCACCTTTCACTCGTCCTGCTCTCACTCACCCCAACCCCTCACAAGCCCCACCCCTTCGCATACCCTGCCTCTCACAAGCTCCGCCTCTCACTCGCCCTGCCTCTCATTCGCCCCTCTCTCAGAAGCTGCCCCTCTTACTCGCCCCACCTCTCATTCGCCCCACCCTTTTATATGCCCTGCTCCCTCCCTTACATGCCATACCCCTTATGGCCCAGCCCATTTACAACCCTGCTACAATACACATAAATCCCCATTAGACCCCATTAACAGTGAGCTAAACCTATCTGACACCCATGAAACACTCCCGTAACAATGACACACCCCATTTACCCCATCCCTACACGCCTACCACCCACACCATACACGACCTCACACTCATACACGTATATAACGACCGTGTGACACCGTCCTCCACATAGATCTCCACCACATCCTCCCAGACAGAGGCAGGACGAGAATCACCATCTTACCGGAGTCGTGTCAGTCTCAAACACACACAGTCCTCTCATCCCGACACGGGGAGGCAGGGCCCGGCCTCACCACACCCGCACACCCCCCTAACACACACAGACGGACACTGATATCGGCAACTTACCACACCTTGTTTGGTCTCGGCCTCACACACACACGTGCTAACCCTGACTGCGGCATGCACGTCACCCCGACACGCTCACCGGGCTGGAGAGAGGAGACTGTGCCGTGTGGGGGCTGCAGGAGGCCGGCAACAGGCGAGCACGGAGCTGTTCACACAGCGGCTCGTCCTGACGCCATGACAGTCTCGTCCTCTGTGTCTCCTAGTGCCGCCCGCCGCCCGCCGCCCGCCAGCCGGCCGCAGTCCCGCAGGCAGCGGCGGCCAGCGCTCAGCCCCCGCCCGCCCTCCCCCGCCCCGCCCGCCGCCACAGCAACTCCGCTTAGTGTGCTCCTCCCTCTGTCCTTATTGTTCACTCTCCCCCCACATACCCTGCTTAGTGTGCTCCTCCCTCTGTCCTTATTGTCCACTCTCCCCCCATAGTCTGCTTAGTGTGCTCCTCCCTCTGTCCTTATTGTTCACTCTCCCCCCACATACCCCGCTTAGTGTGCTCCTCCCTCTGTCCTTAGTGTTCACTCTCCCCCCACAGCCTGCTTAGTGTGCTCCTCCCTCTGTCCTTATTGTTCACTCTCCCCCCACAGCCTGCTTAGTGTGCTCCTCCCTCTGTCCTTATTGTTCACTCTCCCATCACATACCCTGCTTAGTGTGCTCCTCCCTCTGGCCTTATTGTTCACTCTTCCCCCACATACCCTGCTTAGTGTACTCCCTCTGTCCTTATTGTTCACTCTCCCCCCACATACCCTGCTTAGTGTACTCCTCCCTCTGTCCTTATTGTTCACTCTCCCCCCACATACCCCGCTTAGTGTGCTCCTCCCTCTGTCCTTATTGTTCACTCTCCCCCCATAGTCTGCTTAGTGTGCTCCTCTCTGTCCTTATTGTTCACTCTCCCCCCACATACCCTGCTTAGTGTGCTCCTCCCTCTGTCCTTAGTGTTCACTCTCCCCCCACAGCCTGCTTAATGTGCTCCTACCTCTGTCCTTATTGTTCACTCTCCCCCCACAGCCTGCTTAATGTGCTCCTACCTCTGTCCTTATTGTTCACTCTCCCCCCACAGCCTGCTTAGTGTGCTCCTCCCTCTGTCCTTATTGTTCACTCTCCCCCCACATACCCTGCTAAGTGTGCTCCTCCCTCTGTCCTTATTGTACACTCTCCCCCCACATACCCTGCTAAGTGTGCTCCTCCCTCTGTCCTTATTGTTCACTCTCCCCCCACATACCCCGCTAAGTGTGCTCCTCCCTCTGTCCTTATTGTTCACTCTCCCCCCACATACCCTGCTTAGTGTGCTCCTCCCTCTGTCCTTGTTGTTCACTCTCCCCCCACATCCTCTGTCCTCTGCATGTGTGTCTCACCCTGTCTCTTTCTTTGCATCTCTCCCTGTGTCTCACCCTTCTCACCACACGTTTTTTTTTTGCTGAGCATTTTTTTATTGGTATCTCCCATTTTTTTCCCGTTTCATTCTGCTTCTCGCCTGTTATTATTAGCTTAGCATGTCTTTTTTCTTGATGCAAATGACATCTTTTTACCAGCATCCATCCGTGGCGAAAAACTTCCTCATTTTAACATCCGCAAGCTGAGAGCTACCCCACATCTCAAACGTCACTTACATCCACACCCTGCCCTAATACTTGTTTGTTTGTTTGTTTGTTTGGGTAGTTTAACGTTCAATTTGTTCAATTAGACTTATCCCTAATACACATACAACATCCACCAAACCCACACCACTCTGGAGCCATTCACTGTCACACCTCCACCGGTACCCCTCTCATAACATCTCACACTCTCTACGTGACCTCGCTGACATCATCACTTTTACGATGGTTACTAAAGATTTGTTATCCATCGAGTCGCCATCGAAAATGTATCGGGCTAAAGTCAGCAGAAGATGGCTTTTGAACCTGCCCTCTCAAAAGATCTCATACCCCCAAGTCGTATTCTGTACTCTCACTACGCTCTATAGGAGAGGAATTGTTAACAAACTAGGCTTAGAGCCTTGAGAATCCACTGGCCTGCCTCCCGTGCTAAACACTTACATCAATGCAACCCAAAGATTCCTATAATCTCAATGATGCTACCCAGGTCCACTGCCTCACACCCGTCACTCTAGTCCTACAGACGTATCCCTCTATGATGTCATCCATCCCCTCTCTCCCATACCTCCCGTAGTTATACCTCACATAGCTATCGTGCTATACGGCATATAGCCTATGATCCATGGGCGGCGCCATGACACCCCCCGAGTAGGTGTTCTTCACTAATGGAGGTGAAAAAGTAACTGTTCTTCACTAAAGGAGGTGGAAAAGAAGTGAGTGATAATTGGGAAAAGTCACAACTTCAGCCTTGCTCACATATTTATATAAAGTGTTCCATATGGAAAATATCATGTCTTGGGTTTAATCATTATGTCATCCTGCTTTGGGATTGGTGTAGAGAGTCAAGGGAACCATGGTCAAATATTGAAAGGCAGTTAAATTTCGTAAGAACAAAGAGCCAGAATACAGGTTTGTCCCCCGACCACCTAGTGACTGCTTCGTGAACTAACAATGGCTCTGTCCCCTATAGAAGTGGCCATCTTGCCCTTGAAGCAATCCAAAACACCAGGTGTCATTACTAATTACTGATGGATTTCATCAAAAATATATTTGGGGGCTTGCCATGGAGGAATTTTAACCTCGTCTCAGTATCATCCATAGATAATAACAACTGACAGCAGTTGCCCCCTGACTACAGTAGGGCTTTATAACAATTTCCTGGCGGACGATGCCAGAACTAACAATCATTCTGTGCCCCATATACCAACACACCAGTCATGACCGTCAATTCCCTCTCTCCAACACTTCCTTTACTTGTACATCAACACCTTCCTTAATATCGCCCATCTCCCTATTCCTCATTTGATTATCGCCCAACTTGATGTTACTCCCACACCTTTCTTAGTTATCCATCCCCATCTCCCTCATTATCGCTCATAGACACCTCTCCGATTTACATCCCATATCACTCTGACATCACTTCCGGGTAAAACTATGAGAGTGACTTATGTATTGTTAGCTTATTGCTTATTACTCATACAGTAGAAACTCCATACTCATGTACAAACATGTTTTTTCAGTTACTACAAAAGTGGAATTTGATAATTTAATGTTATCCTTGTTAAGTAATTTACGATTGCAATATCTAATTCATGATCTACATAAGGGCTAAAGGCATAGCCAAGAAAATCAGTTCCATGCCAACTGAGGCAATTGCCCCTTTTGCGGGTCATATACTTTGTAATTCTGACAATTGTTACCCAAATGAACTTGTAACCTGCTGACCCAATAAAGAAATCGATAAAAAAACCCAAAAAAAAACACCATACTTCTTGTTATATAAATAGCTCCTCCAGTCATCCCTATCCCCGACGGTCTCTCGTCTAGACCTGCTCAAGTCTTTGATTATGAGCATTCATTAAATGATGAAACACAATCAGAATAAATTATAATATGCACCTTCTCTGACTGACCCATGAGCTTGTCCACTATGAACGAAATCTCCTATTTATGGCCCCAAGCTGCTCCCTGTAACCCTATACCTCCTCATACCCCTCCCCCTCCCTTCCTCCAGTTCCCTTGCCGCCTGTGTTGTCATAGCAAGAAATTTCACCTGCTCCTGACTGTGACCCGATTGAGATCAAAGTGATAAGGTATCAATCTCCAAGCAGATATCCTGACCAGTAGCCAGGATATCTGTATGGGGAGTGTTGGGAATACTGGTGCTAAACAGCGCCAGAAATCCAACACCATTACCGATTGTACCAGTCCCTGTATCCCAGCAGAAGGGTAGCCATAGGATGCAGGGCCTGGCGCCAGTCTATCTCTCGGCCCCTGAACTACAGATTATGATGCCGGTGTGCTGCCAAAATCTAGGGCCTGTGGAAATGTGGGACTTGTTCTTCTGAATGTACAATGGTATATCCTCCCAAAAAATTTAACTCTTGAAACATTAAGGGGAATTACGTAATAAGCGTAATCTATGTATCGAATGTTTACATTCATTGAAAAACAGTTACATGTATGAAAATCAGTTATATTAAGTTAACAAAATTGCATATGAATTATCGTGATAAAACCTGTGCTCGGTTAACATTCTTCATGCAGATTGTGGCCGTTGTCATCAATCTCCAAGCATAGACTGAGTGAGGCTGACTTGCTGCGCATGCACATGCTGTACACGCTGGAAGGCTATAGTATTTCGCAGGAGGCAGAATTTCGCCACTCTCCTCCCAGATCTTTCGCGGCACTAGCGCTTGCTAATCTCTGCCTCAACCCAACCAAATTTCAGATTCAAAACAAGGCAACTGTCAAAAGTTTTGAAATTCAAAGAACTCAAATATTATGAGTTGTGAAATGGCGGGAATTGTTAAATGAGTAGAACACAAAATAACACCCAAATCGCTGAGAATTAAGGATATTTGAAAAAAAACTGGCAGATGGGACATATTCTGTCCCAAACAGGCAGGTTTGGGCAGAGGTACAAGCGGTCGCCGGAAGTAGAGCGAGGGGATATCTGCTAGGAGAGAGGAATTTTGCATGACACCGGGTATGAGACAGGATCAGATCAACACCTTGTTCTGTATACAGTATTCATACCACACAGAGGGTGAATATCGGTATCCATATCACGCACTGAGGTGTGGAGTCATGAATACCGGTCCTGACTGATGCCGTACTGCCTGGTGTCAGGGGAGTGTGAGGAACACAGACACGAGGACTCACTCACACAATGTATAGTTAGGCCTGGCATCCACCTACTACGATAGAAATTAGACCTACAAATATGGCACCGATATAAAAACCAAATATCGGAGACAAATCGGGAAGGTGCAAAATCGTAGACATATGTCTAGACATGCCAATACACCACGCATTGTATGGGTTTTTATCAGTGTCTTATGCCAGAAACGTGGACAACTGCCCTGATATTAGGTGACCTTCCAACGCGATTTTGATTTTTTATCGGGAGGTGCATCGTAGACCATATCGGAGGCATATTGGGTAGTAGGTGGACGCTGGGCCTTACATAGCTATGTATGAACGTCTAGGAGTTACGCACCATATGCACAAACAAAGTATATTCCTACATGACCTATACAATCCTACATACCATACCACATCCTTTGTGACCTATACGTCCCTGTGAGATAAATACGTCCCTTTGTGACAAATACGTCCCTTTGTGACAAATACGTCCCTTTCTGACAAATACGTCCCTTTGTGAAATTGAATCGACAGATTTGCAAGTGCATTAATTAGGAGAATGCCAGAAACTATGACCCACAACTTATTTGCTATAAGTAAGACTCTATGGTTATTTCCACACAACTATATCTATTGCTGGGCTTCTCTGGGGTTTGTTCTGAGTGGTAGAGCACCCCTCCTACCACTGAGACTGAGTTCCTCCCTTACATTAATGAAGTCCTAATGGATGCTCAGGAGTATATAGAGACTGTGACTGAATGGAATCTGTGCAGAGACATTTCTGACCAAAATATCGAGGAACAGATGAAATTCAGTCACACTCACTGTGTCTCTTTATCATTATAAACCTAGAAATCATTAAAACTGCCATTACACAACTCACTAAATGAGTGGTCACGTGGTACGGAGGGACGTATGAATATTCTTTCATCACTCAGTGATGAACGGAATCTATACTGCTGGTCAGTAAAAGTGAGACATTCGTCCATAGGTATATAGTAATACAACTTTCAAGACTGGTTTAAGGAGCTTCATCGCATTATTTTTAGGGATATGATAATAAGAAGACTAGATAAGTCAGTACCAAACCTGGTAACAACCTCTTAATACGTATATAATTAAATGCATTTAGATAAAACTAAGGAATCACTTATATATCAAAAACCATCACATGACTTGAATCACATGACCAAAACGTCACGTGACCAGACTCTCCAGGGTCTCGGAAGAGGCGCTAACGTCTGCGTTTCCATGGTTACTAGCGCCAGTCATCGGTGTGGGTACCAAGCTCGCTGTTACCATGGCAACCTACTAATGCCTCCCAAAAGGTCCATCAACGTGCTAGCTGGTGGCCGGCGAGCCAAGGTCAATAAGATCATACCGCCTGGAACCAGCACCAGCACAAGTTAGCGCGGACCACCGGAAGTGGGCCGCCCCAGGCCGCCTAGCGGCAGTGGAATGAATTACGCTATTGCTATGTTTTTTTCTGTACTCTTTTTACACTCACATAGTAATAATCTGCTGGGCCTGCTTGTTTTAAGGCACTCTCTATACGTGAACCTATACTGAGCTTCGAGCTTATTATCTCACCCCTGGTGTTTAGGCTTAAGATTGGGAACTCGTTCTCCATGCCCCTACAAGTATTGCAGTCTGTTCTCCATGGTCTACATCCTGTGTGTCATCCATTCTTTTAGTGTGTACATGGGTGAAATAAATACAGAAGGCAATTCGTTTTGGTCGAAGTCATTGTTTTTCAACTCCTTTGAAAGCTACATATTATTCACTTGGCTGTTGTCTCGCTCATATCACTCCGCATAAAACTAATGGAGAACAATGACTTTGACCAAAACTTGTTGGTTCCTTCATTAGTTTTGGTCAAATCGATGAAGGTAAGACACTTATATGATACATCGATTACAATGTCTCCATTGATTACGGATTTGAAACCGATTGATTATGGGCCTCAAGCACTGGGCAGTCTGGCCCAATGCCTTTGTGATACAATGCTATCACACCTAGACTGTGAGTAGTAAGTGTTCATTATAAGATATGACATAAGAGTTGTATTCCCATAGATACAGATACAAAGTGCTATTGTCATTCGTATCATCCTACCCCTCATATAAAATCCTATAGGCTTAACATTGAGTTTCCGTATGCCACGCTGACTGGCATACATGGTTTTATATGCCACTAGTGCCATACATTATTGTTATCACTTAATATTCCGAAATCGAGGAAACGGGGTAGAATAAAATCAAAACCTGATTCGTTTTAATCATGGCCACCGCATTCCACTCCTGGAGTTTTGGCTCCGGACTTCACTCGGCTTCGCCTCATGAAATCACTATGCCAAACTCCAGTCGTGGCATACGGTGGCCAAGATTAAAACTCATCCAGTTTTATGATAGTATTCCTGTGTCATTCTTAGGTACATCTGAGGGAACACGCATATATATAACCTTCACGGCCAGGGAAAATCTTTTCACAGTGTTGGAGAAACATGCTTTAGATTTTAACCAATGGGCCAACCCCTTTTTTGAGGCCAGGATTGGTGTTGGTTTGGTTTAGGTTATTTAACGTCCAATACGATTAATCAACTGTTATCAGACTGCTGTGGTTTGTATTACAAATCTTCTAATTGCTAATTTTCTATGTAGACCCTACCTGCAGTGTAGGGTATTTTGCCCAGGATGACTGGGCATGCAATGGTGTTTATACCTTTTCGGAAATCGTGGAAATCGGAATCCAAGAATTTCTTTCTTGCTAGTCTTGTGGAACACACTATGCATTGATGTCGCATTTTTCAGGAATTTATCCCTGCATTTCAACATAATATAGGATAAGATGTCCCTCAACAGGGTGTTGCATGGTTGGCACTCCAAGCTAATTCATCTCTCGGTAAGTGCTCATGTGTTCGACTGGTGTGCCCACTCTGGAATGCTCCCATGTCAGGGCTGTATAGACTGGCCCCAGTCCCTGTATCCCTTCACCTACCCTACCTCTCCTCTCCTCGACACAGGACTAGCCCCAGTCCCTTCACCTACCCTACCCCTCCTCTCCTCGACACAGGACTAGCCCCAGTCCCTTCACCTACCCTACCCCTCCTCTCCTCGACACAGGACTAGCCCCAGTCCCTTCACCTACCCTACCCCTCCTCTCCTCGACACAGGACTAGCCCCAGTCCCTTCACCTACCCTACCCCTCCTCTCCTCGACACAGGACTAGCCCCAGTCCCTTCACCTACCCTACCCCTCCTCTCCTCGACACAGGACTAGCCCCAGTCCCTTCACCTACCCTACCCCTCCTCTCCTCGACACAGGACTAGCCCCAGTCCCTTCACCTACCCTACCCCTCCTCTCCTCGACACAGGACTAGCCCCAGTCCCTTCACCTACCCTACCCCTCCTCTCCTCGACACAGGACCGGCCCCAGTCCCTTCACCTACCCTACCTCTCCTCTCCTCGACACAGGGCCGGCCCCAGTCCCTTCACCCACCCTACCTCTCCTCTCCTCGACACAGGGACTGGTCAAATCGGTAATGGTGTCCGATTTCTGGCGCTGTTTAGCGCCAGGCTTGTCCAGCACTCTCCGTGCAGAGTTCCTTGTTACTTGTCAGGATATCTGCTTGGAGATAGATATCTGTGATTGTCTAGGTTTACATTTGGCTTCAGTCCCTCTACCACCCCACCTACTCCTCATGGGGGGTCTTAATTGTTAACACAGTCCAAAGGTCGTCCATAGGCGGGATTTATTGCTCTGATAACATAGCACCCACGGAACTGGAGGAGGGAGAGAGGAGGGATAGGAGGAGGTGTAGGGTTACAGGCAGTGGCTGGGGTTGCAATCTACAGGAGGTTTCGTTCTTAATGGGCAAGTCTTTGATTCCTGGACAAGTCACACTGCAACATACTTCATCCTAATTTGGTTTAATCATGAATGTTTATAATCAAAGACTTGAGCAAGTCTGGACCAGTCACACTGCAACATATTTTATCTTGATTTGGTTTAATCATGAATGCTCATAATCAAAGACTCGAGCAGGTCTAGGGCTGTATAACTCCGCGCCGCAGTGACGTAAGTCGACCTGGTATCAGACCGCAGTTTGGCTGACCTTGCTGCTGAGGTTTATTGACCTTGGCTTATCTAAGACTAATGGGTCTGGGATCCCGTCCAGCCACCCTCAGACTGGTACCCTACTCCCGTGAATGAGCTGCTTCTACGCGCCACACAAAACTTCAACGTCTCAGCAAACAAGGTTCAAATTACTTTTTAGAGCGTGCTCGCACTCCCTATATACGTTTGCTAAAGGTTAGAGTGGTCATATATACAGTGTTGATAGTTGAGTTCAGAAAAGAATATTGAAATATTTTCCATTGCAATACAGGGTTTTCGCATTACTTACGCATTGCAGTGGAGAATCAGAGGGAAGCCCAGGTTTACATGGGTTAGTGGGGAGGGTCAGTGGGGGATCATGGGCTGTGGTTGAATTGGGTTATGTAGCAGTAGATATGTCAAAATTACATCAAGCATTTTTGTAAATTCTGAAAATGAAAACATGAATTTTAATGGAAACATTGAAAACTGGCATCCCTGTATTATTGAGCGCGGGAAATCGCGCTCATATACGTCATCTAGATAGAGGTTAGAATGCTCACACAGGGTTTCAGCTTGCTGTAAAGAATCTATCCCTTCACTATCAATGTCCCAACTATAAAGGCCTGGTTAAATGAGCAGGGGTCCAGTATTCCAGTATCCCGTATCCCTGCCCCACTACTGACTTGGTTCCTTTTAATAGAACTTTCATGGCTGAGCGCTAAGGGCTATTAGAGAGCGAACTGAGTGCCATAGCCTAGAGAAATAGGGCAGTTGACCAAGACCCTCAATAGAAAATTCAGTCACAACCGCAAGTTGAATGAGATCTGTGGTATGCTAGACCAGGCACATGTCAAAATCGAAAATGTTAGCCAACAAATGACAAACACCTCAAAAGAAATATACCAACATATTGATAAAGTAAAAATTTCACATGATATACTTAAAAAGAAACCAAGATTTAGGATTCAACTATTTCAATGAAGTAATCAGTTGCCATCTGTTCACACATGTAGATGTCTATACCATAATACATATTCCTGTTGATGATACTTGAAAACAACTATCAAATCCATTCTCTGGGTTTATTGAAGCATTCTTGATACTTTCAAATATAAATGGATTATTGATCAATAATATCCTATGATATTCTTATACATTTATTTAATGAGATTTTGGTATACCGCGCTCTTCCATTATGAATGGAAATAACATTTGCTCCTAGTATAGACCTCCAGCGTACTACCCAAAACTATCCCTTCACCATCTGTGTGTTATTCACTGTGATACTGGGAAAGGAGCAGGGTGCCAGTGTCCAAGGGTCTTAGACGCAAGCCCAGCTGACCATGACCAACCACTCAAGACAAAAATGCATCAAGACCCGCAGGTGATATATTTGGAGTTGGCAAGTTGACTGGGTGAGAGTGGGTTACAGAAAACTATCTATAGATTGAATGTAACCCAAATCTTTTGATCGTCATTCATTTATAATTGTATGCTCATTCATCAATGATGGCCATACTATTTTCTCCTAGTTAAAATACAGCTGTGAAGATCCCACTAAGTAATTTTGGAGCATGTGCAATGCCTCAATCAGTGACTTTAGGGAATTATTCCTCGGAATCTGCCATGTCACCAAGAGGGAGTATTTGCTGGTCTTTGAGTTCGTAACAATTGTCAGATTAAACTCCCAGTTCTTTTCCGAATTATATATTTACAATTGTAAATTGTCATGTTGAATGCACTTCTGTACTTCATGTGGGAACTTTCAGTAAAGCCTGGCGTCCACCTACTACGATTTGGCTCCGATATGGTCTACGATGGACCTCCTGATACAAAATCAAAATCGCGTCGGAAGGTCACCTAATATCGGAGCAGTTGACCCCATACAATGCATACCTAGACATATGTCTACGATTTGCACCTTCCCGATATGTCTCCGATATTTGCCTTTTTGTATCGGTGCGATATCTGTAGGTCTAGATTTCTATCGTAGTAGGTGGACGCCAGGCCTTAGTCTACATCTGCTGGGGATGAAAGGTGACTGCACACCACACAGAACTTTCAAAGTTTTGATAACTCGGCCCTTCAGACTGCCTCAGAAGATGCACTCCAGCGAATAACTCCTTCAGATAGCGTGTCCCGAGGTTTGAACATCATGTCAACATTTACCACAACTATGACTGATTAGGTCTAGGTTACTTGTAAATAGAAATCACTCCCTCGAGATAAAGGTCTCGAAATGAACTAGTCCTAAAGTCAAAAGGCCAAATCACTTCACCTGTCCCTTTTTTTAAGCAATACAAACCTATAAGTGATAGATGTAAGCAATGACATGACACCAGAGGGACAAAGATCTACGAGTAAAGTGGTAAAACGGACTGCACGTTTCATCTGTAAATTCTTACGAACTAAAGCCGGGCCCCCACCTACCACGATTCTGGTCCCGATTGGCCTTACGACGGCCTTTCTGACACCATTCCGATTCTATCGTGAGGTCAGCCAAAACATGGTAGGTGGGACAGGTTTTTGCAATTTCGTCTACGACAGCTCACGATAGACTGCGATTGAAAACGCCAATCGTACAGGTCCCGATAACTTCCAACATGTTGGAAATTTCGTAGCCTGTCATAGGGTATCGTAGCCTATAGGGAAGATGTCGTGGTCAGCGAGTATGATTCACAGCTCTACGATTTCAAACCATGTCTACGATTAGGAGCTATCGGGGACCTCCTGATAGGCCACGATTTGGGCATTTCAAATCGTAGCTATCGGGAAGTATGTCGTAGACCGTCGTGGTAGGTGGGGGCCTGGCTTTACGGAGTGGCAAATATTTGCCCCGACACCGTTAGGCGAAAGGGGCGTATTTTCGAGTCCTTGAGTGACTAACAATCAACAGATTAAATGCTGGGTCTGTCTTCCCTTTATTATATACCTTGAAATATCATATATTCACCAGCAAAAAGGTGGTCTCATTGTTTTCTCTCAAGGAAAGGAGATCAGAAAACTACATCACTAAATCCTACTTTGAGCATGGCTTTAAATAGATCATAAGATATGAAGAACAACTGAGTGCAGGGCTACTAAAAAGCATAGCAGTTTCAATTTGTTTGCTGCACGAGAATCTCACTCTCGTTGCTCTTCAGTCTCCTAGCATAGATCTGGTTCGCTCTGTCTCCATGTGCGGGAGCAACTCCAAGCGGATCCGACAAAATTCTAACGTTTTATATGTGGTAGGTAATAAGAAGCTATCTTTGATCGGCTGTGCATCATATTTTGTCAAATATTATTTATTGACTGTATAATGAACAGGCGTTAGTAGCCACAGACTGATGTACGCAGGTGTATAATAAAATGTCCCTTCTCTCAGGTGTATAATAAAATGTCCCTTCTCTCAGGTGTATAATAAAATGTCCCTTCTCTCAGGTGTATAATAAAATGTCCCTTCTCTCAGGTGTATAATAAAATGTCCCTTCTCTCAGGTGTATAATAAAATGTCCCTTCTCTCAGGTGTATAATAAAATGTCCCTGTCTACTCCAAAAAATACCGGAAAACTATGCAGACAAAGATTTAGTTCCTTCCGTGGTTTCTGTGGCATCTGAGCTAAAATTGCACGAACACAGAAGCGTTATAAGTATACAGTAGAACCCCGCTTAACGGTCACCCCGCGTTAACGGACACCCTTGCTCGGAGCGGATCCTTCAATTAGATGTTTATTTCTACCACGCGTAAGCGAACACTTTGGCCCGGAACCCAGGGTGTCCGCTTACGCGGGGTTCTACTGTAGTTGCTTTTTTCAAATTCCACACCCCCCTGGTGTTTTGTTCCATAGACTCATATTTGAGCCACTTTAAGGTAATCATGGCCCCGAGAATTGACCTCGAGAATGACCCTTCGGGCGTCGATAAATGCGGGGAAAGCCCATGCTTACCACCCTGATAACACCTTGACCTTAACTGGCAAGGAATTATAGATAGTCAAGATTAGGATGAGTAAAGATCAAAACAGAACAAGACCATATTTGTGTTTTCTATGGACATTTTATATTAGGTGGATGATAAATTCACAGGCCAGATTTACCATCCACCTAATATAAAATGTCCATAGAAAACACATAGAGAGTGGGAATCGCCCTACCAGGACTGTACATATATGTTGAATGCTCCAGGCTGCAAAAGCTGGCGCATAAGGAAAATTAGTACATGTATATGAAAAAAATGTGCGTATCTATATGAACTAATATCCGTATGCCACTTGTCAGAAAAAGGTGGATAATGGGTTACTCATGGGCTATGCTCAGGGGTAGTCATTGCCTCCCCCGGTTTCCCCCTCTACCGCGCATCACATGCGCCCCTCCTGCCCTCTCGCGGCTTTCTCACCTACTGCGCAGTCACGAGCGCCACCCTGGTCCCGGCCTCACTTCTCCTCCACCCGTCCTGCAGTACACACGTACTCCAGTACCTTTTTCGTCTCTTGGCCACGTGCTCTTGCCTCATACTCCCCGAGTACAGGCTAGCACACCATACACGCGATACAGGTACATACAGGGATAGGAGAAAATGGGACCAACTACGAGAAACAACCCGATACCCAGCACCTCCAAGCCACTGGAGGCTGCCGCTGGATCGGAGGCCACTCTACAAGGAACGGCCGAGTCCTCTAACGAAAACATCGAGTCGGTATCGGACAGTGGTCAAACGGTCAAGACGGCTAGGATCGCAACATTGGAGACGAACATGGCAAAGATGGGTAAAACCATGGAGAGCATGTTCGAGACGATGCAGGCCATGGCCCGCCAACGGTCGCCGACCAGAGCTACGCAGCCAACGGTACGAGAGGCACGCTCCACGGCCGAGGACCGCACCCGGGACTGGGCCCAGGATCAAGCCTCCCGGCTACCCACACCGAGAAAGCTTCGTGACCGCTACGTGAGCGAGGATCATCTCCAGCGAGAAATGGACCGTGAGGGAATTCGTCACGATCGTACGGCCGGTAGGTTCACATCTGATTTGACCGTATCAAAGTTGATTTCCAAACCCTACATGTATGTTGAACGCGAGGGCCTCTACACGCTGTCTCAGAAACTCGAGGTTAGGAGGACCCTGGGACCCATGGAGTACGTTAGTGCGTACTTGCTCATGATGGAGGACGACCGGGCCGTACCTGAGGGAGACCGCCGGGATATGTACAGACACCTCTCTCAGGTGTCAGTGGATGCCCAGACACGGCCGTGGCCCGCGGTCAGGCGGTGGTCAAATTACATTTTCTGATCAGGTGGAGGCCGGGCGTGTGTACTGGTCTGACCACGTGCGCATTCAAGATGAGCGCGTACGCCTAGCCATGACGGCCATCACCAGCGCCCCCAATGGTCAAGACGGCGGCAAGGAAGGTGCTCGGGAGCTACCCTGCAGAAGGTACAACTCCGAGAGGGGATGTAGACTACGCAACGGGCACCAAGACGGGCAGATCAAGTGGATACATGTTTGCTCATTCTGTGATTCGGTAGGGCGGATGTGCACGCACTCTATACACGCGTGCAACAGGAAGCTTGTGTACGGTGCGGGATACGACAGTGCTGCACCAACATCCGCACCCGCCCCACGCAGGACGTCGCATGCCGGACACACGGTCCACCCTACCGAACTGGGAGTGCAGAAACAACACCTCCCAACGGCTTCAAAAAACGGGCCGGACGCGCCCCGCGAGTGAGCGTGGCGCGTGATGCACCCCTCGCACTCAGTACGAGTGCACTCGGCAAGGGGCACCCGGTCAAGGAGTGCACTACTGATGACGTCACCCCCCACGTGACAACAACACCGCATGCCGCACACGTGGGGGGAAGCACGGACGATGAAACCCCACCCACCGAGGAATACACTCCCATGTATGAGGGTGTTAGCGGGGCGACGGAGCAATTGGCTCGGCAATTGCCCCGGGACGAATCCACTCAAATCGACTTCGCTGCCATTAGGAAGTTCTGCGAGACCGGGATCGCCGCCACTGGAGTCCGGACTGACCCCGGGGCGTTCGCCGGACATAGGAGGGCCCACTGGCCGCAGTTCGCAGCGCCCGGGCCGCCGGGACACGCCTACATCTATGATCTTGTGAGGCGCACGGGATTACCCAACGCCCTCAGGGCCCGTATCGAGATTCCGACTGACCTCAACATTCCGGTCTGGGTCCGATACCTCTCCGGAATCCCCGGCAAGGAGGAATTGTCGGACTTCATCAGGTTTGGGTTTCCTCTGGGCTACGCCGGGCCGGTGAGCGATACCTGCGGGGTACCCAACCACCCCAGTGCTACTGGGTACCCGGAACAGGTCGATAAATTCATCAGGAAGGAGAAGGGGTACAGCAACCTCATGGGGCTGTTCGAGGCCCCTCCTTTTCTACCTTGGTGCCACGTGTCGCCTCTAATGACACGCGAGAAGAGGGGAACCACCGACCGCCGCGTCATAACCGATATGACCTACCCCAAGGAGGACAGTGTTAACGGTTATATCGTGAAGAACTCAGTATACGGCGAGGAGAGGGAGCATGGCCTCCCGACCGTTGACAGGTTCATCGGCCGGCTGGTGGCCTCGGGACCCGGGAGTTTTATGTCAACCATCGACATATCCCGGGCCTACAAGAACTTCAGGTGTGACCCCCTCAACTGGCCGCTACTCTGCTTTGCGTGGGAGGGGGGGTACTTCTGCGATACGGCGATGCCGCTCGGTGCCCGTGCCTCCTCCTACCACATGCAGTGCGTAGCAGACACCATAGTCAAGATCCTCAGCCAGAAGGGGGTGGAGGCCGCCATGTACCTGGACGACCTCATCATTCTCTCCCCGGACGGGGAGAAAGCGGCCTCCGACTTCGCAATAGCCCGAGAGCTTTTCGAGGAGTTGGGACTTCCCGAGACCCGAGAAAAGGCACAGCCCCCCAGCCAAGTTGTCACGTGGCTCGGTATCGTGATTAACTCGGTGGACATGTCCCTCACCATCCCCGAGGACAAGTTGCACGAGGTCCAGGAGCACGTCGGAGCGGTCGCCCGAAAACGGTCGCTGACGAAACGCCAGCTTCAGTCCATACTCGGGCGCGTGTTACATGTAGCCAAGTGTATCCGGCCGGCACGCCCCTTTGTAAGCAAGCTGCTCGAGGCCCTCCGGGGTATGGCTGGCTACTACATCAATATCAACTTAGAGATGCGGCAGGACCTCGAATGGTTCCTGCGCTTTGCGGAAGGTTGGAACGGCCATGCCTTGATCCCGAGGGGTCCCCCCACCAAATGCCTAATCGTGGACGCGTGCCTGTCTGGCATCGGCGGGACGGACGGGAGGTATTCCTACTCCGGTAAGGTCTGCCCAGTGAACGACCCCATCACCTGTATCGCCGAGCTCGAGGCACTCAACACAGTATACACGATGTGCACGTTCCTCACGGATTGTGACCGTGGCACCCGGGTCGAAGTCTACTGTGACAACATGGGTACCGTCCAGGCGCTCCGGTCGGGACGCGCCCGCAACCCCGTCCTGGCCGAGTGTGCCCGTCAAGCCTGGATGGTACAGGCCAGACTTCAGGTAGACTTCGTTTACACCCACGTCCCGGGGGTCCTCAATACCGTGGCCGACGCGCTCAGCGGGGCCCACCTAACCTGAGGGACTATGACACGGCCTCAATGTATATGAAATTCCATTCACTCGTCAAAATAATGCCTTGCACCCACATATCGTTCAACCCTGTGTTGCGTCTCACCTGCAGATCCGGCGCTATGATCGCTCCAGACGAGGGCAATGCGCGGCAATGCGAGGCGCGTGCCCCCGGAACGGTCGCGAACCAGCGGAGCGCCGTCGCGACCTACCTCGCCTTCTGCCAGAGGATGGGCGCCGACCCCTAGAGACCTACCGTCAGCTTTACCATGGCGTACCTCGAGTACGTCGCGGACCACGCCCCCTCGCCGGTAACGGTCGCAAACCAGCTATCCCACGTGCACCTGCGTCTGACGGGGGGGGGGGACGTTGTGCCGATGGAGGATTTCAGGGTGAGACGCGCCCTCGAGGCGATGAGGCACCACAAAACGTATCAACCGAAAGTCAAGCCGCCGGTGCCGATGGACGTCCTCAAGGCAGCCCTCACGGCCCTCAACGAATCATCCCTACACATCGCTCTGCGGGCCGCTATCCTGGTGATATTCTACGCGGCCCTGTGACAGAGCGAGGTCACCCCACCATCTGCGATAAAGTTCGACTCGACGCGACACCTGTCACGCCAAGATGTCATGGTCACGCCCGGACAGGTGTCGATACGCGTCAAGGCAGCAAAAAACATGCAGATGGTGGGGGAGGAAAAGACAGTCATCCTACAGGCATCCCCCGAACCGTCCTCGTGCCCGGTGCGGGCGATCAGGAGGATGATCGCGGCCGCCCCTACGGCCAACCCCGAGGACCCGTTCTTACTACTGGCCGACGGCCAAGTAATCACTACTAGAACTCTGAGCAAGGAGTGGAAAGCCCTGCTACTCACTGCTCATCAGCCCGCCGACTACACACTCCACAGCCTCTGTAAGGCTGCCGCCACTCAGGCATACCAAGTGGGTATGCCCGAGCTATCAATCCAGCGCTATGGCGGCTGGAAGTCCAATGCCCACCGACAATATATCAAGGACACTGATGCTAAGGCCTTAACCTTGCTCTAATTCGGTCCCTAAACAAAGACTCATAAATTTCTTCCCACCCCCTGTCACCTTTTACTGGCCTTTTTGGCATTTTCATTATATTATACAATTACGTATGTATTGTCTATACAACTCTATTGTATATCATATTTTAATATCTTAATAATTGACCTCCATTCTACCGTCAATTATCATATATTTACTTTTACTTACCTTCATATTCACATTACATATTAATATGCCGTCCAGTAAGGTCGCCATAAATATTTTACTGCATTTTACTATATAAAATAAAATAAAATTTTATACTCCCAGCTACTGCTTCTCTACTTTTATCCGGGGATAGGGTAATGAATACAATATAGACTGGTTACAGGTAAAAACGACTGTATGCTCCTCCAGTTGATTCTGCGCAATGTCCTCGCATGCGTTTGGATATCATTACACGTCAACTCTTCGGGGTATTCGACCGCTTGTTTCTGAAACCAGTTAATATTTTGTATGTCTATTTTTTATTTGCATTGTCATATTCTACTGGTAGTTGATGCAATGCAATATCCACGCCTTCGCTCGGATATTACTGCACCTCACCTATGTGGAGAATATGACAACGCAGATGAAAAACATGGCGACATTGTATTCATTTCAGCCGGCAATAAACGTCCGTAGGCTTAACATTAGGAACTCGTTCTCAACAGGGTTATGAAAACGGTAACTCATACTCAACGGGTGATTAACATACAAATATTTCCAGGCTAAGATAAAATCAGAAACATTTTCGTGCTTGGTCTGAGTCCCTATTCGCCATCTCGTTTGGAGTGCTTCGGAATATTCACTCCACTATCGCCTCGTTCATGAATATTACTGCGCACTCCAAACTCGATGGCGAATGAGGACACAGACCAAACACTCATCAGTTTCTTTCTTATTACGACGCTAACACCTTCATCACTCAGTATACTTCTCCATATCCAGCTCATTCTCACCACCGCCACTCCCTTAACACCTTCGAGAAAAAGGTGCTACCGTGAATTAGTGTCTCCTAGCAACCAATAGACTGTATCTGTATTGTTTTAAACGCTGCTCTACCATTTTCCTCTACCCTTATAGACGGAAATAAGGAATTCCCTAAGCATATCAATGGCTCGTATACATAACAATTTTAATGCTTTAAGGACAGAATCATAGTTTCGCAGCGCAAACTCTTCACAAGGCAACTCTTAAGGGCCTTTCAAGGCAGTGACAGTTTATATACGGCACATAGCCTATTATCCATGGGCGCTGCCATGACGCCCCCGAGTAGGTGTTCTTCACTAATGGAGGTGAAAAAGTAGGTGTTCTTCATTAATGGAGGTGCAAAAGAAATGAGTGATAATTGGGAAATGTCACAACTCTAGCCTTGCTCACATATGTATGTAAAGTGTTCCATGTGAAAAACATCATGTCCTGGGTTTTAGCATTATATCATCCTGCTCTGGGATTGGTGTAGAGAGTCAAGGGAACCTTGGTAAAACATTGAAAGAAAGTTGAATTTCATAAGAACAAAGAGCCAGAATACAGGTTCTGTCCCTCGACCACCAAGTGACTGTTTCATGAATTAACAATGGGTCTGTCCCCTATAAACCAACTTTGTTAATTATATTCGAATAAATGTAAGACAGTTATTGATATCTTAATTGATATTTTGGCCAATGAAATTGACATGAGACTTGCATAAATTGTATTAATTGCGTTAATTTATATCAAAATGTGATTAGAGTATGTTCTAACGGTGAAAAACGTCTGATCATCATTCCATACCTCCTCATATATATCCTTCCCATTACTCTATTATCCAACTGACACAAGGTCAACACAGAAGACGTACTGTACAAGGCCACTATTATCCTCTTACGGGAGGTTACCAAATCCTATAATTTCTATCAGGAAGTTACGACCAGTATTTCCTATTTCGTTTCGGCTACTCGAGAACTCGACCCGAAACGAACTCGACCCATAGTTGTCAGGAGAACTCGACCCGCTTTGGAGAAATCGATTGGAGAACTCAACCCGTTTCAGATACTTATGAATAAGGCACTTTCATATAGATGGAAAGGCCTGACTAGAATTTAGACAAAATAAACGATCGGATGTAGAAAAGTCCTGTTATGTTAAGGGATAGGGTTAGGGTAAGGGATAGGGATATGGTTAGGGAAAGGGTTAGGGCTAAAGGGATAGGGTTAGGGTTAGGGAATGTTTTTCTATTTGTTTTCCTCCTCAGAGGAGACCAAATTTGAAGCCATAATAAAATACTTACTAATCAGTATAGTATTTATCCACAGTTGAGACACTTAATTTGTCAAGATTTAAAACGGGTCGAGTTCGTTACGGGTCGAGTTCTTAAAACGGGTCGAGTTCGTTACGGGTCGAATTCTCCAGTATTCAATGTTCCCCCCTTTTCCGTACAAAACACGAACTTTGGCATATGCAGTGTTGGGCGAAGATTACGACCACCCGTAATCCCTATTGGTTTAGTAAGAAGACTCCGTTTATAGGTGGATGATGATATGATACGTTTTTAGGTGGATGATGATATGATGTATATACACACCTCGATACTAAATCGCACCTCGGTTAGACCTCCCCTAGACCCTTTACCAAGCTCGGTGGCCAAGTGGTTGGAGTGTTCGCCTTGAGCATGGGAGGTCGTGGGTTCAAACCCTGGTCGGGTCATACCAAAGACTTACACAAAAATGGTACCAACTGCCTATTCGGCTTAACACCCGCCATTAGAATGAGGAGTAGGGGTCTAGGGCCCGAGTGGAAGAACGGCCATATAGCCAAATTTGGTGATTGTGTAACACAATATCCCCTTAAAATTGCTTAAATAAATTTAGAAAAAAGACCCTCCACACCCCTACTGAATATACCTGAAGGGGTGCTCCACCGGGACGAATTCTCACCCGAGAGATTATTGATGGGGTTCAGGGCATCTGTAGACTAGGTCATATATCTCTACCTCCTCTACCCCTCCCACTCCACTCCACGCCACTCCACAGAAAGACATTTCTACTCCTTGGCCTTTAAGAGGAATATTACATATTGTAATATATTTGATTCTCATTGATGTGATTATTTTATAAATGTTCATAATCAAAGCCCTATGCAACTCTAGTCGTGTATCCGGTGCGTATCGATTAGTGCCTGGCTATCGGCGCCGTGGAGCACCCCCTTAAGACCAATGTAATCAGAGCAGTGAAGAGGACACAACACACAGGGTTAGAAGCATCAGGGTTCAGGCTGGGGATTCGTATGACGGCATGATCACGTGACGTCAGGAGTTATGTCACATGACCTGGTCATGCAGTACTCACCGGAAGCAGGGCTAGTGACATCTTAGAGAACTTGACTGGCAGCAGACGTAGGTGGCCGAACTACGGGAGGTGGGCCTGGTGTAGACAAGTCAAACAAACCCATGCAGGCCGCAGTTTCTGTGTACCGTACAGTGCAGACAAGTCAAACGAATCCATACAGCCTGTACTTTGTTATTTCTTAAAGACAAATGCTGGTAGTTGGGTGATATCTAAATTTTCTTGAGTTTTGCAAATAACTCGGGATGATATAAGTTCCATATATCAGCAAATAGAAGATGCAAAAAAAAGGCATGTCACCATGCTAACTTCTATGGGAGGGACATCTGAAAATGTAAGTGCTTAACTATATTATGGGAAACTGCAATATTTTGACTTTGTTGCTAAATGATACTGATATTCTATTGCTATCTTCAAATAATTCTGGATTATTATGGTTGGGAACATGTACAAATGAGAAATGCTAAAAAAGTACTATGTCACCATGTTAATTTCTATGGGAAGGCCATCTGAAAAAGTTAAGTGCTTATCTATTGGGGTCTATGAGACACTGCTACATTTCAAGAAACCAGATGGCAGCACCAGTGTTTACACAGGGGGCAGTGCGATACCTACCCGCATTTGTCTTTAATTTCTGTATCTGTACGGTATGAAAGGGACAAGTAAAACAAATACACATTTCTGTCTCTTAACCCTCTCTCATCCTTTGGTGAGTTCAGACTGGGAATCTCTTAAAATTTCACCAATTATTGTTTATAGCTGATATATATAGTTCCTGTTATAAGCGATCAATAAATATATAACTTCTACCGAATAAAGGCTATATTACTGTGTAAAATGAACCATAATATTGATGATGTGAGGAAGTATTTTATTTTTCATGGCTGGCCTGTGGCGAACTGTCTCCTCGCATTATACACTCTTATCTATATCTCACCCTTTGCTGGTCAGTCAAGGGTTAACTGTTTAGTGCAGACATGTCAAATAATCCCATACATGTTGTAGTTAGTTTCTTTTTGATCATAGAGACATGTCAAGCGTACAGGTCGCAGTTTCTGCATGTATTGTACCATACAGACAAGTCAAACGAGCATATTCAGGTTGGGGTTTGCCATCTCTAAACAGAACAACCCACAATGCTTGTGCGTGATACAATATTCAAATTCCTGTCCATTGCATACCACATAACACATGTACGTGATATGAAAACGACTGGTCTTTGATACAGCAGAAAGTCTACCAAGAGGGAGAGAAGGAGAGGTGGCTGCACACCACACCACAGAGAGGTCGAGGGAGAGCCTTTGATAGAACAGTTACTATCACTGGTGGGAATACATGTGAAAGGTGAAAGGTGGCTGCACACTCCAGGGCTGGTGTTTGATGTAACAGTAAATCTAACACTGCTGGGGATGAAGGTGAAAGGTGGCTGCACACCACACCAAACCACACAGACATGGTATGAGAAGAACTGGTCTTTGATTTAACTGTAAATCTACCACTGCTGGGGATGAAGGTTAAAGGTCGCTGCACACCAAACCACACAGACATGGTATGAGATGGATTGACCTTTAGAATAACAATAATTTAGGTCTAACACTGCTGGGCATAAAGGTGAAAGGTGACTGTACACCACATATACATGGTATGAAAAGGACTAGCCTTTGATGTAACAGTAAATCTACCATTCAGTGGATGAAGGTGAAAGGTGACTGCACACCAAACCACACAGACATGGCATGAGAAGGACTGACCTTTGATATAGCAGTAAGTCTAACACTGCTGGTGATGAAGGAGAAAGGTGGCTGTACACCAAACCACAAAGACATGGCATGAAAGGGACTGGCCTTTGATATAGCAGTAAGTCTAACACTGCTGGGGATGAAGGTAAAAGGTGGCTGTACACCAAACCACACAGACATGATATGAGAAGGGCTGGTCTTTGATTTAACAGTAAATATATTACTGCTGGGGATGAAGGTAAAAGGTGGCTGTACACCAAACCACACAGACATGATATGAGAAGGGCTGGTCTTTGATTTAACAGTAAATATATTACTGCTGGGGATGAAGGTAAAAGGTGGCTGCACACCAAACCACACAGACATGGCATGAGAAGGACTGGCCTTTGATTTAACAGTAAATCTACCACTGCTGGTGATGAGGGAGAAAGGTGGCTGCACACCAAACCACAAAGACATGGCATGAGAAGGGCTGGTCTTTGATTTAATAGTAAATATATTACTGCTGGGGATGAAGGAGAAAGGTGGCTGCACACCAAACCACACAGACATGGTATGAATAGGCCTGGTCTTTCATGTAACAGTAATTCTACCACTGGTGGGGATGGGGGAGACATTATGTGACGTCACTCGTTAATGAGCAGCCTCTCGTCCTCACCGATTAGCTCTGATTGCTTCATTTCGAGCCGGGAGAGTCGCATTGTTCACACGTAACGACGTCTGCCTCCACCAAACACCTTCCAGTCCCACCATCTCTCTGCCTGGCATCGACACCGGTCTCACACCCCATGATCTATCTCCAGCTCAGTTATTATACCCCTTAGCTTTAATAAAGCCCTTAGCTTTAATAAAGCCCTTAGCTTTAATAAAGCCCTTAGCTTTAATAAAGCCCTTAGCTTTAATAAAGCCCTTAGCTTTAATAAAGCCCTTAGCTTTAATACAGCCACTGGAGCCTATGAAAACAGGGTTCTACCCTAGTAGAACCTCCAGTATAAATAAAAAATTAAAAAGGCACTTAGCATTGATAAAGCCCTTAACTTTAATAAAGCCCTAGCATTGATATAGCACTTAGTATTGATAAAGCCCTTAGCTTTAGTTAAGACCTAGATGTCATTAATCCCTTAACTTTAATAAAGTCATGGTTTTTTATATATCAAACATATATTCATATATAGATATAATACAGAACATGAAATTGACAAGCTACAGTTCTTTGGTTGATGCATAGTATGTTGGTACATACTGGCTAGGATCGATTCTAACCATCCTCCTGGTAAGTGTATGCCCCTGGTGCTGTACTACTGTTTATACCTTTTCAGAAATCTTGGATCCCTCAAGGAATCCAAGAATTTCTTTCTAACCAGTGTTGTGGAACACACTGTGCATCGATGTGATATTTTGAGGAATTTCTTCCTGTATTTCATGGTTACCTGACAATAAAGCATAAGAGAGTGTTGCATGGCTGGCACGCAGGCACTAATTCACCCCTCAGGAGGTGCCCCTATGTCAATCTGGTGTGACATTTACTCCTTTTCTTACATAATTCCTTCCTATCAAGATCCATTCAATTCTTATTCATGTGATCCTTAAGATCAGGGCAGGTTATAGAGAATTGGGCAGATTTGGAGACTCTGTTCTTTTGCAATTCACTTTGTGAAACTTCGACCTTGTCACAAATATTTTATATTTGTATTTTGTAGATATCGAACATGCATATGAGCAATATTATAAATATCATATATCACGAATTTATGTGAGTTCTAAATGCGACACTGGGTGGCATAGTGATCGGTGCGTTCAAAAGACTGGAATGTAACCACCGGCATTTAGCGGTCAGTAAATATTGAATTCTGATTGGTTAGTTAATGAGACAATGACTGGGCAGAAGGGCCACGTTTACTGTTCATACCGACCCTTTATATCTGTATATAAGGGGAGGAATTATACGTGAATAAATAATCTGTTCTAGACCTTGTAACTCTAACCCAAGCATTGATTACTTCTTAAGGTTCTCAACGAAGGGCCTGTTGAATCATGAAAGTATGGCGTACAAGGAGACCATGCACGATGGTTATTTAACCACCCTTCTCATAAGATCTCACACTCTGTAAGTGGTATTCTGTATTCCAGTCCAAATAAAGCCACTAGCGCGCCAAGTACACAGTATTCCCGCTAGGTGGCATCATCATAAGAATCTGATGTACGTGTTTAGCACGGGAGGCAGGCCAGTGGATTCTCAAAGCTCTAAGCCTGAGTTATTAAGAATTCTTCCTTCATAGAGCTAAGTGAGAATAGAATACCACTTAGAGAGTGTGAGATTTTATGAGAGGGGTGATTTAACTATGATAGTCCACAGGCTATTATAGCCCCAGAACCTTACAAGTTGTTTCCCGTTAGAAGACAACAAGAAGTCTATAGATTGGATACATCAAGTCCATACTGGAACTCCTTAATAGCTTCTGGTAATAATAACGTTCTGACGGTATCAGGATCTGTCGCAGGTGGTGGCTTTGTTCTTCTACTACATTTTTACTGGGATGTTCTTGATTCATCAAGCCAGACGTGGCAATTAGTGACTCCTTTCATGCTATGCTTTATCTAAACACAATGACCAATTACCTCTACCCTCAAAAACTAACCTGAACACAAACTAATTGCTAATTCACTTGACTAGATTTACACCAACAACGGAGACTAAGAATTGCAGATATAAAACGGAAAAAGGAGATTAATATAGTAAATCTAGATTCATCTAAAAACATATACAGGGACTCTGCATGCTAGTTTGTTGCTATAGTAACGGGAAACTTTCAACTTGTGTCTCACCTCACGAAGTTGTAGCCCAATCGATGACCTTGTGAAGAGCAGCATGAAAAAGTGGAGCGTAGGTTAAAGCGGGGTGAGGTGTCAAGTGTCAGTACCAAGCAGCAGCATTCCGCGACATCTCAATAGTGACATGACTGTGACATTACATGCTAAAACCTTTAACCCTTTGACAGCAGGAAGATGCCTCCAGGCATTCCCCTGGCTACAGCAGGAAGATGCCTCCAGGCATTCCCCTGGTTATGGCAGGAAGATGCCTCCAGGTATTCCCCTGGCTACGGCAGGAAGATGCCTCCAGGCATTCCCCTGGTTATGGCAGGAAGATGCCTCCAGGTATTCCCCTGGCTACGGCAGGAAGATGCCTCAAGGCATCTTAGAGGAATCATTGATACTTATATACAAAATTCAATAGATAAAAAGACAATTGCTTGATTTAAAAGAAATTTTGACAATGTATAAGAGCCATATTAACCTTTGATTTGGTATAATAAAATATGATCAGTCACCTAGGTAAATTACTTAAATCACATGACACATCACATGACATTGCTATTTCCCCCAATAAAGTTGTCTGCCGTAGCAGGGTCCGTTGGGCAGGCAATGCCGTGTAATGCTGAGCAGGGGAACTGGGTACTGCAGGGAAAGGGTTTTGAAGGTGTATCCGATAATTTGGCCTGAAAATTAAAACCGATGCCATTCTCCTGATACTTGAATATGATGATCTCAAAGTGTTTTAGAGCTCATATCTAATATAAAAATCAGGGGTCACAATGCTAGTTTTTGATTTGGAGATCAATATTATATAGAGATGTCATTGGGGTCAGAAAAATAATGAAAATGTTTTTCAAGTGGAATTTGCTGCATGAGAGAAACCGGAGAATCATGGAAACACGTTGGTGTCGGCCACGGTGTCGAGGGTGTGTGGGAACTTCATACGGCTGTTTTATCGCCGTGAATGAGGCCTAATTAATAGAAATTTTTGTTTTACAAATGGAAAAGAATTTTCTAAACTGAAAAAGAAAAAAGTTTCGATCGAAAAGTGGAAAGGTGCCATCTCCGTTATGATAATATGTCGCAGCAATGATTAATTATGAATCTGTTTAAAATCTCCACAGAACTTTGTATCGGATCATGACCGAAAACATTCTTTTTATACTGGATAAGGTTGTTTTTTTTATTTAAAAAAATTGCAGCAATGCTACGGGTTACTCTTTGTAAGAAGAACTACTTGTCAAGTTCTGCTTTTTCATTACACGCAGGCCTCCCAGTTCCCCACTTCCCCAATATAGGTTTTTTTTATAGGTTTTGAAAATCAAAATAAAGGTTTTTACAGGTTTTTCAAGGCCCAAAACATAGGCTTTTATAGGTTTTTAGGGTTAACATATTCAGCATAATAAGAGTCAAAATATAGTGAATCGTTTATTTTCAGTTCTTGATTTAAAAAAAATTGACCTTGTACTAAATTGTAGGATGTCAGACTCCTGTAAGCATGTATATATATGCTGTTGAGTTTCCAACAGGCAAGCCAGCCTGGAACGAAGTCACACCAACTGTTGATTCTTAAACACTTTTATGACCTCTTAGATAAACCAATAATGTGGATTTCTTGTCATTTGAGAAACTAACTTTGTGTCAAGTTAACTTTTCTAAGATTTCCTGTACACATCAATCTGCATGGCAATGAAAATATAGGCTTTTATAGGTTATATAGGTTCCATTAACAAAAATAAAGGCTCAAGAATCAAAATATAGGTTTTTATAGGTTTTATAGGTTTTAAAGGTTTCACTGGGAGGCCTATTATATGCAACTATCTTGATGCATATATATATCCGGATAACATATGCACTGTATCAATACAAAAGGAATAAAGCTGATTTAAGAAAAATAGATAAAGAAGTATGAATCATGATCAACATAGCAGTGAGTAAGAGAAGGCCCCAAGCGGTGTGAAACCACAGATAGTGTGAGATAATTTCACCAGTTCTGAGATTCTTTTTTCATCGAGTCATTACCTTAAATCACGCAGGCATCGATTTGTTGTTTTTTCATCTTATGCTGCCAGAAAAGTTAATGAGGTTCTGACGTTTTATTAATTAGCAATTCCAATTAATAGAATTCATTACCTCAGATTCAACCCAGATCACATTGATGTTACCACAAAGTAGGCACTACTAGGTCACACCACACATTGCTCAACACTACATTATCCACTCCTTATATTGGTAAATATCACACCACAAATCAACACCCCTCTCATAAGATCTCACACACTCTAACTGGTATTCTGTACAAGGTTCTCACCATGCTCTATGGGTGAAGAATTCTTAACGAACTAGGCTTAAAGTCTTAAGAATCCACTGACCTGCCTCCCGTGCTAAACAGGTACATCAAAGCAACCAAAGATTCCTATAATCTCAATGATGCCACCTAGCGGGAATATTGTGTACTTGGCGCCCTAGTGGCTTTATTTGGACTGGAATTAAAATTGCCTCAAACTTCTCAGCGGGAATTACTCTTTGGGGCCATCCATAAAGTACGTACGCACTGAGGGGGTGGGGGGTGGGGTAAAAAAATTTGGAAATTTTTCGTATGCTCCCTCTTTGTTCTATTGTGTACAAAATTGAAAAGGGGGTGCGGGGGTCCAAAATTTTAGAAATTCTGCGTACGTTCTTTATGGATGGCCCCTTTTGGATTCATCAACTGAGCCAAATTTCCTTATATCAGCTTTAAGCTGACGTGACGACGCAATATCTATTTGTGTCGGAAGGTGCATCGTAAGGCCGTAGTGCATCGTAAGGCCGTTGTGTGTCAGGAGCTCAGTGCACGCGGGGCCATGCACTAACCAGTGTAACATGTAACATGTAACATGTAACAAGCCTCGTCTTTCACTCTCAATCCGTCCTATTGCCTGGTGTGACTCGAGTGAGTCGGGTCGAAATCTGATTAAGTTGTGTACTCGCCAAATACAAGACTGATAAACGGAGATAGGGAACTTCCGGCTCTCTAAGTAGAGATAACACACACATACATTCTCCCTCATCCACGTTGATTGATTGACTCTTTCGTTCATTCATTTTACGTTACCATTACGTGCACTTTCCGGATTGCCTCACTCCTACCTTTCTGATGATTTTAAGTGCATCTAGAAAAACTCACATTTCTCATAAACATCCCAGACAGTCCACACACACCTTACACACCATACACACCCTATCACCAGTCGCCCCTCCTCCCCTACACCACTCTATACACCTTACACACCATACACACACTATCACCAGTCGCCCCTCCTTCCCTCTATACACCTTACACACCATACACACACTATCACCAGTCGCCCCTCCTTCCCTCTATACACCTTACACACCATACACACACTATCACCAGTCGCCCCTCCTTCCCTCTATACACCTTACACACCATACACACACTATCACCAGTCGCCCCTCCTTCCCTACACCACTCTATACACCTTACACACCCCCCTTCAACTAAGATATACACAGTACACAACTCACACATCACACACACCACACTCAGACCACAAAGCCTCATACATACCACACATACACCTCACACACACACACCACACATACACTTCACACACACCAAACATACACACCACACACGCACCACACATACCCCTCACACACCCCTCACACACCACACATACACCTCACACACACCACACATACCTCACACATCACACATACACCTCACACACACCAAACATACACACCACACGCACACCACACATACCCCTCACACACCCCTCACACACCACACATACACCTCACATACACCACACATACACCTCACACACACCACACATACCTCACACACACACCTATACACACTCTCACACACACCACACACTCTCACCACATACCTCACACTCTCACCACATACCACACACACAGACACTGGAGTGAGTGTTGAATGAGACACATACCTCACACTCTCACCACACACCACACACACACAGACACTGGAGTGGGTGTTAATGAGACACATACCTCACACTCTCACCACACACCACACACACAGACACTGGAGTGAGTGTTGAATGAGACACATACCTCACACTCTCACCACACACCACACACACAGACACTGGAGTGAGTGTTAATGAGACACATACCTCACACTCTCACCACACACCACACACACAGACACTGGAGTGAGTGTTGAATGAGACACATACCTCACACTCTCACCACACACCACACACACAGACACTGGAGTGAGTGTTGAATGTGACACATACCTCACACTCTCACCACACACCACACACACACAGACACTGGAGTGAGTGTTGAATGAGACACATACCTCACACTCTCACCATACACCTCACATACCTCACACTCTCACCACACACCACATACCTCACACTCTCACCATACACCTCACATACCTCACACTCTCACCACACACCACACACACAGAGACACTGGAGTGAGTGTTAATGAGACACATACCGGTACTCCACGGGCTGGTACATGCTCGTCCGCCGTCACGCCGGCCGCCTTCTGCCTGCAGCCTACACCCGGCCTAAACCCAGGCCTATACCCGTCCCGCCTCGTCACGTCCAAGTCGCATGGTTATCACTGCTGCCTGCCCAGCACCCTCAACGGTCACTGACTCGATCTCCGCTGTCACCCCGCTGCAGTGTCACTCAACCTACAGCTGTCACACCTTATTTAGCAGTCATTCGTTCAGTCACTCGTTATATGTTGCTGTCATTTATTATGTCGCTGCCACTCGTTCTGTAGCTCTCAATTGCTATGTATATGTCACTCGTCCTGCAGCTGTCACTTGTGCTGTAGCTGTCAACTCTTTTGTATATGTCATTTGTTCTGTAGCTGTCAGTCGTACTTCAGCTCGTCACTCGTCCTGCTGCTGTCACTTGTTTTGCTGATGACACTCGCCCTGTCACTCATATAAAGCTGTCACTGATTCTGTAGCTGTTGCTCATTCTGTCCTTGTCACTTGCTCAATTATGTAGCTGTCACTCGTTCTGCATATGTGACTAGTTCAGTCACTCATTATATGTAGCTGTCACTTGTTCTGTGACTGTCACTTATTCTGCAGCTGTCACTTATTCTGTAGCTGTCACTCGTTCTGCAGCTGTCACTCAATCTGTAGCTGTCACAAATCACTGGTCAATGCTGGTCCACAGATCCCTGATGCTCGCCATAAGTCACTGACACTAGACCTGGTAACTGGTACCACAGTCTTGTAACTGGTACTACAGCATTGTCACTGGTAGCACAACATTGTAACCGGTACCTTAGCCTTAGAACTGCTACCTAGGCCTCGTTACTGGTACCTCAGCCTTGTAACCAGTACCACAGCTCTGTACCTAATACCACATCCTTGTCACTGGTATTGTAACTTGTACCTCAGCCTTGTAACTGGTTGAACAACCTTGTAACTGGAATCTTAGACTTGTTGCCTTGTCACAGGTACCACAGCCTCCTGAATGGTACCAAAGCCTTGTAACGGGTATCACAGCCTTGTAACTGGCACCGCCGCCCTGTAGCTGGCACCGCAATCTTGTAACTGGCAACACAGCCTACTGAATAGTACCTCGCACTTGTCACAGGTACCACAGCCTTGTAACTGGTACCACAGCCTAGCAACTGGCACCGCAGCCTTGTAACTGGCACCACAGCCTTGTAACTGGTACCGCAGCCTCGTAACTGGCACCGCAGCCTCGTAACTGGCACCACAGCCTGCCTAATGCTAGCAGAGGCCGCTAACCAGTCTCACGGTCCAGCGGCGAGCATTAGCAGAGCTCGGTGATTGGTTCTACAGGTTGGTAATCCGCTGTCACACGCCGACTGCAGATGGCGGTGAGGTGTGCGGGTCACGGGGCCGGGCGGGCGGCGGGCGGCGGGCGGCGGGCGAGCTGCTCCCGTGTCTGACACTGTCACGGCGTATGGCGCACGGCGGACGGGCGGCGGACGGGCGGCCTGCGGGCGGCGGGCGGGCCTGGTCCCGGGTCACGGCGCCTGCTGGAGGAGCGGGCGACACGCTGGCCGGTGAGGAGGAGCAGGAGGAGGTGTTGGAGGTGAGGAGCAGGTGGGCGAGCAGGTCAACATGGAGGTGTGGTGTATGAGGAGGAGGAGGAGGACCCTGGAGCCCGTGTGTCTGCTGTGTGCCCGGCCTGACCTGCCGCTGCTGCCTGCCGCATCGCCGACTCAGCGCTGCCGCTGCTGCTGGCGGTGGTGGTGGTGCTGGTGCTGGTGGTGCTGGTGGTGCCCTGAGTGTGTTTGTGCACGCGTCACGCGCCCCGCACGCGACTGGAACTGCTGCCAGCCCCGCGCGCCAACATCACCTGCCCCGCCTGACGCCAGATGGCGCCACCGAGCCGCAGCCATGACTCACACCGTGCTGGGTCGTCGCGTCGTAATCCTCTTATGTTGTGACTCAATTCTTATCGTATTGTGACTCAAGTCTTGTCATGTTGTGCCTCAGTCTTGTCATGTTGTGTCTCAGTCTTGTCTTGTTATTTATCACCCACCTATTACGGAGTCTCAGTGCTAAGTTTATGAAACTTACAGATCGCTACTGAGTAGAATACGGACCTCCGGAATCTCCTAGGAGAATACGGCTTTTTCGGCCACCTGACAGGCGATAGATTCTAATAATATACTAGATTAATGTCCAGATAATTACTCGAAAGCTGAGTAATAAATACAACATTACCATGATTTCAATCTGAGTGGCCGTATTCTCCTTGTAGTTGTCAATACATATTACTATGTGTTAACTATGTGGAGAATACGGCCACTCAAATCGAAATCATGGTAATATTGTGTATTTATCAGTCTTGTCTTGTTGTGTCTCAGTCTTGCCATGTCTCGTCTCAGTCCTGCCCATGCCCATGCCCAATTAAAAAAAATTTACGGAAACAATAATGAAAGAAAGTATCCCAACCTCGGAAATTTTACATGAGATTATATAAGATTGTACCTGACCAGGCTGCAACTTCGTATACTAAGAAATTTTCTTTTTTGCGTTATGAATGCGAAACACGGTATTAATTACCTTTGGTCTGATGATGTTATGATGTATAGTGGAATAGGAACCCGAAGAAAACCGGCACCAGCAGATAAGCTCAGCTGACGGGATTCTCATTATTGATTCTTAGCAAAGATGAAATGATTATCTATGGAAAACCTGTACTTGCAAGAAGAATCAATAAAATTTGATTAAAAAAAATGGTGGTCTACTAATAAGTGCGACACCCGACACATGGCCCATTCCTCAAAATTCTCACCTGACTTTATTCTTACCGGGGTGGTCTGCTTACTTAGTGGTCTGCCCACTGGGCTGGTCTGCTTACCAGGTTGATCTGCTTATTGGGGCAGTCTGCTTACTAAGGTGGTCTGCTTACTGGGTAGGTCTGCTAACCGGGGAGGTCTGCTAACCGGGGAGGTCTGTTTACTGCGGTGGTCTGTTTACTAGGGTGGTCTGCTTACCGGGGAGGTCTGCTTAACGGGGAGGTCTGCTAACTGCGGGGGTATGCTTACTATGGTGGTCTGTTTACTGGGGTGGTCTGTTTACTGGGGTGGTCTACTTACTAGGGTGGTCTGCTTACTATGGTTGTCTGCTAACCGGGGCGGTCTGTTTACTGGGGTGGTCTGTTTACTGGGGTGGTCTGCTTACTATGGTGGTCTGCTTACTATGGTTGTCTGCTAACCGGGGCGGTCTGCTAACCGGGGCGGTCTGCTAACCGGGGCGGTCTGCTAACCGGGGCGGTCTGCTAACCGGGGCGGTCTGCTAACCGGGGCGGTCTGCTAACCGGGGCGGTCTGCTAACCGGGGCGGTCTGCTAACCGGGGCGGTCTGCTAACCGGGGCGGTCTGCTAACCGGGGCGGTCTGCTAACCGGGGCGGTCTGCTAACCGGGGCGGTCTGCTAACCGGGGCGGTCTGCTAACCGGGGCGGTCTGCTAACCGGGGCGGTCTGCTAACCGGGGCGGTCTGCTAACCGGGGCGGTCTGCTAACCGGGGCGGTCTGCTAACCGGGGCGGTCTGCTAACCGGGGCGGTCTGCTAACCGGGGCGGTCTGCTAACCGGGGCGGTCTGCTAACCGGGGCGGTCTGCTAACCGGGGCGGTCTGCTAACCGGGGCGGTCTGCTAACCGGGGCGGTCTGCTAACCGGGGCGGTCTGCTAACCGGGGCGGTCTGCTAACCGGGGCGGTCTGCTAACCGGGGCGGTCTGCTAACCGGGGCGGTCTGCTAACCGGGGCGGTCTGCTAACCGGGGCGGTCTGCTAACCGGGGCGGTCTGCTAACCGGGGCGGTCTGCTAACCGGGGCGGTCTGCTAACCGGGGCGGTCTGCTAACCGGGGCGGTCTGCTAACTAGGGTGGTCTGTTTACTAGGGTGGTCTGTTTACTAGGGTGGTCTACTTACTAGGGTGGTCTACTTACTAGGGTGGTCTGCTAACCGGGGCGGATGGTTTACTGGGGTTGTCTCCTAAATGTGGTGGTCTGCTTCCTTGGCTGGTCTGCTTACTGGGGTGGTCTGCTTACTGAGGTGGTCTGTTAACTGGGGTTGTCTGCTTACGTGGGTGGTCTGTTTACTGGGGTGGTCTGCTTATTTGGGTGGTCTGCTTACTAGGGTGGTCTGCTTACTGGGGTGGTCTGCTTACTGGGGCAGTCTGCTTACTAGGGTGGTCTGCTTACTGAGGGGTCTGCTTACGTGGGTGGTCTGCTTACTGGTGTAGTCTGCTTACTGGGGCGGTCTGCTAACTATGGTGGTCTGCTTACTATGGTGGTCTGCTAACCGGGGTGGTCTGCTAACTGGGGTGGTCTGCTAACTGGTGTAGTCTGCTTACGTGGGCGGTCTGCTTACCTGATTGGTCCGCTGCCGGGCTCTACTGTGTACCAAACAGTGTGTTAGCTCCTCAACACTTACATCAACGTCTTTTACTCGAGTGCAGGAAACATTGAAGTGCAGTGCCCTACATTGATTGTCTTTTCACTTGTCCATATGAGGGTTCATTTGTCATATTCTTATCTACAAAGTATATTTGTCTAATCGATACTCCGCAAATATCTGTATATAGTTTAATGATATTCAACAGTCGATGTTTCTACGAATTGTCTGTGTTTTACTGGACATTACACCATTAGATGAGACTGATAAAGCCTATCTAACTTTGCCTAAATATACAGTGATAGATTATAACCGATAATTCATTTGATGAACAAACACAATCAGAACGCATAGAATTCGGATTTACAATGGACATAGACTTGCTCAAGTCTTTGATTAGGAACATTCTCTAATGAGTAAACACAATAAGAATAATTTTTGCTGATATGAATATGTACCACTATGTAAAATTGCAGACTGATGTCTTTTGCTGATATGATATATGTATAGACGTGAAAACTGCAGACACACAAACCCTGCCACCAGGCAGAATGTCTATGTATTATTTCGCTAAAAAAAAAGAAAAAAAAACGAAGTTTATTAAAGTATGTATCCTTCTCTGACCTGCCCATGAATCAAAGACTTGTCAACTATGAACAGAATCTCCTGTTTATGGCCCCAAGCCACTCCCTGTAACCCTATACTTCCTCCTACCACTCCCCCCTCCCCTCCTCCAGTTCCCTGGCCGCCTGTGTTGTTATAGCAATAAATTTTGCCTGCTCCTGACTGTGACTCGATTGAGGTCAAACTGAGAGGGTATCAATCTCCCAGCAAATATCCTGATCAGTAGCCAGGATATCTGTATGGAGAGTTTTGGGAATGCTGGAGCTAAACTGCGCCAGAAATCCAACACCATTACTGATTGTACCAGTTCCCTGTATCCCAACAAGGAGGGTAGCCATAGGATGCAGGGACTGGAGCCACTCAAAAAATGAACACTAAAGAAGGTTGTCACTATTTCGGGAGAGTCTGGGGCATTATTTAGGTTTCATTGTGTTTCATTCTGTTTTCAGCAGGGCTGAAATAAATCATTAGAGAAAAGGTATATTCGAGTATAGATATACAGAAGAAAGTAGTAGGTTCATGTTTTACTCGCAACAGAAATCTAAACCTCATGCCATTCCAGCCATCAAGCCTAGGTTCGATTAGTCAAATCCCGATGTGTAGGCGACACTCTAAGCAGATCTTGTCGCAAACGTACCTTTTTATATAATGTAGGTAAATATGATGGTATTTGGTAAGCAAATACCACCAACAATCTGTATAAATGTATACCTATGGCAGTCGAGCATAAAAACGTTATGGCGATCGAGCCTGCAATAAATTCTCGCTTTTAGCCAGGATCATGGCTGGTATCTGGTTAGACTTGCACAAGTCTTTGATTATGAATATCCATTATATGATTAATCAAAACCAGAATAAAGTTGATTATAGTATGTATCCATCTCTAACTGGCCCATGAATCAAAGACTCGTCCAGTAGGAATAGAACCTCCTGTATAAGCCCCTCCCCCCCCCCCAGTCATTCCCTGTAACCCTACACCTCCTCCTACCCCTCCCCTCCCCTTCCTCCGGTTCTCTAGTCGCCTGTGTTGTCATAGCAATAAATTTTGCCTGCTCCTGACTATGATCCGATTGAGATCAAAGTCAGAGGGTATCAATCTCAGAGCAGATATATTGACTAGTCAGCAGGATATTGGTATGGAGAGAGTTGGGAATGCTGGAACTAAACCGCGCCAGAAATTTAACACCATTACCAATTGAACCAGTCGCTGCATCCCATCGAGGAGGGTAGCCACAGGATGCAGGGACTGGAGCCAGTCTAGTATCCCAGCGAGGAGGGTAGCCATAGGATGCAGGTACTGGAGCCAGTCTCCTGTATCTCAGCGAGGAGGGTAGCCATAGGCTGCAGGGACTGGAGCCAGTCTAGTATCTGGTGTACACACTGCAGTAATCGCCCACTCAGCACTCACTACGCTCGCTGTTTCCTTGGTAACCAGCAGACCTTGTCCAGGCTCTCCACTTCCTGGTTGGAGGATATGACCGGATGTGACGTATACGGCAGGCGGATGCGTCTCAGCCAATCAGCACACGGCTGTTTTGTAGCCTCGTGGACACAGTGGTACATTTACACTGGTCATCAGCCTGCCATGACAGGTGGACAAAGTATGCCCTGACCAGCAGCCAGGGACGACAGCACCACCTGGTGTATTTTCCTGACACTATTTGCAATTCTGAGAACATCCGAGAGTCGCTGTACACTGGTCACCAGAGCTACACAAAGTTGGCTCTGGTCGGCTTAAATAAGCGGCCGCCTTGACCCAGTAGCGGGAACTGTTTGTTACTCTCCTACCAGATCTTTCGTACTGCTTGGAGAGTGTGTTATGTCATAACCTCGAAGCCTATCATCCATTTTCGTATTTCCTTTCCTGTGTACTATTTAAAATTATATTGTATGTAAATCTTGGTTTCTTTGTCAATTTGTTAGGAATGGGTATTTCATATCAAGCATATCTGCTTTTATAGTATACACAGAATAAAAGCACTTGGTTGGAGGCGAATACAAAGGGATATCAAGTGTGATTTAAGCCGACCAACCCCTATATCTTAGCTCAGTGTAGACAGGGGTTGGTTGCCAATCTAGAGTCGCTGGAGAAAGGTGAGGGCCTTTTCTGGATTTGGGATAGATATACCCTAGATAACAATATCAGAAAATGCTTAATAGCTGATTACTTTTTCTTTTAACAAAGAATTTTCTTTGTCGTTCCAATATATGTGCATCTCACACTTGATCTTTTCCAGATTTACATCAGCTAATTCATACAGTTCCATTAAACTCATATACCGTGGTCAATTTCTTCTTGCTTCTACTTTTTTTGATTTTTATTAAAAAACTATTAATCAATTGATTACTAATCTATGCCAGTCTAACTAAAACCCTACTACTTCTCTCTCTCTCTCTCTGTCTCTCTCTCTGTCTCTCTCTCTCTGTCTCTTTCTCTGTCTCTCTCTCTCTCTGTCTCTCTCTCACTCACTCTTGTTTTAGATATTGATTGCCACCCTTTTGTCATTTATTCCTATTTCCTTTACTTGCTTCTTCTTCATTTGATTCATCAGATAAATTTATTCCATCTGCTCTTTTGATTTGGTATTTCATTCCCTTGTTGTTGTAGATTCCCTCCATCTAACCGTTTAGTAGCAAGCTTCTTTTTTTGCAGAAACTTACACCTCGTCTGTATTGTCATACTTTGACTCAATAAAGAATATTAAAGAAAAAAACCTTGGCAACGTGAATCTAGCCGAGAGTTCTATCACACAAATACATTAGTGACAAGCCTTCTGAAAGAAGATTTTGTGACAAGCAATTTGTGGTTAGCGACCGCGAGTAATGGCGAGAGGAGACGGCTGAGAGTTCAGAGGAGGATTTGTGGACAGAAGGACAAGAAAAACGTGTCGGTGAAGGCAACACGAAAGGGTCTTTGAGCAGGGGAACTTTGAGGAGAAGTACACAAAAGAAGATAAGAAATCTAAGAGCGTGAACTTGGGATGAAGGGCGGAATGAAACCTTGTGGAATACGGACAGACAGAAAATATATCAGACGTGATTCTGTGTCGAAAGCATGTGGGAACGCTTGCCGAAATGTGTATCGGAAGCTCAGTAGGTTTAGATCTACATTTGTGATTGCCTACCATATCTAAAAAAATATGATTCTGGTAGGATCCGCTTGGAGTTTCTCCCGCACATAGAGGCAGGCCTAACCAGACCTATGCATGGAGAGTGAAGTTCACAAGCGTGAGAATCTCGTGGAGAGAAAAACTAAAACCTGCTTTCCATTTCTGTACTTCTCTATTCAGATGTGCTTATTGTCTTATGATACATGTCTAGCCATGCCGAAAATAGAATTTAATACTGTGGTTTTCTGATCTCTTTACCTTGAAAGAACCTTTCGCTGTCGTCAATCCATGCAGTTCTGATCGCCGATGATCAGCTCAAGCACCTGTGTCATAAGCTACCACATATAAAACGTTAGAATTTTGTCAGATACGCTTGGAGTGTCTCCCGCACATAGAGACAGAGTGAACCAGACCTAGGCCTGGAGACTGAAGGGCCACGAGAGTGAGTTTCTCGTGCAGTACTAAAGTGTAACCTGCTACTCTTTTTCGTATCTTTATATTCGTTTTCTCTTATGATTTATTTCGAACCATGCCGAAATCAAAGTTTAGTATTGCAGTTTTCTGATCTACTTTTCTCGTGAGAAACCAATGAGATCACAACTTCGCTGGTAGTCGGTAAAATATGTGTCACATAAAATGATGGTTGGGAACTAAATGATAGTTCCAGCTATTAATAGTAGGGGGCACCACTAAGCCACTAAGGGAGTGGGGAGCCAAATACGACACAACCAAGTCGCCAGTACGAAATGAAAACCACGAGTTTACAATTGTTCCCCGTTCAACCGCTAGGGGTCACTACGGCAGTTAGGAATCAAACGGGATGACAGGAGGGACGGGGGGGGGGGGGGTAGCCTAATACGAAGCAACAAAGTTACTAGTACACATAAAAAGCTCAGGAACACATTTCACATCTGAAATACCAAAATAGAATGCCAGAGAATAGATATCTTCCTTTATGGTTCATTCTAAGTCCTGTTATCTCATTGAATATCTCTCGTAATTGAATTAGATATATTTGATTTTGAAGATCAAGAAATCGTCTCACAAAAGGACTCACTGGTAGTACCCCATTGAATGTGAAATTGGCGGAGGATGGACATGATAACGAGGCAAAGTATTACTGTGACACTAAGACGATTTCCGAAAACTAATTTGCTGCCGAGGTTTTGAACTTCAGCATCACACTGGATCAATAATGAGAATTATATTGACAGAACCGTAGGGCAGATGGATCAATTCCCACGGGTTCATATTGCACACAACTAGGGGCCAAAAGTATGTTCATCACAGATGAATGAGCGTGCAATTATAAATAAATAACAATTAAAAGGTTTGAGTTAGATTTAGCCTATGGATAGTTTTCTGTAACCCACTTGCACCCAGTCAACTTGCCAGTTTTGCAATTGCCTGAGTCTAGGATCCAAACATTGGTCATGGACAGCTGGGCATGCCTCTAAGACTCTGAGACACTGGCTTCCTGCTCTGTTCTCACTATCACAGTGAATAACATGCAGGTAGTGAAGGGATAACTTTCTGGAAGCACACTTAAATTCAATCTGACCACTCTAACCTCTAAATGATGTATTTAGTGCGTCCAAGCACGCTATAACAAAGGAGAATAAGACTGAGAGGTGTGCAGGTTGTATAAATCTCTGCTCGATTTATCTCCCACTCCCTTCAAAAGACTAGGAGCAAATAGAATGTTCATCATTGATGAATAAGCGTGCAATTTTAAATGAATAACAACTAAAAGGTTAGGGTTACCTTCAGTCTATGGTTCGTTTTCTGTAACCACTTGCACCCAGTAAACTTGCCATTCCTCTAACTGCCTGAGTCTATCTATAGGATCTAAACATATCAAGCATCAATAGGTCAATGGGGTATTTCGGTCTTGAGTGATTGGTCATGGTCAGCTGGGCATGCCTCTAAGACCCTCAAACACTGGCACCCTGCTCCTTATCCAATAGCACAGCGAATAGCACGCAGATAGTGAAGGGATAGATTTTTCTCAGCACGCTGAAAGTGTATGTGACCACTCTAAACCTTTATAGGCAACGCATATAGTTCGTCCGAGCATGCTCTAAAAATGAACTGGGGCTCTTGAATAATATGGAGGAACGAGTCTTTATGGTCCTAAGATATGTCTTAAACCAATGCCTATCTAACGAATAAAAGGTTGAACAATTGGTTCGCAAATCGTATAGGAGTCGGCGAACTTGTCGCAGGCAAATTACGTAACCCAATCAAGCCCCATTTACCAACGTTCCATTGTTGGTGTAGATTTATCAACATGTTGATAAACTTTTTGCCACTGATTTTGGAACATAGAAACCACAACCTGTCGGCGACAAAAGGACATCTGAAGGAGGTGGTTCACTAATCGGTGGCTCACCCTGGTCTAGCTGTCCTTCATCTACCGACTACGGCTGAGATAAATTACCGTCCGTTTGTTGCCGACAAAGGTACATAAATGTTCTGAAATAGGTAGATGGGCATTGGGCTTAACCGTTACGTTCACAATGATAAGTTTATCCTTGTCCTGGGACTAGGAACGACAAAAAATTGATCCTATCGTGGTCCTTGATGCATTCTCATTACCTAAAGTGATCCGTCTTTATGGAGGACATTCCTACATAACGATCAGGAAAATATTTTTATTTTGAGTGTTAATCTTCATCGTGATCCACTTCGTCCATAGGTCTTTCCAACCTCCATTATCGGTCTTATTGGAAGACAACCCCAAGGGGTGTCGTACCATACTTGGTTTACAAGAATTAAACAACTTAGCTTCTCTCAGCTTATAATAGCACCTTAAAGTGTAGTTGGATTACATTATTATATTTCCCTGGAAATAAATCTATTGCAGAGGTACAAAGGATGCTTATTTGTAAAATGGCATTTCATTGTCCTCCACCAAGATCTTCCCCCACAAGGAATATCTTTGATCATTGACCAAAGACAATCCTAGCGTTTAGTCATGTGACTTTAAAATTCAACCTTATTGGTTGTCCACTAGGACGTGTCTTAAACTACGACCAGAAAGGCTTGAACGATAAAGATTTGATCGTTTCTGTAGGACCACGTTTAATATACGGACTGACACGGATATCCTAGTCAGTATCGTTGTGGTACGTCCTAATCGAGTCATTCGGTCGTTATCGTTCTCAGGTTTAAAAACAGGTCCCTGGGGCTGTTGAATAATATATTGTCGTATGTGAGGCTGGACGATAAGATATATAAGACAATATCCCTGACAACCTTTTTTCCATGAAGGGTAGCATAAAACTAGGTGTGGGCATCAGTATTATCGTTTAAAGGCATATCCTACCATTCACAGTGGCGCCACCTGGTGATTTCTAAATATGAACGACATTCTAGACGACCTTTTTCATTTTGGGTAGCATAAAACTAGTCGTGGGCATCAGCAGTATCGTTCAGTACATTTTCTATATAGATGCTGATACGCATCGAGCGATGCAGTGGTATTTCTGAGAAAAGCAGGCCGAGTGGTGCAGTCCCTTTGGATTGGTTCGAATGGTTTAATGTTTCTCACAAACGGGTTGATCCCTATAAAATTAGATTTATAAAAATTCTCCTCACGCACTCACGTGCGTATCATTGGACTTTTTTTTTTAAATGATGAAATCGGGTACATACATTTTGCCTACATATATAATTCTCTTTGTCAAAATAGTTTTTAATTTGAATGAGATTTATGGCATGAAAAACGAATTTGTTTTTATCTACGACACCTCTAGAGGTGTCTTTGGGGACGATAAATGGACGACAAAATGGACGACATTTTCAAAATGACATCCCTTCTTCATGGAAAGAAGCCGGAATCGTGCCAATCCCTAAAGGAGGACACCAGTTGTCTGTCAGTAACCTCCGACCCATATCACTACTTCCAGTTGTCAATAAGGTTATGGAAAAAATAGTATATAATACAGTCAATAAGTTTTTAACTCAAAACAAAGTTATCACAAGGCTTTTCCACAATTGATGCCGTTTCTCTACTCACTGACAATATCCTCATCCAGCGTGATATTGGAAAAAAAACACCTTGGCCGTCTTTGTTGATCTAATGAAGGCGTTTGATACTGTTAATCATTTTATTCTTATAGATAAGTTGTTTCATTATGATCTTCGAGGTAAACTAATCTTGAGGTTTGAAAACTATCTTTCCAAACGCCTTCAATTGATGCAAACAAATGTATCCCGCACCATGACGGTCATCACTGTTCCTAAAATCCATGAGGAGAGACTGGAATGTGAGTGGGGAATCTGCCTGCTCAGTGTCAGCCCCAGACCATCAGCATTCCGATTGGCTGCCACCTTTGTCTTCACTCTGTTCCCACTACGAGGTGTGTTCGCCTGGCTTCCAAGCTATATCTAGTCTAATATGTGTTTGCACATAGGCCTGGCTTCCAAGCTATAGCTGGCCTAATATATGTTCGTACATAGGCCTGACTTCCAAGCTTTAAATGGCTTATTATGAGTTATATATAGCATATATAGGCCTGACTTCCAAGCTCTACCTGGCATAGTATACGGAAACAGGCTTACTGTGGCTGTACATCATAAATACACTTTAAATTGATGATCAAATGAACCAATGCCGAAGGCAGAGGTTCATCTGATCGTCAATTTTACCAAGTATCTATGATGTACGGTCACAGTCAGCCTGTTTTCGTATCATTATATACCTAAAAATATCCAGTTTTTAACTTTGCTTCTGGGCGAGTTTTTTTATTTCGCCACCGTACATGCCCTGTACACCACATATATACCCCGTACATCACCTAGGTGTCGTACGGATATAAATATGACATGGGTAAGAGCGGGCCGTATGTGTAGGATATACTACCACAGGTAGTATATAATATTATGTGTTTGCACATAGGCCAGGCTTACAGGCTTGTAACTGGCCTAATATGTGTTCGCGCATAGGCCTGGCTTTCGAGCTATACCTTTTGATATTAAAGAAACCTTTTCCACAGCTTGACTTATTGTTTTTACTGGTATGTTTTTCCAACATCAATCTTTTTGTCAACAATTTGAATTCTTTGAGTTCCTCAATTTCTCTAACTGTACTAGGTAGACCATTCCAATACACACTTCCTGCATATTCCAAACTTCTTTGGTATACCTCATAATTGGGTTGCAATACTTTCAACATGGTTGGTGTGAATTTTCTCGATCTCACCAATCTGTTATCGATGTATTTGGGTATTTTAGATCTGTGGAACATAACATTTGCCAGTTGACCTTGCCTTCTATCAACTACGTATGACGGTCATCACTGTTCCTATGAGGAGAGACTGGAATGTGAGTGGGGAATCTGCCTGCTCAGTGTCAGCCCCAGACCACCAGCATTCCGATTGGCTGCCACCTTTGTCTTCACTCTGTTTCCACTAAGAGGTGTGTTCGCCTGGCTTCCAAGCTATATCTAGTCTAATATATGTTCGCACATAGGCCTGACTTCGAAGCTTTAACTGGCTTAATATGATTTAGCATATAGGCCTGGGTTCCAAGCTATAGCTGGCCTAATATATGTTCGTACATAGGCCTGACTTCCGAGCTTTAACTGGCTTAATATGAGTTAGCATATATAGGCTTGACTTCCAAGCTCTACCTGGCATAGTATACGGAAACAGGCTTACTGTGGCTGTACATCATAAATACACTTTAAATTGATGATCAAATGAACCAATGCCGAAGGCAGAGGTTCATCTGATCGTCAATTTTACCAAGTATCTATGATGTGCGGTCACAGTCAGCCTGTTTTCGTATCATTATACACATAAAAATATCCAGTTTTTAACTTCTGGGCGAGTTTTTTTATTTCTCCACCGTACATGCCCTGTACACCACATATATACCCCGTACATCACCTAGGTGTCGTACGGATATAAATATGACATGGGTAAGAGCGGGCCGTATGTGTAGGATATACTACCACAGGTGGTATATAATATTATGTGTTTGCACATAGGCTAGGCTTACAGGCTTGTAACTGGCCTAATATGTGTTCGCGCATAGGCCTGGCTTTCGAGCTATACCTGGCCTAATATGGACTCGCACATAGGCATGGCTTCCGGGCATTTCCCATTAATGTTCTAGTTTAACCTTTTGATATTAAAGAAACCTTTTCCACTGCTTGACTTATTGTTTTAACTGGTATGTTTTTCCAACATCAATCTTTTTGTCAACAATTCGAATTCTTTGAGTTCCTCAATTTCTCTAACTGTACTAGGTAGATCATTCCAATACACACTTCCTGCATATTCCAAACTTCTTTGATATACCTCATAATTGGGTTGCAATACTTTCAACATGGTTGGTGTGAATTTTCTCGTTCTCACCAATCTTTTATTGATGTATTTGGGTATTTTAGATCTGTGGAACATAACATTTGCCAGTTGCCATCTATCAACTACGTATGACGGTCATCACTGTTCCTATGAGCAGAGACTGGAATGTCAGTGAGGAATCTGCCTGCACAGTGTCAGCCCCAGACCACCAGCATTCCGATTGGCTGCCGCCTTTGTCTTCACTCTGTTCCAACTAAGAGGTGTGTTCGCCTGGCTTCCAACCTATATCTAGTCTAATATGTGTTCGCACATAGGCCTGACTTCGAAGCTTTAACTGGCTTAATATGAGTTAGCATATAGGCCTGGCTTCCAAGCTATAACTGGCCTAATATATGTTCGTACATAGGCCTGACTTCCGAGCTTTAATTGGCTTAATATGAGTTAGCATATAGACTTGACTTCCGAGCTATACCTGGCATAATATACGGAAACAGGCTTACTGTGGCCGTACATCATAAATACACTTTAATTTGACGATCAAATGAACTGATGGGTGGGATTTTTAAAACCTGCTAAATTACCGAAAACAGGGTTATTTAAGGCTAATGATGTATAAACGTATGTCATCGATGTAAAAGTGGCATTTTCTGGTGCATCTTTAGATGGTCTTTCATTCCAACCTAGGGTTTTGTATAGCTCTGAGGAATTTTTCCTTCCGAAAATCAACAAAAACTGTGATTTTCTAGTGTTTTCACTTTTTTTCAAAATCTGGGAGGCACAATGTTGAGCCAATTGTCTCTATTAACTTGTTTAAAGCATATGTCATGAGAAGTGTAGACAATATAGTTTTGAAAATTGGTTAGAGTTTGAATAAATATCAAAATGGTCAAAACTATCCAGGACCTTTAAATTTTCCAACTGAGAGCCCCATAGAGCATGTTGTCCGACACCCCATTTTTGAGAGGATTGTACTAATGAGATATACAGAAATAAATTAATTTTGCTTTATTGTAAAATGTTGACCAATATCCTGACTGTGAGACCTGAAAGTTTGAAAACAATCAGATTATCCATTCCAATATTAAAACGTTGTGATTCCATGATGATATTTTTTCCAAAAAATGGGGTGTTGGACAACACACATGTTAAAAGATGAATAGACGAAATGATAATTATAATAGAATAACAAATATTCCTGTATAAGTTAAGTATCCCTACCACTTATTAATACCCAGGTTGGTTTCTTTCTAAATGAAAAAATATACATTTTGTGGTTCAAAAACTAAAAACGTGTTGTCCAACACCCCGGGGTGTCGGACAACATGCCCTGATATAAGTCATGATTTGGGGGTCGTTCCTTATCAATAATTGAGTGGTTTGATTTGAAAAATGAAGATTTCTATCATTTCATTAAGAATATAAAAGATTATAGCCACAAATATTATTTTTTACAATGTTCTGAGTGATTCTATAAACGTGTTGTCCAACACCCCTTGTGTTGTCCGACACCCCTGTATGGCCCAACACCAAATATGGCTCAGAGCTTTTGTTTCAGATCTAATATGTGATAGAGGTGTTTTGGGTGACATATAACATATGTCTCTATATAATACTAGTTCTTCTCAAATTATAAACTTTTATAATGTTTCTTAAAATTTCAAATATTTTAGGGGGGTGGACAACGTACAGTATTTTACACAATTTCAAAAGGCTCTAAAATCTGAACCATTTGTCTGATTTTGTTGGAATAATGTTTTTCTGGAAGGTACTTAGTAGGAGACTAATATAAAATGTAAAAAGAAGTATTATTTTAAAATTAATTTTTGAGTGTATGATCCCAGCAAGAAAGCGTAATTTAGCAGGTTTCAAAAATCTGACCCTGATGCCAAAGGCAGAGGTTCATCTGATCATCAATTTTACCAAGTATCTATGATGTACGGTCACAGTCAGCCTGTTTTCATATTATAAAATACCTTAAAATATCCAGTTTTTAACTTTGCTTCTGGGCGAGTTTTTTTATTTCGCAACCGTACATGGCCCGTACGCCACATATATACCCAGTACGCCACCTAGGCCAGGCTTACAGGCTTGTAACTGGCCTAATATGTGTTCGCGCATAGGCCTGGCTTTCGAGCTATACCTGGCCTAATATGGATTCGCACATAGGCATAGCTTCCGGGCTTTACCTGACCTATGCTGCAGTAGATAATACTAGCATGGAGTACTGAATGGACGGCCTTGTAAATGATTTAAATGCCTTTTTAAATAGATGAATTAAAGATATATAAGAATAAGGAAACGTATTTTCGTTGGGCGAATCGATGACGTTCTCGGTCACTTATCCTGCGGCATGGGGACGTATTTCCGGGACAAATACGCACACTGTGAGTACGTTTCTTTATACTACCGGAAGTGTTTGCGCGGTGCGGCAGCGCTAGTCGGGCGCTGATTGTATAAAGAATCGCCGGCATTACTCAGAAAATTACATCTATTTCTGGTGAAGCCTCGTAGGTAATTCAATGACGTATTCCACACTGCTTCTCGGCCAATGCCGGCCACAGCATACTAAGTAGACTTGCTGAAGTCTTTGATTATGAACATTCATTAAATGATTAAGAATAATGCTGATTAAAGTACATGTATGTATCCTTCCCTGACTGGCCCATGAATCAAAGACTTGTCCACTATGAACAGAATCTCCTGTTTATGGCCCCAAGCCACTCCCTGTAACCATATACTTCCTCCTACCCCTCCCCCTCCCCTCATCCAGTTTCCTGGCCGCCTGTGTTGTCATAGCAATAAATTTCACCTGCTCCTGACTGTGACTCGATTGGGATCAAAGTGAGAGGGTATCAATCTCCCAGCAGATATCCTGACCAGTAGCTAGGATATCTGTATGAAGAGTGTTGGGAATGCTGGAGCTAAGCAGCACCAGAAATCCAACAACATTACCGATTGTACCAGTCCCTGTATCCCAACGAGGAGAGTAGCTATAGGATGCAGGGACTGGAGCCAGTCTAGTATCCCAAAGAGGAGGGTAGCCATAGGATGCAGGGATTGGAGCCAGTCTAGTATCCCAACGAGGAGGGTAGCCATAGGATGCAGGGATTGGAGCCAGTCTAGTATCCCAACGAGGAGGGTAGCCATAGGATGCAGGGATTGGAGCCAATCTAGTATCCCAAAGAGGAGGGTAGCCATAGGATGCAGTGACTGGAGCCAGTCTAGTATCCCAAAGAGGAGGGTAGCCATAGGATGCAGGGATTGGAGCCAGTCTAGTATCCCAACGAGGAGGGTAGCCATAGGATGCAGGGATTGGAGCCAATCTAGTATCCCAAAGAGGAGGGTAACCATAGGATGCAGGGACTGGAGCCAGTCTAGTATCCCAAAGTGGAGGGTAGCTATAGGATGCAGGGACTGGAGCCAGCCTAGTATCCCAAAGAGGAGGGTAGCTATAGGATGCAGGGACTGGAGCCAGTCTAGTATCCCAAAGTGGAGGGTAGCTATAGGATGCAGGGACTGGCGCCAGTCTAGTATCCCAAAGAGGAGGGTAGCTATAGGATGCAGGGACTGGAGCCAGTCTAGTATCCCAACGAGGAGGATAGCCATAGGATGCAGGGACTGGAGCCAGTCTAGTATCCCAAAGTGGAGGGTAGCTATAGGATGCAGGGACTGGCGCCAGTCTAGTATCCCAAAGAGGAGGGTAGGTATAGGATGCAGGGACTGGAGCCAGTCTAGTATCCCAACGAGGAGGATAGCCATAGGATGCAGGGACTGGAGCCAGTCTAGTATCCCAAAGTGGAGGGTAGCTATAGGATGCAGGGACTGGAGCCAGTCTAGTATCCCAAAGAGGAGGGTAGCCATAGGATGCAGTGACTGGAGCCAGTCTAGTATCCCAAAGAGGAGGGTAGCCATAGGATGCAGGGATTGGAGCCAGTCTAGTATCCCAACGAGGAGGGTAGCCATAGGATGCAGGGATTGGAGCCAATCTAGTATCCCAAAGAGGAGGGTAACCATAGGATGCAGGGACTGGAGCCAGTCTAGTATCCCAAAGTGGAGGGTAGCTATAGGATGCAGGGACTGGAGCCAGCCTAGTATCCCAAAGAGGAGGGTAGCTATAGGATGCAGGGACTGGAGCCAGTCTAGTATCCCAAAGTGGAGGGTAGCTATAGGATGCAGGGACTGGCGCCAGTCTAGTATCCCAAAGAGGAGGGTAGCTATAGGATGCAGGGACTGGAGCCAGTCTAGTATCCCAACGAGGAGGATAGCCATAGGATGCAGGGACTGGAGCCAGTCTAGTATCCCAAAGTGGAGGGTAGCTATAGGATGCAGGGACTGGCGCCAGTCTAGTATCCCAAAGAGGAGGGTAGGTATAGGATGCAGGGACTGGAGCCAGTCTAGTATCCCAACGAGGAGGATAGCCATAGGATGCAGGGACTGGAGCCAGTCTAGTATCCCAACGAGGAGGATAGCCATAGGATGCAGGGACTGGAGCCAGTCTAGTATCCCAAAGTGGAGGGTAGCCATAGGATGCAGGGACTGGAGCCAGTCTAGTATCCCAAAGTGGAGGGTAGCTATAGGATGCAGGGACTGGAGCCAGTCTACATACTAAGTAGTAACTGTGTGAGTAACCATGGTGATGGGACGCAATTCTCCTTAGCTTACTGGTGCCACAGGGCTCGGTTTTCAGCCTGCGTATATAATTACAGTTAATTAGCTTCGTGGGAAATCACCGAAAAGCTGCGTTTTTGTCGACACTCTAAGGAAGCGAGCAAAAATTGGCGATGTGGTCGGTTTATCGAGTGCAGAGCGTAAAATATCAGATGCTGCATCATAGTGTAACTACACCTGAATAACTTTAACAATACTATTAGGAAACGTCCTTACTGTGGAAGAAACGGTTCCTGTTCGAGGTCAGTCGTCGATTTCATACTGCCTGACGCCAAAGGCGGAAGGCATTATGAAATCGACGACTGACCGAGAACGAGAACCATTTCGTCTACAGTAAGGATGTTTGCTTATTATCATATACCTCTAATTGGTGAAAAAACACCATTTTAATGACATACAAAGTCGCAGTCACAACGGGCACGAACATTATTATTACTGCACCCCTAGCAGCGGGCAGTATTTAATAGACATTCGGACATAGGTATATAATAATAGTGACATTGATTTCAGAGTGAGCATGGACAGAAGGAAACTATGCTTCGGAGAAAGAAAGTCAAAGTTACGAGGTAAGGCTTGGAAAAAGGACAGAAGCAGGAGGTTACGGGCCTCAGTAATCTCCTGGTAGCAAAATACTCACACCCATGGAGACTCCGTATTAGGTGGTTGATAAAAGAAAAGAGGCTCTACTAGCGTACAATTATAGGTGAAACGTCAGAATACAATAACATATTGTAATTCTATTTCGTATACAGGTGAACACATTTGGAATCATTTGACAGAGCAATCGCAGAAATTACCAAGAGGTGAATAGATAGAGATGAAAACATTAAAGCTAGAGTGAAGTAGGATCTTTTATAAATAGACCTTCATAATATATAATGGTGATTATCCTACCCCTAATAAAAAAAACACTCCATAGGCTTAACATGGGACTTGTTTATTTCACGGGTGTGACATAAAGTGTTGTTTATGCCACTACTTTCTGAAACTGAAAAAATATGGGAACGGGGTAGGATAGAATCTAGATATTATAGGCTCTGTGAATGAATAGATCATAAGAGCAGTGTATATCAAGAGAAGGACGATTATTGCCATAGTAACGTAAGAAACCTCATTACTAGTCAATAATCAAAGACTTGTGAATTATATGCATTCTTATCATTTTGTCCTTGGGCGTGTCGTTGGAATCGTCCTTGTGAATGTGACATTTGTATGGAAGCTCGTCTATTTTTGGCGATTACACTTGGTGCAAATTGTGTCATTGAACAAAAAATACAAAGTAGCAGTATAAGAAAGCCCACCCGACAGGATTGTTGCTAATATTACAGACACCAAATACCAAGGCAAGATCTATAGCACCATCCCCTACATCCTCTCTGTTAGATTCATGTCACTTTTATGTTTCTCCTCACAGGAAGTTCTGTTGGCACCCCTCTCATAAGGTCTCACACTCTCTAAGTGGTATTCTGTACAAGGTTCTCACTACGCACCCCTCTCATAAGGTCTCACACTCTCTAAGTGGTATTCTGTACAAGGTTCTCACTATGCACCACTCTCATAAGATCTCACACTCTCTAACTGGTATTCTGTACAAGGTTCTCACTACACGCCCCTCTCATAAGATCTCACACACTCTAAGTGGTATTCTGTACAATGTTCTCACTACGCACCCCTCTCATAAGGTCTCACACTCTCTAAGTGGTATTCTGTACAAGGTTCTCACGACGCACCCCTCTGATAAGATCTCACACTCTCTAAGTGGTATTCTTCACAAGGTTCTCACTACGCACCCCTCCGATAAGATCTCACACTCTCTAAGTGGTATTCTGTACAAGGTTCTCACTACGCACCCCTCTGATAAGATCTCACACTCTCTAAGTGGTATTCTGTACAAGGTTCTCACTACGCTCTATGGGAGAAGAATTCTTAACAAGCTAGACTTAGAGCCTTGAAAATCCACCGGCCTGCCTCCCATGCTAAACACGTATATATATATATATATATATATATATATATATATATATATATATATATATATATATATATTAATAGTTATCCTACCCCTAATATAAAATCCCATGGGCTTAACATTGGGGTTCCGTATGTCACGCTGACTGGCATACAGAGTTTTATATGCCACTAGTGGCATACAGCATTGGTATCACGTAATATTCCAAAATCGAGGAGATAGGGTAGGATAAAATCAAAACCTGATTCGTTTTAATATTGTCCATCGCATTCCACTCCTGAAGTTTTGGCTCTGGACTTCACTCGGCTTCGCCTCATGAAGTCACTTTGCCAAACTCCAGTCGTGGAATACGGTGGACAAGATTAAACATCATCCAGTTTTACGATATTATCTCACCCCTGGGACAAGTGTAGCCATAGGAATAACATTAGAAAAAAATACTCAACGATCACCCCCGTAAAGTGACAATACTACGCCATGGCCCTAGCGTAGTGAATTTGAGATGACATCATATGGATTTGCTTAGTCTATTCTAATTATTGTGAAATTTTGATGATATTTAATGTCATAAAAAGAGGTGAGAGAAATCCAGAACCGCACTCGAATCGTAAAGTACACAAAACTCCACTCGTTTGAATGGGCCGTAATCGTCACTCGGCTTCGCCTCGATGACGATTGCGGCCCATCCACACCGCGTGGAGTATTGTCTATTTATACGATTCTCGATGCAGTTCTATATAAATCCTCCACGTCTTATTGGTCGCATGTCTGACATTACCTGAGCACCTCAATATAGAGCAAATAGTGATTGTCAGTTCTACTCCGCCAAAATGAAGGCGCCACTGTGGTCAGGGACTCCTGCTGTTCTCAGTTTCTTACAATCCATCAATGATCGTGAGATGGGGCTTAAAGGCCACAAACAATCAATTAACCCTTCATGGACGAATAATGCCTCAAGGCATCATTTCTGAAACTTTTGTAAAATAGTTTTTTTAAATAATGAAACAATAGCCCAATAAACATATTTTCACAGAATGTAGGCAGATCATTGTATTTGGTATTTCTAACCAGAAATAAGATAATTTCAAGGACAGTGTACCATATCAATGATAATGTTGTCAAATTATGAGCTCAGGCAACAATATACCCATCCCTTAGCCGTATATATATACGGACACTATCAAATACCAAAACTATTGTATATGGATTTAAAATCCATTGTATACGGAATTCAAAACCATTGTACATGTGAAAAAACACTCTTTAGTCAGATATCTGGTCTATTCGTTTGTACATACAACGTTGCGCCTATGATTCGAGAGCAAAGATATTGTCCTGAATGATAAACCTATATTACATGTATGCAAATCCATGGGTTTAATTTATTCAATATGAATAATAAGCACAACAAATGATGGTTTTGTGGACAGGTGGCTCTGTAAACCACGTGCGATTGACGTAGTAATAGACTTACCAATATTCGTGCATTAGTTCTTTAAATTCCCACACCACATAGACATGGTATGAGAAGGATTGGCCTTTGATATCGCAGTAAATCCACCACTGCATGGGGCTAAGGAGCAGAGTGGCTACAGTGGGACTCGAACCCACAAATTCCTACAACCTCGGGGTTACAAAGTCCAGTGCCACAGAACTACCGATTAGTGTCTATTTATACCCCGTATTTGAGTGGAGTACCACAGCCGACCGTTTACATACATTTATATGTTCTCACTGGTGTGTCCCTTATATTTATCCTACCCCTAATAAGAAAAGCCATAGGTTTAACATTGACCCAGTGTATGTGACGGAGCGTTGAATAAAGTGTTATTTATGCACCGAGGTGAATAAAAAAACGGACCAATCAGTGACGAGATAACGAAAGTAGATCCGGCAGCATTGATAAACGCGGCCATCTTCCGATGAGTTTCAACACGCTACTAACATGGATGATTGCAAAAAAATAAACTATTCACAATATAGCCTTTATACCTAGCCTCTAGCGGTATTCACTGGCACTATTACCCGGCTCCATACCTGTGCTATTGCCGTGGGCACCCGGCACGATAGGTTTAATTAAAACAAATTATGTCTACTTACCTCCACTGCATCGCGGTCTGTTTCGGTTATCGTCATGGCTACAGATTTAGGCACTTCGGATCTGTGTCCTACCTACAAAAGAGAAAGCAACGACAATGTAAAGTTCTAGTCTCCAACACATCCTTAAAATGACCAATACAATAGGGTCCTATGTGAAGAGATTGATCATCTAAATTGTCGTATTACTTTGTATCAGAAATGTTCAAATTGGAATAGTTCCTCACTGTCTTGATGTATAGGCCTGGCGTCCACCTACTACGATAGAAAATTAGACCCACCAATATGGCACCGATACAAAAAAACGAATATCCGAGACATATCGGGAAGGTACAAAATCATAGACATATGTCTAGACATGCCAATCCACCATGCATCGTAATGGCTATTTTTCGGTGCCTATTTCCAGAAACGTGGTTAATTGCCCCGATTTTTTGTGACCTGCCGACGCGATTTTTTATTTTTTGTCGGGAGGTGCATCGTAGACAATATCGGAGCCATATCGTAGTAGGTGGACGCCGGGCCTTAGTGTACGGCAGCCATGTAGTGACACTCTCCCCCCAGAACTTAAGCGGCACTAGCGCTGGCTTAGTCTCTGCCCCAACCCAAAGCCTGTCCCCTGGGTATCCACAGACAGGGGAGACCAGCGAAGATCTCAGATTCAAAACAAGGCAGCTGTAAAGAGTTCCTCATATCTCTTTTCACTTCTAGGCTGCAAGAGGACCTAAAATACGATAACCTCTACAGCTCATTTTTATAATAATCGAATTAAACCACATGCACAATATACCTGAAGAGCCTACAATGCAAATATTATATCTCAATATTGTAAAAACCATTCGATGATTATTAATGAAAAAAAACCCGAAACTGTTGGTTTTTGGTTCCCCAGCGCAGATAAGAAATCAAGAAACTGTAATCCAGGCAAACTTGATCTCTATCAATGGCACACATATACCTAGATGTCAGACCTTTAGATATTTAGGAATTGTTCTAGACTCGAATCTCACATGGACTTGTATGATTAATGACACCATAAGGAAAGCTACCCAACGGATTTTTCAATTATCGAAAATTAGAAAGTTTATCAACCAGTCTATCAGTATAAAGATCTTCAAAATACATATTGCTCCCATTTTCGATTATTCAGGATATTTTATCAATGGTGCCTCCTTGAAGCTACTGGATAAACTCCAGAAGCTGCAAAACAGAGCACTCAGAGTCTGCACAAGATCACGTGTCGGGGAAATAAGCACCATCAAACTCCACAATATGTGCAATGTAAATATTCTTCACAATCGACGTAGATATCTAAAACTAGTTTTTATGAAACGGTTTTGTAAGGATATCTTGCCTATTGAAGATGCACGTACTCGGTACCAGAAGAAGCGGCAGTTGTATCTAAAATGACAGAGAACAAGCCATTTCAAGCGTAACCCCTTATATGAGGGTATGTTACTCTGGAATGACTTGTCGGTTGAAGTTCAAAATCTTGAGAAAATGTCTGCATATAAGACCTTTATAAAAAGAAAGGTGAAGCTACGGACGGAATCTGAAAATGTCTAGAAAATATTGATGTTATTTCATCCCATATCATCGTCTCATCCCAAAATCATCTACTTAGTATATGACCAACATAGTTGGTATTAACTGTATTTGTATATACCTTGTTCTTTGGAGACACGCAAAACATGCCACTAGGCAGACTGTCTGTAAAATCTTCCGTAAATTAAAAAAAAATAAAAAAATGCCGAAACCTCCACCATTTTCTCACCCAGAAACTGTTGTTTCCTCGGCCACACTTATCAAGTTGCACCGCTTGATAGAAACGATTGGACGAACCATCCCTGGATATTTGTGTCATAGCAGACACTAGGTTTCACCAGACTAAGGACTGGCAGATGGTTGATGTCACATCTGACAGTCACCATGGTAACGGTGTGAGGTACAGTTCTGAAGCTGCCATTCAAGGTAGCATATATGGAATCAATTATCACATATTGTAAAGTCCACACCTGTTAAGGAGTTAAGGAAAGACTGCCAAAAAGGTCATGATGGAATCTATTTTGAAATGATTGAAACATAGATTAATTTTCCTGTTATGCTATCACTAGAGTTAATTTAAAACTCACAGGTTAAACAAGGATTACAAAATGTAGATGATTATGCACATATATTGTAAGAATATGCGATTGAATACATACACAATAGTAACTGGTTTCGGATACAAGCGGCAGTAATCTCCGAGGACAAGATGCATAGTAATCTCCAAACTAGAGTGAGGTGATTACATAGAGTCTAGTCCGAGGAGATTGCGGCCGCTTTTATCTGAAACCAGTTTATATTGTATTTATCAACCACCTTTCCTTGCTAATAATTACGATGCTCTTCTGAAACTTGACCGATACACCCTCTATCCTTGATAAAAATATTGTTCCTAAATTGCCCGTGAGGTGGCAGTTTATTTGCATCACTTCGCTATGTTGGTTGCATGCTTTAATTGGAGGATGGATTATACACTAAAATATAGGACAAAACAAGGTAGGAGCTCGTTGAAAACTTATCTGACAGATTATCGAGTTTGGGAGACACCACGACAGATTAATTCACTAAACTTGAACTATTCTGTAGTTCACATTGATTGTGACGTTGTGTGATTGTCTGCTGCTGTCACTGCATTATTAGTTCGTGTTTTGCTCGCTAGGAGCCCGATGACGTTTTGGGAACTATTTCCAGTAATCTCCTGATTTTAGAGTCAGGAGGTTACGGGCCTCAGTAATCTCCTGGTAGCAAAATACTCACACCCAATGCTATTCCTATGGAGACTCCGTATCAGGTGGTTACTAAATAAATTGTTACAGTACACCTATCTCCCGACACGAAGATGATGTAATCGAGAAGGGTGCTGAAGGAAACCAGCAATGCAATGCTGATAGCAAACCCTCTATATTTTGTTTGTAAGCCAATGAGGCTAAAAGTATGAAAATGAAGAAAATGTATACACATGAATAAACAATAAAGAAAGTTGGAGAAAAGCATTGCACTGGGGAGCAGACGTTTGTCCCATTTAATTTCATATCTCCATTTACAAAGGGTATAAAGGCGGTACTAATAAAATATTTGCTACTCTAAGCCAGCTCTTTTATCTGATGAGCACAAAATCTCCTTTAAAGGCATATCCTACAATTCACAGTGGGAGCACCTGGTGTTTTTGAAATAATGTCAATTATTAGTGAAAACTGGTTTCTTGGGATTCGTTCTAATTCTTCATGAGTAAATTCAACATTTTGTCCAGTTTATCCAATCTTAATAGGTAAAATAGGACAATTCATATTTCTTTGATTCACATTGGAAATGTACTAAAAAATATGGTTTTCCTCAATTCTTTAAAAGATAAGGACGGTGACCTATGTTTTTAAAGCCTAAATAAGTAGTACTATATGGTACTATATTCTGTGAAAGTTTGAGGAAAATTACATGGGTCTTACTATGTGAAAAAATACTTTTTAAAATGTCTATATATTCTAATATAAAATGATTATAATATTGATCTATAAATCACAATCTAGCACGGTGACCCCAAAATTTTACGTTAGATATGTGTTCCACAACACTTGGAGATCATCATATTCAAGTTTCAGAAAAATGACATGGGTTTTAATTTCCAAGCCAAATTGTCCGATATGCCTTCAAATGGTTCTTACATCGCCTCCTATAACTCTACCCCTCTCCGTTCCCCAAGTGTTTCTTTTTGTAAATTTGCTTGTTTTTATTACAATGAGCATTGTCTTTTAGCTGATTTAATTTCCGAAATCCTCACCGAGTAACTTTGGAATTCTATCCCTCGGAAGTTGTTTCCCTATTATCATACCTTCTAATATTGATAAAAAAAAAAAAAGGTAATTTACTGACCGTCTATGGACTGAGAAGCCATGTCCGTCCTCATCGAGTAACTCCAACTTGTATGTTTTCTCCACGCTTCTCACGATCTAAGCTACGATCTGATTCGTCCAGATTTCTTCACATGATAGAAACAAACACCCTCGTCAAAAAAAGAAGCTCCCGTGATAATTCAAGATGGAGACCCTATCAACGATCCGGGACCAGAGGAGGTGTGACGCGCAGCGCCCCCTATACCGACTTGGTTCATATACATGTATACGATCGCGGCTGCCTCACGGTGCCACTCTCAAACATGCCAGCAAGAGGGAAGGAGCTCTGAGAAGAACCCCAACCAAAAACATGAAAAATGCAAATAGCTCTTGTGTCATGAATAACAGGCCGATTTTGATAAACAAAATATTGTTAGAAACCTAAGACATGAGCCTATTTAGTGATATACATGTCATATACCTGTGCTATGGCTAAGGTTTCCTGTCGTAGGTTGAACATTGGAATTTATGAGAAAAAAGGCTGTATTCCACAACACAAAACAACCATAAAACGTGGAGCTCTATTGAGCTCTATTGTGGTTTGGAATAAATTAGATGCCACTCTATCAATATCTGAAAAGATTTTTGATAGAGCTCTAACAGTTTGTATGTAGTAGCTGTTACTATTTAGCCTATTTTTGCTATACTTTAGCATAGGAATCTGCATCAGCTGTCATTTGAGTCCATGCCAAAACAGTAGGGGGCGCTGCGCTTCACACCTCTTCTGATCCAGGACTATGTAACCCAATAGTTTGTAATACAGGTGTTGCCGTTCAGCGCCACCTAACGGTGAGTTCCTTAGTTAGGCTGCCGCTCGGACAACCACGGCCGAGTCCGCCCACATACGTTTAGGAATATATAGCATTCACAGCTAGAGTGTGAACGGTGGGTGTGATTGCAGGAGTGTTGTCTTTTGACAGCTTAGATTGCTGGAACAAACTAGGATATTGTATCAACGAGTCTGGGCTGTCTAAACTTTATAATAGCTAGGCCTGTCAATGTGTTAGTGTGTATGTAGTTTCAGTGTCCCTGTGTTATCGAAGGTATATCTAAAGTATCATTGAGGTGATATGCATGTATGACACATCAAATTGGAGCTGGAATACCATATAATACGATGCAATCGCTTTTATCTCTATGGAAATAATGTGCATGGGTATTATAAACGTATTACGCATATACACTCAGTGATCAATGCTAAAGTATACGTTGCCAGGGGTAGCCTTTCCTACTCTACCCAACCCAATCCAGCACAACCATCTAAAAGCAAGTAATGTTCTGGCATACGCCTATCTGTGAATATATGATATTACATATATGTACAGATACGCATTTTCCTTACCTTGTCATCATCATACTGGCTACAACTACTCCATTATGACTAGTATACTCTCACCATTGCCCATCTCCCTCGTATGTACATACTTACCCTATCCTTTTGTTTGTTTAACTATAACAATGTCACTAGCCCTGGTTGTGATATTCTCACATTCATGGAAGAACTGTACCTGTACAGAATGAATAAAGATTTATAAAAAAAAATAGACCATGTAGATAACGCACGACACCAGCCTGTGAAAAAAGCCAATTAGGCATTAGTGTCCCAGATCCCAGACACATATATGTATAGCCAACTCTTGAGGGATTTCTGGGAAGCCTCTCGCAACAGTAAGATGACGGCAATCAATGTATTGTGTATAATTCACTCACTCACCTTAATAGTAACACTCTTTGTAATCGTCCACTTTGTATATGACATTTGATATGATATCAATATACTTAACGATAATTGGTTTGATATATGAACAATGCTGTACATAGTTTTTGAAGCGATCTATATTTGATGTTGTGAATCATGACTTCTTTCTTTTCAGCACCCTGACGTTTTTATTCCTTTATGATGCTAGAATTTATGATGCTGTCACATGAAAGATTAATTTATACCTGAACTGCTGAAAAAGTTGGCAATCTTCTCTAAGGTAATAAGAAAATGATCAGTCAGACATTAGGTAAGACTAGTTCTTTTTTCATAAAATAAAAAAGGGAGCAAAACACTCATATTAAGTTTTTAACAGAAAAAAAGTCTATCTCAGATATTTGAATCATTGACTCCGATAAGGAACAAATATTGGATGAGGGAAAGTCACATGTAAGTTTTTGCTAATGTTACATCACTGAATTTCTGTCAAAGGAACGGGGAGGTGATATATGCACAAATATTACTTAGTATTGATGATTTTGTTACATTATGTGAAATGGATACAACTTAAATTGTGAAAAACTACGCAGACATACGGAAGGAAACCCTTATGTTAAAAAATAAGATCTGATGTGAAATAGAGGAAGAGCTTGCTCAATGAAAAAAAAGTTTTTTAAAAAAGTAAAAAAAAAAATAATAATAATAAAAAAAATAATAATAATAATAAAAAAAAATAATAAAAAAAAATAATAATAATAATAATAATAATAATAATAATAATAATAATAATAATAATAATAATAATAATAATAATAATAATTGTGAAAACTATATAACTGATCGGCAAACGCATATGTGAAAGTTCATGCTCATGTTATAATTCAGGTTGATGGTTTTCATACTGTTTTCATACTGTTTTCCTACTGTTTCCCACCGACGTGAAAGAACGACGTATGTATAAGTCAAATATTCTGTGAATAAACCAATAAAAGTGAAACAACCAGCCCAGTTATTAACCATGAAGTCACTACACCCCTAGATGCGGCATGCGATGCAATGTATCTGATCAGAGAAAGACCGCGCTCCAAAACGCTACATTCACACGGCAGAGGGCGTTCCGCTCACTGACCAGCCGTCACACTTCGCTGACCTGATCACGGTTCAGGCCCGTTTCCATTGGCCGATTTCCTATCACCGATCTAGAGTCAGGAACATCAGATGGTAGTGCTTCCAGAATCAAAACTATGATGTAAATTTACACTCTCCTCCCAGATCTTTCACGGCACTAGCGCTTGCTAATCTCTGCCTCAACCCAACGCTGGTTCCCTGGTATCTAAATAAGGACAGAGGAACCAGCTAAAATTTCAGATTCAAAACAAGACAACTGTCAAAATTTTTGAAACTCAAAGAACTCATATATTGTGAGTTGTGAAATGTGGGAATTGTTAAATGAACCTAATAGACAATCCTGCTGTTTTGTTTTTAGTTCTAAACCACTTTATTATGTGAATCCACAGTTGATTAGACTGCCCCTTCAAGTGAGCACATGTGTCATGTTTACAAAACAAAACCCAATAACACATGAGGTGTTTTCCACTAAAGAAATAATCCCAAAGTCTGTGTCTGGTTTGAAATAACAAATAACAGAAATGATTGTATATCCTTTACCATATAAATATGTGTATCTCTATAGATAAATATAACACAAAATACTCCCCAAAGCTTTCAGAATTTAGGATATTCGAAAAAACTGGCGGATGGGACAGATTCTGTCCCAAACAGGCAGGTCGGTGCAGAGATACAAGCAGCCGGAGGAAGTAGAGCGCAGGATATCTGCGAGGAGAGTGGTAAATTTACCTGCGTGTAACAAAAATATAAAAACGCGGAAACCAGGTGAAAAGGGCAAGTGGTAGACCACAACATTCATTGTAGCTAACTGAACCTGAATTTTAAAAAAAGATGGACTTTTGGCACTGCTGAGCCAAAATCGGTCAATGGAAACGATGCAGCTCGTAAATGACCCACAACTTTTTCTGCTTGAATTATGCAATATGGCACCACCAACCACTGAGTGAAAGCTTGATCACTGAGTGAAATCTACTACCCTCAGCGATTTTTCTATACCGACGCAGTCAGTGGCACCAATGAGAGACTTTCTGGGTAACTCAAAAAGTCTACGACATTTTCGTTGGCCAATGGGAACAGGCCTCATGCGAATACAGGTGTTGCCGTTCAGCGCCCCCTAACGGCCCACTATCTAGTTATGCGGCCGCTCGGACAAACACCGCGAGTCTGGCGGTATGTATATACGGACACACAGCAATCACACCTTAAAGTGCGAACGGTGGGTGTGATTGCAGGAGTGTTGTTTTTTGACAATACATTTCTGGAGCAAACTAGGGTATTGTATTAACGAGTCATGGCTGTCTAAACTTCATAGCCAATAATTATGCTGGTATTAGATATGAAAAAGATAAGCATATTACAGCTAGGTCTCCTGATGTATTAATGTGTATCCAGTTTTGGTGTCCCTGTGTTATCTAAGGTATATCTAAAGCACCACTGAGGTTTTTATGCTTTTTAGAGCATGCTTGCACGGGCTTTATCATCCACCGATTACGGAGTCTCCATAGGAAATGTATGGGGCATTTGGAAACAGCTACCCGGAGATTCTGGCATGTCAGAATCTCCTGCAGGAGATTCCGAAAAAGTAGTCTTGTCCATAATGAGGTTGAATCATCATGTACTTCGAAATAAGTTTCTTGAATGTTTATTCAATGCTAATTATTTAGAATCAATCTTCAGTTACCATCAGAAATCACTGTCATAACACACTTTGCATGCTAAAATCACAGGTTAATAGCAAACTATATTATTGGTGTGGTTTTACACCAAATTATTGCTACGCTTGACAGTGCTGTGGTGTCTGGAACTAAATGACTTACAGAAACTTTTTAATTACAATAGACTTGTTATTAATTCTTGTAGGTGGATAATAAATACAATAACGACTGGTTTTGTATACGAGTGACCGTAATCTCCGCGTAGTTGACGACAAAATGCATCAACTACTCAGAGATTACGGCCACTCGTACACAAAACCAGTCATTATTGTGTATATATACATCACCTAGAGGTAAGAGTGGTCACAGTGAAACTCTAGTGTGCTTCCAGAACACTATCCCTTCACTATCTGTGTGCTACTCACTGTGATAGTGAGAACAGAGCAGGGAACCAGTGTCTCAGGGTCTTAGAGGCATCCCCAGCTGCCATGACCAATCACTCAAGACCAAAATACCTCAAGATTAAACCCAGAACATGATCATTCTCACATGAAAGGTTATTCACACATATGTGGGTAAGGATAGAGCTATGACAGTTCCTTTTTACTTACTTGTGTACCTCCATTAGTGAAGAACACCTATTTTTACACCTTCAGTGGTGAAGTACACCTACTCGGGGGGGGGGGGGGCAAAATGGCGGCTCCCAGGGAATATTACCTATCTACCCTATATAATTACTATATAATGGACTTTATTAGAATGATCATAATCTACCGGTATTATCCATGTTGAATACCATAACATACTATTGATATAATAACCAGTGATGAAAGTGTTATGGTCTAATGCTGGAGAATATCCTGGGCTAAGAAATGATTGCTTACTATTGCTGAAATTAGGAATCGCTTGTTGAACCTTAATCTTTAGGAGGGTCAATTTTACTGTGTCGTGGTAGAACTATATTGATAATATCTATTTATAACAGAGAGTGTCTGTGGTGGGGCGCGGTTGGGATACCACCGTTAGCACTCTCCCAGCAGATCTTTCGTGGCACTAGCGCTTACTAATCTCTGCCTCAACCCAACGCTAGTTCCCCGGGTATCCACTAAAGACAAGGGAAACCAGCCAACATTACAGATTCAAAATAATTCATCTGTCAAAAGTCATGAAACCTAAACAATTCATATATTATGAGTGGTTAAATACTTTAATTTCTAAATGAGCTTCATAGACAATCCAGTTGTTTCTTTTTCAGCTCTAAACCACTTTATAATGTGAATCCACAGTTGATTAGACTGCCCCTTCGAATGAGCACACATGCTATGCTGACAAACAAAACCCTGCAACACATGAGGTTCTTTCCACTGAAGAAAGTAATCCCTAAGACTATGTCTGGTTCGACATAGCAAATAACAGAAATCAGCGTCTACACGGGCATTTCCATTTACAAGTAAAACACAAAATACATTGTACCCCTCCAAGGGTTCAGTATTTAGGATATACAGTAGAACCCCGCGTAAGCGGCCACCCTCCGTTCCGGTCAAAAGTGTCCGCTTACGCGGGGTGTTCACTTACACGGGGTTAAAATAAACACTAATAGAGGGAACCGTTCCCAGCAAAGGTGTCCGTTAACGCGGGGTGTTCGCTTACGCGGGGTATGCGTTAGGCGGGGTTCCACTGTATTAAAAACTGGAGCATTTGACCGATTTTGTGGCAAACAGCCAGGTCAAAGTAGAGATACAAGCCGCCGCAGGAAGTAGAGCATAGGATTAATGCTATGGAGAAAGTACGGTTATGGTCGGGTGGTTCGTCTATACGGAGGTCAGTATTATATATAAGATATTTCCCTGACTCGCCATGGATTGATGACACATATAAGAACGTCGTTAAAAAGCGTGTCAATAACAAGGACTCAGACATAAGTGTACAGGTAATGGGCCTATGAACACCCAAAGTGCTATCAATCACTAAAATCTCTGTATTCTTCAACTCTACGGGACATACAGGCCTCGACGATGTGACCATCCACATTTGTGTACGCTCGCCCCAACAGCGAGAGAGCGAAATATCTCAGAGACCTTTTGGAGTTCAACTGGATCCAGAGAATCCATACAAATGCCCCTTTGGGATTAAATGTAATGGACCCTAACCGCCAAAAGGATTTCTCCAGATTACTCGATTGTTCTAGCCACGTCAAAAATCTTTTTAATCCATGTTACGATCGATTAATCTCCTTGTTATCACTCGTTGGTTCGACCAGTTCGAATGATATTAAACTTAACAATATTGACAATGTTAACATTCACTTTGGTTTGTAAACATTAATAAAGTAAGAAAAAAACCCTTGTGGTCCAGCTCAATAAACCCCTCTTACCCTATTCAAACAAAGAATTGAAAGTCAGGTTTATTCACCTGTCACAACTTGTTGACAGGGCCGCTTATTGAGGTTCCCAGATTGTTTTGATATACATATCATCTCAATCTGCCTCCATCAGTGCAGCCTGAAGATTCCCTAGGATGAAGCCGCTGTAGTTGTCATGCCCCCTCCATGACAACACATGACAAGCCCAATTTGTGACTCACAAACCGATTTGTCAACAATTGACACCAAGCAAATCGCCACGATTACGCTGCTGTCACTATGGTCATCACAATTGAACGATGACGTAGCCGATAACAGACATGAGCTCATTCAAGCGGTAGCTGCCTTACCATTAGACCTCCATAGGTCTATAGGGGTGCTCGACAGGCCATCAGTAACTTCATTGCCCTTATAAATTATCATATTCCTGTGATAGTATATCCTACACATACGGCCCGCTCCTACCCATGTCGTATTCATATCCATACGACACCTAGATGACATACAGGGTATGTATGTGGTGTACGGGGCATGTACGGCAGCGAAATCCAAAAACTCACCCAGAAGCAAAGTTAAAAAGCGGATATTTTAAGGTATATAATAATACAAAAACAGGGATACTGTGTCTGTATGTGATAAATACTTGGTAAAATTGACGATAAAACGAACCTCTGCCTTCGGCATCGGTTTGTTTTATTGTCAATTTTACCGAGTATTTATCATGTACAGACACAGTAACCCTGTTTCCGTATATTAATGCCATTTCCGCTTATTTCAGTGATAAGTATTGTTTTATTTGTCAATCCAACACACCTGCGAGACCCCCAGGAGTGTCGTCCTATACAGCATATAGCCTATGAGCCATGGGGGCTGCCATGACGCCCCCCGAGTAGGTGTTCTTCACTAATGGAGGTGAAAAAGTAGGTGTTCTTCACTAATGGAGGTGCAAAATGAGTGAGTGATAATTGGGAAATGCCACAACTCTTGCCTTGCTCACATATGTATATAAAGTGTTCCAGGTCAAAAACATCATGTCCTGGGTTTTATCATTATATCTTCCTGCTCTGGGATTGGTGTAGAGAGTCAAAGGAACCTTGGTAAACATTGAAAGGCAGCTGAATTTCGTAAGAACAAAGAGCCAAAATACAGGTTCTGCCCCCCGACCACCTAGTGACTGTTTCATGAACTAACAATGGCTCTGTCCCCTGTGAGATACTTTTATGTACGCCGATGAACCTATGGACGATGTGTGTCAATACCACGATATCCAATCAGATTTCCTAGATCCTAGAGATGAAAGTTTAGGGTCATAGCTCGTATCCCATCAAGTTTGAATCGCGTAGTAATTCAAATGGAAAACCTATGTGAATTACCCAGCGATCCAAGCGTGATGTGATCGAGCTCTGACAGTAAACTTGAATAGGTTTCTGAATTTATCTCACCCTTCCTATTGAGTAATGGGCTAACCTATGTGACATAATCCCCCATTGAGTATATTTTTTTCTAAATACTCCATGACCATTGGATACGAGTTCCCAATGTTAAGTCTATGGGGAAACTACACCAGGGGTGAGATAAAGCACTAAGACTGTCCTTCCACAGACCCCCTCCATCATTGAACGCTCGACCTTGCACGTGGCTTCCTCGGAGCATATATATATTCTCGCTGGCATGGTTTATTAAACAAGGCCCAGGTTTGCTTGGCGCTGTTGATTAATTAACGCTGGTCACGTGTTCCTAATGAGGTCTGACTCACGCGGTTCTAGGTCAGGGACGAGGCAGAGTGGAGCAGCCCACGTACGTGTAGGCACCGCGTGCTGCACTCTGAACGACCAGCTTATCAATACACAATATTGACTGGGGTCAGATACAACCCGCCGTATGCTCCAACCAGTAGTAATATTAGGAAACGTCCTTACTGTGGACGAAACGATTCCTGTTCAAGGTCAGTCGTCGATTTCATACTGCCGCACGCCATAGGCGGAAGGCAGTATGAATTCAAAGACTGACCGAGAACAAGAAACGTTTTGTCCATAGTGAGGACGTTTGCTTATTATTATATACCTTTAATTGGTGAAAAAACGCCATTTTAATGACATACAAAGTCACACTCACAGCAGGCACGAACATTATTATTACTGCACCCCTAGCAGTGGGCAGTGTTTAATAGACATTCGGACATAGGTATATATAATAATATACTAAATAGACAATAATCGATAGCTTTGTGGCAGCGGCCGTAAACCATGAAACGTTGACGCGTAGTAATACATGAGTGCTAGCGAGTGTATTGCGAAGTCAACCTCGAGTGGTTTACAGAGCCGCCTGTCTACAAAATCATCGTTTGTTGCATTTATTATCCATCTCTTCGAATAATTTAATCACAGTCCACATACATTTTCCATGGGGGCTTTGTATACGATGGATAATAAAACGTATTATTATATACCTATGAGCGAACGTCAATGAAATACTACCCGCTATTAGGGGTGTAGTATAAATAATGTTCGGGCGCACTGCGCCTGTAGTAAATATTCGGGTGCTCTTTGACCATTGGGTCAATTGGTACAAATAATAAGTTTATAACATGGTGGGTTTTTTAATAACGAATGGCAGAAGTCACTCTGAGAATGTACCCGGTATGTTTAGTTCCTTGCAAAATTTCGAATTTTAAATTTCTTAATAGGCCTATATGTTCTGATAACATTCTATTATAATTTCATGTGTATATTTTTACAGCGATATTTCATATGTTTCTGTGTTATTAGTGGTTCCATACATTACTCTACTCCCTAGCAACACTATGGTGATATGGCAATTGCACCATTAACTCACCCCGGCATTTTTCTGCATAGGCTTAACATTAGGAACTCGTACTCCACGGCCGTGAAGTTCGTGTACCCAATACTCAATGGGGATTAATTTGATCAATAAATAATGTTTTACAGGGTGAGATAAAATCCGAAACCCAATCGATGAAAATAACTTGGTTCACACTCCACCTCGTTTGACCACAGAGTAATTCACTCAGCTTCGCATTGTGAATTACTCTGCAGTCAAACTCGGTGGAATAATATCGTAAAACTGGATGAGTTTTAATTTTGGCAACCATATGCCACAACTGGAATTTGGCATAGTGATTTCATGAGGCGAAGCCGAGTGAAGTCCGGAGCCAAAACTCCAGGAGTGGAATGCAGTGGTCAAGATTAAAACGAATCAGGTTTTGATTTTATCCTACCCTGTCTCCGCGAATTTGGAATATTACGTGATAACACTTCTGTATGCCACTAGTGGCATATAAAACTCTGTATGCCAGTCAGCGTGGCATACGGAAACTCAATGTTAAGCCTATGGGATTTTATATTAGGGGTAGGATAAAGACTAATTCGTCTCGTGGGGTTTTCCTCGAAATACCATAGCGGTGGTGGTATATGTGTGACTTACAAAAACAATAATACAGATAGTGAGATGGAGGGGGGGGGGGGGGGCAATCTACCCTGCCTCAGAAGCAATGCTAATCGATACCTTTCAAGCCGACCACGCCTGAATGGTGCCTGATTTATCACACACACCTGGTCGATGGCCATATACCTGTGTTTTATATCCTCTGTGCATCTGTGAAGGTAAACCCGGCGTAATGGCGTATTCCCTCACTCCCAGCTTGTAGACTGCCATCTCTAATTACATGGTGAACGCCTAGAGCTGCCCAGATCAGCATCCAGTGAGATTATACAACATGTCTAGGGAGATCTTAAGCCCACTGGCCTAGATAAAGTCTCAACAGGCTGTGCTATCTGACCTAAACTCATTACTACTACTAGACCTATAAGCCTACCCATACTTGAAGTTGAACCCATCTCTACAGAGTATAGGGTGTGTCACTGGCAACGTACACATAGGTGCCTACGTACCCCAATCAATGTACATATACTAGACTTGTTTGTGTGGATCTCTATGTTTAAAGGCGCTTACCCGGTTAAAAGTCCGGCTCCACTGGTGCTCGCCTGAGCAGATGAATGAATGTTTAGGCCTCACTCACTCTGCCAGCTTCCACTCACATCCGCTCCGTCGGTCAGATCACGATGGTTGTCATCAATCGACAACAGGTCAGCTAAACATGGATCCTCGAGCGGTGCAGTATGAAGAAACTGGTGAGTGCTGGGAGTGTGTAAGTAAGCAGAGTGGTGACTTGACTTTTTTACGGGTGCATATATATATCGCGTCGGCCCGCCCCCCTCCGCTCTGTTTACACCAGACTTCTGTGACACTTGGCGGAACACGGCGCCATGAAGGGAGCTCACTTCCCGCCGCTCTCACCAGAGGACGCCCCGCGCTGTGCATATACGGCGGCGACATCTCGCGGCAATTGACGGAACTAGGAAGTTCGTATCCGTTTTAATGTGAAGTGGGAAATACACTTTATCTTAGCCTGGAATAAATGTCCATAGGCTTAACTTTATGAACTCGTTTTCAATAGGCTTGCGAGTACGGTAATTCATTCTCAACGGGTGATAAACAGATAGATATTTCCCGGTTAAAATAAAATCAGAAACATATTCGTGCTTGGTCTGAGTCCCTGTTCACTATCTCGTTTGGTGGTTCAGAATATTCACTCGGCTATCGCCTCGTTCACATTACTGAGCACTCCAAACTCGATGGCGAACGGGGAGACAGACCAATCACTCATCAGTTTCTTTCTCAGTACGATGTCGTTCCTACCGATTAACTCCCTTTGTCGTAAGCTAGTCTTGACGTGTCTCAGGCGAATCGCGCAGGGCGTCGACCATCACAGTGGGATTAATGGATGGGGGTGGTGGTAGTTAATCGTAAGTGAATTCTGTCCACACTGGACGACTGACTATAACGATATTCTCAGCAATTTGGGGTTTGTCTCGTTTTCCTACTCTCTCATTTCTGACTTCGGTATACAAAAAAAGAAGAAATATCGATGGGTGGTTCCCGACTGCTCAGCAACACCGAGAAGTCCGCCGGTGTAATAGGGGCCTTATGAGAGACAACTTATGGTAGACTTCATGTATTTAGACAGCAAGAATATATGTGACTAAGAAATTGAATTTGGAGTAGGTATCCATAACCCACTGATAGACCTAATAGCATCCATAGGTATTTGTGTGTAGAATATGCTATAAGTAACTCATAGATACCCAAAAATATGTTAGGAGTGTAACTGTCACTCATGCTCAGGTAAGTCACTAATATAATCCCACCCCTAATAAAAAACGCCATAGGCTTAACATGGGATTTGTTTATGTCACAGGTGTGACATAAAGTGTTGTTTATGCCACTACTTTCTTATACTGAAAAGAAATATGGAAATGGGGTAGGATAAAATCTAGACGCCACTCATTTGAGTTTGAGCTTATTCATGCCACTCATTTTGTTGGCTCCGTAATGTCACTCGTCTTCAACTCGTGAAATTATGGAGCCAACAAAATGCGTGGCATACATAAACTGAATGGGCCGCAATCTTCACTCGGCTTTGCCTCGATGACGATTGCGGCCTATCCAAACTCGTGGAGTATTCTCTATCTATACGATTCTCGATGCAGTTCTATTTAAGAATCCTTTATGTACGTGACATTGACTTCTGTTATGTATATTTACTGTGCCCTTTCGTCTATGATATTAGTCTCTGTTATGTAAATCTGTTGTGTTCTTTTATGCAGGATATTGATGTGTGTCATCAACATTGTGTTCTTTTATGTATGATATTAGCCTCAGCTATAGCGTTCCTTTATGTATGGTGTTTACCTATGCAATGTATATCGATTGTGTTCTTCCCAGTAAAGATTGTCGATCATCTACTCACAAGTCGAAACAGGCTCAAAGGCAGATAGCTATTGTATTTGCCCCAGGTGCCAAGCAAAACACCAGGTTGCAGATGCAGTTATCAATGAATTCTAACTTATAATCTTCGCTGACTAGAGTAGTATCATCTTTAAGTCATTCGCTAGGGCGAGGTTAAAGGCATATCCTACGATCCACGGGGGCCCCACCTGGTGATTTTTAAATAATCGTATTCATCCATCGAAATTGGTAATTTGGAGCATATTCAAAACTCATAAGAGCAAAATTTAAGTTTTGTCTAGTTTGACCTAATCCAATAGGTAAAATATGCCCTTTTTCATTTACTTGATTTATATAGGAAATGTACTGAAAAATATGGTTTTCTTCAATTCTTTCAAAAACAAGGACGGTGACCTGTGGTTTTTAAAACCTAGATAGGTAGAACTATACATTGACTATATTCTGTGAAAGTTTGAGGAAAATGACATGGGTTTTACTATGTGAAAAACAACTTTTTAGATTCTCTATATATTCTTATATAAAATGAACATAATATTGATCTCTAAATCAAAATCTAGCACGGTGACCCCCAACTTTTAAGTCAGATATGTGCTCTATAACACTTAAAGATCATTGTAAAATAATTTTCAGAAAAATGACATGGGTTTTAATTTTCACGCCAAATTGTCCGATATGCCTTTAAAAACCCGCAGGGAGAGCTTGAAGGAGTTCAGATTTTGCTAACTCTCTGGACGGACGAGTCTTCGCTGAGCTGTGACTACCAGCATTCAGCCAATGGCAGCGGCCCACCCAGACCGTATCGCCTGCCTGTATATATGTCACTGCACGAAAAGCACTATTTTACATATATATACGCCATCGCGATAACGCACGTATCGGCTGTATCGTGGCTTGTTTATATTTGTATACACCTCTTATACGCGTCTACGTTTCGGGCGTCTATGAGACAGTTTCCATATGTAGACGCTCGCGACTTGGCTGTCTTTCACGCCTGGCGTATTTAAGATAAAATATACTCTGCGCAATATATATACGCCAGGCGTATATATGATACCAAAAAAAAAAAATGCGACCCGCGGCCCGCCTGGGCCTGTGGGTGTTGGTAGAGGATACACCAACACTACCCCACCCCCTACCGCCCCCCAGACAGCCCACCACCCCACCCTCACTCTACACACATTGAAGCCCTAGTACACGACCCCCGCCTCCCCCAAGTGTCTCTGTGCGCCTGAAGTCCTCCTCCCGACTCCGACTGCGACTCCGACCCCGCCTTGTTAGAAGAAGTGTGAATACGGCCGCCACCCTCACAGCCACCCGCCCAGCCGCCCGCCCTCAGGATCGCATCTTACACAAGCCGAGCGGCCGCTAATCCGGCTGAGTAACACTGGGGGGGGGGCGATTATATAGTAAGCCTGACTGTTCACACATTGAAATGGTGTTTTAAAGTTTTAAAAAATCAGAAAAAAAAAGTAAAAAAACAACTTAATGCATGGTTTATTATGTGTAATTAATCAATTTATACTCAATCAGGTTTTATAAAGGTTTTATAAAATAAATTGGTAATATAAGATTGCAATTTTCATATAATACAGACTTGGATGGTTAATGGCAAATGGAATATACTACCACTGATGTCCCCAAGTGGCAGAGGTCGGAATTATTGGATACTGGCGTAAATAAACAGAATCAGGCGTATATATAACATATATAAGACCGCACCATGGACATGTATATACGCCACTAGATAAGGCGTATACGAGACCGATAACAGGTCGAACTTCTAGACGCAAAATCCTACTGTTAGACGCGTTTCGGATACATATGTAAAGCGGTACTTTTCGTGCAGTGTGTGTTTTTTTTGTGTGTGTTTATTTTGCACAAATCATCACAAGGATGGTCTTCCTTTGTGCCAGTCATCAAACGATTACAAGGTTTTTCCGTCAAACATAGTTCCATGACACATGAAATAACATTTGTATAAAGCAGACTAAATAAATCAACAAATATGATAATATTTGACATCACAGTTGCCCCTCCACCAAACATGAACTATTATTCAATCAAGGATATGGAGATGAGATGGGGTTGATGGAAAGAGGAAAAATTGTCCGTTTACACTCAGTCAACCACTTGGTTACAAGTAAAGATTAACTATAAAATACATAGATTGAATAGTTTGAGATTTTTGGTCGATAGGTAACTAGCTATAGTTTAGCCACCTAGTTCAGAACTACATCTGAGTGGATCGGACCCACTCACACTCTCACAGCTACACTGACCACCAGAGCCACACTACGTTAGTTCTGGTTGGGTTAAATCCGCCTTGACCTTGACCTACTACCTGTAAGTGTCACTCTTCATGCAGATCATTCGTATCACTTGGAGAGTGTGTCATTTTTTATCATCCACCTAATACAAAGTGCCCATAGAAAACACATAGGCAGCGTGTATGGACATATCCACCTCATACAGATATGTTGTATGCTCCGGGTGGCGCATACCGAAAAATAGTGCGTATGGAAAAATAGTGCATAACTAAAATGAACTGATATTGACATGTCACTTGTGCGGAAAAGGTGGAAAATAAATACAATATAGACTGGTTTTAGATAAAAGCGTTTGTATGCTCCTCGGAGTTCACTCTACGCAATATCCACGCATACGCTCGGATATTACTACGCGTCTACTCCTCGGAGCATACGGCCGCTTGTATCTGACACCAGTCAATATTGTGTATACATGTACTCTTTCCATTTTTCATGTCCGTCGTTTGCGTGTATTTTGAATAAAATGACCATAAAGCTAGACTTGGAAAAGGCTACGAAGAAGCCGAAATGTTGTGTCCAATGTATATATTGTTGGAAATAAAGCCTACATCAAACCGTATTGGGCAGCAGTCGAGTTGCACTTGTTCACACCATCTGTTTATTATCACTTCTATGAGCTATGCATATATATTTATCCTACCCCTAATATAAAATCCCATAGGCTTAGCACTGAGATTCTGTATGCCACGCTGACTGGCATACGGACGTTTGTATGCTACTAGGGGCATACGGAATTTTAATGATTTTCATTCATGATTCTAATATTAAAATATTGTAGAGAGGGGTAGGATAAAATCAAAACCTGATTCGTTTTATCTTGGCTCCCACATGCCACTCCTGGAGTTTTGGTTCCGGATACCACTCGGCTCTGCCTCGTGATATCTCTACGCCAAACTCCAGTCGTGGCATACAGGAGCCAAGATTAAAACTCATCCGGTTTTACGATAATATTAATTTTTTTAAAGGTGTCTTTATTGAGTTTCTGTTAATGCAACAGTTCTTCCAAATCAACATTCGTTCTTTACAACTTTGGCTCTCAGAACCCATGTAGAAAAAAAATGTCTTGTCCGAGAGTGAGAATTCATAGAGCGTCCAGATGTTACTGAACTCCCTATTATCGCCCCGGGTAAGGCAAAGTTCCGCTCCCGATTGACTGGCCACACTACGACAACATGAACCACAGTTTTCTGATTTATAATAGGAGAAACTGAATATAATTTCGGATTTCCATGTAGAAATAGCTGAAATTTCCATTTCTGGCATCAGAATTTCAATTTGAACATTTCTGATAACCGTTAACTGCATTAATTCTGGGTTACGGGTAAAGGGTCTATCACCATACAACATCGGTAACCAGCGAAAACCGGAACTTGTGAATAGACTGAATTCTGGGATACCTCAATAGGTTCTATGGACAAGGTCTGGGCTCAACCATACCAGCCTCCAGAGGTTGGAACAGACTGGAGACAGTGGTGGAGGCCACTCTACCCACACCCACTCACCCCACTCACCCACTCACCCACTCACCCACTCTCACCTACACTGGCAACAAGAGCTACGCAAAATTAGCTCTGGTTGGGTTAAATCCGTGGCCGCCTTGACCCAATAATAAGACCTGTTTATTACTGTAGTGGGGTGGGAATCTAGCAGTGTTCGTTTGTTTTACGGAAGGTGGCGCGACGTGCCGATCCTTACTGTGTAGTGATTCCGGACAACGCCGCACACGAGAGTGGCGCAGCGGAGACCGGGATTACGTAATGCTGGGTATATATACTCAGCGTTCACAGTAGGTCGACAGGCTGTCCTCGCGCGTCTCTTCTACGGAACAGACCCTTGGGCCCTCACTTTGAAGGCGGGTTCTTGTAACCTTCCTGGTGGTTAGGCGAGTCTTCCAGATTAGCCTCTCCAGCGCTACCTAGCACTCATGTGCTATGGTACTGTACTTGTGGGAAAGATCTTCCAGATCTTTCCAGGAAGTAGTGATTAATAAACATCCTTGTTTATTAAAAGACGTTGTTGTGTTATGTGTGATTAGGTCTGTGCAAACTAACCGAAAACCGAACCAACCTACGTTGCGTGCGTAGGGTGGGATCCTGCCTGGAACTAGCGTTCCGGATTGGGGTCATCCAACCTGCTAGACAGGCGGCGACCACCACATTACTCTCCAACCATATTTTTCGTAGTGTTTACAGAGTGTGTTTGGGCATAACCTCGAAGCCAATTTACCATTTTGTTATTTCCTTTTATGTGTATTTTTAGAATGGAACCACCATCTAGATTCCATTATCAATCTGTTGAGCTATGAATTTTATTAGGTATTTCTGCTTTTAGAGCCTACATAAAACAAATGTATCTGGTTTGAGGCAAACACAGAGGGATGCCTAGTCTGTTTTCAGACCGCGCCGTCTAAGGCTTACGGTCTGTAAGGATCTAACAGAGCACAGCTCCCATGTGTCAGTTCCCTAGTCACTGATTGGAGAAAGGAATTTCTTGATTGGCTGTTCTAATTTTAGTGCAAACCCAAGCCTGAGAATATCACAATTCTGGCACTATTCTGGGAATCGTTATAACTCTCCAAGCTGATTTATTTGGTACATGCCCAATAAAAACTAGTCTAGGACCTCTGTTTGAAGAGTAACATGCTGGTTACTGGCAAATCAATCAGGGCAGCTTAGTACCAGTGGAGGCAGGAATCCCTGTTTCAAAACAGTTTTAGTTTGAGCCTGTGCGCCTTGGTCCTGGCGACAACAGACTGTACTAGAGTCTAAGGGATGCCTGTGGGATTTAACCCGACCAACCCCTATATCTTAGAAAGGGTTGGTTGCCAAACTAACTCTCACCACACCCACTCATCCACGCACCCACTCACCCACTCGCCCACACACCCCCCCCCCCCCCCGCCAGGCTGTCGGCACCTGACACCGCCAGGCACCTCCAGGGGGCAGCACTCGGTGTTCATCCTGCCGACGCCCTCTGCCGTGAGAAAGATGAAGCTCTGTCGCTACACCTTATATCTATCAGCACACAAATACAAGCCAGCTACCTCCACACGACAGGCTAGACTTGCTCAAGTCTTTGATTGTGAATATTCATTAAAGGCATATACTACAATTCACAGTGGCGCCACCTGTTGATTTCTTAATAATGTCAATTATTAGTCAAAACTGGTTTATTGGGATTTATTCTAATTCTACATGAGTAAATTTAACATTTTGTCCAGTTTATTCAATCTCAATAGGTAAAATAGGCCAATATGCATGTGTTTGATTTACATAGAAAATCTACTGAGAAATATGGGTTTCTTCAATTCTTTCAAAAACAAGGATGGTGACCTATGATTTTTTTTAACATAAATAAGTATTACTATGCATGTTCTATATTCTGTGAAAATATGAGGAAAATGATATGGGTTTTACTTTTTGAAAAAATACTTTTTAGAATTTGTATATATTCTTATATAAAATTATCATCATACTGATCTATAATGGAAAACTATTACGGTGACCCCCGAATTTTAATTCAAATATGGGTTTTACAACACTTAGAGATCATCATATTGAATTTTCAGGAAAATGACATGGGTTTTAATTTTCAAACCACATTGTCCGATATGCCTTTAAATGATTAATCACAATCAGAATAAATTTCATGACAGTAGCTATCCTTCTCTGACTGGCCCGCCCCTATATCGTATCAGGGGTTGGTTGCCTGTATCCTAGCAAGGAGGGTAGCCATAGGATGCAGGGACTGGGGCCAGTCCTGTATCCTAGCAAGGAGGGTAGCCATAGGATGCAGGGACTGGAGCCAGTCCTGTATCCCAGCGAGGAGGGTAGCCATAGGATGCAGGGACTGGAGTCAGTCCTGTATCACAGCGAGGAGGGTAGCCATAAGATGCGGGGACTGGAGCCAGTATCACAGCGAGGAGGTTAGCCATAGGATGCAGGGACTGGAGCCAGTCCTGTATCCCAGCGAGGAGGGTAGCCACAGGATGCAGGAACTGGAGCCAGTCCTGTATCTCAGCGAGGAGGGTAGCCATAGAATGCAGGAACTGGAGCCAGTCCTGTATCTCAGCGAGGAGGGTAGCCATAGAATGCAGGGACTGGAGCCAGTCCTGTATCCCAGCGAGGAGGGTAGTCATAGTATACAGGGACTGGAGCCAGTCATGTATCCTAGCGAGGAGGGTAGCCATAGGATGCAGGGACTGGAGCCAGTCTCCTGTATCCCAGTGAGGAGGGTAGCCATAGGATGCAGGGACTGGAGCCAGTCTCCTGTATCCCAGCGAGGAGGGTAGTCATAGGATGCAGGGACTGGAGCCAGTCTCCTGTATCCCAGCGAGGAGGGTAGCCATAGGATGCAGGGACTGGAGCCAGTATCCCAGTGAGGAGGGTAGCCATAGGATACGGGGACTGGAGCCAGTCTAACACCACGCCTGAGGCGCGTAGTGGTGGCGACTTACTCCGAGTGTGGCTGTTTCTGCTGAAACTCTATCTAGTTGAATCAAATAAAGCATTCGTAATAGATAATATTTTCAAAAATCGATAGAAATTAAGAAAACTTCATAAAGAATACATAACAGAACGTGACAGGCCTAGAATTCTAAAACTGTGGCACCACCTATCATTTTATCAAAGAACATTGGACCTGATGTCATAATTCTGCTAGAAACACTGACATTATAAATAGGCAAGTCAGACTTGATTTTCCTTCGGTCACATCTCAGTCAATAATCAGCATAGATAATTCAAAGAGTGATTTATTGATACAGTACCATAGGAGACAGCTGGTAAGATATATTTACCCTTTAAGGACGGCCACCTATGGGAGAACTCCACACTTGGGGACGGCTACTAGTTACTATGTACAGATCTAGGAGACGAGGGCATTGTACTCTGAACTCAGAATTCTAAGGTTTATCACGTGATATAATTTGCCATCGCTGATATCTTTATTTCCATTATTTAAAATTCGAAAATATGATGTTATACCTACATTCTGTGAAAATTTCAAGTTTATTGTTAAAATATTTTCTTTTCAAAAACAATGTTATAAATATCCAGCAAATGAAGCCTTAAGTCATAATCCGCCCTTAAAGGGTTCATGACTGGATGCGATCTGGAGGTAACTATTTGCTCATTTCCAGCTATGCAATATGCCCAAAATTCAATGATATCAGAAAACCCCGTTCTTCGGGCTGCTTCGGACTCTTTGCCATAATGCTCCGTCAGATAAGGAAATATCTTTCACAGCCTGCTGACAATAAAGGCATCATTCTAATCATCTTGAAATACTTAAGAAGTTTATTGTTATAGGTCATCGCGATATTTTTTTTATCATATCACTGTGAAGACAGGAAGGTAACATGTTTTGGTGTTTTTAAGCTGATAAATTTAGATATTCAATCTATGACAGGAGATGTTACCCATGTCACAGGTATATAATAGGTATACGACCAAATAGGCCCAAGTCGTACCTTTCTAACAATATTTGGTTAATAAAGATCGGACTATTATTGACGATGCAAGAGCGATTTGCGTTTTTCTAGGTTTAAAAATAGACACTAGTTTTTTGTCCCATGTCAACCCTGTAAGGACGGAGGCCTGCGAACGAGCTACTCCCGTGAGGACGGGTGATGGTGAAATGTGAAATAATAGCTCGCATATAGGCCATTTTGTGTTGGCGATTGTGGAACTCGCTGCGTTTCTCGCTTGGTATGTCTCCGAGAGATATTATTTCATAATTCACCTGATTATTGCTTCTGATGTGCTAAATTATCGGTGGGAGATATCTTTATGAAATGATATCGCACATACATGCTATTTTGTGATGGCGATTCCAGATATGGCCGCCTTGACTCGCTTGGTGTGGCCCCGGCATCAAGGAGAGGTTTTATAGACTTTCTGCGTCCTGTAAAAACTATCCCTTCACTACCTGCGAGCCAGCTCTGTGACATTGGGAAAGGAGCAGATGGTCAGTGTCTTAGATGCGTGATCAGCCGACCCTGACTATGCATCACTACAGACTGAAGTACTTCATTGACCCACTTGTAAATATTGGTGATTCTCTTATATTTGGATCCGATGAAAGCTGTTGTAGGAATGGAAAGTTGAATGGGTGCACGTGGGTTACGGAAAATGACCCATAGACTGAATATAAACCACACTTTTTAATTATTATCCATCTGTTTCCTAGTGGGATTCACACGTAGAGACCCAGTGTACTTCACACTTTTCTCCTAGTCTCAGACAATTCTCAGTTGGTACAAAATTCTCATGGCAAAGTGCCAAAGGAAAAATGGCGAATTTGATTCACATGGGAGGATACACCTGGTACATAATCTCAGACATAGTCACATTGAACAATCACCCTGGGACTCAAGTACCCTTGACGTAAGGGATATTACTAACATATAATCATGCTTGTTGCAACCCTCCTATTGGCTAAGGCAGGAACATAGTCGTAGCAGGTCCATTTGTCTCACTAAAATGCTCCTGTACATTTTAAACGTGTTAAAATCAAAATCTCATGAGATTCTGTATCTGGTGAAGTGGGATTCATGTACCTCACAGGCCGTTTGTCTGAGACAGATCCTGTTGAGATTCTGTACTGGAACACAATCTGTGTACCCTGTACATCCTGTGTAGGGGTGCAGAGGTGAGACTATGTACCTGTTACGTCTTCCCATGTGAATTGAATACGCCATGTTACCCTGAGACTGTAGAACACCTCAATCTGTGAAACTTTGTACCCAGCTGGAAAAAGTAGCCGACTGGTGCTAAGGTGTGAAGTACACCAGTCTCAGGTCCATTTGTCCCAAAGTGTGAATCCCACTTCGGGGCTAATTGTCTAAAGGAAATGGAACTCGACAATTCAGACGAGGAGATTGTGTTCCAGTACAGAATCTTATAATTAGCAGGATTTGTCTTAGACTAACATCCTGTAAGGTACATGAATCCCACCATGTGAATCCCACTTTATAGGAGCTGGTTTCAATGTATGACCAGTTTAATCTTACAGACACAGACTGTAGCTATACGAGTTGTATCCGCTGTGAGGGCGTGTACTCCCACGCCCCCTGCTGTCTGCCGTGTGCAGCTCTCAGTCACTACTCCTCTGGTACTCAGTCCCGTCCCGCCTAGACTGGCTCCAGTCCCTGCATCCTATGGCTACCCTCCTCGCTGGGATACTGGCTCCAGTCCCTGCATCCTATGGCTACCCTCCTCACTGGGATACAGGAGACTGGCTCCAGTCCCTGCATCCTATGGTGACCCTCCTCGCTGGGATACAGGAGACTGGCTCCAGTCCCTGCATCCTATGGCTACCCTCCTCGCTGGGATACAGGACTGGCTCCAGTTCCTCCATCCTATGGCTACCCTCCTCGCTGGGATACAGGACTGGCTCCAGTCCCTGCATCCTATGGCTACCCTCCTCGCTGGGATACAGGACTGGCTCCAGTCCCTGCATCCTATGGCTGCCCTCCTCGCTGGGAAACAGGACTGGCTCCAGTTCCTGCATCCTATGGCTACCCTTCTCGCTGGGATACAGGACTGGCTCCAGTCCCTGCATCCTATGGCTACCCTCCTCGCTGGGATACAGGACTGGCTCCAGTCCCTGCATCCTATGGCTACCCTCCTCGCTGGGATACAGGACTGGCTCCAGTCCCTGCATCCTATGGCTACCCTCCTTGCTGGGATACTGGCTCCAGTCCCTGCATCCTATGGCTACCCTCCTTGCTGGGATACTGGCTCCAGTCCCTGCATCCTATGGCTACCCTCCTCGCTGGGATACAGGACTGGCTCCAGTTCCTGCATCCTATGGCTACCCTTCTCGCTGGGATACAGGACTGGCTCCAGTCCCTGCATCCTATGGCTACCCTCCTCGCTGGGATACAGGACTGGCTCCAGTCCCTGCATCCTATGGCTACCCTCCTCGCTGGGATACAGGACTGGCTCCAGTCCCTGCATCCTATGGCTACCCTCCTTGCTGGGATACTGGCTCCAGTCCCTGCATCCTATGGCTACCCTCCTCGCTGGGATACAGGACTGGCTCCAGTTCCTGTATCCCATGGCTACCCTCCTCGCTGGGATACAGGACTGGCTCCAGTCCCTGCATCCTATGGCTACCCTCCTCGCTGGGATACAGACTGGCTCCAGTCCCTGCATCCTATGGCTACCCTCCTCACTGGGATACATGACTGGCTCCAGTCCCTGCATCCTATGGCCACCCTCCTCGCTGGGATACAGGACTGGCTCCAGTCCCTGCATCCTATGGCCACCCTCCTCGCTGGGATACAGGACTGGCGCCAGTCCCTGCACCCTATGGCTACCCTCCTCACTGGAATACAGGACTGGCTCCAGTCCCTGCATCCTATGGCTACACTCCTCGCTGGGATACAGGGACTGGTACAATCGGTAATGGTGTTGGATTTCTGGTGCTGTATAGCTCCAATATTTTCAACTCTCCATACAGATATCCTGGCTACTGGTCAGGATATCTACTGGGAGATTGATACCCTCTGACTTTGATCTTAATCGGGTCATAGTCAGGAGCAGACAAAATTTATTGCTATGACAACACAGGCGGCAAAAAAGGGAACTGGAAGAGGGGAAGGGGAAGGGGTAGGAGGAGGTATAGGGTTACAGGGAGTGCCTTTTGGGCCATAAACAGGAGATTTGGTTCAGAGTGGGCAAGTCTTTGATTCATGGGACAGTCAGAGAAGGATACATACTTTAATGAACTTTATTCTGATGGTATTTAATCATTTCAGGAATGTTCATAATCAAAGACTTGAGCAAGTCTACGTCCCACCCCACACTCAGGTGGTGCTGCAGGCGGAGGTGGCGGGAGGTGGGCAGGGTACCCGACTGGAGCTACGTCACTCTCGCCCCAGATCTTTCGCGCCGCTAGCGCTGGCTTAATCCCTGCCCCAACCCAAAGCCTGTCCCCAGGTATCCACTAAGGACAGGGGAGACCAGCGAACACTTCAGATTCAAAACAAGGCAACTGTCAAAAGTTATACAAGTCAAACAAGTCACATATTATGAGTATAGAAATAAGGGAATTGTTAAAGGAGCTTCACAGACAATCCAACTGTTTCTTTTTCAGTCTTAAACCATTTCATAAAGTGAATCCACAGTTGCTTAGACTTCCCCCTCAAGTGAACACATGTGTTATGTTTACAAACAAAACCCTGCAACACATGAGGTGCTTTCCACTGTAGAAAGTAATCCCAGAGACTGTGTCTGGTTTGAAATAAATGAAAACTGAAACAAGAGTATTTCATTTACCATATGTTCTTATCCGTTTACAAGTAGAACACAAAATACCCCCAAAAACCCTCAGAATCTAGGATATTTCAAAAACTGGCGTAGGGGCCAGATTTGGGCCCAAACAGGCAGGTTGGGGCAGAGATGCAAGCTACCACAGGGAGTAGAGCAGGGAATTACTGCTGCTGAATGTTTAACAGCAATCTTTTTTACTGGTTGTATGGCAGATAGACCTGCAGGTCTAGTACAAGTCCAGATAAAATATATAAAATAAAAAGAAGAAGGATATAGCGACTGAGGCCAGTCTAGGCTCTACAGTCTCAGTCTGCCAATGTGACACTCTCCCAGCAGATCTTTTGCGGAAGTAGAGCACATAATCTGTGCTAGTAGAGTGCAAGAAATGGAGGCGTTACCCATAGTGCACCATATAAATGGAACCCGTTACCTGGCCTATAATGTGACTAGGCTAGGCTTCCAGGCTCAGCGCAGAATCTCTGCTAGGAGAGTGGAGGTAGGTGGGTAGGGTAGCAGACGGTAGGGTGCGCCTCCAGTCTCACCCGGGCCTCGCGCCACTCCGGGCCGCGCCTGGAGCAACGCCACCTCACGGGACGCCCTCACAACGCCGGGGCAGCGTCCCACCACCACCAGCGCCGCCTGGTGTCAGTCGGGCGCACCTGACGGCCTCAGACGCAGGTGTGTGTGGCTGGAGACCCGTGGACGGGGCGACATGAGCGCCACGCTGCGAGACGCCCGCCGAACCCCGCCGTCCGGGCCCGGGACGCTCGGGCTCCGCCTCCCCGCCGCCCTCAGCTTCCTGCTCGTCGTTATCGCCGGAGCCCCCCCTGGCGGGGAGACACGCGGAGTGCCCCCGGCCCGGCCCGCCCACGCCCGGCCCGGGAGGGAGCTGTGGTTAGCTGACTTTACCAAGGTGAGTCCTCCAGACAACACTCACTCCTACACCAGACACTGCGCTCTGTGAAGCCGCCACGCTTATACCGGGGACACACCAAGCGAGTCAGGGTAGCGATATCCAGAATCGCCAACACAAAATGGTATGAATGTGACATATTATTTCATGATACTATCTCCCACTGATAATTTAGCGTATCAGAAGCAATAATCAGGTGAAATATGAAATAATAGGTCAAACACAAGCCATTGTGTGTTGGCGATTCTGAAAATCAGATCAACTCACTAAAGCCCAATACACAGGAATACAAAATACAACATTACTATGTTACATAGCCACCACGTGTTGGAAAATTTTCTGCTTAAGCCTGATGCCCATCTTCCGATTCAGGGTTGAGCAATTAGTTTTCAAATCGTATAAGAGTCGGTGAACTTGTCGCAGGCAAATTACGTAACTCTTCGTTCGATCTGCGGACATTGAGGAGATGGGGTGGTGGATATTAGTCCTAAGCAAATCAGTCTACTATTTAGTGGCTCACCCTTGCCTAGCTGTCCTACATCTACCGACTACGGCCGACTCAGTTAGGATGCCTTGGCTGAGACCAATAACTGTCTGTTTGTCGACGAAATCGGTAGATGGGCATTGGGCTTTACATGTATGCATTTCTCTACCATCACCAACCCCCAACTGTACATGATTGGGAAACAAGCATCTTTGAGCATTTTGTCAACCAATAGAAAACACACTCTATCTAAGGTGCTTTTTCACTTGTCGACAAAACAATCAGATTTTTATGAACCACAATTTCATGGTGAGAGTGGTGGTGTTAGAGCTCAAAAGACGCACAAAGATTGGCAATTTTGAAAATCAATGGTCTTCTTTTGTACCCTTGACCTGATACATCCATGACAAAATTAACCTGTGTTGAATTTGTTGACGATGGATTTGCCGGGAAGTGCAACGCAAAAGATGGGAACTTAGATCAGTCGAGACCTTTTTATTTTGTTTTTAATCACTATTCTTCTTCCTAGAAAAACCTCAAATCTTACACAATATTTATAATATATTATTTTATCACCGCCCACCACCCACCAACTACCACCATCACATACCATTATTAGCGGTTTGGCACATATTAGCCAATCAACAACTTGTTTTTATCAATCAACGGATATTGTAATGTTAACGGTCTCAATGAAAGGAGAGCATGTCTTCTTTTTTGTAATTCAATAAATACACATTTAACGACATAATGTGATCGCCGTAAAAAGAAAGTGACGCCATTTCATTCTGAAGTCAACAGTTGTAACTTTATTTGAACTCAATGAAGAAAATGTTACTTAAAACAAGTGAAGGCCTCATCATATCAGTATTTTAGCACATCCATAATTCTCCACCAGAACTAATACACACATTACACACACACCTTACACACACATTACACACATTACACACATATTACACACACATATTACACACACTTTTCACACATCTCACACACAGCTCGCAGATACCTGTCTTACATACAACACCTCATTACACACACATTACACACACATATTACACACATATTACACACCTCACACACAGCTTATAGATACATGTCTTACATACAACACCTCATTACACACTTGGCATAGGGACCTTTTCCCGTTTAACACGGCGTTTACACTAGACGATTATAGGCGGCGATTCTTTAACCTGACGACTTTCAGCCGTAAAAGTCTGGAAATCGTCTAATGTAAACGCCGAGAGTGTGACGACTGCAGATCGTCTGATTATGTCTGATTACATAATAAAGCACCACCTCACGACTATTGGACCCTCTGTGACACCGGCGACTATTTCAAGCCGCCTTGAATAAATCGTCTATATGGGCGGCGATTCTGTGAAAACTCATAGTCGTCAGTGTAAACGCTCGCTTGTATTCTAAGGTCAGAGACTTTTGCGATGGACATTGCCACCACCTGACGACTATTGGCTGATGATCTACAGTCGCCAGGTATTTAGTCGTCTAGTGTAAACGCCGGGCTAGGCTGACTTTCTTATGTGGAATTCACATGGAGGGATTCATGTACCTCAGGGTGTTTATCTGAGACAAATCCGGCTGAGATCTTTTAGTGGAAATTAATCTCCTTGTCTGAATGAAAAGGTCTCACTTCTCTGTGACTGAAGATTGATAGAGGCAATTGTCTCCGACACATTCCCTTCCCAAAGAACAGAATCTCAAGTGATTCTTTCTTCAAACATGTTTTAAGCGCAATTCACATCGAGAAATTCATTTATCTTACCCCTGGAATATACGACCATAGGCTTAACATTGGGAACTCATACTCCATGCCCCTACAAGTATTGCAGTCTATTCTCCATGGTTTAGATCCTGTGTGTTGTCCATTCTTTTAGTGTGTACAGGGGTGAGATTAATACAGAAAGCAACTCGTTTTGGTTAAAGAAGTCGTTCTCCAACTCGTTTGAATGCTATGTGATATTCCCTCAGCTGTCGCCTCGTTCATATCACACCGCATCAAACTCGTGGAGAACGACGACTTTGACCAAAACTTGTTGGTTTCTTCTTTAGTACCTCACGCAGCATTTGTCTGAGACAAATCCTGCTGGGATTTTTGTAACACAATTTCCTCGTCTAAATGGCAGGGTTTCATTTCCCTGAGACATGCCCCCCCGGAAATTGTCGGCGATGATTACTCCTAATGAGGTAAATTCTAATTTTAAACGTTTCTCAAGAGATTTTGATTTTAAACATATATAAAATCTATAGGGATATTTTGGGGAGACAATTCTACCCACTGCTGAGCTGCCGACTAAGTACGAACATCACCAATTGGAAGCCCGCCAGCAGGAATACATGTTTTCCACACCCCTCGCCTTAAGGGTACTTAACTCCCGAGGCTAGTGTTCACAGGGTGAGGTAGGTAAGAATACATGGAACCCTCATACTTCATAGGTTAGTTAGGTATGACTATAAATAGTCCTTATACTTCATAGGTTAGGGAGGTATGACTATTAAGAGTCCTTATACTTCGTAGGTTAGGTAGGTATGGGTCCGTAGAGTCCTCATAGGTTAGGTAGGTTAGAATACATGGAGCCCTTATATTTCATAGGTTAGGTAGGTATGGATCCATAGAGGTCTTATACCCCATAGGTTAGGTAATATTATATGGAGTCCTTATACCTCATAGGTTAGGTAGGTATGGATCCATAGAGGTCTTATACCCCATAGGTTAGGTATGTAAGAATACATGGAGTATGGTATGGGTCCGTAGAGTCGTTATATCTCATAGGTTAGGTAATATTGTATGGAGTCCTTATACCTCATAGGTTAGGTAGGTAAGAATACATGGAGTATGGTATGGATCCATAGAGGTCTTATACCCCGTAGGTTAGGTAATATTATATGGAGTCCTTATACCTCATAGGTTAGGTAGGTATGGGTCCTAGAGTCCTTATACCTCATAGGTTAGGTAGGTAAGAATACATGGAGTATGGTATGGGTCCGTAGAGTCGTTATATCTCATAGGTTAGGTAATATTGTATGGAGTCCTTATACCTCATAGGTTAGGTAGGTAAGAATACATGGAGTATGGTATGGATCCATAGAGGTCTTATACCCCATAGGTTAGGTAATATTATATGGAGTCGCTATACCTCATAGGTTAGGTAGGTATGGGTCCGTAGAGTCCTTATACCTCATAGGTTAGGTAGGTAAGAATACATGGAGTATGGTATGGATCCATAGAGGTCTTATACCCCATAGGTTAGGTAATATTATATGGAGTCGCTATACCTCATAGGTTAGGTAGGTATGGGTCCGTAGAGTCCTTATACCTCATAGGTTAGGTAGGTAAGAATACATGGAGTATGGTATGGATCCATAGAGGTCTTATACCCCATAGGTTAGGTAATATTATATGGAGTCGCTATACCTCATAGGTTAGGTAGGTATGGGTCCGTAGAGTCCTTATACCTCATAGGTTAGGTAGGTAAGAATACATGGAGTATGGTATGGGTCCGTAGAGTCGTTATATCTCATAGGTTAGGTAATATTATATGGAGTCGCTATACCTCATAGGTTAGGTAATATTATATGGAGTCGCTATACCTCATAGGTTAGGTAGGTAAGAATACATGGAGTTGTTTCTCTCTCGGCAATCTTCTAACATAAACTCCTACTCGTCTGCGGTGTTTGTCTGTTTCTGCTCCGCTACGATTCCTGCATGACACACTTACTCCTGTGGTATCTTCGCTGTTTTTGTGGAAGGTTTCCGCTGTAGATACCTGTCTAGGTAAATACAGACCCATCACTATCAGTGTCTGGCAGGCTCGCAGTATTACTCTGGACCTCCTGATAACATTACATATAGAATAGCATCTAGTAAACGTTATCTGGGGTTTATTGCCTCTGATAGCGGTAAAGTTATGTCTAGACCACTTCACAGTCACTGGCCAGACACATAAATATAATATATATACATATATATATATATATATATATATATGCCAATTGTGGCATTTCGCACCGCCGATCGATTATGCAGCACATTTAGTGCAATAATTGTCAGGTGGAAACAGAAATCATCAACAATTTTTCACCCCTGCCTTATGCGATATGGCATCACTGACCAACATTTGTTCCCACAAAAAGAAATCGAAGCTCAATGAATGAATCAATGATGCCCCGGATTTTGCACCCAAAATTATACAATTTTGTAATTTGGAAAAAAAAATATGGCAATACCTCTCTGAGAATAAGATGGGTTTTAAAAAAAAATTGAATTGAAAGCTTAATTCAATCATTTCATAGTTTGACTTGGAACCGTTCTTGTCCAATAAGTCAAACACTGGAGGAAAGACTTTTTAATGAGTTTTTTTTTCTCTGTAAGTACACTGTTAGGTTGGGAGAATGCTGCTAACTATTCTCCAGGTGTAGAGACTGTTACCTTCTTTTAGAAGTTAAACTTTCTTCCTAGAAGATATTCCTAATTGCACCTTCAAGTATAGATTACTGAGGACTGCTAAGTGGATATTGCTGAATGTCCCTGGAAATTATGAATAATTGAGAACCATTTAGAGGATGTTGCTAAATGTCCCTGAGATTTCTGGATTATTAAAGAGCGCAAAGATAACACAGAAAAGGTTAGGGGAAAAAATACCATAGAACATAGTTTACAATGAGTACTATTTTAGAATTGGGTCTAGATTCAGTTACTATTATTCTTACAGAATATTCACTCCATGCTCATATTTTTATGAGTACAATTGATCGTTATGAATATACATACACAATATTGACTGGTTTCAGATACAAGCGGCCGTATGCCCCGAGCGTATGCGAGGATATTGCGCAGAGTCAACTCCGAGGAGTATACAATCGCTTTTATCTGAAACCAGTCTATATTGTATCTATTAGCCATTTCTGGACAAGTGGCATGTCGATACCAGTTCGTTTTAGTTATGCACTATTTTTCTGCACGCACTATTTTTCCGTATGCGCCACCCGGAGCATACAACATATCCGTATGCACCGGGTATGTCCATACAAGCTCCCCATGTGTTTTCTATGAACACTTTGTATTAGGTGGATAATAAAGTTTAAAATGTATTTATAGCCTTACTTAGCCACAGAAATATACAGCGGAATTGTACAATAGAATGTACCAAGGTAACTTTCTCTGAAAACCTTTGCTAAGTTAAGCATACCATCTGGATATCTGTATCATCAATCAAAAAGAAAAGAAATAAACGCTGTTTGAATAAAAACTAAATCTGTATTGGGGCACTGGTTGCGTCGTGAGGTGTGTCGGGATGTGTCGTGAGGTGTGTCGGGTTGTGTCGTGAGGTGTGTCGGGATGTGTCGTGAGGTGTGTCGGGTTGTGTCGTGAGGTGTGTCGGGATGTGTCGTGAGGTGTGTCGGGATGTGTCGTGAGGTGTGTCGGGATGTGTCGTGAGGTGTGTCGGGATGTGTCGTGAGGTGTGTCGGGTTGTGTCGTGAGGTGTGTCGGGATGTGTCGTGAGGTGTGTCGGGACCGTGATCACCGTTTTTTAACTAAAAAACGTTTAAAATGTACACGCTATATACATTGCCTAAAGGATAGAGGGGTAACATATGCAAACTGCAAAAAAGCTATCCCTTCACTATGTGTGTGCTATCTACTTTGATATTGGGAAAGGAGCAGGGTGCCAGTGTCTCAGGGTCTTAGGGGCATGCCCAGCTGACCATGACCAATCACTCAAGACAGAAATACCTCATTGACCCCGTGATTCCTGATATATCAGGACTCAGGAAGTTGCATAAATGACAAGTTGATTAGGTGCAAGTGGGTTAAAGAAACGATCCATAGACTGTATGCAACCCAAACCTTCTATTCGTTATTCGGTTTGATGCATCGAACAAAGAAAACTCCTTCGAAGAGGAGCATGGGACGGTGGGAAGGAAAAGATTTTGCACCTTTTATTCGTTATGTATTCATAATTGCACGCTCATTCATCAATAGTGAACATACTTCTTGCTCCTCGTCTATTAGAGGAAAAGTGGAGAACAATAGCTAACGTTTTATGCACACGGTTATGATTATTCTACTGATATATTTGATGAAAAGTGCAGAAACTAGCGGCTTCTTTGTCGATCTCTGACGAGAACCGCCGACCTCTCCCTTCAGGCTGGGTCCCCTCTGGGTCTCAGACGGTAGGAGGTTCTTTAAGTGGTGTCTAAAACGTCACCACAGAAATAAAACACTCGCAGTCTAATGGAGCCCCTACTCTCCCCCCGGCTCGCCCTGCCCCATAGAGCACGGCCCCACACCCCACATTACCCCGCACACTCTCCCAGCACACCATGTGTCCATGCTGCAACACCCCACTGACATCATGTGTACAACAACTGGGACCCCCTTACAGTGTGATCGCTAGTTCTGCCATCATCCGTCAGAAAATTGTAAGATAGTGTTTCCACTATAGTTGGGGGACAACTGATATCATCAGTTTTTTTTTGTATTGGTTAACTATATACTAAAGAGTAGTTGACCTCCACCTCCCATTTTACACAAATATTGGATTCTACGGTTTATGTATTATCGTTGATTATAGGTAGATAGTCCGTGTACATATAATAATTTTCCAATGATAACAACAATAACTATTACAACAGAAAACTTGAATAAAGGGTAACATGCAGTTACAATGAATTAATCTCTAAAGTAAATAATGATGATAATCTTTGACGATAAATCAATGATAATCATAAGACGAGCCTAAAGCCCCTCTATGGCAAAGTTAAAAAAGGTGACACTAAAATGACACTGATACTATAAATGAGCACATGTGGGTCTTGGTCTGAAACAAGACCCTGCAACATATGAGGTGTTTCCCACACGAGAAAATAGTCCAAACCCTATGTCATATGTAGAACAAGAAACAGCAGAAATAAGTGTATAATGTGTACTCAATATTATCATATACCTGTGGTAGTATATCCTACACATACGGCCCGCTCCTACCCATGTGGTATTTATATCCGTACGACACCTAGGTGACGTACGGGGTATGTATGTGGCGTACGGGGCATGTACGGCGGCAAAATCCAAAAACTCACCCAGAAGCAAAGTTAAATATTGGATATCTTAAGGTGTATAATAATACAAAAACATGTATATTAGTCTGTATGTGATAAATACTTGTTAAAATTGACGATAAAACGAACCTATGCCTTCGTTTTATCGTCAATTTTAACAAGTATTTATCACATACAGCCACAGTAACCCTGTTTCCATATATTATCCACATATCCATCGTACGAACGGGACATAGACCACTCCTCAAAGAGTACAGAAATTGAGTAATATCAAAACAGATCTTTGGATCAGAATTGGCCGCAAACGTGCAGCCTGTGGCAGAGACACGACCAGTGATACGGGGTATGTGCCGGGAGAGTGCGGCCACCCGTCTCTGTGTAAAACTCTGGGTGGAGAGCTATAAACAGAGGGAATGAAACTACCCGCACCCAGACCCTGTGTGTCTGCTACTCACATAAACTCAACCAAATACCCCCTCAAAAAAACCCACCAAAAAAAACACGTAAAGAGGACCACTGAATGGGTGTACATGTGAACAGTCACATTCAACTTAGTTTGGGAGCTGGCCAAGAAACTGTAAATCCAAACGCAGGTTTAGGAAGAGTGAAAGGACCAGGGACTTAAAGGTGGATTTCGTAAAATGACTAAAGAAAGCGGTCAGGTTTGGGTTGGTGTCTGACAGAGTGAGAAAGGCAGAGAAATCAGGCCAGGTTTGGTCGTTCCGCGAGGTTTAGGGTTTGCAGACCATGTTGTTATTTGGCCCCATGTGACGGGATTTGGATTAGGGGGACACATGTGATGTTCTAGTTGTGTCTGCATTGATTTTCTGTTACAGGCTGGGATTTGTTGTGACGCACTGTGTTCTTAATGGAATGTCCACCACCTGTCACGAACTCTACAGTCATACCCCTCCAAACCGTCACCTATTCTACAGTCACCCCCTCACCACCATCACCAATGCTACAGTCTTATGTGAAACCATGGATATGGTGACCATACGGGGTAGATTTATGAGTTGTTTCGGAGAAATCGTTCTGAACTCGCCATATCCGGCTCGTTCAGAACGAATTTCTCCGAAACAACGACTACCTAGTGACTGCTTCATGAACTAACAATGGCTCTGTCCCCTATAGGATCTGAACATATATCCAACACCAGTAGGTCCATGGGGTATATCGGTCTTGAGTGATTGGTCATGTTCAGCTTGGCATAGCTCTGATACCCTCAAACGCTGGCACCCTGCTCCTTATCCAATAGCACAGCAAATAGCACACAGATAGTGAAGGGATAGTTTTTTCTCAGCACGCCGAAAGTGTATGTGACCACTCTAAACCACTGTAGGGAATGTATATATGGCGTGCGAGCACCCTCTAAAAATAAAAATACACAGTATGGCACATATAGTCCTGAGCGTTTGATATGGGTGAAATCACAATATCTAGTTCAATCAAATGCAGCATTTGTAATAGATGATATTTTCGAAAAATTAAGTAGATAGAAATTAATAGAACGTTTTAAGAATAATTAACAGAACTTTTTAGGCCTAAGATTCTAAAATTGTGTTGCCACCTGTCCTTTTATCAAAGAACTTTGGCCAGAGGTAACATGTTTTAGTGTTTTCTACCTAGACATTCCAATGTTAAATCTACGACAAAGAATCTTAACACAGATGTATCAGATATATCAGATATGTTCCAACAGATGGGCTCAAGTCTTAGCTTTCTAACGATGTTTTGTTTATAAGAATCACCCCGTTATTCACAACACAACAGCGATTTGCCTTTTTCAAGTTAGAACAAAATAGTTTTTGGTCCCATATTAAACGCTCAGGGACCTGTTTCACTAGTTTCGTGACATGTCTAGATGGCGTCTAGATGGTGTGTCCGGTTTCATAAGAACTAGACATTAGACTTTGGTTTGTCCACTCTTGCTTGCACTGTTGGTGCCGCTTTTCATATCTGTCTAACACTTTTGTCATGAAACTAGTGAAACAGGTCCATGATGTGTAGATTTGTCTAATTCTTATGTTTGGGGTCTTTCTTTTCCTAAGGGCAGCTACTTGTGTTGTCACGAAACTAGACAACCCCAATGTCTGTATGGTGTCACAGACATGTCACGAAACTAGTGAAACAGGTCCAAGGACTATAGGCTTCCCTGCTCCCTGTTTCGTATTTATAAGCCTCGAGGGTGTTGATATTTTGTCCTAGCTGAAACCGATCCGTTATTCTACATCATCATAACCTTTTAAAATAGAAGTGACAGAAACAGCATTTTAAAATTGGTTGTCTTGGCGGGCGGCCATTGTGGCCCTGGTGCCTCGTTTTGATCTAGTTTTTCCATCTCCTTATTTGGCGCGGAATCGTTCTGCCCGTGCTTTACACTGTCAGCGTCTGACGTCATATGTCACTGACGTCATACGTCACCAACAGCGTCCTCTGGCGGCGTTCGTGTGATCCATGGCCACTTCCGGTTTTTGCTGGGGCCTGGTTTGTTGCTTTCAGTGACATGTAACATGCTAGGCACCAGCGACGAGAGAGAATGTAGCTTGTTTCCGGTGTGTTCTGGTTTTATATTAAAAGGTCTTCTTCTGGGTACAAGTTCCACGTGTGGTGTTTGGTGACGACGTGGGATTTGAGAACGAAGTATTTTCCCAGGCACCCCACTCAACATCAATATGGAGCCCCTATTTCTATTTCATTTATTTTTTTTATTTAATTTTTAAATTTTTTATTCAAAAAAGTTTTACGACATAGCACGTTCATCGGTCTTCTGACGATCTTCCGCGCGTTAGTCATTGTATAAATATTTATTTACAGGGTGAAAAACTCGCACTGGCGAGAGATCGCAATAAACTAATAACAATTCGAAAAAGACTGTAAAGCATCATCGTTTCAGGGTGTTTTTTCTGCAAAAAATATAAACATCTGGCATAAAAAAAATATGATTTAAATGAGTCCCCCAAAATATGATCTGTATAAGTCCCCCGCAAGTCTACCTGTTTGACTGTTCACCATAAATAACTCATAAGTAGCTCGGCCTAGGATACATGACTCTCACGGTCTATGGCTTCCACAGCAGCCGTATTTGTAAAAAGAAAATGTTAATTTATAAGTTACGTACAGTTGTTGGGACCAATGATTTTCTGGAACAAGATCTTGTTTCACGTCAGTATTCTCCTGTTGTACAAAAATCACTTATCAAGGCACTCACCATGAAGAAGACGCTGCCTGCCCACGCCCTACAGTTTTTGTAATAAAGATACATCATACCCTCACCCATCAGCAGGCAATTAATTTGGCATAGAATATGTGACAAGGCCACCACTGACGGATTTTCTCAGAGAAAATCTCTTTATACCAGTAGGAACAGTGCATCTAATGCACCCTGACCGATGCATCGATACCGACATACAGTCGGTGACACCACCGACAGACTTTTATGCTGGGGTCACACCAAGCGAGTAACGGCAGCGATCTCCAGAATCGCCAACAAAAGTTTGCGTTTATGTGCGATATTATTTCATAGTAATATCTCCCAACAATAATTTAGCATCTTTGACGCAATAATCAGGTGAAATATGAAATAATAGCTCACATATACACCAATTTGTGTTGGCGATTCCGGAAATCGCCGCGTTACTCGCTTGGTGTGTCTCAAACATGAGGGTTTACTAAGAAAATCGCCGCCGCTTTTGTCGGCCAATGGAAACGAGGTTTTGACACGACACCTTGATATAAGATGTGTCTACCAGGACGTGCAATCTAAAGCCCAATACACATCTACTGATTCAGGTTTGAAAGATTAGTTCCCAAATTTCTATTTAACTTTCATACGAGATTTGTAACTTCTGGTTTGTACCCTATTCGGACGACCACCACTCACGGGATGAACTATTTGCAATAAAAAAAAACACAAAAGAAAAAAAACACACACAAAAAAACACCCACACAAACACACCCACAGACAGACGCACACACACCTCACCTCCACCTTGCACTCTCCACCCACAACCCCTGCTTCACAAACACACGTCTCCAAACAGAGTCTCCGCCAGCTGTGGGGTCTGAGTTTGGGTTTAACGGGAGCGTGGCGGTTTTAAAAACACCTCCTGGTCCGAGCTGGGGTCACCTCGCCTGGGGCGGCCACATTCACTTTGTCTCCTTCCCGTTCTGACCCCAGCCCTGAGGTCAAGGTCAAACACTACTTGTCCTGCCACCAGGGGGCCTGTCACCCGGATGACGGATTCCTCAGGTCACGTGACACTGGGTACCGCCGGCGCTGGTACCGGGAGGTTACAGTTATTAGCTTAAATAAGTGACTCCTGGACCAGCGAACGCCTCTTTTATTTCCATTCAAAGACTTTATCTAATTATACTAATCTGCATGGTAGGTCAATGTTTATTGTCATGCTCCAGTAAGCTGACAGGTATAGAATTACCGTAAGTACCATAGATAAGGCTTTAGCCATCTACCTTTATCATCTATCGTAAACAAAGTCCCCATTGGCCCTATTGAGGTATCCCATAATTCAGTCTGTTTACAAGTTCCGGTGTTCGCTGGTTGCCGACATTGTATGGTGATAGACCCTTGAACCATAACCCACAATTACCCAGTTTAACAGTTTTTCTTATAAATATTCAAATTGGAAATCCGATGTCAGAAATTTCAGTTATTTCTAAATATTGATCCAAAATTATATTCAGGTTCTCCAAATAGAAATGGGAAAACTATAGTTCATGTGGTCATGGTCTGCCCAGTCAGTCGCGAGTGGAACTTGTATTTACCCTGGGTGATAATGGGGAGTTTAGTAACCTCTCGAGGGCGTATTGAAAATGTATGGGGACTCAGTAAACTGCAGTGTACTACCTATTTTAAGCCCTGTCAGATACCTTGACTATGGTATACGGATTCAAATCTATGGTATACGGCCTCAAAGCCATGGTATGATAGTCCCTGTGTGCTATAGAGCAAAAAGATAGTCCATATCGATATACCCTTTAATATGATAATTCCTGGGATTAATTTAATCGAAAAGATGGATAGTGAATACAAACGATGATTTCATGGACAGGCCGCTCTCTGAAACACTCGAGCTTGACGTAATACATTCACTGACGGTCGTATATCACTACGCGTCAACCCCTCATGGTTTACGGCCGCCTGTCCACAAAACCATCGATTATTGTCTATGTCATCTACAAGGCCCATAGACCGGTATTTATTTGTATGATAGTGAGGTCAATACTTCACTATATCATTTACTAATATATGTAGTATGAGGAAACTTATTTATTGAGCCTGCAGTGATGTCCGTTCGAGGTCTTTCGTCCCATAACTTTGGCCCAACGCAATTGGCGAAGGGCCGAAGTTACGGGATAAAAGAAACCTGTCATCACAGCCTCAGAAACTACATTTCCCTAATTTTTATATAACTGAAAATCACAAAAAAAACTCCCAAATATGCCACTTTATGCGCAGCCCGACTGGCCGAACATTATTCATACGGCATGTCCAGCTGTGGGCAGTATTCCACAGACGTTCACGTATAGATGTGTGATATTACCTGCCGCTTGACACCATGGTGTGAATACACAATATCAACTATTTATCCAAATGCACACTTTTCGCAAACAAGTGCTTATAATAACACATCCGCATGCACCGGGTATGTCCATACAGAGTTGTTTTGGTTTACTCAGGATATTTTGTATTATTAGGAAACGTCCTTACTGTGGACGAAACGGTTCCTGTTCGAGATCAGTCGTCGATATCATACTGCCTGACGCCATAGGCGGAAGGCAGTATAAAATCGACGACTGACCTCGAACAGGAACCGTTTCGTCCACAGTCAGAACGTTTGCTTATTATTATTATATGCCTTAAATCGACAAAAAACGACTCATTAAGTCACACTCACAGCAGGCACGAATATTATTATTACTGCACCCCTAGCAGCGGGCAGTATTTCATAGACATTCGCACACAGGTATATAATAATATGTGGATACTAAATAAAGATACACTGAACTATTCTAGTCCCATATCCCATAAAACACACATACGACACCGACAGAGCCGCCTATTGTCAAACTGCAGGTTCTTTATTGGCAAACCGACCTGTCTGTCTGCCTCTTTATGAATTCTATTTTTTTTCTTTTTTCCGAAAGCGATTGTTCAGTGCGGGTGCTCTTATATCTTCCGGAGGGAAACATACATTGTCTGGCAGTACACAGATGTCAGACATTTAGAAACAAAATCATCAAGCGACAAAATATATAAGTGCTCTTCGAAACATTTGATCCTTTTTTACTATGCTAGGCCCATTTAGGTACAGATCTTTCGTACTGATTAGGCCTAAAGTGAGATTCACACGGAAGGACAAATGGACCAGAGACTGTTGTCCTTCAGACCTTTTCACCAGTCGGCGACAATTTCCTGCTGGGTACAAAGTTTCACAGATTGGGGTGTTCTACAGTCTCAGGTAAACATGGCGGATTCAATTCACATGGGAAGACTTACCAGGTACATAGTCTCACCCCTACACCCCTACACAGGGTACACAGGGAACACAGGGTGCAAATTCGCTGACTCAGGGCACTTCCCTGTGTGAATAGGTGTAATTTGGGACCACTGAGACTCACAGGTTGGGGGAGAATGTGTAAAATACATTTGTCTTATCAAAATGCCCCTTTAATTTTAAACCTGTTTAAAGTCAAAATCTCATGAGATTCTGTTCCTTGTTAGAGGTGATTATAGCCGACAACTGCAAGGAAAAGAAAATTGTCTCAGCAAAATGGAACTACAAGTTAGATGAGGAGATTGTGTTCCAGTACCGAATCTCAGCAGGATTTGTCTCAGACAAACGCTCTGTTAGGCCCGGCGTCCACCTACTACGATATGGCTCCGATATGGTCTACGATGCACCTCCCGATACAAAATGAAAATCGCGTCGGAAGGTCACCTAATATCGGGGCAGTTGACAACGTTTCTGCGATTAGACACCGATAAAAACCCCATACAATGTGTGGTGGATTGGCATGTCTAGACATATGTCTATGATTTTGCACCTTCCCGATATGTTTCCGATATTTGCTTTTTGTATCGGTGCCATATCGGTAGGTCTAAATTTCTATCGTAGTAGGTGGACGCCAGGCCTTAGGTACATGAATCCCATCGTGTGAATCCCACTTTAGCTTTCTACAAATCAGGGCGCAGGATCTATGCTTGGAGAGTGAGATATGCAAGATTCACGTCTTCATGGCCAGAACACTCTCCCAGCAGAGACCATTCTATGTACTCTTATTAGTGTTAATAAAAAATAATCAAAAAAATCTCCAACGAGAGGAAAAGATTATTTTTCGGGTGCATTTTCTTGTATTGGGTCAATAATGGTACAGTGATGTGGGTATCCGATTTAGTGATGAAATATACTCTAAATTCTTTATGAAACTGTGAAACCCAATAGTTGTGAGCTAGCACTGTGGTAACTTTTCTTTTCTTGCAAAAAACTTAAAGGCGGGCGTCCACCAACCACGACAAGGTTATGACAATGACTTCTCGACAAGGTCCATGATTGGCCTACGATTGCAGGCCTTGTCGTGGTTGGTGGACCCCAGTTCTCGACAAGAGTCTACGACAAGGCCACGACAAGGCCACGATTGGAAGCTTGTCGGGAGTCTTCCGACAAGGCTATGACAACATCGAGCATGTTCGATTTTCCCCATGACTGGACCCTTGTCGTGGAGTGTCATGGCGTGTCGGGAGCGTGTCGCAGAGGTCTACGATAGGAAATTTTGGTGGAGGGTGCACTTCCCTACACACCCCGACAACACTATCGTAAACCACCCCCCCCCCCTTCTTACGACAAGGCTGCGACAAGCGCCAATTGGAATTTTCTTGTGGGCGCTTGTCGTAGCCTTGTCGTGGTTGGTGGACACCCGCCTTTATGATTCTGAGAGAAAGAAAGAAAGAAAGAGATATTCTCACTCTTCAAGCATACTGCTAGACATAAACACCAGTTCCGGTGGCTGGAGATCATCACACTGGATGTGTTTTTGGTAAGCTTGGTTCAAACCCTAACAAAATGATACATGACCTTGTGAGTGAGGTGTGAGTGAGGCGAGGAGTGTAGGGGGTGGTGGTGTAAGATGTCTGCCCCTCATAGATCCCCCCCCCCCTCATCCACCCACCATCCCCTCGCCCATCGCTTGTGTAAACAAAACTCCATTTTGACATGCCCCCGCTTTGCCTGACATTCTTCTCCGCTACCCTGAAATGAAGGATGGTTTGAAGGCGTCTACATATCATATTTACACTACACCGGTCCGCACACCGCCAGTGTATTCTGTAAACAGAGAAGATTTATAGTTACATGGAATTCGCATTAAACACACATGGTGTTGGTGGTCGGCGGCGGGCTTGTTCTTCTCGCCTCCTGGCAACTGGCCATATCAGACAAGCCACTGCAGGTTACTGATGTGGGTTCCCCGTGTGTTTTGGTTATTTTTCTGGTTTTTTTTTATTGATAACAGATTTATTTTCGAGCGACTGGCTACGTCAGAAAGGCCACTGCAGGTTACTGATGTGGGTTCCCCGTTTTTTTTCTGTTTTTGTTTTCTTGATAACAGATTTATCTTTGAGCGTGGAAAGCACGCTCGGAAACACTGCCCAGGTTAGGGAGAGGTTATATCCATGGTGTAAAAGTTACCCATTGGGAATGTAGGGGGACTCAGAAAACCACTACCGATTATTCGAAAAACTCTCAGATACCATATCCAGAGCATACGGATTTCAATCCGTGGTATACAGCCTCAAAGCTATTGTATGCGTGAAAATAGTCACTTTGTGCTATAGAACAAAAGAAAAAGTCCCGATTGACACATCTTATTTTGTTCTTTGACAAAAGATTTCATTCAAATTCTCTTAGTAATAACCCACAATCACTTGTCCTTTTTCGGTTGTTCTGTAGATAAACGCATGCATGCTTAGCATGGTTAGAAACCTTGACCAACTACCTATATCTAATATCACTTGAAACGATTGGCACCTTTGTGGTTTTTCATTTTGGGTGGACTGGGGCCAATTTGATATTCTACAAACGATAATTTGGCTGGACGATAGGATAACCCGCCAACGTGGAGTTTAGGTTTTATTACACGAGACCGTACCATATTCTGGGGGCTGTTGAATAAAGTTCGCTCGTTCCTGGTGCTGGTCTGAACGATACGATAACTCTAACGATAAACGACATCCTGGAAAATGTTTTCCATTCAATGTTGTATGACAAAAGAGAAGATATTCTATAAATAAACAATATTGTATATATCACCTTATAAGACCTTTAGGTTACTCTTATGGTCAATACCTCTCATGCTTACAGCACATTATGTTATACAACACTATGGTCCCAAAGACAATCCTAAGAGACTTTTTCATCGTTCGTAGTTTATTCAACGGCCCCCTGTTGTCCTAATTACATATTGGGTGGACGATATGAACCTTGTTAAACGAGAGCCGCCCTAGGACCATCTTGAAAACCTTATATTAACGTCCGTAGAATGCTGAACAACCCCCTGACCATCACGTGAGACGCTCTTGGGTGAAGGAATGCAGGGGGCTGTTGAATAAAGTTCGTTCGTTTCTGGTGATGGTGTTGGACGATACGATAACTCCAAAGATAAACGACATCCTGGACTATTTTCCATTCAAAACAAAACAGAAGATATTTTAGAAATGAAAGTATTTGTATACAACACCTTATAGGACCTTTAGATTACTCTTATCGTTAAAACATCTTATGTTTATGACACATTATTTTATACAACACTATGGCCCAAAAGACAATTCTAAGATATTTTTTGTCGTTCGTACTTTATTCCACAGCCCCCTGGGTTCTCCGTTTCCTCCTCGACTCAGGTGACTGGGACTCGACACATCTCTGTCTCACACCTCCCTGTACCTTAAGTGGGACTCACACGGTGGGACAAATGGACCTGAGACTGGTGTACTTCACACATTTGCACCAGTCGGCTACTATTTCCAGCTGGGTACAGAGTTTCACAGATTAGGGTGTTCTACAGTCTCAGGGTAACATGGTGGATTCAATTCACATGGGAAGACTTAACAGGTACATAGTCTCACCCCTTCACACCTACTCTGGGTACACAGGGTACACAGTCGCTGACTCAGGGTACTTCCCCGTGTGAATAGGGGTTATTTGGGACCACTGAGACTCAAAGATTGGGGGAGAATGTGTGAAATACATTAGTCTCACCAAGATGCCACTCTAAATTCAAAACCTGTTTAAAGTCAAAATATCATGAGATTCTCTTCCTTGTTAGGGGTGATTGTCGCCGACAAATGCAAGGGAAAAAAGTTGTCTCAGCAAAATGGACCCCTGTCATTCACACAAGGAGATTGTGTTCCAGTACCGAATCTCAACAGGATTTGTCTGAGACAAACGGCCTGTGCGGTACGTGAATCCCACCGTGTGAATCCCGCCTCAGAACGCTTCTCGTGTTTATCTGTGATCTCCCAGCGAGGTGGTGCCGCTCGAGATCCGAGCCGCACTCTCAAAGTCCCTGTCACCACGATCTCTGAGAGGAAGTAGGTTCAGCTTTTAGAGCTGTGACCACGTAACGTGCACAATGGTAGCGCTAAAAGATTACCTCAGACCCCACAGAGAGGGGTGAGACTGGGACGGGGGGAGGCATGGGCGGGACTGGGGCATGCTGAGGTGAGGTATGTGTAGGGGGGGGGGGGGTGTAGGGTGGTTAGGTAGGTTGTAGGTGAGGTGAGGTGTAGAAGTGGTGTGGTGAGGTAGGTGTAGGGGTTGTGAGGTGAGGTGGGGTAGGTGTAGGGGTGGTGAGGTGTGGTGAGGTAGGTGTAGGGGTGGTGTGGTGAGGTAGGTGTAGGGGTGGTGAGGTAAGGTAGGTGTAGGGGTGGTGTGGTGAGGTAGGTGTAGGGGTTGTGAGGTGTGGTTAAGTAGGTGTAGGGGTGGTGTGGTATGATGTGGTGAGGTAGGTCTAGGGGTTGTGAGGTGTGGTTAAGTAGGTGTAGGGGTTGTGAGGTGTGGTTAAGTAGGTGTAGGGGTGGTGTGGTGTGGTGAGGTAGGTGTAGGGGTTATGAGGTGTGGCTAAGTAGGTGTAGGGGTGGTGTGGTATGATGTGGTGAGGTAGGTGTAGGGGTTGTGAGGTGTGGTGAGGTAGGTGTAGGGGTTGTGAGGTGTGGTGAGGTAGGTGTAGGGGTTGTGAGGTGTGGTGAGGTAGGTGTAGGGGTTGTGAGGTGTGGTGAGGTAGGTGTAGGGGTGGTGAGGTGTGGTGAGGTAGGTGTAGGGGTTGTGAGGTGTGGTGAGGTAGGTGTAGGGGTTGTGAGGTGAGGTGAGGTAGGTGTAGGGGTTATGAGGTGTGGTGTGGTGAGGTAGGTGTAGGGATGGTGTGGTTAAGTAGGTGTAGGGGTGGTATTGTGTAGGAGTAGTCTCTCTGCTCATTTTCTCAGCTGGACCATCAGTCAAGGCACTCACCATGAGAAGGAGGTTTCATGCTCACGTCCATCAGTTTACATTACGGCAGATGTGCTCTTAATTGATTGTGCAAGGTGCAGGCATGTGTCGGGCCGGGGTTACAGGGGCATTTTAATGTTATCAATACAAAGGGCCGAGGTCCATGCTGTCCATAACTTCTACTGTCACTGAGTTGATGTTGTTAGTTTAAAGCGTGATTCACACGGAGAGACTTATGTACCTGAGACTGGTGCAACCTCACCCTCAGTCTCAAGCGGGATGCACACAATAATTTATGTACCTCACAGGGTGTTTGTCTGAGACAAATCATGCTAAGATTCTGTACTCAAACACAATCTCTTCGTCTTAATTGTAAGGTTCTATATCATTGAGACATGTTTTCTCTCGTCTAATTGTTGGCGACATTTTCTCCTAAGAAGGAATTACCCCTTCACTATCTGCATGCTATTCACTCTGATATTGTTAAAGGAGCAGGGAGCCAGTGTCTCAGGGTCTTAGAGGTGTGCCCAGCTGATCATGACCAATCACTCAACACTAAAATACCTCAAGATCCACTGGTGCTTGATGTGTTTGGATCCTAGAGCAGGCAGTTGCAGAAATGGCAGGTTGACTGGGTGCAAGTGGGTAACAGAAAACTATCATTTATAATTGCACGCTCATTCATCAATGATGAAAATACTATTTGCTCCTAGTTTAACCTGGAGTAATACTTCGGGTTATATACAGAATCCAATATTCCGGTGGCTCCAGTGAGAGATTGGGGGAGCGGTGTGAAGTACACCCGCCTCAGGTGCATTCTACTTGTCAGTTCCGCCTTAAACAAGCACTGCGAAAGCTTTGTGGGGAGGGCGGAGCTGTCTACGATCGTCTGCTCCACCGGAACCTGATAGCACGAGGGGCGATAATAGAGAATGTAGTAATGTGCATGATAGTGTATAGTGTGGCACTAGACTCTAGTACAGTCTGTTATCGCCAGGGCCAGGGCACACAGGCTCAAACTAAGACTGTGAGGGGCTGCCATTTTGAGTCAGGGATTCCTGCCTCTGCTGGTACTCAGCTACACTGAGTGATTTGCCAGTAACCAGTGTGTTACTCTTCAAGCATAGGTCCTAGAGTAACCTTTACCGGGCATGTACTAAATAAATCAGCTTGGAGAGTTATAATGATTCGCCAGAATCGTGGTATTCTTAGCCTTGAGTTGGTGCTGAAATTAGAGCAGGCAATCACGAAATTCCTTTCTCTCATCATCCAGAGGGAACTGGCAAATGGGAGCTGTGCTCTGTTAGACCCTTACAGACTGTAAGCCTTAGGCGGCGCGGTCTGTAAACGGACTAGTGTGGCACCTGTGTAATAGGTGTGCGTGGGGTCTCTGTGTACCAGTAAGTATATGTGTGTGTTAGCGAGAGAGGTTTTTTTTCTTTTCTTTTTCTTTTTATTTCAGTAAATATATATACAAAGACAGTCTCCCATGATAGAAGTTTTTGTATGCCTTCTGTTGACATTTTACACAATTTGGTTGCAAAAACAATCTCACCCCTGGTATTTTTCCCACTTAACACTGTGAACTGGTACTCAACGCCCATGGAATATTGTAGAAAATACTAGCGACTTCGTCGAGTCGGAGTTGGCTGCCACCCCCACCCCCAACGGTCCTGCTCGTATTAAGTAAGTTAGCAGACAGGGCGATATTGTTATCGAAACGTTTTTTTTCTCATATGCTCATGATTTCTAATTGCTGTTGGGGCCCCTAGCGGGAGAACGAAACACCATCGTAAACTTGTGGTTATTACTCTGCATGACACAGGTGTTTGAGCTGATCATCAGCGATTAGCCTGGAAGCCTGGCCTAGTTAGACTATAGGCCAGGTAACGGGTTCCAGTTTCGTGGTGCATTATTGGTAACGCCTCCATTTTTCTGTGGCATTGTGGGATTGTGCCACCTTGGCAGATCAGATATGCTGGTTCCGGGGGTATCTGCTAGGGGGCTCGGCGGAGATATATGCGGAACCCAGCCAAACCACTAGTCCGTCCAGAACCCTGCTTTGAGAGCATGAGCGCCCTGGCCCTAGTGACAACGGGACGTACTACAGTCTAGTTGAAGGACGTAGGAACCCGTTACCTGCCCCTTATTTCATTAGGGCAGGGAACCAGTCTAATCAGCAATGAGAACTCTCTGAATTGATACCGGTGAAAGTTGGGATCTCATTTGTTTCTCATGAGAAAAGTAGATCAGAAAACTACAATACTAAACTTGGATTTCCGCATGGCTCGAAATGAATCTTAAGAAAAAACATATGTCCGTATATAGAAATACAAAAAATAATAGCAGGATTACGTTTAGCATTACACGAGAATCTCACTCTCGTGGCCTTTCAGTCTCCAGGCCTGGTTCACTCTGTCTCTATGGGCGGGAGAATCTCCAAGAGGATCCGAACAAAATTTACACATTTTATATGTGGTAGGTAATAATGAGAATTGATGTCACAAATGTCAGTGATAGGGATGAGATAAAATCTGAACCACACTCGAATCTTAGCTACTGAAGGTATGCCATTTATTTTGGTTTGCCAAATAATCTCACTCGGATTTGCCTCATGAGATTACTCCCCAACCGAAAACTCCTGTGATATTTTCTGTGGCTATGGATCTTGGTGCAGTTCTTTAGAAGGAAACCCACGAAATGAAAATAACTTGGTGGAGTGCGGACCAAGTTATTTTCATGGAGTCGGTCTCTGATTTTATCTCACCCCGTATAATATTGTTTATTGATGAAATGAATCACCAAATTAGCCATTGAGTATTGGGTACACGAACTTCACGACCGTGGAGTACGAGTTCCTAATGTTAAGCCTATGGAGATAAATATTGGGGTGAGATAATTTACATTACTCCATAGTTCACCTACTGCAGAGACATGAAGCCGTCTGGCCGTGCCTCATCACACTCAGGGTTCGGGTACTATGAGAACTGAGAGTAGACACAGGTGTTATTATAGCCGTGTTGACCCTCCCCGACCCGCCACGGCTCTCAGTGTAAACACGTCTGAGTAGGCTGGGGAAGAGAGCGTTAACATGGGTGCGCAGTGAGGTTATCAAAAACACTATATCACCGGGAGGTATACCGCCAGGCTGGGTTGGCCCCATCAGGGTGTTTTCCAAAAGAATTTTTTTGATTTTTGAAGCAGCTTTTTAGTTCCATGAATAACAATAGTCCAAATACAAATACAAGAGATGTCCCTCTATAAGTTCTCGTCGAAGTACAAAATAGTATTGAGTCAGTGAAAGTTATACCGTATACACTGTGTACATAGACAGTTCTAGAGAGACCTCAAGAGGTACAATCCATTATGAACAATTGCTACTTGGATTTTTTGGGTGGAAATCTCGTTCCTTTTTGATATTAAGGGTTCTCTTCAGCGTACAGAATGAACTGTTCATAGCAAGTAAATCATGTTATTATCTTTATTGACAATATACAAAGTTGTACAGGAAATGAGATTCACACATTTTAGGTGATTTTGCCAACAAAGTAGCCTTAGCCTTACTATTGGGGTAACTGGTTTTCAGTGCCTGGCCAACCCAGGTTGGAATTATCGTGTGATTCATCAAGGTACACGTATAGAAAAAATGGTTCACAGGGGCGTGAGGGGGGCGGCGAGGGGGGGGGGGGGGGCAGTGGTTCCTTTTTTTATCAGTATACATATACGCCAAACGTATATAACATGTATACGACTGGCGTATATATATTGCGCAGAGGATATTTCCTCTCGTATACGACTGGTGTGAAATACAGCCAACTCAGTCCCTAACCGCCCCCTACCTGTCCTCCAACAGGATTTATCTGATCCTACATAGGACCCTATCTAACCCTACCTTGTCTCTACCTGGCTCCCACATAACACCTACCTAGTCACCCCTCTCATAAGATCTCACACTCTCGAGCATTGAGAATCCACTGGTACACAGTATTCCCACTAGGTGGCATCATTGGGATTATAGGAATCTTTGGGTTGCATTGATCTATGTCTTTAGCATGGGGGGCAGGCCAGTAGATTCTCAAGGCTCTAAACTTATAGCTCGTTAAGAATTCTTCTCCATAGAGCGTAGTGAGAGTACAGAATATGACTTAGAGAGTGTGGATTTTATGAGAGGGGTGCCCTAGTTCCCACCTAGTTCCCACCTAGTTCCCACCTAGTTCCCACCTAGTTCCCACCTAGTTCCCACCTAGTTCCCACCTAGTTCCCACCTAGTTCCTACCTAGTTCCTACCTTTATCAGTCCCTACCCGCCCCCTACCTGTCCGATACCTGGACCTATCTGATCCTACAATGGACCCTACCTTCCCCTTACCTCGCTCCCACATGACCCCTACCTAGTTCCTACCTAGTTCCCACCTAGTTCCTACCTAGTTCCCACCTAGTTCCTGCCTAGTTCCTTCCTAGTTCCTGCCTAGTTCCTGCCTAGCTCCCACATAACCCCTACCTAGTTCCTGCCTAGCTCCCACATAACCCCTACCTAGTTCCTACCTAGTTCCTGCCTAGTACCTGTCTAGTTCCTGCCTAGTTCCTGCCTAGCTCCCACATGACCCCTACCTAGTTCCCACCTAGTTCCTGCCTAGTTCCTACCTAGTTCCTGCCTAGCTCCCACATAACCCCTACCTAGTTCCTGCCTAGCTCCCACATAACCCCTACCTAGTTCCTACCTAGTTCCTACCTAGTACCTGTCTAGTTCCCACCTAGTTCCCACCTAGTTCCCACCTAGTTCCCACCTAGTACCTACCTAGTTTCTGCCTAGCTCCTGCCTAGTTCCTACCTAGCTCCTACCTAGTTCCTGCCTAGTTCCCACCTAGTTCCTGCCTAGATTCCTACCTAGTTTCTGCCTAGCTCCTGCCTGGCTCCTACCTAGTTCCTGCCTAGTTCCTGCCTGGCTCCTACCTAGTACCTACCTAGTTCCTGTCTAGCTCCTACCTAGTTCCCACCTAGTTCCTGCCTAGCTCCTACCTAGTTCCTGCTTAGTTCCTGCCTAGTTCCTGCCTAGCTCCTACCTAGTTCCTGCCTAGTTCCTGCCTAGCTCCTACCTAGTTCCCACCTAGTTCCTGCCTAGCTCCTACCTAGTTCCTGCTTAGTTCCTGCCTAGTTCCTGCCTAGCTCCTACCTGGCCCAGACGGTCCCTGCTCCGCCCTGTCCGCCCCTCTCCGTCCACTTCCCGGCTGACCGGTCAGCGACCCGTCTGTGAGTGCTACATCTCGCCGTCTTCTCGGCACTTCTAGGAATTCCAGGAAGGTGTGTGAAGACCAGGTGGCGTCATAAAGCAGGGCGTGGCGGCACACCGCTTACCGCCCGTACCCCACAGCCCGCCGCCCCCCACAGCCCGCCGCCCCCCGCTTACCGCCCGCCGCCCCCCAGTCAGTCGCCCTCCGCCAGCCGCCCGCCACCCGCCACCCGCCGCCCCCAGTCAGCCGCCCTCTGGCTGCTACCTATCGCCCCCAGCCCACCGCCCTAAGCCCGCCGCCCACCGCCCACCGCCCCCCAGCCCGCCGCCCACCGCCCGCCGCCCACCGCCCACCGCCCCCCAGCCCGCCGCCCACCGCCCGCCGCCCACCGCCCGCCGCCCGCCGCCCGCCCTCGCCGCCCGCCCTCTGCCGCCCTCCGCCGCCCGCCGCCGCTGATTAGTGCCCTCTCACCTTACGTCACACTCCCCGTGACGTCACAGGTCCCGTTCCGCAGCACCCTCCCCCGACTGGGTCTGTATCCACCTGAGGTTTACTCCGGATCTCCCAGCAAGGTCAGATTTAGGTTGATCTCAGGCGGATTTACTCTGATCTAACAGCTGGGCCAGATTTACGTCGATCTCAGACAGCGAGGTTAGGTTTACGTCGATCTCAGAATGTAACGTTACATTACCCCACCCCTGGATTAACAAGAGGAGCCGTAGTTGGGCAAATAAAAATCTTTTAAATTGTATATGAACTAAGGATCTTGTTTGTCCTTTTGAATATTGTTCATTAATTATGTAGATTAATTATTGATAATGTATGAAATAATAATTGACTAATAGAATAGTGAGTCATTATATTGAACTTTGCTGCTTCTTAAGTCTGGTGATTTTGTTCATTCTTTCTCACTGGATCCCTAACTGCTTAGTGCCCCGGATGTTGACATAGACCAGCTGTTCACCCCTCAACGGAGGTGAGGATGAATACCTGAGCAACCACAACTCCCTATAAACTCTGCCTTGAGTCCTTCGTAATTTGATAAGAATGTCTTAAAGGCATATCGGACAATTTGGTGTGAAAATTAAAACCCATGTCATTTTTCTGAAAGTTGAATACAATGATCTCTATGTATTGTAGAGCACATATCTGACTTAAAAATCCGGAGTCACTGTGCTAGATTTTGGTTTAGAGATCAATATTAAGATCATTTTTTGTTCACAGTAAAACCCATGTCATTTTCCTCAAACTTTCACAGAATATAGTACAGGTACAGTACTACCTATTTAAGTTTTAAAAATCATAGGTGACCGTCCTTGTTTTTAAACGAATTGAAGAAAACCTTATTTTTCAGTACATTTCCTATATAATTCAAGCAAATGAAAAAGACTAGACAAAACACTAATCTTGCTCTTTTGAGTTTTGAATATGCCACAGATACCAATTTCAATGTATGAATGGAAATATTTGAAAATCACCAGGTGGCGCCACCGTGAATTGTAGGCTATGCCTTTGAAAACAGAGGCTCTAAAAGAGACAGTACTGATTGGTGGCAACTGTTCAAAACTCTAAGATACAGAAACATAATAAGTATCAGTTAGAGGAGTTATTCAATGATATATATATATGTATATATATACATATAGAAATAATTAATTTCAAAACAAAGCATGGAGAGTGGCGAATGACCACAGGTGAAAAAATACTCAAGAAAAATTAATTGGATTATAACTTGACTAAATTGTGCATCAATAAAATACTTGTATATGGAAAGAGAAACAATAAAAACATACAGAAAAAAAACCCACAATTAGATGCAGAGATATGGAGAGACAAAAAATGGTTGGCCTCTGAAATAAAATTCAATAAATTACATGCAAAGATGACTGAGTCCGGTCCACAAAAGAGAGGTCAAGGGCGTCCTGGGCCGGAGTGTTGCGTTCAGCTGAATGCAGACGAGGCGTTTATGTCAATCTAGACCTAGTTACGAGGTTCTGTGTGGTGGCGCAGGGCTCCGGACCTCTCGACTGACCACCCTCACCGCCCGCTATATATACCACGACACACACACCCACACATGAAAACGGTGTGTAATGCATGCAGCACGGTCCCTGTCGTGCAGGCGTGCCGGGCTGTGGTTTTAGTGTTATAAAGAACACCCACACTATGCTAAATGTAGTGTGACACTTTCAGGGGCTATGCATGTGGATCTATGTATATCGAGCTATGAGTAATAGGCCCTAGACCTATAATGGAGGCTAACATCATGTTGGGGTTCTGACCACCAGGGGTTAATGGGAGCGTTCGTACACCGGCCGTACGGAATGCTGGCCTCCTGAAATAGCTGTAGCTGAACTCAGGGATCTACACCCTCCCAGCAGAGATCTTGCGCTCTACTTCCCGTGGCCGCTTATATCTCTGCCCCAACCTACCTGTTTGGGCTCAAATCTGTCCCATACGCCAGTTTCTAAGATATCCTAAATTCTTAGGACTTTGGGGTGTATTTTGCGGTTTACTTGTAAATAGAGATGTACATATCTATATGGTAAATGATATACACTCATTTCTCTTATTTGTTATGTCAAATCAAACACAGTCATAGGGATTACTTTCTTCAGTGGATAGCACCACATGTGTTGCAGGGTTTTATTTGTCAACATGACACATGTGCTCATTCAAAGGGGCAGTCTAATCAACTGTAGATTCACATTATAAAGTGGTTTAGAGTTGAAAAAAACCGAGCTGGATTGTTTGTGAAGCTCCTTTAACAATTCCTATATATTTCCATACACTTGATATGTGAGTTGTTTGACTTGTATAACTTTTGAACCTTGTTTTGAATCTGAAATGTTCGCTGGTCTCCCCTGTCTTTAATGGATACCCAGGGAACAGGCTTTGGGTTGGGGCAGAGATTAAGCCAGCGTTAGCGCCGCGAAAGATCTGGGAGGAGAGTGAGGCATCGACTGACATCTATAGCCTGGAAGCCTGGGGCCCGTTTAATAATCTAGGATCGTACATGGAGGTCCTTTTCTATAACTCGTACAAGGGTTATCTTTTAATATATATTTAATTCTGTTCGCTAAGACAGTATCAGCCGTCCATAAGGTCGTTCATAAGTGTTAAATAAAGTTTACCCACATTATTCCTGGGTCTCTATGGCATACAGAAAAGGGCCCATATGAACGATCCTAGATTATTAAATGGGCCTAGGTAGCGTCCGCCATTTTGTCAAATGCACGATGGGATAGCGCTGACTTGGCACACCGATCAACACAATTTAGCTATGTATTATTTATTCCCATATGCGAATAGGTGGTCAAATATATCTGATTTCTTCTGTGAACATCAGCTAATATCCCTGTATTAATGCATTTATATATTTGTTTTTGGAACACTTATTTCTTATTTCTGGATAATACATGGTAGTTGTTATGTATTGGTGTCATTCTGTATGTCTTTTGCCTGTCATATAGATGTCCTTGTTTGCTGTTTGTATTGTTATGATTCTATATTCTTTGTCTCTACTATTTCATTGGATTAGCTTGGATCTAAAAACCAGAATGTACACATAATTGAACTCAGAATGAAGAACTTTAAACATGCGTCTGCTGAGTCATGTGACCAGCACTTGAACATTTTTTATGAAATAAATTTGGCCAACGTTTTTTCCACGAGATACTGTCTGATACTATGTCTCTGTTAGTTGGATAAATACAAGGAGAAGCACTTCTGCATTGAAGTGATCGTGTACCGTCCGTTCAAATTCTGAATTAAAAAAAAGAAAAATAGTTTTTTGACCAATCCTCACATTTTCTTGTATTAAAGAGGACAAATGTGTGGGATGGATAGAAAAAAAGCCCACATAAATGGCTGAACTTATATCCACAAACATTTATTTGTAACACAGACTGGATGGGGGAACCCTTGACCCTTGGCGAGGATGTCGCAATACTGAGCATTTTATAAATATTAAAGACAAATGCGGGTAGGTATCGCAGTGCCCTCTATATCTATACTCAGAACTCAATTTTAAACAGGTGCTGACATCTGATTTCATGAAAATATTGCAGTTTCCCATAGACATCAATACTTAAGCAATTAGCTTCTCCAGATGGCCTTCCCATAGAAGTTAGCATGGTGACATAGTATTTTTAGCATTTCTCATTTGTATATGTTCCAAACTATCAGAATCCAGAATTATTTGAAGATACGAAAACAGGCTTACTGCAGTTGCATGTCAAGAATACTTGGTATAATTGTCAAATGAATTATCCCTCTGCCCGTGGCATGGTATTATCTATTGAAGAACTTACCACGTACTTCTGATATACAACTAGAGCGAACATAATGATATCATACAAGACATCTAAAGCCTGGAATAATCTCAGTAATGAAACACGACCAATAGATTCATGTGAGAATTTGAAAAAAATATGCAAAAGGAAAATCTCACTGCCCCACGCTTAGTATATGGATTGTTGTATTTTCCATCTCCCAGACCTCAACATTAAAAACGGAAAGCAAGTAAATATAAACTGCATTGTATATATTCATTTAGTATTAAGAACCTGGAATTAAAAAGACCAAGGAAAGAGAAATACAGAAAGTCAGCAATATATGCCGGCATACATTGCTGGAATAGTTTAGAAAAAGCTTTGCAAGAAACCGGGTCAAAAATAGAGTTTAAAAGGGGAGTTCTCGAAAAACTCAGAACAATGAAAAACGAACTATGAAGAGACATGAATTAGTATACCGAATAAGCCTGTATTTTTTCATCATTGCAATTTGTATCTAAGACAGGAGCATAATATTTTATGTAACAACAAAACTTCTTTTATTTTCTTTATACATACATTACCGTATGTGTGCAACTGTATTTGACCTGTTCATAAAAACAGTGACACTCCTGTCCGTCACCAACATTGTTTGTATATAGTTTCTGTAATGTACTCCTTTGATTTCTTGTACGGAAGAACAGATTGTATATCTGAGCATAAGAAATAAAAACCTTCAAAAAAAATAAAAAAATTAGTTATCATCTGGTACTGTCCAGTAAAAGGAAAATGTATACTAAGAGTCTACCTATATATGAATATCCTTGTACCTCATGTTACCTTTATATTTTTTGTATTATATATCAACCTACCGGAATTGTCTACATTGCCCAGGAGCCTACTGAAAATAGGATCATATTATATCCCAGTAGTTTACTCAAGAATGTATATCAACTTAAAAAAAGAAAAATCTGTCATAATTTTTTTTCTTTACATTTTAGTAAAGAGATGAGAATAGGGCTGTTGACCTCTGGGCACCGTGCTCTGTATTCACCGTGTTTGTGGTGAGTGTAAGGCCCGTTTCCATTGGCCGATTTCCCGTCACCGATCTACAGTCAGGAACCACCGACAGACTTTTAGCACTGTGGACCCAATATCAGTTAATGGAAACGACCCAGCTCATGAAATGATCCATGGCTTTTTATGCGTAGATTATGAAATGTGGCACCACCCACCACTGAGTGAAAGCTTGGTCACTGAGTGAAATCTCCTACCTTCTATATAGACATACAGTGAGTGGCACCACCCACAGACTTTCGGGGTGACTCAAACAATCTACACCCTTTTCGTCGGCCAATGGAAACAAGCCTTAAGGCCCGTTTCCCGTCATCGATCTACAGTCAGGAACCACCGACGGGCTTTTGGCACTGTAGACCCAATATCGGTCTATGGAAACAAACAAGGTCGTGAAATGCCCCACGACTTTTGCTGCTTAGATTATGCAATGTGACACCACCCACCAATGAGTGAAAGCTTGGTCATTTTGTGAAATCTACTACACTTCTACAAGGACACACAGTCAGTGGCACCACTGATAGACTTTCTGGGTAACTCAAAAGATCTCCACCCTTTTTTCGTCGGCCAATGGAAACGAGCTTATAGGCCTTTTTCCATTGGCCGACAAACAAGGTGTAGATTTTTTGTGTACTCCTAAGAGCCTATTTGCATTTGGCGTCAGCAGTGCTAAGGTCCGTCGGTGGTTCCTTATCAGTGACGGCCAATAGGCCCTATTGAGATATCCCATAATTCAGTCTGTTTACAAGTTCCGGTGTTCGCTGGTTGCCGACGTTGTATGGTGATAGACCCTTGAACCGTAACCCACAATTATTGCAGGTTAACGGTCTTTATAAATCATCAAATTGGAAATCCGATGCCAGAAATGGAAATTTCAGCTATTTCTACTTGTAAATCCGAAATTATATTCAGTTTCTCCGAATATAAATGGGAAAACTGTGGTTCATGTGGTCGTAGTGTGCCCAGTCAGTCGCGAGCGGAACTTCTACTTACCCGGGGCGATAATGGGGAGTTTAGTAACCTCTGGAGGGTTAGCCCGGCAGCCTGGCCTAGTTAGACTATAGGCCAGGTAACGGGTTCCATTTTTATGGTGCATTATTGGCAACGCCTCCTGGTTCCCCGCTCATCCGCTAGAGGGCTCGGCGGAATTAGGTGTATGACTAGTGGATATAAGCCAAACCAAAACGCTGGTTCCCGGGGTATAAGCCAGTCACAGGTGGGCACCAGCCAAAGTTGAAGCACAGAGTAGCGTGGTTGAAGGTCGTGCCTGTGGAACCCGTTACCTGTCCCTTATTTCATTAGGGCAGGGAACCAGTCCACTGGAGGGTCTACAGGAGAGCGGTCAGACGGAGGCGGGGGTCAGGGATGTGGGGCACCCCCCGCTCCCCGCTCCCCGTACGCTGTACGCCGTACGCCGGGTTCAGCGCCTGGAGGACGGCAGACACTCAGTACCCTCTCCACTTACAGGCGGCCAGGTAGGCGCGGGCCGCCGTGAAACGTAATCACCCCGACACCACTCCCCGTACCCGGGCCTGCACCCCGCACCCAGCACCCGGCACCCTCTACCCCACACCGCTCGCCTCACCGCCAGGCAAAGTAGGAGTGGTCGCCGCTCCCGACAGGGGGCATGGCAAGCAGCGGGGGCATCGCATTTCACACCTTTACTCGGCACATAGTTATTCTCAGATGGGGGCTGCCATTTGTAACCCAACACACGCTCTCCCAGCTGATTTTATGAGCCGCTTGGGATTTGCAGATGTTAAGTTTACCCCATCATCCTGACAGTCCCGACTGACAATTATGCTGGAACGGTAAGGGAATGTGGAGCTTTTATGCCATTTTTATGGCTTTTCTCTGCTCTGCCCTGAATAGACCATGGACTCACGGCACACCACGTTGAGTTGAGGCAGCCACAAATCAATGTGGTCATGCCTGGTCTTGCCCGTATGCCTCTGTGCCTCTGCTGTGCTGCGACTAAAGGCGGGCGTCCACCAACCACGACAAGGCTACGACAATGGCTTCCCGACAAGGTCCACGACTGGACTGCAACAGGAGGCCCTGTCGTAGCTGCTGGACCCCAGTACCCAACAAGAGTCTATGACAAGGCCATGATTGTAAGCTTGTCGGCAGCCTTCCGACAGGGTATGACAATATCGAACATGTTCGATTTTCCCCATGACTGGACCCTTGTCGTAGAGTGTCAGGAGTGTGTCGCAGGGGTCTACAATAGGAAATTTTGGTGGAGCGTGCACTTCCCGACATGCCCCAACGTAAAGCCCCCCTTCATACGTCAAGGCTGCGACAAGGGCCGATTGGAACTTTCTTGTCTGCGCTTGTCGTAGCCTTGTCGTGGTTGGTGGACCCACCCTTTACATTGTGAGCCTGACAGGTCGCCGTCAGGTTCACGTTGGGAGGCGGTGAGGTACGGTCACTTAGGTCGGTCCCGTCAACGTCACGATTGCGGACCCGGTGACTTAAGACAGATAGGGTGATGTAAGGCTAGTTATGGTAGAATGTAGTGCTCCCCCCTTTTTGCGTCCCGACGTCTCCGGACATTTGGATTCCTAGCCATGTGGTGGCTGTATCAGAGTAAGCAGTGGGTGAGGGCCCTTTTACACATGTAACTCATCAGACTGGCGAACTTTCACACCTGTAGCTGTGTTCACACATATAACTATTCACACATCTAACGTTTCACAAATGTACATTTTCACACCTCCAGCGTCACACACACATCCACAATTTAACACATGTAGCTTTATATACTTGTTTGCACCTCTAACTCTTCATCTATGTAAATTTTCACACCTAACTTCATACACTTGTACATTTTCACACCTCTAACATTATACACACATATTGTCAGACCTCTAACTTTTCACACCTCTAACTCTTCACACGTATACCTATTCACGTATAACTTTTCACACACCTACATTTTCATATCTCAAACTTTTCCAGAGCTCCAACATTTCACACTTCAAGCTATTTATACATGTTAATTTTCACACCTCTAACTTTTCACACATATACCGTTTCACACATATCGGTAGCAGAAGACAATGAACGCAATGTAAACAATTATATGAAATTGAGTAACGTTTAGATTTATCCTACCCTTTCACATGTTTTTAATTGCATATGTCACCCGTGGCATATAAATATTTGATGGCATAACCGTGGCGCACAGTCACACCATGTTAAGTCTATGGAGATTTATAAGAGGGGTAGTATAATCATATATACCTATTCACACCCTAACTTTTCACAAGTATACCTATACACCCCTCTATATTTTCACACACACAAATATAGATATACCTAGTCACACCTCTAATTTTTGAAACGTATCATCAAGAAACGTCACAAAATTTCATACAATTGTTTACATGGCGTAAGTTGTTTTCACAGAATGATATCACGAAGCGGAGCTGAGTGATATCATTAGCAAAAAGACAACAAACACCATGTAAACAATTATAAGTTAAGTAACGTTTAGATTTTATCCTACCCTATCACATGTGTTAATTGCATATGTCGACCGTGGCATATGAATATTATATGGCATAACCGTGGCGCACATTCACACCATGTTAAGTGTATGGAGATTTATATGAGGGGTAGTATAAATATATACCTATTCACAACTCTAACTTTTCACACACATATATATCTATTCACACCTCTAACTTTTCACACATATATATTCACACCTTTACCTTTTCACACACATCTATACCTATTCACACCTCTAACATTTCACACATACACCTATTTACACCTCTAACTTTTCACACACATATATACCCATTCACACCTCTAACTTTTCACACATTTGGAGGATACACAGGTCCAAAGTTAGGAAAAGTGCGGAGAGGAGACTGAGTCTCATACCTAGACTGAGGTGCGCTACCTGTACCGGCGCACCTGTCCCATACCAAACCCCACCTGGTGAGGTGTGGGGGTATTAGGTTTGAGGTTGACCGATGCGACCTCTGTGATTAATACCTCAAATAATCTACATTATTAGTATATATACACCTAACTTTTCACACGTATCTGATTGACAGGACTTCCTCGATGAGATGCAGGCAGACGGGGCCGGTCCGGGCGGTCGTGCGGGCAGCACGCGGAGACACGCCGTCGGCGGAACGTGTCCCCCGCCCTACAAACACGTACCACGTGACGCCTGCCGCGTGGTCACGTGCCGCTCCGACACCGAGTGCCACCTGGCGGGACACAAGTGCTGCAACAACGGGTGCACCTTCACGTGTATGGTCGCCATGCCGCCCCTGCCACGTGAGTCAGAGCACAGCTCAATAGTACACGGTAAAACATGTCAGAGTCTACGGAAAGGCCACGACAAGGCCACGATTGGAAGCTTGTCGGGAACCTTTCAACAAGGCTTATCGTAAAACTGGATGAGGTTTAATCTTGGCCACCGTATTCCACGACTGAAGTTTGGCAAAGTGACTTCATGAGGCGAAGCCAAAACTCCAGGAGTAAAATGCGGTGGCCAAGATTAAGACGAATCAGGTTTTGATTTTATCCTACCCTATCTCCTCGATTTGGAATATTACGTGATAACAATGCTGTATGCAACTAGTGGCATATAAAACTCCGTATGCCAGTCAGCGTGACATACGGAAACCCAATGTTAAGCCTATGGGATTTTATATTAGGGGTAGGATAAATGACAACATCGAACATGTTTGATTTTTCCTCCGACTGGACCCTTGTCGTGGAGTGTCGTGGTTTCCTCAATACCACTGTCGTAGTCTGTCGGTACCATGGACGCCATTTTTAAGGGAACCAACGATGTCTACGACTTAATTCATCGCTATGTCGTAGCTTTACAACGCTGTCGTAAAGCAACCTTCTCACAACAAGGCTGCCACAAGCGCAGATTGGAACCCTTCTTGTCGGCGCTTCTCGTAGCCTTGTCGTGGTTGGTGAACGCCCCCTTAAAGACCAGAAAACCACTGAGTATTTCCCTGGCACCTGGAAATACCGTAAAATTGATGGGAATGCTTTTACAGTGCACTCGTCTACAACAATAATTGAATTAGATAAAAATAAACAAGAAAATTGAATTACCCACACACCCATCAGGTGCCGAATAATTTCTCTTTTGTCTAAGAAGTCTAGTTCTTATATCTATCTGATTAAGTAGGTAGCGGCCATCCATTAAGTACGCGCACAACATTTCTGAAAGATGTGACCCCCTACCACGCTTTCTATCGTGTATGAAATAAATTAAAGAAGGGATGTGCACATAATTCAACATATCAAAACCCACTATATATATGTCTATAGGCCTTGCAACCATATTGGGGACTGAAAACTAGTTATTTTTGACTTGATATGCACCAGTTTTCATAACTCAGACTGTACAAAAGATAGAGGTTCGCAAAAGGTACCATATTAAACAAGAGATTATGGGCTTTATTGTCATACATATTTTCAAGTTATCCAAATAATTTATCTGTTTTAATTTTTGATGTATTTTCTCTGAAACCATGTTAAAAGTTAGGCAAAATGTTTGACTTCTAGAATATGAGTGAAGATTCTATAAAATTCCATTTGGAAGCAAAATAAAAATCCAGTTTAATCAAGTCGAAATTTTCTTAACGATCATTTTGATACCTTAACTTTTGTTGTACTCACAGTAGAAATTAAAATGGACTGTTTTGTTATTAAAACAGAAAAGTAGCAAAAACCCCGTTTTGTGATATCTGCCATATGTAAAAGCATTGTCATGGCAGGCAGAAAATGGAGAAGAAAGGCTTGCTTGGAAATGAATCAATATTTTTATACTGTTATTTCAGAGAATGTTTTTCCTTTAGTTATCATTTACATCCAAATGCTTCCTTAAACTAATTAGATATGCAGCACAAGTAAATCTATAAGATTTTTTAGGGAAACACTATTTGAATCCGGATCCCATCATAGTCCCTAATATGCCTTCCTGACCTATAGTGTTTGATATGTTTGGATCCTAGACTAGTCAGAGAATTGCCGAAATGGCAAGTGGATGTAAGTGGGTCACTTAAAACTCTCCACAGATTGAATGTAAATCAACCTTTTAATTGTTATTCATCGATAATTGCATGCATATTCATCAATGATGAACAGACTATTGCCTCATACTGTTGTTTCTCATCTGTAATGGTTCCTTGTTCTCAATATTGTAGTTGTCGATTGGAAAAAGGAACCCCCAAGAAAAGAGAAAGGTAAAACCAAGACACATTTCCCCTTAGAAGTCAACGTTTTTTTTTATAAAAAAAAGATTTGAAGTCCTTGATTGTATAATCCTCATCTTAAGCAAAGACCAGACAGAATATTGGTTATTTGACACAAATATAAATCTACCTCCTACACTTTTACTGCATCGTCGGGCGTATAGGTTCTGTGTGTATACGTATGATATATATATTATGTTTATTATGCAATATAAAATGCAAGGTAATCATAAATCGAAATTGAACTTGAATCTATATTTTTTTATTGCTGTATGTTTACATGTGCAAATCACTAACAGTTTATATATGAGAGTCATTTCAACCCATGTCATAATCCTGGATACCCAGCATGATGATCCACATGTCTATTACAAAAATGGGGTCACCGTACTAGCTCTTGATTCAGAAATCAAAAATATTATATTTTAATAGCGTATAGAAATTTTACAAATTAGGTTTCACATTGTAAAACACATGTCATCATCTCAAAATTTTCATAGAATATAGCCAATGTTATTTACTACACATTTAAGTTCAAAAACTCTAGGTTGCCATCCTTGTTTTTGAAATGATTATAGTTAACCATGTTTTTCTTTAAATTTCCTATATAACTCAGTCAAATGCATCGGTTTGGGAAAAACTTGACAGGAAATAGTTTTTCAGTTATTTGGTATTACAATGAGTCTCAAGGATCTAGTTTGGTCTAAAATATCTCAATATTTATGAATAACCAAGTGGCGCCACTGTGAATTGTAGTATAGTAAAACCCCGCGTAAGCAGTCACCCTTCGTTCCGGTCCAAAGTGACCGCTTACGCGGGGTGCCCGCTTACACGGGGTTTTCAAGTCTCCTCCGGGCCAATATGCAAGTGTAAAATACCGATATGTAGGGAAGAGAGAGGGGATGGTAGATCTGAAATCATTTTTCCAATACCATAGTTGGATCCGAAGTTATTAAACTTTGAATTACAAAATGTATTTTCTATGAATATACTCACACACTCTAATCAAGACCATAGATTTAACCATTTTTAGTCGGGTGTCCGTCGGAGGTGTCCGCTAACACGGGGTTTTAGGCCTTTTTGTACCGAAACAACTGTCTGCTTACGCGGGGTGTCCGTTAGGCGGGGTTCCACTGAATATCTCACCCCGGTATTTTTCTCCATAGGTTTAACATTAGGAACTCGTACTCCACGGCCGTGAGGTTCATGTACCCAATACTCAATGGCTAATTTGGTGATTCATTTCATCAATCGTTTCAATCGCTACATAATTCACGCGGCTTCGCCTTGTGAATAACTACGCGATTCAAACTCGATGGAATACGAGCTCTGACCCTAAACTTTCATGGGTTTCTTCTAAATATGCCTTTAGATAACTCAGGTAGACGTAAGCCCTGATACTGACGCTGCTGCTTTCTCGTTTACTCAGGTATCTCGTGGCTGCTGCCCTCAAGTAATCAGACAGATGACTCGGACGGTAAGTGATCAACGCTTCTCCCTCAATGATTGTTGACATTCAGGCTCCTCAATCAGAAAGAAAAACTTAGGATTTTTACTTTAGATTAACATGCAATCCCAGAACCCTTACCCTGTGAAAAGTGAGGAAAATGGGAGGGGGGATGCATGGTAGTTCTGGATTTAAAAAAACACAACTATTTTTTCAGTGCACCCCTCTCATAAGATCTCACATTCCCTAGGTGGTATTCTGTACAAGGTTCTCACTATGCTCTATGGGAGAAGAATTCCTAAGGGAGAAGAATTCCTAACGAACTAGGCTTAGAGCCTTGAGAATCCACTGGCCTGCCTCCCATGCTAAAGAGGTTGTACTGAATACTGCAGCACGTCTCGGTCAAGTGAAAACGAGGATTTATCTCCCCACTGGTATTTTTGTCTCATAGGCTTAACATTGGGAACTTGTTCTCCATGCCCCTACAAATATTGCAGACCGTTCTCCATGGTCTATATCTTGGGTATTGTACATTATTTAAGTGTGTACAGGAGTGAGATAAATACAGAAAGCAACTCGTTTTGGTTATAGTCGTTGTTCTCCAACTCGTTTGATTGCTACGTGATATTAACTCTGCTGACACCTTCTTCAAATCACTCCGCATCAAACTCATGGAGAATGACGACTTTGACCAAAACTTGTTAGTTTCTTCTTCAGTAGTTCTCTGTCCTCATGGCTAACTTTGTTTTCTGTTTTGTAGCTGAATACTCCAGCATGTCACGGTTGAATGAAGATCAGGATGTAGTTCTCTGTCCTCATGGCTAGTATTGTTTTCTGTTTTGTAGCTGAATACTCCAGCATGTCATGGTGGAGTGAAGATAAGGATGTGTTTTTCTGTCCTCATGGCTAACATTGTTTTCTGTTTTGTAGCTGAATACTCCAGCATGTCATGGTGGAGTGAAGATAAGGATGTGTTTTTCTGTCCTCATGGCTAACATTGTTTTCTGTTTTGTAGTTGAATACTCCAGCATGTCGTGCTCGAGTGAAGATAAGGATGTGTTTTTCTGTCCTCACTGCTAACATTGTTTTCTGTTTTGTAGTTGAATACTCCAGCATGTCGTGCTCGAGTGAAGATAAGGATGTGTTTTTCTGTCCTCACTGCTAACATTGTTTTCTGTTTTGTAGCTGAATACTCCAGCATGTCATGGTGGAGTGAAGATAAGGATGTGTTTTTTTGTCCTCACGGCTAACATTGTTTTCTGTTTTGTAGCTGAATACTGCAGCACATCACGGTTGAGTGAAGATGAAGATGTCCTCCTCTGTCCTTACGGCTAACTTTATTTTCTGTTTCATAGCTGAATTATTAATTAGTGAAGATAAGGATGTGTTTTTCTGTCCTCACGGCAACCATTGTTTTCCGTTTTGTAGCTGAATACTGCAGCACGTCACGGTTGAGTGAAGATGAAGATGTCCTCCTCTGTCCTTACGGCTAACTTTATTTTCTGTTTCATAGCTGAATTATTAATTAGTGAAGATAAGGATGTGTTTTTCTGTCCTCATGGCTACCATTGTTTTCTGTTTTGTAGCTGAATACTGCAGCACGTCACGGTTGAGTGAAGATGAAGATGTCCTTCTCTGTCCTCATGGCTACCATTGTTTTCTGTTTTGTAGCTGAATACTGCAGCACGTCACGGTTGAGTGAAGATGAAGATGTCCTCCTCTGTCCTCACGGCTAACTTTATTTTCTGTTTCATAGCTGAATTATTAATTAGTGAAGATAAGGATGTGTTTTTCTGTCCTCACGGCTACCATTGTTTTCTGTTTTGTAGCTGAATACTGCAGCACGTCACGGTTGAGTGAAGACGAAGATGTCCTCCTCTGTCCTCACGGCTACATCTGCCACATTGAGTTTCTTGGAGACCCCGCTAGAGGTCTCCCTAATCGTGGACGCTGCGTGCTGGACGTCCATGAAACACCAGGTAAGTTACAAACCAAATGTAGGAATGTAAGACTCATCACAACTGATGTGGGTATAAAATCAGGTATGCTGGCTACTTTTTTTTTTTTTTTTAAAGTTTTTTATTTATACTGGAGGTATCAGCTAGGGCAGAGTTGCCCTATATTCTGCTGGCTCCGGTCCAAAGTGACCGCTTACGCGGGGTTCCCGCTTACACAGGGTTTTCAAGTTTCCTCCCGGCCAATATGCAAGTGTGAAATACTGATATGTAGGGAAGAGACATGGGATGGTAGATCTGAAATCCTTTTTCCGATACCATAGTTGGATCCGAAGGTATTAAACTTTGAATTACAAAATAAATTTGATACTATAGCAACCTGCCATTAAACCCTGACATACACCTACAACCCCACTTCTCTTCAGTTTCTTGAACCTGGAGTTACTACTATAGGGTACAGAGCCATTGTTAGTTCATGAAGCAGTCACTAGGTGGTCGGGGGACAAAACCTGTATTCTGACTCTTTGCTCTTACGAAATTCAGCTGCCTTTCAATGTTTTACCAAGGTTCCTTTGACTCTCTACACCGATCCCAGAGCAGGGAGATATAATGCTAAAACCCAGGACATGATGTTTTTTACATGGAACACTTTATTTACATATGTGAGAAAGGCAAGAAAAGTGACATTTCCCAATTATCACTCACTTCTTTTGCGCCTCCATTAGTGAAGAACAACTGCTTTTTCACCTCCTTTAGTGAAGAACACCTACTCCAGGGGGCGTCATGGCAGCGCCCATGGATCCTAGGCTATTTGCCGTATACCTTGTCTTCGGCAGGCTACACTGGCCACATCAAGTATCTAATCGTGTTTTTTTTTCTCTATAGTTACACCTTCTTCTTAACTATTGTTTAGAAGACGGCCTGCAGGCGAATATAAGGCCCGGCATCCACCTACTACAATGTGGCTCTGATATGGTCTATGATTCACCTCCCGATAAAAAATCAAAATAGAGCGGTCACCTAATATCGGGTCAGTCGACCACATTTCTGCTATTAGACACCGATAAAAACCCCATACAATGTGTGGTGGATTGGCATGTCTAGACCCATGTCTATGATTTTGCACCTTCCCGATATGTCTCTGATATTTGCTTTTTGTATCGGTGCCATATCGGGAGGTCTAAATTTCTATCATAGTAGGTGGACGCCAGGCCTTACATGTCCTCTATTGCTTTGGTATTACTGAATTAAAAAAAAACCCCAATGCTGCCTGTTATGTCGCTGGTCATCGAGTCTGTCGACGTTTCTCCTGCAGGATCGGCCACGAAGCGGTTCCGGATCCGCACAGCGCCTCAAAGTTCAGACCGATGTCACATACCTCAGCGCAGGACCTACAGCAACGGCGCCCGCTTCGTCTACCACTCTCACTACTGGTAGGGCAAGAACTAGTCAGGGGCCCGCTTTGTCTACCACTCTCACTACTGGTAGGGCGAGTACTAGCCAGGGATCGCTTTGTCTACCACTCTCACTACTGGTAGGGCGAGTCAGGGGTCGCTTTGTTTACCACTCTCACTACTGGTAGGGCGAGTACTAGTCAGGGGTCGCTCGTCTACCACTCTCACTACTGGTAGGGCGAGTCAGGGGTCGCTTTGTTTACCACTCTCACTACTGGTAGGGCGAGTACTAGTCAGGGGTCGCTCGTCTACCACTCTCACTACTGGTAGGGCGAGTCAGGGGTCGCTTCGTCTACCACTCTCACTACTGGTAGGGCGAGTACTAGCCAGGGGCCGCTATGTCTACCAGTCCCACTACTGGTAGGACGAGTACTAGTCAGGGCCCGCTTCATTTACCACTCTCACTACTGGTAGGATAAGTAATTTTATTATCTGCCTAATACAAAGTGTCCATAGAAAACACATAGGGAGTTTGTATGGACATACCCAGAGCATACAGATATGTTGTATGCTCAGGTTGGAGCATACGGAAAAATAGTGCATACGAAAACATAGTGCATAATTAAAATGAACTTATATTGACATGCCACTTGCCCGGAAAAGGTGGATAATAAATCCAATATAGACCAATTTCAGATAAAAGCGATTGTATGCTCCTCGGAGTTGACTCTGTGCAATATCCTCACATACGCTCGGATATTACTACGCGTCAACTCCTGGGAGCATACGGCCGCTTGTATCTGAAACCAGTCAATATTGTGTATATATAGAACTGCATCGAGAAGCGTATAAATAGGCAATACTCCATGAGTTTGAATGGGCTGCAATTGTCATTGAGGCGAAGCTGGGTGGCCATTATGGCGCAACCAAATGAGTGGAGTATTGTGTATTTTACGATTCAAGTGCGGTTCTGGATTTATCTCACCCCTTTCTATGACATTAAACGTCATCACAATTTCAGAATGATTTGAATGTACTTAGCAAATTCATATGACATCATCTCAAATCCACGTGGCGTAGTATTGTCACTGATCGTTGAGTATTTTTTCTAACGTTATTCCTATGGCTTAACTTGTACCAGGGGTGAGATAATGCCTCACTATTACTACAGACACGAGGAATACAAGATGAAACGTTACAACGTTACGTAACCACCACGTGTTGGACGATTTTCTGCCTACATGTATGCATTTCTGTACCGCGTTCAAGGGTTACCGTTTAATAGCATTTAAATTTGTTCGACAAAACTGTCTTAGTCGTTTCATAATGTCGTACTTAAGTGTTGAATAAAATTGACTCACATTGTCCCTAGGTCTCCTTCGTGTGGAGAAAAGGGTCTTCAAGTACGAGCCTAGATTATTTAACGGGCCCCAGGATCGTACACGAAGACCCTTTTATGTACGCCAAGGAGACCCAGGGATGACGTGGGTCAACCTTATTCAACAATTGTATGAGGTACAGAAAAGGGTCTTCAAGTACAAGCCTGGATTATCAGTAAAAATGGCCTCAGATTCTCACACTGTAGACAACTGGAACTTACCAGGAACAAACAGCATGTTCACCATTGATTCCTTGATGAACGAGGCCGGAAATTTCTGCAAATGCCTTTGTAAGGTCTAGATAGGTCAAGCATATTGAAGGTCAAGATATATTAAGGTCATTCCGTGCTCTGGTGACATGGTCAGCTGGGCGACTTAGACACAGGTCATCTGCACCTTACCAATGTCAAAGAGTTGGCACACAGATAGTGAAGGGTTGGGTTTTACAGCAGGCTCAGGGTCTATATAAGATCTCACACTCTCTAAGTCGTATTCTGTACAAGATTCTCACTATGCTCTATGTGAGAAAAATTCTTAATGAACTAGGCTTAGAACCTTGAGAATCCACTGCCACACAGTATTCCCGCTAGGTGGCATCATTGAGATTATAGGAATCTTTGGGTTTCATTGATGTACGTGTTTAGCACGGGGGCAGGTCAGTGGATTCTCAAGGCTCTAAGTCTAGTTTGTTAAGAATTCCTCTCCCGTAGAGCGTAGTGAGAGTACAGAATGCCACTTAGAGAGTGTGAGATCTTATGAGAGGAGTGCTGTCATCCCTCCAGCCTCTATAACATCTTCGTTTATTATCTGAGCATCCCATGCTAAAAGGGATCCTACAACTCGCAGTGGCGCCACCTTGTGATTTTAAAAAACTGGTCCCTTGTGACATATTCTAATACCATATAACTGAAGAATGCTTCGTCAAACACTTTGGAGTTTATAGACCACGTTTAAAGTAATAATTATCTATATATCTATCCATTATGATAGTCAATAGTCTGTATTGATCTTTGCTCAAAATATTCAGCCAAAACACGCAAAACAAATAGTACAGGTATGTTTTAATTTCTTTTCTTTTAGCACGTGTCACGACGGATCTGTGGAATGTCGCGTTGGACGTCGCCGAGGCTGACGTCATCACGTGACGTCTTGACATGACGTCATCACAAGTCATGACGTCAAGAAGTCATTCTATGTTCTGGAGGGTTTAAAGCACTGCTCGTGGGACAAAGAAACCAACAGATTTTCATCAGATATCGATGACCCTACACAAAACTGTACATAGACAATAATTGATGGATTTGTGGACAAGTGGTCATAGACCACGAGTGGTTGACGCATAGTAATACACGAGCGTTAGCATTGAGTGATTTATGGAATCGCCTGTCCACATAACCATCGTTTGTTATATTTATTATCCGTCTTCTCGAATTCAACCCTAGAACTCCTATACTGAAAGGGCTATCATTAGGGCCCATATTTTTCTCACCAACACACAGACATTACCAACTGATGTTTGAGGGTAAAGAAGAAACCAATAAGTTTTGGTCAAAGTCGTCGTTCACCACGAGTTTGATGCGGTGTGGTATGAACAAGGCGACAGCCGAGTGAATATCACATAGCATTCAAACAAGCTGGATAATGACGTCTTTGACCAAAACGAGTTGGTTTCTGTATTTATCTCACCCCTGTACACACTAAAAGAATGGACAACACACAGGATATATACCATGGAGAACGGACTGCATTACATGTACGGGCATGGAGAACGAGTTCCCAATGTTAAGCCTATGGACATTTATTCCAGGTGTGAGATAATGTACTTCTTGTTATCATTGGTTTTGAGACTGTAATCAAAGGATTTGAAATCCATAATTAATGGTTATGGTTGCTGACAAGGGAGATACAATGGGTAGTGGTATCCTGTGGACCCATATATTTTAAACTGATGCTTTGTAATCGACGGTTTTTACTCTGTATAGAAAGTGCCCCGTGGATACGGTCGATTAATTGGTGTCGCCGTAACTCCTATTTGTAATAAAGTATATTTTGAAATACCAGGTATTACAAGTCTTTATACAGATAAATGCAAAGTGATCATTCCTATATATACCCAATCCCGAACACTCTATAGTTACATACTGATGCTGGGGGTGCAGTAATTATGAGTTATGTAGTGAGGGTGATGTTTTCGTCCCAGGCTGACGTTTTCCTTCCGGGCTGACCACGTGATATAAAGAGCGCCGGGACGAAAACATAGCTGTTGCAGTTACCCGATAAGGGTGGCCATTTTTCTTGGGGCTATCATAGGTAAAGAAATAACCATTTTTATTGATATTTGAAGGTATATAGGAATAGGGAAACCAAGTACCGCTAAACAAAAGTCAAAGTTACTCAGTGAGGACTGGAAAAATGACTGCCGACTGACGCGTTGGGCAGTAATTTTTCCGGTCCTCACCTCGTAACTTTGAACTTTTGCTCAACGGAACATAGTTTCCCTCTAGTAGCACTGCTAGGACCAATGGAAATCTGCAAAATTTACCAAATATCACATCAGTGTAAGGAGATAATCAAGACTCAAAATGACAAGGTACATGAGGCATGCACAGCAAGGGCCCTGGTAAACTTACAGAGACTTCGAAAACATTAATAAGTATAAGCAGTATAAGGAAGGACATCATCAAGCCCTGAACTTCTTCACCTTTTCTATTGATTGTTTCACTGGCCAGCGACCTTTGGTAAAATGGTCTTAGTGTTAGATTGTTCAAAACCTGACTACCCATTTGGTGATAGATTTCAGAGGCCAATCCAAATGCACTTTCCTGAACGGACAAATGAGTATGAAAAGGGAAAAGGTTACAATATATAAATATGTTATCATTTTTCCTGGATGGGTATGTTAATGATGAAATAACCGCATATATTGAGAAGCGTTAGCCTCCTGATATAGCTCAATTTATTTGAGGCGCTCTATTTTTTTCAGCGAGTTTACAATTTTTTTTGCTATTGCAACCCTATCAAAGTCATAATTCAGAGAGCCCTAGATAGGTTCATTGCAGCTTTAACAATAGGTACATGGTATGTAAAGTTTTCGAATGAGGGTGCTGATTTCCTTGAGTTGTGACTCTGGGTCACCGACTGACATGATTTGGGACCATATTTCTAATACACCCCGTTATCTACGAATTTGAATAGGGACGTATGATTCGTAATTCAGTGATAACTAACACTGAGTGGTATTTCTACACAACAATAATCCAGTTAGCCTGCACACTGTAATACCATCACCACCCCACAGTTAGCGGAACCTAGCGGAACTACTACATGCCTGGTGCCCCCTTGTGGCTCCGAGGCGGACTAGGTGTGCCTCCGTCTCCATACTCTGGCCACCAGAGCACACTGACGTTAGTTCTGGTGAAATCTGAGTTGAAGAACCTTGACTTTCACTTTTATTATTGATATACAACATCCTAATCATGTTGGATTATCATGGAGGTGTGCTATAATGACATCACTGTGGATATTCCGAAAAGCACCAGCGTACTACTGGGGTTAAAATGATACTATGAGAAAACGTGGTTACTGAGCCCGTACAGGTGGCTGTTCGGGGTCATTTGATGAAGGGCCGTATTTTTTCATCAAATGACCGAGAACGGACACTGTACGGGCTCAGTCACTACGTTTTCTTATTACTATACACCTCTTACTCGTTGAAAATTATTAACTTTCCTGCACCTCAAAAAGCCACTGCTATTCACTACGGCCCGCTGCCACAGCGGGCGCGAACATTATTTATACTACACCCCCAGCAGCGGGCAGTATTTCATACATGTTCGGCCATAGGTGTATAGTATTACAGCAGCGTATTTCAGGGCATGTATTTGGTGCTAGGCAGCGTAGTGAACGGGTTAAGTTACTTAGATGAGACGGGTGACCCTTCACGTGTCGCTAGTCACAGATCGCAGCCTACATATCACACACATCACAGGGAGATCACCCCAAACCAGGCGTGTCTGTACACACACGGCCCTCACCCCCTGGAGGAGCACCATGGCCGCCCGCCGCTCGCTCGCCCTGTGCGTGGGGCTCGCCCTCCTGGGCCTGACCGACGCCAAGATGGCCGACCTCACGCACGTCTTTAACAGCACGTCTTCCCATCCGCAGATCCTCCGGGCCTACAAACTCTCCACCGCCCTAAACGGGTCGTATGGACCGATTTGGTAAGCACTCCTTCTCTCCATACCTGCTGAGGCCGAGGTGAATTTGTACCCTTTTTAGTTATTTAGTTATTCCCAAATACTGTTGTAGTACAGGTCTTCTTCTGTTTGGAGTTTGCGTTTGCGTGATCTCAAACAGAATATGGTTACTATGTACAGTTCACGTTTTCATCTAGTACAAGATAGAAGAGTATGGTGCTTTATTATCCACCTAATACAAAGGGTCCATAGGAAACACATAGGGAATTTGTATGGACATACCCGACGCATACGGATATGTTGTATGCTCCGGGTGGCGCATACGGAAAAATAGTGCATACAGAAAAAATAGTGCATAACTAAAATGAACTGATATCGACATGCCACTTGCCCAGAAAAGGTGGATATTAAATACAATATTGATTGGTTACCTACTATATTTAAAACGGTAGAATTTCGTCGAATCTGCTTGAAGTTGCTCCCGTACATAGAGACATAGTGAATCAGACCTAGGCATGGAGACTGAACGACCACGAGAGTGAGAATCTCGTGGAGGAAAATATTAGAATCTGTTCTTTTTTTGTAGATCTAATGGCAGAGGTACCTTTTCTCTTATGACTTATTTCGAGCCATGCCGAAATCGATGTTTAGTGGTGTAGTTTTCTTATCTACTTTTCTCGTGAGAAACCAATGAGATCCCAACTTTCGCTGGTAGCCCTTTCAAAACTCCGCTGATTCCCCTCCACCCCCACCCCCGACACTCACACACACCACACTAAGTATTTGGCCCAGTTCTAGCACCTGTCTTTGTGGAGCAGTAAGTAGAGCATCCGGCTGGGGACTCATGAGTCGGGAGTTCGATTCGCACTAATGACTCTCCGGGGTTTCATTTTCTACACGACGAGTTAACAATGGTTTTGCGTAGGGAGGTGGTAGCCAAATATGAATCGACGAAGTCGCTAGTTTCAGATAAAAGCGATTGTATGCTCCTCGGAGTTGACTGCGCAATATCCTCGCATACGCTCGGATATTACTACGCGTCAACTCCTCGGAGCATACGGCCGCTTGTATCTGAAACCAGTCAATATTGTGTAATTATCTCACCCCTGTACTTTTCTCCATAGGCTTAACATTAGGAACTCGTACTCCACGGCCGTGAGGTTCGTGTACCAAATACTCAATGGCTAATTTGGTGATTCATTTCATCAATAAACAATGTTATACGGGGTGAGATAAAATCAGAACCCACTCGATGAAAATAACTTGGTCCACACTCCACCGAGTTTGACTGCAGAGTAATTCACTCAGCTTCGCTTCGTGAATTTGCAGTCAAACTCGGCGAGTACGGACCAAGCTATTTTCATCTCGTGGGCTTCCTTATAATACGATGGATATATACTGGGGGGGGGGGGGGGGGGGGAGGGGGAGGGTCCCGACCATTCTGTACTAGCTACAAAATGAGATGATAATTTACGTTCGGACGTTTACGCCGAGTTCCGTACAAACCGTATCATCCAGTTTTTGTGGCTTGTGCAATCATGGTAGGTCGTCCTATATTTACTATATACCCTAAATTAAGAAAAATCAATAATTTCAATTGGCTTAACAACTGATATTTAGTAAACGTTTACGGAAGTGTTATATGGCGAAACGGTGCGTATTTACAGTATATATACGGCATGAGTATATAGTAAAGTTCTTTATAGTTTTGGTAATTTTCGAACACATACTTCCAAACTCGTACGGAGCAACCTCAAGTTATATACAAAATTCTAGTCTTCCACTACTAACTGCCGTCCAGAGAGCAGGCGTTTGAAAACAGCTAGTTGTGTTTCCCGTTATTCACCCGCTATTTTCTCAACCCTGGTATTTTCCCCCATAGACTTAACATTGGGAACTCGTATCCAACGCTCATTGTGTATTTAGGAAAAATAAATCAATAAGGAATTATGTCAGAAAAGTTAGCCCATTGGTCAATGTGAAGGGTGAGAAAAATTCAAAAACCTATTCAAGTTTAGAGTCAGAGCTCGATCCCATCTCATTTGAATCGCTACATAATTCATGGAGCATCGCCTTGTGAATTACTACATGATTCAAATGACTCGATAAGATTCGATCCTAAACTTTTACAAGTTTCCTCTATATTTTTTTTTTTAGGTTTTTTATTTATACTGGAGCTTAGGTTAGGTTCAGTTTACGATCCTATCTTCCACCTACTCCAGTCTTCATTGTTAAACTGCGTGGTTACCCAGCTAGTGGGTATTACAGGCATGTGCAGGTTGGTCTTAAGATATAACATATCATAAATACAGATCAATACAGCAATTTATTATATACAGATAGACAAAATTACAGAAATACTCGAGACATAACCAATTAAGTTTTAACACAAAAAATTCGATTTAATTGGTGTACTGAGAACACAAGTTGCCGGCTGGCTCCCGATTAAATTAAATTTTCCCATAATATATTCAATCTCATGTGGTGTATGTTTTGTTAAATCTTATCTAGTGGTTTAAAGTGGGTTGGGTAACAGATACAAGTTGTTATATTCGATGATGTTTATACGCAGGGTGTATGCTCTATAAATTATTCTTGTACATGTTTTAATTGGCAATAAAGGAGACACTTGGCATCAACCATTTGGGTCGGTTATTCTTGCCAAAGTCTATTATACATCACTTCAAACTTACATCCATAAGTTACATACATACACCGTTAATTTGAATCAGGTACACAATAGTAATCTACTTACTTCTTCGGATATTTTAAAAACAAATGTAATTTATTTGTAAGCGTCTTTCTATATAACGGCATTAAATCATTCCACATTCTTGAACATTAACCCTTTCACTAGTTGCATAGTACAGACACACAAACAGACACACGGCAAAAAAGGGAGAGTCAAAATTCAAACATTTTAAAACTTATTTCTATACTTGTTCAATGAGTAAATGAATGCCAAAGTATGGAAATAAACAGTGATAGATATCAACAAATGTTAATAAACATAATAGAACTTAAGCTAATTAAACAGAAACACGCACAATCTGCAGCTTTTACATTCTAGATACATCATGGTTAGAGCCAGTGTCACTAGAATTATGTTTTAGTCAGTCAATATTGGCCACTTAGTCAGTATTAGCTGGTTGTTATTTTAAATGAATTGGTAAAAATGTCACATAGATGGAGTTCCAACAGTTGCCCTTTTGACAGGTTTTTGATTAGAAAGTTGTCAATACTGACAAGGTGTGTTGTCACATACATAAGGATATTTGAAAACCCAAAGTCGTCATTTTGACGAGTTTTTGACAACTAACGGACATACCATGATTTTCATTGGTTACCTGCAGTTACATGTGTGAGACTGGGCATACCGAGGTACCTCCAGTCGCACAGTGTGAACTGGGCATTGCATACAAGGAAAGGGTCCATGACGGGTTGGAAGGCACCCCTCTCATAAGATCTCACACTCTCTAAGTGGTATTCTGTATTCCAGTCCAAATAAAGCCTCTAGGGCGCCAAGTACAGTATTCCCGCTTAAAGGAATCTTTGGGTTGTATTGATGTACGTGTTTAGCATGGGAAGCAGTCCAGTGGATTCTAAACCTAGTTCGTTAAGAATTCGTCTCCCATAGAGTGTAGTGAGAACATTGTACAGAATACCACTGAGAGAGTGTGAGATCTTATGAGAGGGGTGCGTAGTGAGAACCTTGTACAGAATACCACTTAGAGAGTGTGAGATCTTATGAGATGGGTGCGTAGTGAGAACCTTGTACAGAATACCACTTAGAGAGAGTGAGATCTTATGAGATGGGTGCGTAGTGAGAACCTTGTACAGAATACCACTTAGAGAGTGTGAGATCTTATGAGAGGGGTGCGTAGTGAGAACCTTGTACAGAATACCACTTAGAGAGTGTGAGATCTTATGAGAGGGGTGTGTAGTGAGAACCTTGTACAGAATACGACTTAGAGAGTGTGAGATCTTATGAGAGGGGTGCGTAGTGAGAACCTTGTACAGAATACCACTTAGAGAGTGTGAGATCTTATGAGAGGGGTGCGTAGTGAGAACCTTGTACAGAATACCACTTAGAGAGTGTGAGATCTTATGAGAGGGGTGCGTAGTGAGTACCTTGTACAGAATACCACTTAGAGAGTGTGAGATCTTATGAGAGGGGTGCGCAGTGAGAACCTTGTACAGAATACCACTTAGAGACTGTGAGATCTTATGAGAGGGGTGCAACAGGCCCTCGCTTCGAACCTCTTCTAGGAGATGGATCAGCTTTTAGAGTCACACCTCTCATAGTATGAACTTTCCTTCTCCCCCAGTGGTTGAAACTGGGCCGCTAACTTTGATTAAGCCGGAACGGGCTGAATAATCTGATAGCACACTGCAATACTGTGTACCTTGGGAAACTAGTCTACTGGGGTCCATTGAATTCTACGGTAAAAGGATAAATGTACAAGTTTTGTACAAGCCAAAACCTAGCATAAAAAAAGTATATAGACGAGCTTTTGAAGATACAAGAACGTTAAAATCGTAGCTGGTGTAGCATAAGAAAGAGTTCATTTTGTTGTCCATTTATTCGTCCAGGAAAACACCTCAAGAGGTGTCATAACTTATGTCTAACTCGAATTGTTATGCACTAAATCTGATTAAATCAAAAGATATTTTTAGCAGAATATTTCATCCATATGTGATACATGTATGCCAAATCTCTTCATTTTATAATGATTGAATCGTTTTAATCGTCAGTATCGGCGTTTATATAGGAAATATAAACACTTGGAAATAGGTCAATTGTACGACAGTTGTACAACAGTTTGTACGACAGTTTGTAATGACGATCGCGCTGACGCCCTTGACAAGTTTCATACTACCCTGAATGAAAAGGGCGTCCTGGGGGCCGCTGAATAAACCACGAACGACAGAAAAGTATCTTAGTATCTTTATACAACACTATGTCCTTGTGGCCATAATGTTGTATAAAATATTCCTATATACCCATTATTGAACTAACTAGAGTTATATACCGCTGCTGGGGGGTGCATTAAAAATAAGTTATGTGTCGAGGTTGACGTTTTCGTCCCGCTCTTATGTTTTCGTCCCGCTCTGACGTTTTCGTCCCGCTCTGATCACGTGATACAATACAGCAGCGGGACGAAACAATAGCTGTTGTGGTTACTCGATAAGGGTGGTCATTTGCTTCGGAAGTGTTTCAGGTAAAGAATTAAGCATTCATTTACGTTCATTTAGATAATATCTCCTGTCTTGTCATACAACACTGAATGGCAAAAAATCGTCCGGGATGTCGTTTATCGTTGGAGTTATCGTATCGTTCAGACCAGAAACGAACAAACTTTATTCAACAGCCCCCAGGATATCGTTTCGATTTATCTTATCGTCCAGCCTGGTATACGACAAAATATCATTCAACGGCCTCTAATAAGTATATCTAAGTGTGTGATCGCGCTCAGTAGCACCAGGCAGCCAAGTCTTATTGGACATTTAAGCTCATCTGGCCTGCTACTCCGCCATTATCAGCACAGGATGATGTAGCAGGGTGCCAGGCAATTAGCCAGTAACTTCCTACAGAGTGATGGTTGGCAGGCAGGGAGCTGGTGGATGGGAACTGACCCTATTTTTATTATGTTTCTGTCTTCCTGTCTCTGTCTCTGTCTCTCATTTTCCACAATGAATTTAAATTTTGCATCACGTTGACAGCTAAGGCCTTATAGTAAGTTAGCTATTATCAAGAGACGTCACGAGTTTGAGTCTGAGTTTATTTATGTCATGCATTTTGTTGGCTCCATAATTTCACGAGTCGAAGACGAGTGACTTTAAAGAGCCAACAAAATGAGTGACATAAGTAAACTCAAACTAAAAACGAGTGGCGTCTAGATTTCATCCTACCCCGTTTCCACATTTTTTCAGTATTAGAAAATAGTGGCAGAAACAACACTTTATGTCACTACCCGTGACTTAAACAAATACCATGTTAAGCCTATGGCGTTTTTAATAGGGGTAGGATAAGGTCGTATAGTAAGACAATATGTAAGTAGGAAATGTTGCTTTCATTTAACGTTGTGTAGTACTGATGACCATGCAAAATTATTATCATCCAATGGGTATTGGAGTAGGAGGTATATATGCCAAGTTACAGGCAAACTTCAATTTGGCCTCACGGGTGAAATGGATTGCATCTATCATTCCTATGGTATACATATCTTTGAGCTAATGATAAGTTTACACCATCACCCTGACAGTCCCGTCAACCCCAACATGCCGTCGCCGTATCTCGACGGCTACTTCGGAGTTCGCCTTATGTCGTCGGCATTGCGAATCGTAAGCTGGCTTCACTGTCGGGGCGTTGCCAGGACAAAATTCTGACTATCAAAAAATCTGCCATGACATTCCCGGCAACTCCCTGTGGCTGCTTGGTAGTGTGTTGGAAAGATGCCTTTCACTTAGAAATCTTTCTATCTGCCTTCTCACGATTAATGACTTTTTAACCAGGGTGGAGTCAAACGACATGGCCATGTCTGAACATACGGGCACTCACGTGGACGCGCCTGCGCACACGTGGCTGGGCGGGGCTCACATGCAGGACGTGTCGTTAGAGTCGCTCGTCTCGCCAGGAGTCGTTATCAATATCGTCCACAAGTTGAAGAACGACAGCGACGCCCTGCTGGAGATCAGCGATATCCAAGGTCAGGGTCATTGTTGGTTTGGGTGGTTTAAAGGCATATCCTACAATTCACAGTGGCGCCACCTGGTGATTTTTAAATGATGTCAATTATTGGTCAAAACTGGTTTCTTGGGATTCATTCTAATCCTGCATGAGTAAATCTAACATTTTGTCCAGCTTATCAAATTTTAATCAGTAAAATAGGCCAATTTACATTTGGTTTATTTACAAAGGAAATGTGCTGAATATATATGATTTTCTTCAATTCATTCAAAAATAAGGTTGGTGACCTATCATTTTTACAACATAAATAAGTGGTACTATATATGTACTAATTCTGCGAAAGTTTGAGGAAAATGACATGGGTTTTACAATGTGAAAAAATACTTTTTAGAATTTCTATATATTCTAATATAAAATTATCATAATATTGATCTATAAATCAAAAACTAGCACGGTGACCCCCCATTTTTAAGTTAGATATGTGTTACACAACACTTGGAGATCATCTTTTTAAATTTTCAGGAAATTGACATGGGTTTTAATTTTCAAGCCAAATTGTCCGATATGCCTTTAATGTCCAATATGTTCCATTAAGCCCAATGCCCATCTACCGATTTCGGAACATTTATGTACCTTTGTCGGCGACAAACGGATGGTAATTTGTCTCTGCCAGAGTCGGCAGAGTCGGCTGTAGTCAGTGGATGTAGGAAAGCTAGGCAAGGGTGAGCCACCGATTAGTGAACCTCCTCCTTCAGATGTCCTTTTGTCGCTGACAAGTTGTGGTTTCTATGTTCCAAAATCTGTGGCGAAAAGTTTATCAACATGTTGATAAATCTAGTTGCGTTGGTAAATCATATGTCTGTCGGTAAGTTTAGACTGTTTTGCTTAGGACTAATACCAACCAACCCTTCTCTTCGATGCTTGCCAGTTGAGCAAAAGGTTACGTAATTTGCCTGCAACAAGTTCACCGAATCCTATATGATTTGCGGACTAATCGTTCAACCCTTAATCGGTAGATGGTCATCGGGCTTTAGACTTACTTTGGTTGGGCGGTGATCGAATCTTTGAGATGAGTTTAGGTAGAAATGTAACCCCTACACATTTACCAAGGTGAGTTCTTTAATTCCTATACCACATAAACATGGTGCGAGAGGATTGACTTTCGATATAGCAGTAAATCTACCACTGCTGTGGATGAAGGAGAAAGATGGCTGCACATAAAACAGACATGGTATGAGAAGGACTGCTCTTTGATATAGCAGTAAATCTCCCACTGGTGGGGATGAAAGAGAAAAAATGCTGCAGTGGGACTAAAACCCACAACCTTTGAATTACGAGTCCAGTGCCTTAACTACTAGGCTAATTGCCCCCCAAACCCCCTCCAAGGTCAGGCTATTGCATTTAGCACCAATGACAGATTCTTTCACTTTTCTAATAAAACATCTGTAGGTTTAAACGGGACAATGTCATTATTGCTGAACGATTTCTGGTCTTAAAATTCTGAAATTTGACACCAACAACAGACGATCAAAGTCAAACCTCTCTGAATGAGCTATGATATTCTCATCTCATGCTAACAATAATCGAAACCCTTCTATTGCAGCATTCGAGGCAAAGTATGGTCAAATTCCACAAAAGGCATTCATTGCTATAGACACCGGTGGATATAAGGTTTGTGTTTATTTTATTGTAAGACTGTAAATATGCTTCACTTTTCATAATTTGCAAAGAAATTATATACATATATAATGTACTGGTATAGGTGTTTTATCTCTGATCACCTTTATAGGTGATAACATAAAGATAAGCACATTCCCAAATCGAAGTGAAACCACAAGGATAACATTTCAGGTCCAACTCCATAAGTTATTAAGGTTCTGAACTAGGTTGTTGTAGGCTGTTTTTTTTTTGTTTTTTTTACCCCCCCCCCAAAAAAAAGAAAAAGTTTTAATGTCCCAGGTCTACTGGGACCTGTTTCAGCCTAGAATCCTCATGCTTTAGTTGAACTGGGACCTGTTATAGCTTAAGTTTCTCATGCTTCAGTTGCACTTGGACCTGTTATGGTCTAAAGTCCTAATGTTTTAAAGACAAATGCGGGTAGGTATCACAGAGCCCCCTGTGTATACTAAATTAGAAACTGGTGCTGCCATCAGGTTTCATGAAAATATAGCAGTTTTTCATAGACACCAATAGATAAGCACTTAGCTTCTTCAGATGGCCTTCCCATAGAAATTAGCATGGTGACATAGTATTTCTTTAACATTTCTCATTTAGGCATGTTCCCAACTCTCATAATCCAGAACTATTTGAAGATAGCAAAAGACCATCAGTGTCATTTAGCAACAAAGTCAAAATATTGCAGTTTCCCATAGACACCAATAGTGATGGCCTTCTCATAGAAGTTAGCATGGTGACATACCAATCTTTTTGCATTTTCGATTTGCTGATATATTAAATTTATATTATCCTGAGTTATTTGCATAAATCAATAGAATTTAGAAGTCACCCAACTACCAGCATATTTTGTCCTTAATCCGACTGAGATCTGTCATTGCCTGAAGTCTATATGTTTCAGGTGTACTGGGATCGAGTGGCCTTTTTCGGGACTCCGACACCGGAGAACGGTAGTACGATGCACTTCCCGGGCTTCGGACCTGAAGCTGTTAGATGGCTCATTGACGAGCGGGACATTAACGGTGTCGGCACAGACCGCATGTCAGTGAGTATCAGAGATATTAACTGTTAGAGCCATGTGGGATGCATAACATATGAACATACGTCTCATGTCTCATTGATGAATGGTACACATTGACGGTGTGTATATGTGTGTATATGTGAGTGTGGGTGTGTGGGTGTGTTGCAGTGTGTGGGTCTGTGATTTAGTGGCTGTTAAGTCGTGCATGTTGGAGCTATTTAAGGTTTTTAACCACTGATTTATAGTCGGTCTTTGTTAATCCTGTCATGGGGATTTGTGTAGAATGTTCGGTATTCAGGTGAGACTCACGTTCTGTTTTTTTCGCTGAGTACTGCAGCCGTGTGTCACACATGATCGCCATGTGACCTCTAGTGATCGTACAAATATATATACTCTCCTCTTCCGGCCCTCTAAACAGCAAGGATCAGATGTGATAGACTATAGTACAGTCTGTTGTCGCCAGGGCCAAGGTACACATGTTCAAATTAAGACTCCGCTGGTGCTAAGCTGCCCTGACTGATTTACCAGAAATAATTGGCTTGAGTTGGCGTTAAAATTAGAACAGCCAATCACGAAATTCCTTTCTCCCATCAGGCAGAGGGAACAGGTTAATGGGAGCCGCATTCTGTAAGACCCTTACAGACTGTAAGCCTTAGGCGATGCGGTCTGTAAACGGACTACAGATGTAATTCCGACACTCACCATCGCTCATTATCACATATAAATCATTGAGAAACATTGAAAAACATGTCACAGAATCCATACAATTGGCCAGTAATTGTGGGATATTCATGTATGGGTCCTATAAAGGAAGTCTATGAAAGTTTATGGTCAGAGCTTGTATCCCATCGAGTTTGAGCAGCGTAGTAATTCACAAGGTGAGGCTGCGTGAATTATGAAGCGATTCAAATGAGATGGGATCCCTATTGATATACTCTCTAATTCCTGGCTTTAATTTCTTTGAGAAAATGGATGATGAATGCAGCAAATGAGGGCTTTGTGAACAGGATCGAGGTTGACGTGGTAATACACTCACTAACCAAACGCCCCCCAGAGGTTACTAAACTCCCTATTATCGCCCAGGGTAAATACAAGTTCCGCTCGCGACTGGCTGGGCACGCCACGCCACATGAACCACAGTTTTCCCATTTATATTTGGAGAACCTGAATATAATATCGGGTTTACACGTAGAAATAGCTGATATTTCCATTTCTGACATCGGATTTCCAATTTGAAGATTTATAAAAACCGTTAAACTGCAATAATTGTGGGTTATGGTTCAAGGGTCGATCACCATGCAATGTTGGCAACTAGCGAACACCACATCTTGTAAACAGACTGAATTATGGGATACCTCAATAGGGCCAATACATGGTTTACATCCGTGTGTCCAAAACCTATTGATAATTACCAACTTATTCCATATTGTACAGTAAAACCCAGCTTAAGGGGCTACCCTCCGTTCCCAACAAATTGAGCCCTTAAGCGGGGTACCACCTTTCGTAGAGTTAAAATAAACTACGTACGAATTTCTGTTCTGGGTAAATTGTTCGCTTAAGCAGGGTGTCCCCTAAAGCGAGGTGTCCCAGAAGTGGGATTATACTCTACTGTGGTCATTACTGTGGTCATTATGTTTTCTTCTTGCTCCATGTTTTCCCGCATGTTTTGTGGTGTTGTAGACTGACCCCGGAAACACGAAGACGTTCCCGGCCCACGTGGTCCTCTCCTCACGCGGCAAGTACGGCGTGGAGAACCTCAACAACCTCGACCGCATCCCGCCAGTCGGCGCCACCATCGCCGTCATGCCACTTCCGCTGCAGGGCGGAAGTGGAGCGCCCGCTCGCGTGATGGCCTTCTGGGACACCGAGGCGCCTTTGTACGCGGGGGCGGGGTCTGTGAGGGTTGACCTCCTACTCTGTGCACTCCTCCTGTTTGGGGTTATCATGGCTCTGTGAGAGGAACGAAGCCATTGCTAGTTCATGAAGCAGTCACTAGGTGGCCAGGAGACAGAACCTGTATTCTGGCTCTTTGTTCTTACGAAATTCAACTGCCTTTCAATGTTTTACCATGGTTCCCTTGACTCTCTACACCCATCCCAGAGCAGGATGACATAATAATTAAACCCAAGACATGATATTTTCCATATGGAACACTTTATATACATATGTGAGCAAGGCTAGAGTTGTGACACTTTCTTATTATCACTCACTTCTTTTGCACCTCCATTAGTGAAGAACACCTACTTTTCCACCTCCATTAGTGAAGAACACCTATTCGGGGGGGGGGGGGGGGGGGCATCATGGCAGCGCCCATGGATCATAGGCTACCATGGTCATTCCTTATTGTTACTCAGGGGTGATTTTTTATAAAAAGAGAGAGCGATCAAAATATGATTTTATCATGGTATTGTGTTCTCGACTTACGGGTACGGTAACTCATTCTCAATGGGTGACAAACAGATTGATATTTCCAGGCTAATATAAAATCAGACACATATTCGTGCTCGGGCTATCGCCGCGTTCATATTATTGAGCACTCCAAACTTGATGGCGAACGGGGACACAGACTTTCTTAATATGTATAGTTTACATATACCTGGGGGTGGGGAGGGGGCGAAGTGAGCTACTAGACTGGTTCCCTGCCCAAATAAAATAAGGGGCAGGTAACGGGTTTCACAGGCACGACCTTCAACTTTGGCTGGTGACCCCCTGTGACTAGCGGACACGCCGGGAACCAGCCTAGTGGTTTGGCTGGTATCCGCTTGTCATACACCTAATTCCGCCGAGCCCTCTAGCGGATTACCGGGGAACCAGGAGGCGTTACCAATAATGCACCATGAAACTGGAACCCGTTACCTGGCCTATAATCTAACTAGGCCAGGGTTCCAGGCTAGGCGTTACCTACACTGGCAACTATAGCTAGGTGAGCTACTTGCATTTGGTCGACAACACAGCGCAGGTTTCCCCAATCATCACTTACTTCTTAACAACAGGTGAATGATTGTTTCTGGCCAGTGCAGGCATGTCAAGTCACATAATTTGTTTTTGTATCAAGTTTCTTTATTGAATCGTTGTTGTACAGTGTATGAATCTCCAATTGTTACAAAATATTCATCCAATAAAGTGGCGTGGACTTCAGTTTTTAAGTGTAAACTGGTTTTAATGGTCCTGCCTAGACTTGCTCAAATCTTTGATTATGAACATAAATTCAATGAATAAAATAAATTACAATGTGTAAGGTTCCTCTGACTGGCTCAGGAATGTGTCAGCCAGGCCAAGGGGAGAGTAGGTGGAGGGGTAAGGAGGGCGTGCGGTGGTGGTAGGCAGCAGTAGGAGTAGGACACAGGGACGGAGGCTAGTCTAGGTCCTGCCACACATAAACACACAAAACGAATATTATCTTTGTTTATACATCAATTCTGTACATCTCAGTATTGTCTTAGTAACTTAAAATAATAACATAAGCAGTTTATAGTAGCCATACATTTTCTTTCAGGGAAGCTTTCGTTACTTGTTTAAATGCCTATACGTTTTCTGTATTATGTGAAACCATAGTTTTGGTGACAGTACGGGGTAGATTTATGAGTTGTTTCGGAGAAATTCGTTCTGGACGAGCCGGCACGGCACGGCACGGCAAAAGATGTGATATTTTCAAAGTAGATCGATTGAATTAAGTATGTTGTGTCAGTGTGTTAACCATGTTGACCTCCTGTACAAGACTATGTTGTGCGAGGTGGCTAAAAGGCATATCCTACAATCCACGGTGGCGCCACCTGCTGATTTTTAAATGATGTCGATTATTAGTCAAAACTGGTTTCTTGAGATTCATTCCTATTCTACATGGATGAATTTAACATTTTCTCACGTTTATCCAATTTTAGTAGGTAAAATAGACCAATTCACATTTGTTTGATCTACATAGGAAACTACTGAAAAATATGCTTTTCTTCAATTCTTTCCAAATGGAAGTACGGTGACCTATCGTTTTCAAAAACTAAATGAGAATTGTTATATATGTGTTAGAATCTGGGAATTTTGAGAGAAATGACATGGGTTTTACTATGTGAAAAAAACCTTTTTAGAACTTCTATATGTTCTTATATAAAATTATCATAATATTTATCTCTAAATCAAAAACCATCATTGTGACCCCAGATTTTTTAAGTTAGATATGTGTTCCACAACACTTAGAGATCAACATATTAAATTTTCAGGAAATTGACATGGGTTTTAATTTTCCGATATGCCTTTAACCCTATTGGTCCGTCTTGAGGCACTCCCAGGCAGGGACGAGGAATGCCTTCAGGCATTTTGGGGGGGCTATTACTAAAAACAGTATTCTTTGTGACAAATTCATAGACGTTCTTAACTTTTCAAAATAATTCAAAAACCCTATATGGATCATTATTCAGTGTGAGTCTTTTATATGTAACTAGTACAAAACATATCAAATGCTCCTTTGGGTATCATTGCCATAAGAGCATCGTCCCCTGGGGTTGTATTTCTATATATTTGTTGGACATAACATGTGGGCCTCCCACTAGGGGGGTCGGACTGAAAGGGTTAACACTGCACGAAACTAACCACTTTACATATATATGCGAACGGCGTATATAGGTATGCTTTTGCGTATACAAGGTCGTCCTATTTCTCGTGTATATGCCTCACCTGTAGGCGTATGCCACTATCCAATAGTTCCGATCTCTGCCACTTGGGAACACCACTGTTAGCATATTTCATTTGCCTTTAGTCATTAAGTCGAAAATCCAATGTTATATTATCAATCTTTATTATAAAATTGCTCTGAAACCCTATTTATTATCTTTTCATTAAATACATATAATAAACCCAGTTTTTTTGGTTTTTTAAACGTTTTTTTTAATAGATTTTACTTTTCAAAACACCACTCTTCAGTTGTTATACTTTGGGTACTGTATATATAACACAAGGTCTCATGACAACATTTAAGTCCTGACTCCCAACTCCGGCCCCAACCCCGACCCAGCCGACACGTGTGAATGCGGCCGCCCTGCCCCTGCACGGTCATGCACACTCAAGCAGCATGGAGTTGTCCCATATAAGAAATAGAGTAGACCGAGTAGCCAATGACTGCATTCGCAGCAAACCCCTGACCTTGACCCTGACCTCCTTACATGATATTTATAGTGCCATGGGACAGTTCTACGGTCGAGAGTTGATCTCGAATCTTATGAGAGGGGTGCACCCATAGACATAGTAACTATGAGGTCATGTAAAACCATAGCAGTACACAACAGCTAAAGTGTGATAAATGATATATCCCGTTTTGCAGGAAAAGCTGTCAGGTTGGGAGATAACCCGAGTATACATTGTCACCAGTACCCACTGTTGAAGGCGTAGGTCTGCCTCAGGTCCCAGCGTTAGAGGGCCCCAGTCACACTGGCGTAAAAAACGGCGCTTTCCCGTGTACGCACGTTTACGTTCTTCTACGCATTTTGAAATACACAAATGGGCAGGACGCGGAGATACGTAATTAAAGGAAAGTCGGAATGCGTAAACGAACGTAAACAAAACGCGGAAAATATATAGTGTTAGAATCAGCTTTTAAAATTTTCTCTTATTAATGGGATACAAAGAACTTATTGAAACTGTATTGAAACTCAGTAAACCACTACCCATTGTTTAAAAACTCTTAGATACCATAACCATGGTATACAGAATCAAATCTGTGGTATACGACTTCAGAACCAATGTATACGGAAAAATAGTCCCTTTGTACTATAAAGCAAAAAAAACCAAAAGAAAGCCCTATTGATATACCCTTTAACAAGGCAAAATCTAGTCTCTGTCTCCCCTACAAATCAATATAAAATACTTGTTTATAGTATGGGGGGATATAAATCATGGCCATGTATAATCGACCTTCTGGGAATCGGGAACGATCTGTGAAGTGCGTACATCGAAATCTTAAGGTCGGGGAGAGTCGGTCATATCTGACATGGTAGTAATGCCAGACGCGTCGGGAAAGGTAATAAAATCGGGTCGGTGAAGTGCGTACATCGACCCGATTAACGCAGATTGTCACAGACTCGACGGATCCGTTGGGAAAAGGTATAGAATCGGGCACAGTCGCCGGGGTCGATGTCGTAAGCCTATAAGACACCGACCCGATGGATAGCGATGCTACCTATCCCCTAGTCCGATTTATAAGTTCCTTATATCGATTTGTAGGTGAAACAGAGGCGATTATAGTTCTGAAACCCGTTTTCTGATATCTTAAAAAGGACAGAAGTTATCAAACTTTACATTATTACCTATATAGACCTATCACCCGGCTGGGGCTCGGCCGGGTCTGGCTCCCGGTCGCTCTCTTTGATCTTAATCGGGTTGTTTTACGAGGTTATAAAGGCAGGAGGTGTCGTCGGGAAGAGTCATCGTGTCGGTGTCTTATAGGTATAAGACATCGACATTTTATTCCAGACTCTCACCGAGCCGATGGTCGGGATGAATCGGGAAAAAATATAGGTGTCTTTTAGGCTTTGTAGGCTTTAGACATCGACATTTGTTCCCACAGTCTCTCAGAAGCCACGCTGAACCTCCTCGATCTCATCTCGCGGCCGGAATACTTTCGGTCCACTGTTGGCTCTTTTCTTGGCGGCCATGAGACGTGAGTTGGAGAAGTACGCGGCGGTGACGGTGAGGGCAGCACCTGCTGAGATGATCGCCATCAGAATGGCCAGAATAACGCCCATCGATAAGCCATCTGAAAACTCACCAAACAAAAAGTCATGGACTAACTCGCTGACATGCTCAAAGGATGTATAGAGAAATGGTTTTATGAGCTAACATTCTAACTAGAAGTTTAAGATTTATTCAAAGTTATGCTAGAAAGAAATGGCCAGAATGACGCCCATCGATAATCCATCTGAAAATTCACGAAACACAAAGTCATGGATTAACTCACTGACATGCTCAAAGGATGTGTAAAGAAATGGTTTCATGAGGTCAATGTTTTTGTGAGGTAAAAATTTAAATAGAAGGTTTATGATTTATTCAAAGTTATGCTAAAAAAATGGCCAGAATGACGCCCCTTGGTAATCCATCTGAAAATTCATCAAACAAAAAGCCATGGACTAACTCGCTGACATGCTCAAATGATGTATAAGGCCTGGCGTCCACCTACTACGTTAGAGAGCTAGACCTACCAATATGGCACCGATACAAAAAGCAAATATCGGAGACAAATCGGGAAGGTACAAAATCGTAGAAATATGTCTAGACATGCCAATCCACCACACATTGTATGGGGTTTTTATCAGTGTCTAATCGCAGAAACGTGTTCAACTGCCCTGATATTAAGTGAACTTTTGACATGATTTTGATTTTTTATCGGGAGGTGCATTGTAGACCATATCGGAGCCATATCGTAGTAGGTGGCCTTAAGAAATGGTTTTATGAGCTAAATGTTTTTGTGAGCTAAAATTCTAAATAGAAGGTTTATGATTTATGTAAGTTAAGCTAGAAAAAAAATGCTAGCACTTTAAAAAGCTACCTCAAGGCATTTTCTGGACGTTGTGAAAAAGGACCTAACTCTTAAGCGAAATACTTGATTTTGTCTCGTGAATTTTTGAGGATATATAAAAAGCAGGCTATCATTCTAATTAACTGAAGGTTAAAATTTCATAGGCAAGGAAACCCTGGGTAACGGTGAAATTTGCATTATATAAAGGTATGCATGCGTCTAGCAGGCCGCTTCAAAATCCCCTCAGGATATGTGCATTAGTACTCAACATCCATAGACATAGATGTCAGAAACATCAGCAAATCATGCAGTGATAGGGTAAGATAAAATCTGAACAACCCTTGATCTGATGAAGATGAGCTATTCTTTTTGGTTTACTACGCAATCTCCCTCAGCTTAGCCTCATGGAATAATGCAATTAACCCTTTAGGGACGTATGATGCCAGGAGGCATCACCACACTAAAGACGCATGATGCCTAGAGGTATCACCGCACTAAATACGCATGATGGGGTCATTGTTCCAATATTTACAAAAATGTGTTGTCAAAGAATTAACAGAGCAATATTTATGGAATTTTCACAAGATAGATATTACATCGTATTTCATGTATCAGATCAACAGAAATAAAATATTAAAAAATATGTACCATATCACATGATTACAAACTAGAATCATGAGTTTTGCCGATTATGTGTCCGTCCTCTAGCGGGACAAAGGGCCATGAGCAGTCGCGCTTACAGGAGTAGCTCGATCACAGGCACCCGTCCTTAAAGGGTTAACAAACCATCAGCTATGGATCTCGATGCGGTTCCTTCTCAATACCCTCCGTACCAAGTGGCATGCTGAGAAGACGATAATGTCAGTATTAAATAGCCTTTTTAGTTATTTCCAGGTATATATATATATGATAACTAGGAGCAAAAAGTAGGTTCATCATTGATGAATGAGCGTGCAGTTAAAAGTGAATAACAATAAAAAAAGGTTTGGGTTACATTCAGTCTATGGATAGTCTTGAGTGATTGGTCTTGGTCAGCTGGGCACACCTCTAAGACCCTGAGACACTGGCTCCCTGCTCCTTTGCCAATATCACAGTGAATAACACGCAGATGGTGAATGGATAGTTTCCATGCAGTAGGCTGGAAGTCTATATGTGGACACTCTAACCTCTAAGCGATGTATATAGAGAAAGCAAGCACGCTCTAATAAGGAGACATAGTAAGGGTGGCGGAATTTCCTCTGTTCCGTGCTGTCTTGGTCTAAAATACCCAAAACTCTTTGAAATTGGTGCATATTTTTGACACAAAACAACACAGAACATATTCCATGCGGCCGCACTAACCATGTCTCCCTGTACTACCCATCGTACCTATTGTGCACCGTTTATTAAGTGCTCGTGCACTGAGTAGATGGACGAGGTACCGGTGCAGCCACATCCAGGCTTCACGTCCACACAACTCCTCAGTAGCCGCCGTGGAACAGGCAACAAACTCCCGCATAATTCTGCAATCAAAATCATCAGGTTCATATATGGACGATAATCAATTGTTTTGTGGACAGGCAACGTCAACCTCGAGTGGTTTACAGAGCCACCTCTCCAGGGTGCACCCCTCTCATAAGATCTCACAGTCTCTAAGTGGTATTCTGTACAAGGTTCTCACTATGCACCCCTCTCATAAGATCTCACACTCTCTGAGTGGTATTCTGTACAAGGTTCTCACTGCGCTCTATCACAGTCTATGGAAGAAGAATTCTTAAAAACCTAGTCTTAGAGCCTTGAGAATCCACTGGCCTGCCTCCCGTGCTAAACACGTACATCAGATTCCTATGATGATGCCACCTAGCGGGAATACTGTGTACTTGGCGCCCTAGTGGCTTTTTTGGACTGGAATACAGAATACCACTTAGAGAGTGTGAGATCTTATTAGAGAGGTGCACCCAATACCCCTCAGAAGGTAGGACTGCACATTATGACATCTGGTGGAAAACAGGGAAACTAATTCCCTATCAGGTGAAATATGGGTCTGGTAGCGCCATCCTACGTATTACTATACACCTATGGGCGAACGTCTATGGGTTACTATCCGCTGCTAGGCATATCGTATAAATAACGTTTGGGCCCGCCGAGTAGTAGGACATAGTGATTCCCATAGGCTTAAGCATTAAAAAACGTACGTCCCGCTACTACAAACACTACGTCACACTAACGTACATTATCGCGACAGAGTGAGAGCAGTGTCAGTGTCAAAACAAACAAACAAAATGGTGGTTCTCTCCCATTCATAACTTTAGAGACATGCTAAGCCTCACCCGTAACAAATGGAAATTCGTATTGTCCAAATATCGAGGCACCTGACGTTGGGCGTTCACCTAATACCGTTTAAATGACTTAAATCTCCGAGACTGATCAATATCAACAAGTCCGATCGCCTCCCGTGTCGCCGCTTCATGTTGTCGACGTCATAATTACGTTGGCTACCAGAGTTCCAGGTCGTCCTGTGTCATACATTTCATAGTCCGCTCCACGTCGGCAGTTGCCGGGTTTTCACCCTCCCACCTCCCGGTGCTCAGTGAATGTCGAAGTTGCCGTATTCAAACGCCGATATCTTCGGTTTAAAGTGACCGATCTTCATCATATTTGGTACGATTATAGGTTATATATGTGCGGTACTCGTGTTAAAATTACATTGCTTAATTTCTACGGGAGGTGAAGTTACAGCGTCATCTGTTGCTACACATCGATCATTGCCGGGTTTTTACCGCTAGCGGGCCGTAGTGAATGTCATTAGCTTTGTACAGGAACAGGGGCATTAATCACGGTGCAGGGAAAGTCATGAAACGGCGTTTTAAATTAGTTGGAGGTGTATAGTAATAAGGAAACGTAGTGACTGAGCCCGTACGGGTGCCGTTCTCGGCCATTTGATGAAAAAATACGGCCCTCCCGCCTGCGGCGTCGGGCCGTATTTTTTCATCAAATGACCTCGAACGGCCACCCGTACGGGCTCAGTAACCACGTTTTCTCATATTACTAGCACATTTATTTGCAACCTTTCAAAAGATGAAACTTTTTAGAATGTTTCTTTAAAAACATAACAGATTTCGACACGCCCTCAAGCGGGTAAAAAATTGCTGGCGTTATCTGGCCTATAATATACATTTTCTCATTTCCTTTTGTGTGTATTATTTTTTAGAATGGAACCACAATAAAGCTCGTCTTTATCATCAATATGAAAAGCTATGAATATATATAGAACCCACGTAGAACAGAATTACATGGCTCGAGGCGCACACCGCAGATCTATGCCGTATGTGACTGAACCAGGCGCACCCCTCTCATAAAATCTCACACTCTCTAAGTGATATTCTGTGATACAGTCCAAATAAAGCCACTAGCGCGCCAAGTACACAGTATCCCCCGCCTAACGGAAACCTTTGCTCGGAACGGATCCCTCTGTTAGATCTTTATTTTAACCCCGCGTAAGGCTGATGCCTTGGGCAGTAATTTTTCCAGTCTTCACCTTGTAACTTTGACTTTCTCTCACCGGAACATAGTTTCCCTCTAATCACTCTGTGCCACTGCATGAAAACCACCAGTTTATTCATATATACGCCATCGCGTAAGTGCATGTATCGGCTGTATATTGAAAACTTCCCTCTTCTATATGTCAGCGTAATGGCTGTATTTGCCGCAAAGCATATATGAAGAGAAATATCGTGTGCGGGACATACATACGTGGGTCGTATACTTTTACACGTCTCTAGATGAGGCGTAAACACAATAGAAAATAGGACTACCTTGTATATGCAAAATCATACCTACATACGCTGGGTGTATACATATATAAACTAGTGGTTTTCGCGCAGTGTGCCCTATACAATTGATGCTAGAATGTGGCAGGTTACCGGCAGTTGTAGCGCTCCTCGTTCTGCAGTGGAGACAGGACCTGACTGAGCTCCGACAGCGCAGACATGCACTGTGTGCTGATGGAGATCTGCGGGCCTGACACCGTGCACTGCAGCTCACCGTCCCAACCTAACAATCAACAAATTATCCAAATTAGTTGGTTTTTTTATCAAGACGTGTAAAGGATGTTTTGTTTGTTTGGTTTGATTTTACGTCCAGTCAACCATTATGGGTCCTTTCCAGACTTTCTCAAGGTTCTTTTACACCACTAGGGTGGTGATCGAATCTATGTGATGAATGTAGGTAGAAATCTCACCCCTACACATTTACCGAGGTGAGAGTTCTTTTACTTCCCACACCACATAGACATGGTATGAGAAGGATGGCCTTTGATATAGCAGTAAATCTACCACTGCTGGGGGTGGGACTCGAACCCACAAATTCTTACAACCTTGGGGTTACAAGTTCGGTGCTCTAACCACTGAGCTAACTCCCCACCCCACGTGTAATATAGTGTTCATCTGACTTAACAGACGATCTTCCACACTAATTCCTGAAGACTACACAATAAGACAGAACAATACAGACAACACCACATACATCGGATATAATGTTCTATAACAAAAATCTCCATTCAAGTAGATTCTAGAATATTATAATTTACATTCAAATGATTCTTGAAATTATCTCCAACTTTTTTTGTTTGTTAGGTAATTTATCCCATATGCGTATGCCAACCGAAAGGGCTGACCGCCTATACTTTTCAGTATTAGGTTTTCTATTTTTTAGACACATTTTTCCAGTTCTTCTCGTTTCCTTTACAGGTTTTTCTTCATAGTTATCTTGATCAGTACTCCACCATTTGATAATTGACATTAGATGTTCGTATTTTACAATGTCCCAACAGATCTTTAAATCATTGTGTTCCATAGTTTTATGTAAAAGCAGTAAATATATATGTTTTTTTGGTTTTATTGGAACTGTCATATCGCCCCCATCAGTTAACATCAGAGACATACATAAATTGTATGAATCGAAAAATCACTAAAAACGCCTTATATGAGTATTCAAACAATAATCAAAATTTTTTAGAAGGGTTTTATGATAAAAATTCGTAATATAAGATATTTGGATGATTAATGGCAAATGAAATAAAAACATCAGTGGTGTCCACCAGGCGCAGAGATCAGAATATTCAGACAGTGGCATATATTTGCGTATTCAACTGGCCCATTGCGGGACTGGGTGAGATCTTTAGCAAACATCAACTCCTCACCTGCTTTGCCGTCATCTGAGCATAAAAAAACAAGAGCATCCCTGAAGGTGGCGAATTCCAGTCTTCTCGTCTCATCGCAATCCATGAAATCATTCTCAGAGCAATCCAGGAACGTCTTCTGCGGAAACCTGGGGTTGAGGAGGAACATCAGAATCCAAGTGTTATACCTGATACAGCTCGCACCGTTTTACGGGTCTTAATTAGGACTAATTAATCTTAGGGGTACCTAGTTTCTTATCTTCGATGTCCAATCATCTGAAATCTTCAAGAGTTCTAATATAGGGTAGATTTAACTTGTTTGGCATGGCCATAGTGACACGGTGACCTCACATCCCTGTGACATGAGGTAACTAGGACCAACAAGGAAAATACAGTTTGGTGACTTTAATATCCTGAGAAGCAAACAGTTGATATGCTTATATGTAGGTGCACTACAGTCAAGTTCACTCAATGTCACACTGCGATATATATTAATCCACAGTAATTGTTACTCACAAGAAGACAGGGTAATAGTCAATGTCAATTCCTACACACCAAGTATATTAGTTCAAACCAGTTTAGTCAATCATACCAAGTTATGTCCATAATCACTCGAGGAGAATTTTCCTTCGCTATTGTTTCATCGTCCATGTTAAGTCCTTAGTAAATGCTCAAGTGCCAATATGAATGTTCATGACTCACTCAAAATCACTCCACACTTTCTTAATGTTAGTCCATTCAGTGTTCCATTCTAATAAGTCCAAAGTATCCTCTCTGTGTTCTCTCCCATTGAGAGTTAGTTCCTTACATGTCGGTCTGTAAGTTACTCACAGAGAGGTTTTCATGCGATAATTGTTCACAGTAGGTGACTCCACTCTAGGCAGAGCGAAGCCTCCGATGCCTAGAATCAAAACCGTCCTCCAGCCAGGTGCCGCTATCCTCAGTTCTTGACTAGATCTTATCCTTGTACTCAAGTGCTGCTCTCTGCCGTGACCACAGAGGTATACTCCTCTGCTGCTTACATTAGTAACTCACATGATTATTCACTTCCTTATACAGACGATCTCTTACTTCCGGCTATCGCCATCTTGATTCATATTCAGTGGTTCTACGCACACATGTTAAACTTTATGGCGATATCTTAGTCGAAAATCTCATTGTTTGGAATCATAACATAATCTCAGACCAGCGCGTAGTGCAAGCTAGCTAATGCTTTATGTTGATAGAAAATATATTTTCATATAGTATTATTTAATACCCATTGCCAAACATGCAATAATTCAAAAATTCAATACCGCTGCGAGATATTTGTTGTTTTCTTTTATTATTCAGGCGATCTTCCACGCAAGTGTCACAACCATGACAATGTATAAAATTATTAGACATCACATATGTTACGCATCAAGGGTAATAGTTTCGCAATTCACAATGACCACGTGACATTGAGGCAGCCAATCAGAGACCCCAGTTACAGGGGGCCATCCATAAAGTACGTACGCTCTGAAGGGGGGGGGGGTCAAAAATTTCGGAAGTTTTGCGTATGCTCCTTCTTTGTTCTATTGCGCACAAAATCTGGAGGGGGGTGGGGTCTCAAAATGTTCAGAAATTCTGGGTACGTACTTTATGGATTGCCCCTTAATTAAGAAGACTTGTCCTACTGGTTTTGAGGAAATATCTTGCTATTATCATCTTAATTCATAAAAGCAGATGTTTGTAGGTGAGACATTATACAAAGTTCTAATGATTAAAGGTATATAATAATCGAATAAGCGATGTGAGAATTCTTTTATTTTCCAGACTTTCTCAAGGTTCTTTTACACCACAAGGGTGGTGATCGAATCTACGTGATGGACTTATGTAGAAATCTGACCCCTAGACATACATAAGAATGGATCTCATTGGACAATACCCAAAGAGACATTCCTTTGTCTACAAGATGGACCAATCACGCAGGAGAACTAGGTACATGTGACCACACTACACCAGTAAGGGGTAGGTTGACATCAGACATTAGCATAATTTCCCCTGTCCCAGCCAGGAAGCTGGAAAAAGTGTAGTCACATACCAACAGTCGCTAGAGCAGATCACACGTCAAAAAGAAACATGGAAATCTTACCCACACATTCGCTCCAGATTCGCTTTAGAGAGAATCCTAGGTAAGGGCAGAGTCATGTTTGTCAGGAAGTAGGGGGCCACGAGTCCCAGACATTTGTCTGCTTTGGGATCGGAGCAAGGGACCCTGAATGCTGAAACTAGAGAATAAAATACAGATATAAATATTCCATAGAATGGAACATCATTGTTTACATTTTGATTCTAATATGCATAAGTCCACAACCGCATTTCTACAATTGACAGTTCCCTATCGAACAACATCTGTCAAGATTAAAAGCTTTGACTGACTTTTATGTAACTGCTGATACAGCTGAATACCTCAGATGTGAATATTGATGTCAATATAACGGAACGTTTGGTGTGGAAGAGTACTAAGGAGTGTCAATATTCTGAGGAATCCAGTTACAGAATAGCTTTACAGCAAGCAAACACATGAATAGTAACATTATCTTACTTTGAGCCCTTAGAGTATTTCAGTTATTATATTTCTTTTTATCAAGACGTGTTCATTTCAGAAATGAAGTCATTCTCATGGATTCATGTACCTCACAGGGTGTTTGTCTGGAAGAAATCCGGCCGAGATTCCGTCCTCTATTTCCTTGACACAGGTTTTTCCCCTGAAATTGTTGGCGACATTTACCCCTTAAAAGGGACAGAATCTTATTAGATTTCGGACCCTGTGAACTACATGAATTTCAGCGTGGGAATTCCACTTAAAATCATTTAGACCAAGAGTAATTAAAATAAGAATTTATGAGGTATTTCCATGGAAAAAAAGGCATTACAGTTTCTTCATAATGGTATATATGTCAGCAGGAAGAATATGTATGACCATCCTTACCTTGCATCCAAAAGATCAACAGAAACCAAATGTACTCCATTCCTGCTGAAGAAAAAGACACATAATTCATGTACAATTGCATCAAAGGCGAACTTAAATGATGAAAAGCTGTCATGGATATTGTTATGTTGAAGATAACATCCTCAAGTAGACTTACCTGAAATGAATGGCCTTCGTGTACCGGGAGAGGTGAGAATGAGGCTGTGACCTACTTCGAGCTGTGTTCACTCAGGCGTGACGTGATTAAAAGTCAATAAAGTAATCAGTCTCCTCCATGGTGTGATCGTCACGCCTCGACGAGCACCCTTCTCATAAGATCTCACACTCGCTCACTCAGGTTCTCACTGCGCTCTATGGAGAAGAATTCTTAACGAACTAGGCTTAGGGCCTTGAGAATCCAATGGCCTGCCTCTCCACCCCTCTCATAAGATCTCACACTCTCTAAGTGGTATTCTGTACAAGGTTCTCACTACGCTCTACGGGAGAAGGATTCTTAACGAACTAGGCTTAGAGCCTTGAGAATCCACTGGCCTGCCTCCCGTGCTAAACACGTACATCAATGCAACCAAAAAAATCCTATAATCTCAATGATGCCACCTTGCGGGAAAACTGTTAGAGAGTGTGAGATCTTATGAGTTTATTTTAACCCCGCTTAAGTGGTCACCTCGCTTAAGGGGACCTTTCTCGGAACGGACGGTGCCCCATTAAGCAGGGTTTCACTGTATATATATCCATCCAGTTTCAGAAAGAAAAAGCGGTTTTGAGGAACTTTTGTTTATTCAATCTTGAAATGTATTAAGAATATGCCAAACAAACAGTTAATGTACATAGTAATTGTGTCTGATCAAAGAATCTATCAGAATTATTTATATGTATTGCTTTATTTACTGTTTATTAAGGTATTACCAACTCGGGAGTTTGTAATACTTAAAACTCGTGTTGTTGATATGTAAATGACATGACCAACAAATAGTCAGCAGTTGTTTGTAGCACTCTCTAAGTCGTATTCTGTACTCTCACTAATTCTTAAAAAACTAGGCCTAGAGCCTTGAGAATCCACTGGCCTGTCTCCCGTGCTAAAGACGTACATAAATGCAACCAAAGATTCCGATAATCTCAATAATGCCACCTTACGGGAATACTGTGTGCCAGTGGATTCTCAAGGCTCTTAGCCCAGTTTGTTAAGAATTTGCCTCCCATAGAGCGCAGTGAGAACCTTGTGAAGATTACGACTTAGAGAGTGTGAGATCTTATGAGAGGGCTGCGTAGTGAGAACCTTGTACAGAATACAACTTAGAGAGTGTGAGATCTTATGAGAGGGGTGCACCACCTTGTACAGAATACCACTTAGAGAGTGTGAGATCTTATGAGAGGGGTGCACCATCTTGTACAGAATACGACTTAGAGAGTGTGAGATCTTATGCGAGGGGTGCACCACCTTGTACAGAATACCACTTAGAGAGTGTGAGATCTTATGAGAGGGGTGCACCATCTTGTACAGAATACGACTTAGAGAGTGTGAGATCTTATGAGAGGGGTGCACCACCTTGTACAGAATACGACTTAGAGAGTGTGAGATCTTATGAGAGGGGTGCACCACCTTGTACAGAATACCACTTAGAGAGTGTGAGATCTTATGAGAGGGGTGCACCACCTTGTACAGAATACCACTTAGAGAGTGTGACATCTTATGAGAGGGGTGCACCACCTTGTACAGAATACCACTTAGAGAGTGTGACATCTTATGAGAGGGGTGCACCACCTTGTACAGAATACCACTTAGAGAGTGTGACATCTTATGAGAGGGGTGCACCGTAAAAGGAAGATGAACCTTGATGTAAAGTCCTCCATGTTGGGAGGTTCGCTCAAACCAGCTGATGGACGTTCCGAGTTGAAAAAAGAATTTAAACAAACAAATAATAATAAAAAAAGGTCTTAGCTGAAATGAGACTGATTATGCAGATTTTAATAGATATGTGACCTTCATACTATATGTACCACTCCTTGAACAAGGGAGGAATTATTTAATGACATTGTTACCTCTATGTTATATAAAAAGGCACAATTTCGACAGGATCTGCTTGGAGTTGCTCCAAAACATAGAGACAGACAGAACCAGACATGTCCATGGAAACTGAAATTTTACGAGAAAAATATAAACCTTCTATTATTTTAGTCGGTCTTCACTCAGATTTGCGTTTTCTCTCATAATTTAGTTCTAGCAATGTTGAAAACTAAATTCACTAGTGTAGTTTACCGATCTCCTTACCCTGAGACAAGTCGTGTGACAGCCTCCGCCATTTTAAAATGGTGCAAGGTTTGCTGGTTCCTAAATCATGCTGAAACCGAAAACAGAGTGTCTATCAGAACTTGGGCCCTACCATCTATTTGAATATTCATGTTCTACCACAGGCCGCATTAGTGTGACATCATTCTACCCGCTTAGAGGGGGATTTCCCATGGGTTTCCTTACGCTCTGGTTCACCACTCACAATTAGCTAGCTGGTTTTCCCGGACTGTTCGACACAAGTCCTTGCGTCAAAGGCGCTAGTATATGTAAAGAAAGGCTGTAAAAGATTAGCTACTTGTAGAGAATATCATGGTAATATCACAATATCATTGTATATATAAAGTAAAGCATTTAAACTAATTATTACAAAAAGACACCCATGGATCAAGGACCAAAGGAAAGGAATGGATTACCAACAGAACGAACGAGTTAAAATAGTATAGTTTTTAAACAACTACATGTATGGTTATGATATACTGTAATTATCAAAAGTTATTTATATAACTATCACATGTTATCCACATAAAATACTTCATCCTTGTCAATTTACTCATATTTTATTTCATTCTACCTTCTACAAACCGCCTTTGCGCTGATAAGGGGATGTATAAATACATGATTGATAGATGATAAGTAACTTGTTTTGTTGTGGGGTTCATGACAAAACTAGTAGCGCTGGCACAAGTGGCGCTGTAGTGTCACTTTTCGCAACACCGACATTGTGACATAACATGCGACAATAGATGTGATATGCGTTATGAAACGTGACTTTGTTTTGTCTGTTCTTACTTGCACTGTTGGTGCCGCTTTTCATGTCTGTCTAACACTTTTGTCACGAAACAAGTGAAAGAGGACCCTGGTGTTTTCTTATATCCATAAGGCGTGTTGGTCTTATGGTCATAACAAACGAGAACAACGTCCTCATTCTGGTATCAGTATCAAGACCTTCACTGTAGGCAATGGACCTGTTTATTCAGGAAAGGTTTTTACTAACAGTGATTTCTGTAAAAACTCGCCATGATTTTTATGAAGTCACTGAGAGGTATAAAAATTGACAATTTCCGAATCACAAATAAACCAAGACCATGCTCCATACTTTCATAAAAGAACCACGAAATAATTCGCCCGAATTAAACGTCCAACGATTAGGCCTGACGAGTTTTATTAATAGGTTGATATCTGACCAGACCTTGTGTTATATATACAGTACCCAAAGTATGACTTCAGAAGAGTGGTGTTTTGAAAAACTTGAAAAACTTAAAAAAAACGGTTTAAAAAAACAAAAAATGCTTGGTTTATTATATGTGTTTAATGAAGAGATAATAGATATGGTTTTAGAACAATTTTATAATCAAAATTGATAATATAACATTGGATTGATACATATACCAAGGACTTAATAACTAATGGTAAATGAAATATGCTACCAGTGGTGTCCCCATGTGGCAGACATCGGAACAATTCGATAGAGGCGTAAATACAACAGAATCAGGCGTCTATATGACGTATATATGACCACACCATGGACATGTATATATATATACGCCACTAGATAAGGCGTCTACGACACGGATAATAGGTCGAACTTGTAGACGCAAAATCGTACTGATAGACGCGTTTCGCATACATATGTAAAGTGGTAAGTTTCGTGCAGTGATTACTAACGAAACTTTAGGACATATCTTCTTCAGGAATGGTTATTAGTTTTGAGAAACAACCCCAGTTTATTGCAGACAACACCCAAAACAATAAATAACCAAATCCCTCACCACCTAACTGGTCAGAAAGGTATGAAAATAAAACAGGTTGATGCCTTTTCCTAGCAGCACACAAAGAAATCCTCAAAAATGGAAATGAAATGAAATTCTTCTATCCCACACACATACAATGAATTGGGCCCATAATCAGAGAGTCCAAAGAAACATGACACTCAAACATCATCTATAAATGAAAACAACATAATAATAGACCTTATACTTATAATAATACCGTTACCACAAGGTCTTAGGAGGGTGATGCGCTTTACGATATATTGTATGATTTACTAAACATCATCTTCCTCCCCTCCTCCTTCTCCTCCCCCTGTTCCCCTACCCTGCTAGTAACTCCTTCTTTTCCCCTCCTTTGCTTTTCACCACTTCACTCCTGCCTCTTCCTCCTCCCTCCATCCATTCACACTCTGCATTGGATTATAGAAGGACGTATTTTTAAAAGAGATTCTGTTAAAATGTTAGTTACTCTCCGTCTTTCTCCTTGACTCCTCTTATTAGATAAGAACGTGTATGTGAGTAGTAATCTAGGTAGATGTCTCTCATAAAAAACTGACGTTTTTTCAGGCACCAAGTTGCTACCACCAAACACCAGGCGGCACCACAGGCTGCAGAGTGGAATCGACTGGAAGCATGTCAAGTGGCAAATCCACTAAGGCGATTTTACATGTGAATTTGGGTTCGCAGACGTTCGCAGACGTTCGCAGACGTTTGCATGGACATGCGAATGCCTTGCGACAATATATAATATATTGAATATTATCGCATGGGATTCGCACAGTCGCACGGATCGCAGACGCATTCGCTTGGTCGCCTTAGTGAATTTGGCGCTTAAGCCTGGGGCCCGTTTAATAATCCAGGACAGTACATTAAGATCCTTGTCTGTACCTCGTACAAGGTTTATCGGTTAATTAAATATAAGTTTGTTCGCTAAAACAGAGGGGCTCCACTGCTGGGTCTCTATCACACACAGAAAAGGGCATACATATTACGATCCTAGATTAGTAAACGTGCCCCTGGCCTATAGTGTTTGAATGCATTAGGCCACGTATATAACCTGGAAACCTGGCCTATAGTGTTTAAACATATTAAGCCAGGTATAGCCTGTAAGTCTGGCCTATAGTGTTTGAATACATTAGGCCAGGTATAGCCTGTAAGCTTGGCCTATAGTGCTTGAACATATTAGTCCAGGTATAGCTTGTAGGCCTGGCCTATACAGCATATAGCCTATTAGCCATGGGGGCTGCCATGACACCCCCCGAGTAGGTGTTCTTCACTAATGGAGGTGAAAAAGGAGGTGTTCTTCACTAATGGAGGTGCAAAAGAAGTGAGTGATAATTGGGAAGTGTCACAACTCTAGCCTTGCTCACATATGTATATAAAGTGTTCCATGAGTAAAATATCATGTCCTGGATTTAATCATTATTTCATCCTGCTCTGGGATGGTTGTAGAGAGTCAAGGGAACCATGGTAAAACATTGAAAGGCAGTTGAATTTTGTAAGAACAAAGAGCCAGAATATAGATCTGTTCCCCAAAGGGGCCTGCCATACTGCTAGCCACCTAGTGACTGTTTCATGAACTAACAATGGCTCTGTCCCCTATACATTAGGTCAGGTATAACCAAGAAGCCTGGCCTATTGTGTTTGAACATATTAAGCCAGGTATAGCCTGTAGGCCTGGCCTATTATGTGTGAACATATTAGGCCAGGTATAGCTTGTAAGGCTGGCCTATAGTGTTTGAATACAATAGGGCAGATATAACCAAGAAGCCTGGCCTATAGTGTTTGAACATATTAGGCCAGGTATAGCCTGGGAGCCTGGCCTATAGGAGGATTATAGCGTATTCAGCCAGGTATAACCGGCTATAAATAACTAATGAGAAAACTATTTTTCTAATACAAATGATAAAAAACATCCCATTCACCCACAGCTGATTTGCTTCATTAGTAATAGAAATACAACTTTTGAAGACACAATAAATACCTAATAAGTGTGGTTTTATTTTGATTGGTCACAAGAAACGATATTGCTCCAAATCAGACATGGCTTGTTTTTCTGAAGCAATTTCTAGATTGCATGCAACTTTATATCTTAATTGTAACGGTACGTTTTTGAAGTGACAAACGATTTGATAACTCCTTTTCACTGCCGGTCTGGTATGAGAGGCAATGTACCACATGACACAGGAGAACTATGTCGCAAAACTAACAGTATAGCGAAACAACACTCGCAGAAAGGCGATTAGGTAATGATAATATAATATCAATGACCGAGAGAAATAAGATTTGATAATAGAGGGAAACTATGTTCCGGTGAAAGGAAGTCAAAGTTACGAGGTATGGCTTGGAAAAATTACTGCCCAAGGCCTTGGCCGCGGGCAGTAATTTTTCCAAGCCTTACCGAGTAATTTTGACTTCCTTTCACTGGTACTTGGTTTCCCTATTCCTATATACCTTCAAATGTGGTTTAATAACGATAATTAGCGTTATTTGCTCATCCACCATCAAACCTGAAGCCAGATCCAACCTTATAACTTGACACTCTATGTTTACTCCCCACTGCGCTTTTCATATGAATTTTGTAAGAGACAATCTGATTGGTCTAAATGTCAACCTTGGGTAGTATACGGCAACCATGGGTAGTATACGGCAACCTTGGGTAGTATCCATAAGTTACTCCACCCCCCAGAACGTGGTGTAAGCATAGAGTGTACAGCCATAGGTGTATAGGAATAACATTTATCTCACCCCTGGTATTCTTTCTCCATAGACTTAGAGTTGGGAACTTGTATCCAACGCCCATAAGATATTTAGGGAAAATATCCGATGGGGGATTACGTCACGAACGTTAGCCCATTAGCCAATGTGAAGGATGAGATCACTTCAGAAACCTATTCAAGTTTAAGGTCAGAACTCGATCCCATCTCCTTTGAATCACTAGCTAATTCATGCAGGTTTCGCCTTGTGAATTACTACGCGAATCAAACTCGCTGAGACACAAGCTCTGACCCTAAACTTTCATAGGTTTACTCTATAGTATGGTTAACATTCAAGGCCAGTCGGATTGAGATCTTTATATATCCAGACTATAATGAATCACTAATGCATACCGATTTGACATCGCCATTTTCAGGTAGATGTTTCATTAAGTATCAATATTTCTTGGCATATAATACAAGTGACATATAATTCAGGGACCTACCCAGGATTTATATAATACAAGTGACGCATAGTTCAGGGACCTACCCAGGATTTATATAATACAAGTGACGCATAATTCAGGGACCTACCCAGGATTTATATAATACAAGTGACGTATAATTCAGGGACCTACCCAGGATTTATATAATACAAGTGACGCATAATTCAGGGACCTACCCAGGATTTATATAATAAAAGTGGCACATAATTCAGGGACCTACCCAGGATTTATATAATAAAAGTGGCACATAATTCAGGGACCTACCCAGGATTTATTTAATACAAGTGACGCATAATTCAGGGACCTACCCAGGATTTATATAATAAAAGTGGCACATAATTCAGGGACCTACCCAGGATTTATTTTTGGGAGGGGGTTGATGGAAATATCATCAATGACAGCCTACAGACGCCTACCTGACGCCTACATGGGCCTACAATATACGCAGGTCATTGCCTGTTCATGATTTATACATCAGTTCATGTGCGACACACACCACAGATAAGCGATCTAGACAATCCAGAGTCATGTACCCTAAATTGCTATCTCAAAAATGGTAAGGTGTCCACTTAACCGGGTTTAAGAAGCATTTCCGTACCTAAAAACCTCTCCGTTTACGCGGGTTCTCTTATTACGCGAGTGTAATAAATAAACAGTTAATAGAGAGAAAAAATAGTCTGTTCTGGGCAAATTGCCCATTAAAATGGGGTATCCCCTTATAACCGGGGTATTTATGAAGCAGGGGCCCGTTTAACAATCTAGGATCGTACATGAAGACCCTTTTCTGAATGCCAAGGAGACCCAGGGACGATGTGAGTCAACTTTATTCAACACTTATGGACGATCTTATGGATGGCTGATACTAGTAAACAAACTTAAATACTATTAAACGATTAGTCTTGTACAAGTTACAGAAAAGGGTCTATATGTACGATCCTAGATTATCAAGCGAACACAAGGTTTCTACAGTAGTTCCAGAGTCGATTAAGAGAGGTCCCTGATTTTCGCTACCCAATCGGCGGTGTACAAATGCGGTATTGTTGGAGTGAAATCGGACGCATATACACAGCAGTACAGCTTACGCAATACCACCTATTATGAGCAGCATGTTACAATGAGAGACATTTAAGATTGGGATCATAGCTTCCAGGCTGTTCCAATGTGGCAGCGATAAGTAATTTACTTTGTGGCTGGCAATATAATGGCTCCCCTAGGGCGTACTACATAACGGTCAATACCATACAATAACAACAGTTAAGGGGAGTGCCTATGTTATTTCATGGCACTAACTGGAGGATAAGACTAGTTGGTTGGCCTCTATGGGAATTAATTCGAGATCTTAATGCTGGGGAGGGAAGGAGAGAATTGTTTAAGAGTGGACTTTGAAAGATATAGGAATCTTGAAAGTACCATATTATTGTTTAGAATTATGTGTCAGCATAGAACTAAAGATTTAGCCTCCTTGAGGAAGGTAGATTAGGATAACATAATCCACATTATGACGCGTGCTGGTGTAAAAGAACTACTGCAATTCTCGCGGTGGCCAAGTTGTAGGGGTGTTCGCCTCGAGCTGAGAGGTCGTGGGTTCAAATCCCGGTCGGGTCATACTAAATACTTACGCAAAAATGGTACCCACTGCCCATTTGGCTTAACACCCGCCATTAGAATGAGGAGTAGGGGTCTAGGGCCCGAGTGGAAGAACGGCCATATAGCCGAATTCGGTGATTGTATAATACAGAGGGTGTCATAGTTAAAACTGATCTGACACCTGGTGGTGTGGATCGCTATTTTCTATAGGTAGAAGAACAAGGGGCGGGGGGGAGGGGGTGGTAGCGCCACCATGGATCGTTATTCCGAATATAAGACAAGGCCATTTCTAATCAAAGTGATGCGATCCGCAGACGATCTGCCCTGGTGTAAAGGTCCGTGTAAAATGTATGGCTAAAAGCCATATTCTACGCGGTGAAGCGACTATGCGATTCCGACACGATCCGCCAATTTTCTGGAAAAAGATTTAGGCCCTCGGATCCGCAGAGGCATCGTAAACGTGTAGCAACACCCCCCTGGCACAGGGGACCCCCTGATCGAGATGGTGGTTCACCCGGCACCCCTCTCATAAGATCTCTTACCCTCTAATTCGTGTTCTGTACTCTCACTTATTCATCACAATTTATTTACGTGTACTGCTATGATCTTCCATGACCTCACAGTTACTATATCTATGGGCGCACCCCTCTCATAAGATCACACACTCTCTAAGTCGTATTCTGTACAAGGTTCTCACTAAGCTCTATGGGAGAAGAATTCTTAACAAACTAGGCTTAGAGCCTTGAGAATCCACTGGCCTGCCTCCCATGCTAAAGACATACATCAATGCAACCCAAGGACTCCTATAATCTCAATGATGCCCCCTAGCGGGAATACCGTGTACCAGTCAGAATATGACTTAAAGAGTGTGAGATCTTATGAGAGGCACCATGGAGTTGTCCCACTATATTAATTCCATATAAGGAATACAGTAGACCGAGAAGCCAATGACGGCATTTGCAGCAAACCCCAACCTTGACCCTGACCTCCTTACATGATATTTTCTAGCGCCTTGGGATGGCTCTTCAGTCTAGAGTTGACCTACAATCTAATGGGCCACAACTACCCTCGAGGGGTGCCCACCAGGTGGGGCCCCTTCACTACGGTTGGGTTGACCCTTGCGATCATCCCAAATGTGGATGACTCGGGTGCACAATTTTTGTTAGAGGGGACTGCGTCCGTGCTATCCCCTGACTTCAAAACTAAAATTAAGACATCTTTCCATCAATAACATTTAGACTCTCTGTTCCACGTCCAAACCTGCTGCAGCCAACCATTTATCATCCTTTATCCTACCCCTAATAAAAAACTCCATAGGCTTAACATTGGGTCACTGTCTTCGGTCTGGAGTTCAGAAAAATGAAAAATAACGCTCTAGTGGGATACACTTGACAAATGACGTCATTTGTTAATGTAGAAGTAATTTAGACGGGCGGGGTAGGATAAATTCTAAACCAAACTTGAGTTAGTTGTGTTATTGTTCATCGCACTTCGGCAAGATCGCATATTACTGCTCTCGGCTTCGCCTCACGCAGTAATACACGATCTTGCCGGAGTGCGATAAACAACAACACGACTAACTCTTGTTTGGTTTCTCCATAGTATCTTAGCCATTGCAGCATTATCTTTCCTGAATTAAGGCTATCTTCTAAAATCTGTATTTTCCCTACATATGAAGGGGAAATAACTGAACTGTAAATTTCACATGAAACTCTCTATTCATATTAAATTGTCAATTACAAAACGTCTATGTTGCTATCACGAACACCTTCCCCACTATATTCTGGACAGATGTTATGGTTTTATGAATTCACAATAATGACTGGTTTTGTGTATGTGTGGCCGTAATCTCCGAGTAGTTGACGCGTAGTAATATCCAAGCAATTAGCGAGGATATTCCGTCGTCAACTACGAGGAGATTATGGTCACTCGTATACAAAACCAGTCGTTATTGTATTTAGTATCCACCTTCAGGATTAATAACAAGTATATTGCAATAAAAAGTGCATGTAATTCCAGATTACACCATAATGCCAAGGCACTTTCAAGCATTGGGGTAATTTGGTATATACTTACGCCAATTATATAGTTCGCTATTTTTCTGCGTTTTTAGTATGCAAAACGTTTAATGACACTGATTGCTGATGGCAACTGAGATTATTGTGATTGATTATAAATGGTTAATATTAAATGAACATTAAATAAACTTATTTTGAAGAACATTATTATTAGATCTAATTTTGGATGGGACTTATTTTCCAGAATCTCTTGCAGGAGATTCTGACATGCTAGAATCTCTGGGTAGCGAATTCCAGGCACTCTATACAATTTCTATGGAGACTCCGTAATCGGTGGATAATAAAGAGTTTTATTATCCACCTAATACAAAGTGTCCATAGAACATAGGGAGTTTGTATGGACATACCCGGCGCATACGGATATGTTGTATGCTCCGGGTGGCGCATACGGAAAAAAAGTGCGTACGGGAAAATAGTGCATAACTTAAATGAACTGATATCGACATGCCACTTGACCAGAAAAGGTGGATAATAAATACAATATAGACTGGTTTCAGATAAAAGCGGTTGTTTGCTCCTCGGAGTTGACTCTGCGCAATATCCTTGCATACGCTCGGATATTACTACGCGTCAACTCCTCGGAGCATACTGCCGCTTGTATCTGAAACCAGTCAATACAGGTATGTATTCTAACGACAAACAGGTTCTTGATGAATGTAGATGATACTGAATCTGATCTACAGAGAAGGGCCTCTGATCCTTTTATTTCCTTCTTGGACTGTAGTTATTGTGACAAGAATGAATGTTTAATCTTAGAGCAATCTAATTGGAAGGTGATTTACTGAGAGATACTGGGGGATGTTCCATTATGAATCTTTAAGCTGATCATCAATGTGGAGTTATTCCAATCTGAAACTGCGCATCAATTACGCTGACCTTCATTAAATAGAATCAAGACGCAATCTGCAGCTGCAGTTAACGGATTTATTGTATCTGGAGCTGCAGATGCAGGGAAGAGACCACAATACAAAACACTCATGATTAGTGGATCGATATACTCTTAGCAGCACATATCTTAGCAAAGTGGTTGTCTCATATGATTACCAACATGCGCTCATTGGGTTATTAGATCTCATTACAGTAAAACCCCGCGTAAGCGAGCACCCTCCGTTCCGGGCTAAAGTGTCCGCTTACGCGAGGTTAAAATAAACATCTAAAAGAGGGAACGGTTCCGAACGAAGGTGTCCGTTAACGCGGGGTGTCCGCTTACGCGGGGTGTCCGTTAGGCGGGGTTCTACTGTATATTTAATCATGTTATAATAAGTTGTTTCTAATGCCCGGCGTCCACCTACTACGATATGGCTCCGATATGGTCTACGATGGACCTCCTGATACAAAACCAAAATCGCGTCGGAAGGTCACCTAGTATCGGGGCAGTTGAACAAGTCTCTGCCCTTATCGATGCGTGGTGAATTGGCATGTCTAGACATATGTCTATGATTTTGCACTTTCCCGATATGTCTCCAATATTTGCTTTTTGTATTGGTGCCATATCGGTAGGTCTAAATTTGTAGTAGGTGGACGCCAGGCCTAATTATGTAAAAACATACACAGTGCGCCTTACTAGTGTAATAAACCTCTAAGCCTGGCGTCCACCATGATATGGCTCCGATATGGTCTATGATGCACCTTCCAATAAAAAATCAAAATCGCGTTGGAAGGTCACCTAATATTGGGGCAGTTGACCACATTTCTGCAATTAGGCACAAAAAAACCCCTTACGATACATGGGGATGTGAGATGTCTAGACATATGTCTACGATTTTGCACCTTCCTGATATGTCTCCGATATTGACTTTTTGTATCGGTGCCATATCGGTACCATACTCCTACCAGCACACGGCAGAGAACTTGAACAGGGACGTGTGAATGTTAAACTGTAGACGTAGTTGGGAGAGTGAATAAGAGAAGGAATTCTGATACTGTGGGCAGGCCTAGGAGGGTGGTTGTGGCCCCTAAGATTCGAGGTCAACTCTCGACCGTAGAACTGTCCCAAGGTGCTATAAATATTATGTAAGGAGGTCAGGGTGAAGGTCGGGGTTTGCTGCGAATGCAGTCATTGGCTACTCGGTCTACTCTATTCCTCATATGGACTTAGTGAAATGGGACAACTCCATGGTGGTAGAGACAGGAAAGTGTGACACCAGGAATAAGGTGGTGCTGGTCAGGGCTGGTGGGGAATCGTTAGGGCAGGTCAAGGTTGGTCTGTTGTATCTCTCTTGTAATGCCGGATGTCCATCTACCGATTTCGGTATGAACGATTAGTTCCCAAATCGTATACGAGTCGGTCACCTTGTCGCAGGCAAATAACGTAATACCTCGCTCGACCTGCGACCATCGAGGAGAGGGGGTAGAGGGTATTAGTCCTAAGCAAATCAGTCTACACCTACGGATAGAGATACGATTATGCACCCCGCCGACTGAGTTAGGTGTATGGTCCACTAATCGGTGCGGGAGTGCAAAACCCAAAGAAATCAAGTGTGGCACCCCCTACAAGCCTCACCAAGCAATTATTGAAGGTCCATTGTCGGCCCTTGTCAGCCAACCAATCAACCCTCCTTTCCCAACGTTCCGTTGTCACAGACAACATTTATCAACATGTTGATAAACTGATCCCCACCGATTTTGGAACTTTGAAACCACAACTTGTCGGCAACAAAAGGACGTCTGAAGGCGGTGGTTCACTAATCGGTGGGAAGCCTTGCCTAGCTATCCTACATCTACCGGCTCCGTTAGGATGGGTTGCCTGAGACAAATTACCGCCTGTTTGTCGCCGACAAATGTACATAAATGTTCCAAAATCAGTAGATGGCCATTGGCTTTAAGCTGTGACAGTGGTTATCAATGTTCCTGCTGCTCACCACTCTTTGCTGCTGTTTGCCACTATAGGTCAGGAAGGCATATTGGGGACTATGGTGGGATCCAGATTCAAATAGTGTTTCCCTAAAAAATTCAATAGATTGACTTGTGCTGCATATTTAATTAGTTTAAGTAGGCATTCCTTTTATAAATGATATCTAAAGGAAAAACGTTCTCTGAAATTGCGATATAAAATTTTTGCATCATTTCCAACCAAGCCTTTTATCTCCATTTTCTTCCTACCAAGACAGTGCTTTAACATATGGCAGATATCACAAAATGGAGCTTTTTGCCACATTTTGACTTCTGCTAGGAGTCCAACAAAAGTAAAGCTATCAAAATGATTGTAAAGGAAATCTCTACTTGATTAAACTGGGTTTTGATTTTGATTCCATATGGAATTCTCTGGAATCTTTCCTCACATTCTAGAAGTCTCAATACATTCAACATATATATATATATATATAACAATAAAGCCCATAATCTCTGGTTTAATATGATATCTTTTGCGAATCTGTATTCTTTTAACAGCCTTAGTGATGAAAATTTCTGTATTTCAAGTTTCAGGTTGCGCGACTTATAGTTGGTCCTTCCTTTCACCGGTTGCTGAAAGTTGGCACAAAGATTGAGGGAAAGTTGGCTTTTTCTGCATTGTACACATGGGTAGAATACAATCCGAGGAAGGTGCAACATACTCGTAGTGTTTTAATACCATGCCTTAAATTTTGAACTAGACAAGCAAATTGAGAAATATTATGAAACACAGACAACAGATAACAGAGGACATTATGCGCCTTTATTCAAGGTCATTCGCCAGAATTGCAATGCTATTGAAAGATCTGTATTGCAATTAGAAGTATTGTAAGTTCTACCGCATTTAAATGATTGACTAAGAGTATGATAATAAGTACAATTTCTGTCTAATAGAATCATGAATTACATCTAATCTTGATGAATGCAGACTCTCTGTGCTACTTTATATTACAGCTGAGTTGTAAGTGGCTCCCTCCTCTGTTCTCACTATCACAGTGAACAGCATGCAGATAGTAAAGGGATAGTTTTCTGGAAGCACACTGAAAGTTCAATGTGACCACTCTAACCCTGACTCTAACCCTGACTCTAACCTCTAGATGATGTATTTAGCGCGTGTAAGCACGCTCTAAAAACAGCTGAGTTGTAAGCTACGTAGTAATGTGTTGTATACATCAACAAATTATCACATTAGAGTGTGTCCTTCTCAATGATAAAGGGATCTGCAAACCAGGACAGGGCCAGCCTAGTTTTCACCCAAATTGTGTTGTTGTCAAATGAATCTAAAAATAGATGAATACTTTTTTTAATTATTAAATGATTTTTTACGATACAATAGTCGCCATAGTATAATGGGGATTCTTCCATAAAGTAGTTGAACTATAAACATAGGCTCGGATTAAATGGAAAATTTTACCTACGAATGTTGATATGTATTATCTTCAGGACAGCAATAAATGTACTTCCCGACCGCCAACTCGGAAACTTTTATCATTAGGTCTGATCCCAAATGTTTTCAGATGATTTTGAATTTACGTATTTGAATATTATTCAAATGAGAAACTTTAATATTTCTATGGACTTCAATGAATGTATCATTTTTTAGCAATCTGCACTGGCGATGCAGTCGTCATGGGAAATACTCAACGGCTTTGAATATGAATACTAAATCTTGGGACAGGATTGGTGACAAGAAAGTGGCAAGGATAATACCAGGCATGGGATGATATTACGTACTCATTTTGACATGAGAGATTATTGAAAGTGTTTTGCAAAGTCTAATAACGTAATAGATATGGATGTAAGATATCCCAATTCACAGAACCTAAATCTGCCGATCACTCAGGAATTATATCTGTAGATTAAACCTAGGAACTTAGATTTCCAAAAATAGCTTTGCGACTTGCAAGGCTAATTTCATACACGAATGTTATTTCCCTCCAAACTCATTTCACTCGAGTTGGACATGTCGATTCTCCACGAGGACAAAATTAAGTTAAAAATGATTTTGACAAAGTATCCTAAAACAGCCGAATTGTAATTAGAGATTCCAATCAGATGGAGGTGTCGGAGCTGTCAGAGTCAGGCCGCACCTTAAAAGCATTTAGATCTCCACCCAGTCTCCCCAACACCTTACTCCTCAATGTGATCTTCCCAAAGCACCCCTCTCATAACATCTCACACTCTCTAAATCGTATTCTGTACTCTCACTACGTGCTATATAGGAGAATAATTCTTAACAAACTAGGCTTAGAGCCTTGAGAATCCACTTGCACACAGTATTCCCGCTAGGTGGCATTATTGAGATTATAGGAATCTTTGGGTTGCATTGATGTACGTCTTTAGCATGGGAAACAGGCCAGTGGATTCTCGGTTTGTTAAGAATTATCCTCCCATATAGGGTAGTGAGAACCTTGTACATAATACCACTTAGAGAGTGTGAGCTCTTATGAGAGGGGTGCATAGTGAGAACCTTGTACAGAATACCACTTAGAGAGTGTGAGATCTTATGAGAGGGGTGCGTAGTGAGAACCTTGTACAGAATACCACTTAGAGAGTGTGAGCTCTTATGAGAGGGGTACGTAGTGAGAACGTTGTACAGAATACCACTTAGAGAGTGTGAGATCTTATGAGAGGGGCGTGTAGTGAGAACCTTGTACAGAATACCACTTAGAGCATGTGAGATCTTATGAGATGGGTGCGTAGTGAGAACCTTGTACAGAATACCACTTAGAGCGTGTGAGATCTTATGAGATGGGTGCGTAGTGAGAACCTTGTACAGAATACCACTTAGAGAGTGTGAGCTCTTATGAGAGGGGTGCGTAGTGAGAACCTTGTACAGAATACCACTTAGAGAGTGTGAGATCTTATGAGAGGGGCGCGTAGTGAGAACCTTGTACAGAATAACACTTAGAGAGTGTGAGATCGTATGAGAGGGGCGCGTAGTGAGAACCTTGTGCAGAATACCACTTAGAGCGTGTGATATCTTATGAGAGGGGTGCGTAGTGAGAACCTTGTACAGAATACCACTTAGAGACTGTGAGATCTTATGAGAGGGGTGCGTAGTGAGAACCTTGTACAGAATACCACTTAGAGCATGTGATATCTTATGAGAGGGGTGCGTAGTGAGAACCTTGTACAGAATACCACTTAGAGAGTGTGAGCTCTTATGAGAGGGGTGCGTAGTGAGAACCTTGTACAGAATACCACTTAGAGCGTGTGATATCGTATGAGAGGGGCGCGTAGTGAGAACCTTGTACAGAATACCACTTAGAGCGTGTGAGATCTTATGAGAGGGGCGCGTAGTGAGAACCTTGTACAGAATACCACTTAGAGAGTGTGAGATCTGATGAGAGGGGTGCTCCAAGGACGACTGCTCCCGCAATCTATGCATAACGACACTGTCTTCATGTTAGCATTCATAACAATTGGAATATGTTGCTATAAAATTAGAAAAAGATAATGATATCAAATTCATATACCATCATAGAATTGATCTTGCTGTAAACATTTAGAAAGTCTTATTCATTTCAGCCCAGTTCGGTTGCATTTGATTGACATTTGGGGAATGACCGAGGCATCTTTCGTCCTTCTCTCGGAGTGCCTGGAGGCATTTTTCTTCCCTCTATGCGAGTGCCTGCAAGCATAGTTCATCCCTCTATGGGAGTGTATAGAGGCATTGTTTATCCACCCTCTGGGAGTGCCTGGAGGCATCATTTGTCCACTCTCTGGGAGTGTCTGAAGTCATCTTTCATCCACTCTCTGAGAGTGTCTGAAGGCATCTTTCATCCACTCTCTGGGAGTGCCTGAAGGCATCTTTCATCCACTCTCTGGGAGTGTCTGAAGTCATCTTTCATCCACTCTCTGAGAGTGTCTGAAGGCATCTTTCATCCACTCTCTGGGAGTGCCTGAAGGCATCTTTCATCCACTCTCTGGGAGTGTCTGAAGGCATCTTTCATCCACTCTCTGGGAGTGCCTTGAGGCAAGGTATATTAACTTTATAGGAGTGTCTTGGGGCATCTTTTTTATCACTCTCTTGGAGTGCCTGGAGGCATCATCCATCCGTAGCGGTGCCAGGACAATTCTTTTGATCCCTTTATGTAAATGCCTGAATACATCTTAAACTTTTGTCTATTGGAATATCTGGATGCTTTGTTTTTCCTCTCTACGGGAAGGCCTGAAGGCATCTTTCCTCCCTCTGTAGCACTGCGCAAAAACCACAATTCTTATCATATATACGCCATCGCGGAAGTGTATCGGCTGAATATGCACTTGTTTTCATATATATATATATGTCCATATTTCAAGCCAGCGTATGCGGCATATACAAGACTGTTTTCTCTAGTATACGGACGCGTGTTGGCTGTATTTCACAGCAGGCGTATACGAGAGGAAAAATTATCTGTGCAACATGTTTACATTGTCTACATGTTATATACGTTTGGCGTAGATGTATACTTCCCCTTTCATGTTTAAAACACAAAGAAGGCTGGGTTTATTTTATGTATTTAATGAAGAGATAGTAAATAGGGTTTTAGAACAAATACATATACCTAGGATTTAATAGCAAATGATATACTCTATACAGTCGTTTTCCCAAATGGCAAATATCGGAATTATTGGATAGTGTTGTAAATACAACAGAATCAGGTGTATATATGACATATATATGACTGCAACATGGACACTTATATATCCCAATAAACGTATACACGACGGAAAAAAGGTCAACCTTGTATACGCAAAATGATACTTTTATACGCCGGGCATATAAATCTGTAAAATAGTGGTTTTCGTGCAGTGTAGGAAATGTGGTCAGGTACCAATCTGCTTGCTAGGGTATAAACCATGGCGTGCCATGAACAACAAGATTCCTTGTAAAAGCTCGGCCGAAATGACAGCTGTAATAGTGTTTTCTCCTATAGTTCTATACATAAGACATACAGCTCGGTTACACAGTCACAATAGGTGCCTTAGCTGTTATTTCTGTATCATGTCATCTCTATTAGGGCATTTTTGTAAACTTTCATAGAAGGTGTTGATACATGTCCAGTTATACCATGTCTGAGTACTAGACATTGAAAGCAGTCTTGTGAAATGGCTGTTAGGACACCTTCTGCTAACAAAGATAATGGTAGTATGAGAAAACGTGATTACTGAGCCCGTATGGGTGACGGCTCGAGGTCATTTTATGAGAAAATACGGCCTGACGCCGCAGGTGGGAGGGCCGTTTTTTTCATCAAATGACTGAGAACAGACACCGTACGGGCTCAGTCACTACGTTTCCTTATTACTATATACCTCCAACACGTTTAAAACCCAGTTTTATTAACTGCACAAAGCCTATGCCATTCACTACGGCCCGCTGTCACGGCAGGCACGATCATTATTTATCATCCACCTAATACAAAGTGTCCATAGAAAACACATAGGGAGTTTGTATGGACATACCCGGCGCATACGGATATGTTGTATGCTCCGGGTGGCGCATACGGAAAGTAGTGCGTACGGGAAAATAGTGCATAACTATAATGAACTGATATCGACATGCCACTTGCCCAGAAAAGATGGATAATAAATACAATATAGACTGGTTTCAGATAAAAGCGTTTGTATGCTCCTACGCTCGAATAGTACTACACGTAAACTCCTCGGAGCATACTGCTGCTTGTATCTGAAACCAGTCAATATTGTGTATTTATACTACATCCCTGACAGCGGATAGTATTTCATAGACATTTGCTCAAAGGTAGTAATATTCCTCATTTGCTCATTTGGGTCCATTGTAGTGAAATCCGATATATCAATATGTACAACTAGAAGCTGTGACTAATGCAGCACAAACTATCATGGGGTTACAGAGTATTGTTATTCATACCCGTGCCACATACTAGAAGGAAACCCACTCGATGACAATAGCTTGGTCCGTACTCCACTGAGTACAGACCAAGTTATTGTCATCGAGTGGGTTTCTGATTTTATCTCACCCCGAATAACACTATTTATTGATGAAATGAATCACCAACTTAGCCATTGAGTATTGGATACACGAACCTCACGGCCGTGGAGTACGAGTTCCTAATGTTAAGCCTATGGAGAAAAATACCGGGTGAGATAAACCATGATACACCCAATCATTGACAGGGCAGACTGATCTGGAAGTTTCTGGTCTTTTTGTAATATATTTATCGAAGAAAACTATGTATTATCTTTTCATGGCGAATATACTCACGTGATGAATCATACTAGCACCCGAAACTATCAGAAATAATATTGGGCTCTACCACCAGTGGCTATGTTAATTTTCTGATCCCACCCAATCTGTATTTCCGCAGCTTTCGGCATAGATTGGTCACTCGGTGGACTATAGGCTTAAGACAAAAAAGATACATGAAACAACAATAGACTTAAAGGATTCTAAATGAACTTACAACCACACAACGATGTTGCAGACCTATTGTAAAGATCTGAAGTCGTCTTGATTTATATCAGGAGGTTTTACTCTTATCGTGGCATATATTTAATAAATTCAATGTAATCTTCCCAAAGGAGTATAGAACTATAGCATACCTTATACATTAACCTGGCTTTCATTCACAATGTGCGGTGAAAAGGTCATTAAAAGTTGCTACTCTGTATTCCTAGTGAACGGTGTCAGATCTAAGGTGTAGGGAATGAAAATAGTTCTATATACTCTTTTATACTCAAGTAAAACTTTCTGTATAGACAGAATGTCTGTAGTACAAGCTTCTAAATTGCACCTTCATTGTTGGTTGCAGGAAATTGTACAACTAAAGTACTTAGAAGGAAACCCACGAGATGAAAATAGCTTGGTCCGTTCTCCAACGAGTTTGACTGCAGAGTAATTCCCGAAGCGAACCTGGGTGAATTACTCTGTGGTCAACCGAAGTGCAGTGCAGACCAAATTCTTTTCATCGAGTGGGTTTCTGATTTTATCTCACCCCGTATAATATTGTTTATTGATGAAATGAATCACCAAATTAGCCATTGGGTATTGGGTGTACGAACCTCACGGCCGTGGAGTACGAGTTCCTAATGTTAAGTCCATGGAGAAAAATACCGGGATGAGATAAATTGATGTACTCTATTAAGAAAATTAAGTGGTAATATTATGTGCCTTTTAGAATTATTTTTGTTGCTTTATGATATTACTATAATGTTCGATGAAATACTAACACGGTTGCTTCATCTGATAAGGTAGACATGTGTTTTAATGCATTTTGAGATTATCACATTCAATTTCCAGAAAAATTGTATTTTGTTTGAAGCATCGTATTCCTCTAGGTTCCATATTCCTAGTTGTCCTCTGGGTCCTCTACATCTAGACTTCTAGACCAAACCCAGTTCGCGCCACTTCAAAACTCAAGGCAGCAACTCAAGGACTGTAAAAACAAACGAAAACAACAAGAAATAGATAGAAAAACCTCCACTACGAGTCGCCACCGCCGCTGACTGGACGAGAATTGATCATGTTAGTTCGGCGGCGTGCCGGTGGCGGCGCTGCTGCGGTGAGACGCTCGGGTCTGGCGGCGCGTCCGAGTCCCGCCTCAGTCGACGCCACGCCAGCGTCCCCCGCGCACGTGCGACCGACCACGTGATCGCCGCCTCCGGGACCCGAACCCGCGCGTTCGTACCAGCCCGGACGGAGAGTTCCCCGGATGTAAATCCCTCCAGGATAAAAAAGAGGAGAACCACGGAGTGTCGGGCCTCCTATGGACTAGCTTTTATTGATGAGCCGGATTTGTGTATGACAGGAGGGACCTAGTCTCTGCCAACCCGTAATATCCAGGATTTACTCGGAGGTGTTTTTTTTTATGTTTCCCCCTTCAACTGCCCTGCTCCAATCTACTTCAGGGGGTAGCGCTACATGGATTTAAGGACAAAGTTCAATCTGTAGGAAGGATTAGAGCTGGAATACTGGGCCCTGAGGGAATTGGCAGACGTTTCCTTTACCGTCCCTAAGAAACGCCTTGGATTCCTCAGTCATATCTCCGCCCTTAAGGGGAGTTTTCAGACCAGATATATCTATACAGGACTTATACATAGGACTCTTTGTGTATAGACCTCAGGAGAGAAAACTCCAAGCGTACAGTTACGGATTATTCAGCATGCAGTGTGGGTAGATAAGTGTTCCGGATGTTGAGATATAGAGTCTGGAATATTGTCTGGGGGAAGGTAGCTACATGGCATGAATCCAGATACCGTTACTCAACCCTACTTTGATACCGGAAACAGGGATTAGAGTAGAGCTCACTTGCGCATGCTCATAGTGGTAAGCAGCGCCACCTATACGGCAGCCCGAGGTACTCCCACTACTGACGTCATCGGAGTCAACCAGGTGTCTGACTGCGGCCTGCAGCACCCGCGGCTTCCACTGGCCATCCTTTGATCCTCTCCAAGCCAGGTGTTAATGCACTACAGCCTACCTGGTCAGCCACCTCAATCTCCAATCACCACACAGCTTGAGTACCTTAAGCCTGGCCTGCACAAGGTGCGCCTGGAGAGTGAGCTGTTGCCAAGGCGACAGCGTCACAGACACCCTGGAACATATAAACGAGACCAACAGAGTTGTTAAAAAGACTTCACAAATTCCCTGGTTGTAAAAATACGTTCAGGTTGGGAGGTGTTTACTAAAACATGCACCATTTTCTCAGCGGTATCAAGTTCGGATATGCCACGAGTACGCCAGCTCTTGTGAACTTTGTATGCAAATGAGCGCAGGATTTGGTGTCTGTAGAAAGCCAGGTGAAGACGTCTCACACCTGACCTTTCCCTGTATCGCTCATAGTGTGCTGCTGGCTACAACTCTCCTCCAGGTGGTTTCACAGACTCACTGACGACTGGCGGGAAGAACCGACTGACCTCTCAGAGTTATACCGCAGCTCTGAGCAGCTCTGAGCAGCTCTAAGCAGCTCCTATAACTGCCATATTGAAGCCCTAAGCATCCCTGCTGTGACGCACGTAGCTGCCATAAGACAAAAAAAAACTACCCAGACGTATATATATGATATAATATATAAACTTGATATATCAGGAGAGAAAACGAAAACAGCCAGAGCTAAAAATACCTTTCACGAGGTAGGTTTTATGGCGAGTTCCACATATTGGCACGACTGGTTTTAATAATTCCGCAGCTTCTGGGAGCTTGCAAGGACGCTGTGTGGTCGGCCGGAAATTGCAAAGCTTGCGCATGCGTATACACCACGGGGTTTTCCACCAGGTGGCGTGGCAGTGTCAGGGGATGACCTATCTGTCTGTGAGCAAATTGCCAGGCAATTGCAACATCTGTTTTATTCCAGAGTTACTCCCTATCTGTTAACTGCTGGTGAGTGCCAGACATATCCAGACTGTGAACCAGTGTAACGAAGTCGGCATTATAGGACAAGAACTAGGTGGACATTCAGGGAACCATTATGTGTGTACGTCTGAGATGAGATTGGGGTGACTATATGGATCCTAGGAGTTAATACCACCATTCATTGCTTGGATCGTATGAAATACCATTACTGTACTCATGTATTTCTGTATAGGGACACCGCCAGTATAACCGCTTTGCCTTTTTATAATGTGACAGGACATCAACAGCTACTGTATCATTTATAACTATAGCCATATATCATACGTGAGTGGTATACAAGACCAATACTATGTGCGACAATAGCGGGCGATACATCACAGAACCAGTCGCCGTACTGCCCAACGCGAAGAATAAATTATCGGACACTGACAGGTTTTATTGATAAGGGACTAACACCTAAAATCGTTCACTCGCTCATTTCTCGGCCAGTACTCGCCCAGTGCTTGTTTAGTGCTCGTTAAGTGCTTGTCCAGTGCTCATTTTGTGCTCGCCCAGTGCTCGCTCTGTGTTCAGTGCTCGTTAAGTACCCACTGAATCCTCGCCCAGTGCTTGCTCAATGCTCGCTCAGTGCTCGTTCACTGCTTGCTTCGTGCTCAGTGCTCATCAAGTTCCCACTAAATCCTCGCCAAGTGCTCGCCGAGTGCTCGCTCAGTGTCTATTCAGTACTCGCCCAGTGCTGGCTCAGTGCTCGTTAAGTTCCCACTGAATCCTCGCAAAGTGCTTGCTCAATGCTCGCCCAGTGTTCACTAAGTGTTCACTAAGTACTCGCCCAGTGCTCGCTCAGTGCTTGCTTAAAGCTCGCTCAGCACTCGCCCAGTGTTCACTAAGTACTCGCCCAGTGTTCACTAAGTATTCGCCCAGTGTTCACTAAGTACTCGCCCAGTGTTCGCTCGCTCGCTGCGGGAACACGGCCTGTGTGGAGGCTAACACTGACCGATAAGGTTAACGCTGCGGTCACGGCGGTGATAGATCTCCGGGTCCGGCGGTCACGTGACTCCCGCCCTGTCACCACGCCCCATCGTCACGTGACTGATTCCCCCGATCTCCCACCTGTAATATTTACCCACTGCCCGCCTAGGTGGCGCCACCTCCACGCCCAGGTGGTATCAGGACCGGCAGCGACCGCTGTGCGACCTGCACACGTCTCCGCTCGCTGCGAGATCAGCGAACGATAGAAATATACATCTTCTCACCGTGCGACATTTTCCTCGAGAAGGGAGATTTCTTCAGGGTGTAGCGTCCCACCTCCATGCCACCTCTTCACAACACATGCCAGGTCCCAGTAGGATTAGTGGATGATGTATTTATCGTGTCATAAGGGGTAAGGAGATCCGCCTCTGCTTTCCGCCGTGTATCTGCTTGGAGATCAGGGACTATTTTGTCACTCTCCAGCCCGAGCTTGGCAGGCAGATCTCCCCTGAGTCGGTGTTCTGACAGCCGGGGCCGGCAGTGGTCCGGACGGCGCGCCGCTTTTATCTCTCACAGATCAGGAATATTGCCCGCAATCCGCTGAGACGGTGTCTCCCCCTGGTGGCGCATCTTCAAGACGGTACACAGGAAAGTCGCTCCGTCCCCAGGTACATCGTTCATCTTGAGAAGGCGCGGGAGGCCACGAAGGCAATATAAGCGTCAGCCCGACTCAGCAGGACAGCTCCAAAGTCGGCGGAATCAATTCAGGAAATCCTCTTTGAACCGCCACCACATAGGTTGGCATTGCGGATAAGTTCTGCTGAAAGAAAATTGGAAAGTTACGAGTAAGCACTGCATTGGACTCTCACAGTGCCTGAAGGATAGGGAGAAAACTTTCCACTCACAGGTATATATGTAGAGTAATACCGGACCATATTCGTTGTAATACTCCTCCAATACCACACACCGGAACTACGTCAGTCATGGAGCTGCACATGCGCAGAGCCCACACGGACATGGTCACGTGGTACCTGATCAGACTGAGCTTCATGGGACTAGTGCTGCCACCTACGGTGAATGCCGACCCAACGCCCCCTGGTGCCAGGTTCTCAACTCAACCAGGTAGGGTAAAGTTTACCTCAACTTCCGTCTCCATGCGGAGTTTACCGTCATGGGTAGTCAATGTATAGAAGACGAAGGGTCTGCTAGGAGAGTGTGACCTTTCAGAGATGCCCTTATTTGTTACTCTCCTATCGTAATTTTTTGCAGGTACATTATGGTATTGGGGCCATTTTCCACATGTCTTTTTTTCTCTTGCAGGTACATTATGGTATAGGGGTCATTATCCACATATCTGTTTGGCGAGTGAATCTTTCTGAATTTTATCTCCTCTTGATTGAATATACTGGAGAATATATGCAAGCGATATTCATATATTGTTGAAGAAATTGAAAGCATAGTGGAGAACTCATTAGTATTTTCTAATGCAGAGAGATCACTATCAAATATAGATTGTCTTTCAAGAAATACTTTATGTACAGCATTTCTTGATTTATATTGTTCACATGAAACTAATCATAAACGAGCATCTATACGAGTGACCACCGAAATAAGTCACTGCCGAAAGATATTTTTCTAATATATCTTTATGGAATATGGATGGGTATATTGGAGCCTCCTCTATCATATTAACACTGCGAATCTTGGTTCCTTTTTTGTCTTTTTCTCTTGTCTTCGATATACAATCAATATCTTAACGCAAAATAGACCTCCTAGTCTGCCTTTTGCTATCTAACATACTTAGTACAAACAGACTTCCCATTTAATCGCTTGGGACAAGGCTGACTCACAAAACTTCTTATTTTCTATATTTGTCTTGTGGACTGTGTGATAATTAATCATATTACAGCATGTATTTCCATAGTCATTCATAGTCAGTGAAACTTAGAAATCCCATATAAATAAAGGACAAGGCTTAAACACTCAGTCTCCCTTTTGTTACTATGCAAAGTTCTTGATCATAATCTCTATATTAGTATAGAATATTATTACAGTATAGTAATCAACATAAATGTGAATAACAAATCTACTATTTTTTATTAGGCCTTATAGCTACATCCTTGGTACACATTTTATAATACATTCTTTAACAGTTATACATTATACAGTATATATAACACAGTTTATCACACCTATCACTGAAAGAGGGCCCTGGACAATACAATAATATACAATAGTTCTTCTAAATATCATGGGAATATACAGTATCGATTTGACTATTATGAGTAATTTAATGATAGTTTTGACGGCTGTTTTCTAGTACTAATTTCTTCTTTGTTTTGAATTGGGGATAGTTCATGAATTGGGGATAGTTCATGATAGTTATGAAAATAGCAAGCGTTTACTCTGGTAGCCAGTGCATTGAGCTGGGCGCTTTATTAGAGCGTGCTTGCACGCGCTATATACATCATCTAGAAGTTAGAGAGGTCCATATAGACTTTCAGGGTACTGCATAAAACTATCCCTTGACTATCTGTGTGATATTCACTGTGATATTGAGAACAGAGCAGGGAGCCAGTGTCTCAGTGTCTTAGAGGCGTGCCCAGCTGACCATGACCAATCACTCAAGACCAAAATACCTCAAGACCCACTGGTGCTTGATGTGTTTGGATCCTAGATAGGCAGTTTTGACTGGGTGCAAATGGGTTACAGAAAACTATCCATAGGCTGTGTTTAACGTAAACCTTTTAATAGCTATTCATTTATAATTGCACGCTCATTCATCAAAGATGAGCACACTATTTGCTTTTTTTTTTTTTTTTTTTTTTTTTTTCTCTCCTAGTTAAGTCGAGCCGATGACGTCGGCAGTAGATTAGTATAAAAGAGCAACGCTGATCCTCTGTGCCACCTATTATGAACTATTGTAAAGGTTAACACAGGGTTACTTCATGGAAGCATGCCGAGTCACCGTAAATAGAGCGTGCGACCACGCTATGATAACAAGTCCATATCAAAGGGTTTTCTCATTATTTCTGCATATAACATGAGCTTTCAGCATCAAAGATGTATTTTGAATTCAATAGTTCAGTAAACACACATCATGAAAGGAACACACACACTATAGCATTTCTGATAGAAATTCTCCATGAGGACTAGGTGTGGAGGAAATGCCACAACCCACTGAGCTTAGACAAGCATTCCCACACACACTGACAGCCTAAAGGGGGCGTCCACCAACCACGAGAAGGCTACAGCAATGGCTTTCCGTCAAGGTCCATGATTGGCCTACGATTACAGGCCTTGTCGTGGTTGGTGGACCCCAGTTCCCGAAAAGAGTCTACGACAAGGCCAAGACAAGGAGCCTTCCAACAAGGCTACGACAACTTCAGGCATGTTCGATTTTTTCCACGCCTTGACTCTTGTCATGGAGTGTCATGGCGTTTCTGAAGCGTGTCGCAGAGGTCTACAATAGGAAATCTTGGTGGAGCATGCACTTCCCGACAAGCCCTGACAACACTGTCGTAAATCCCCACTTCTTACGCCAAGGCTGCGACAAGCGCCGTTTGGAACTTTCTTGTCGGCACTTGTCGTAGCCTTGTCGTGGTTGGTGGGCACCTGCCTTAATGGCCACAACCCACTGAGCTCCGACACACTACAACGAGCATCCCGACACACACCGACACACTATGACGCAGAATCCTCCAAGCTTCCGACACAGTGACGATACTGTAACATAATTGCGCAATCTCACACTCTAAAGCCCAATGCCCATCTACCGATTTCGGAACATTCATGTACCTTTGTCGGCGACAAACGGACAGTAATTTGCCTCAACCAAGGCATCCTAACGGAGTCGGCCGTAGTTGGTAGATGTAGGACAGTTAGGCAAGGGTGAGCCACCGATTAGTAGACAGATTTTCTTAGGACTAATATCCACCAACCCCATCTCCTCAATGTCCGCAGATCGAGCGAAGAGTTACGTAATTTGCCTGCGACAAGTTCACTATACGATTTGCAAACTAATCGCTCAACCCTGAATCGGTAGATGGGCATCAGGTTTCAGACATCTTTGTCTCAACCTTCTGACAAAGTTTGGATGTGGGAATTTTGATTCATAGCCATATCGTAGTCATGTCGGAGTGTGCGTCAAGCAGTGGGTGCCCGGCTTCACTGAATTGAAATTGCCGGCACTGTGATGGGGCATTCAGAATGCAGCCTCCGTACAGAGACTGCAGCCTCTGTGTACATGTGACTCAAGTCCATTTAGAGGCGCGGGCCGAGCGTTTTCCACGCCCGTCATAAAACAGTAATTGCCATCTGTGTCCCCGGGCAGTTCACTGTTTGCCTTTGTGCTTCATTAACGATAAGGGATTTTAGGTATTTTCTCTACAGAGGGAAACTCATCTACAATGCGCACATAAATAGGCGAGTTATTAGGCGAGGCCTCACAACACAAAATGTGACTGGAATAGTGAAGGCCGAGGGAAAGCTCCTATACAATATTTCTATTTGGATATAAATTGCCAACGAAATACAATTGATCTTCTCATGATGACAAAATGGCAGAAACCTGAGGATTCCCTTAGAATACAAAGATGTCATCCAAGTGAACAAATGATTTCAACCTTGTGATAACAGAGGTACTGAATAGGATAACACATTAATTTAGATTCATGTGATATTTCATTGGAAATATTCTGTTAAGATTTAGGCCGCTGCCTTTACCTTCTTGTGTAGGATTCATACAAATCATAAGTCAATGTTGTCCAAAGGTCATTGTCACACAAACAATACAGAAAACATATAGCACCTGTTCACAAATCCCCATTCATTACACTCTCCATACACTATCTGTTTAAAACATAAACGCACTATGCGCTCCCCTGAGTACTACTGAGAGGTGGGGAGGACGTCACCAGATATGTGGCTGGAGAGTGTTTGTCATGTCTTCACGCTGTGAACCTATCAGATTGGAGCTGTCCCTTCACTCCGAGACTGCTCTGTGACTCCGCGAAGCACCGGAGTGGAAATGGAGGCAGGGCTGACTTTGTTAGCGGTGGATTGCTTGGCCGACCTTCTTTCACTCAGGTGTGGGCTTTGACAGCCCATCTTCCCCCCCGAGACCAAGCAGCGTCCTCCTCTCAATTATCGCTCACAAACCTTACCAGCGTAACCTTCGCCCGCTACCTGATATGACCGGTAACTAGCTCAAGGAAGAGCTCACTTCCGGTTGTGAAGCTTGGAGATTGTTATACGATTTGGGGCAAAGCTCCGTGTCTCTGACCGGAAGTTAAACCGCGAGACTTGTCGACCAATAAGCACATATTATCGCCCACACTAATACTAAGGTAATGACCTCATATTGATTGTAAGGGATAGGCCTATTTTCATTTACAATGAAACTTTTTTCATTCACAATAAAATGTATTGACAAATACATGTTACCATAAAAGAACAATCACACATCAAAAATATTACGTACACAGATACCCCGAAAAGCTTACCATTATCTTATGACAACCGTAGCAAAAGATGTCTTTCAGAAGATATACATATAAAAGTATGTGTATATGTATATGATACGTATATTTATATATATGGAATACGATATATCAATTTGTACAACTATCTAGTGTGTGACTATTTCTTTCACCCAGGGGCTGTTCAATATTGTTGTAGTCGATGCATGGTGTTCTAACACTGTGACAACGTTGAAGGTCATTCCACGGTGAATTTCAATACGGTTAGGGGCCCCTCCCACCTACTACGATTAAGTCTACGATTAACCCTTTGGCCGCGTCGGCGACAAACTGAAAAAATCATGGAGGTGTCGCCGACGAACTCGTCAATTAGTCAGGTTTTGTCGCCGACGAACTAGCTCCGCGCCGACGCACTACGACGCACTACAACAAAAAAACGTTAATGGTAGAGGCTCTACGATATTCAAACATGTTTGAATTTCGTAGTGCGTCGGTGTGCGTCGTAGTGCGTCGGAAGGTTAATCGCAGACTTAATCGTAGTGCGTCGTAGTGCGTCGTAGTAGGTGGGAGGGGCCCCTAACACAGTATGAAAAAAAGTTCATCATGATAGAAGATGTATTTGTTCAATAGCTAGGTTTTTAAGGCCAAAAATACATACTAAGAAATGTCCATAGCTCACAAAATGGATAATGAAGTCTACCTTAATGGTAATCTTTTTCAAAATACACAAAAAATTAAATAAAAACATGGAAAAATTGCTTTAAGACTAAGAAATGGCACACCTTTTTAACATAGGTGTAGGTCATGCGAAAGATCTGCAGGGAGAAAACATTTACAGCTATGGTTGGTGAGGGTGGCTATGGAGTTAACCTCACCCATTCAGTATACATGTGCCCCTGAATTGTTGTATCGCTATCGCATCGTAAAAAATAGCGATACAATGGGAATATAGGGACACGATCCGATATTACGGGAGCAACGCTTTTTCAGTCGGATCGTTAAAATAAAATTGCGATCCGATTATAGCAAGCGATACCACAAAAAGTGGAGCAAGGGGGCCCAGTAGAGGTTCTGCAGTGTAGCTCTGGCAGCCAGCATGGCCCTGGCTAAACTTCACGTTGGGTATGAGATATCCAGACAGGTTTTCGTAACTATGTAACCAGTGGTTACCGCATCGGTTACCGCGATAAACATCAATGACGTGGTGTGGAGGAGCAGGTCAAGTTCTGCAGTGAATATACCATGCCTAGCTCATTGGCTGTGACTTATATCTATCAAGTTGAAGCAAAATCCCCCCCCCCCCCCCCCAAAAAAAAAACAACCCCAGATGAGATGATTTTAGAATTGAGTGATTATAGAATTGAGTGATTTTAGAATTGAGTGATTTTAGAATTGAGTGGCTGTAGTACATCGGAATAGCGGGAACTCTCTTGGTTGCAACGTTTCGTGTTAATTCATGAGACTTCTTCAGGCAGTATCATAAGTGGGGTTCTATGATATTATCATATACCTGTGGTAGTATATCCTACACATACGGTACGCTCCTACCCATGTCGTATTTATTTCCATACGACAACTAGGTGACATTCAGGGTATGTATGTGGCATAAGGGGCATGTACAGCGGCAAAATAAAAAAAACTCGCCTAGAAAAAAAGTTAAAAAATTTGCATATAATAATACGAAAATAGGTATACTGTGTCTGAACGTAATAAATACTTGGTAAAATTGACGATAAAACGAAACTTTGCCTTTGGCATCGGTTCGTTTTATCGTCAATTTTACCGCGTATTTATCACGTACAGCCACAGTAACCCTGTTTCCATATATTATTATATACCTGGGTGCAAATGTCTATGAAATACTGCCCGCTGCTAAGGGTGCAATAATAATAATGTTCGTGCCCGCTGTGAGTGTGACTGGAATAGTGAATGAAGTTTTTTTCATCGATTTAAGGTATATAATAAAAAGCAAACGTTCTCACTATGGGCGAAACGTTTCTTGTTCTCGGTCAGTCTTTGATTTCATACTGCCTTCCGCCTATGTCGTCAGGCAGTATGAAATCAAAGACTGACCGCGAACAGAAACCATTTTGTCCATAGTAAGGACGTTTCCTAATGATACAATATATATAATACTGAAGTCAGGAAAGTACATACAAAGCCCTGAGAACCTATTTAGGACTCGCTGCATCATCTCACCTTATGGCAACAATAAAAGCCTGACAACTGTTTTATACCCTTTCATAAGTTGGCTGAAGCTGCGAACTACATATACCAGATTCCGCTTCCCACACGCCGTGCTTGCGGGGCTCGGCTAATTAATAGATCCACCGCCTCCCGCCGACAATGGCGCCGACTTCATTGATTAAGCCCCATCTCTGTCCGCCGGGTACCGTCCTTAAATGAGACCGCCACCCTCAGGGAACCAGCAAGGATCGATGCGCTGGTTGCCGCAGACGTTTGCTTTACTTGTGTATGTCCGCCGGGTCGCGAGCAACCAGCATGCTGCTTGCACGGTTTTAGATGCGATGTCTGTTTTTTCTTCTAATCGTTGCCAAACATGATTAATCACAACATAAATAGATTTTTTTTCAGAACTCTGATAGGTAAATATGACTCTGTATATTCTGCTTAGGGCGTGCTTTTGCGAAGAAACGACACTCATTTTCAGAGATTGAAAGCATAGCAGTATAGATTTCCATAGACCGACAAAAACATCCAAGGCCAAAGTGAAAGAGGGATTGTTAAACCTAGATATTGCTAACATAACTGACTGCAAACCTAGCCGGCATACTTTCTATAATGTATTTCTGAATTAATGCTAGCTGTCACAGTGTATACTTAGCCTGATCAAAATATCAATTTACTACACTATACATACACAGGTGTTTCAGAGGATTGTAGTAGATTGATAAAAAAATCATTTCTTAAAGTGTTTTCTAGTCTAGAAGAATAGAATGTTGAAATCCACTGGCCTGCCTCCTGTGCTAAACAAATACATCGATGCACCTCAAATATTCCTATAATCTCAAAGATGCCACCTAGCGGGTTTATTTGGACTGGAATACAGAATACCACTCAGAGAGTGGGAGATCTTATGAGACCACCTTCAGAGATTGAAAGCATAGCAATGTAGATTTCCATAGACCGACAGTACCGATTTCTTTAGTGATGCGGCGTTCCCACCTGGCGATAACAACCACCGATTATGGTATTTCGCCCCACGAACCGATTATTGGAGAAAACATGTCTCAAGGAAATAGAAGATAGAATCTCGGCCGGATTTGTCCCAGACAAACACCCTGTGAGGAACATGAATCCATGAGAATGACTTCATTTTAGGAATAAACACGTCTTGATAAAAAAAAGCTGAAATACTCTAAGATAATGTTACTCTTCATGTGTTTGCTTACTGTAAAGCTATTCTGTAACTGGATTCCTCAGAATATTGACACTGCTTGGTACTCTTCCACACCAAACGTTCCGTTATATTGACATCAATATTCACATCTGAGATATTCAGCTATATCAGCAGTTTTGTTAGAGCGTACTTGCATGCGCTAAATACATCATCTAGAGGTTAGAGTGGTCACACTAAACTTTCAGTGTGCTTCCAGAAAACTATCCCTTCACTATCTGCATGCTGTTCACTGTGATAGTGAGAACAGAGCAGGGAGCCAGTGTCTCAGGGTCTTAGAGATGTGCCCAGCTGACCATGACCAATCACTCAAGACCAAAATACCTCAAGATCCACTGATGCTTGATATGTTTGGATCCTAGAGTCAGGCAGTTGCAGAAATAGCAAGTTGACTGGGTGCAAGTGGGTTACAGAAAACTATCCAGATACTCAATCTAACCCAAACCTTTTAATTGTTATTCATTTATCATTGCACGCTCATTCATCAATGATGAACATCCTATTTGCTCCTAGTCCTACAAATTTAGTGCAATGATCAACAAATGAAAACAGAAATGGTCAACGATCTTTCTCTCCTGCCTTATGAAATATGGCACCTCCGACTGACCTCCGCACCCACCAATGAAATCAAAGCCCATTGAATTAATCAGTGATGTTTTTTACCTACTATATCTAAAAAACTACGATTCCGATAAAATCCGCTTGGAGTGTCTCCCGTACATAGAGACAAAGAGACCAGACCTAGGCATGGAGACTGAATGCCCACGAGAGTGAGATTCTCGTGCAATACTAAACTGAATCCTGCTACTCTTTTTTGTGTTTCTCCACATAGATCTACTTCCATCCTTAGGATTTGTTTTTCGCCATACTGAAAACATAATTTAGAACTGTAGTTTTCCGATGGTTTCAGGTATTAATAGTAGGGGGAGCCACTAAGCCCTCACCACCCCTCACCCTCTCAAATACGACGCGACGAAGTCGCTAGTTTGTTTTAAAACAGTGTATAATGCACCCCACCAATGAATTGATACCGAGATCCAATCGGTGGTACCACTGATAGACATTTACGGTATCTCTTCTATTTTCGTCGGCCAATGGAAATGAGGTTCATGGAAATGGGTCTTAAGACTCCGATGAAAGCCATTATGAAAGATGTGTGTAAATACGAGGCGAGTCCAACGAGTCACGACCAGATATGGACACAGTCAGTGGGGACCGGCTGCTTTCACTGGCGACTTGTTAAATCATTTCGCAGATGGACAAAATGATACAATCATTATGAAAGCCGACCAACATACCTTCATACCTACAAGCCTACACACCGTTTATGGTCAGGATAAATTTGTCAGCCACTGCCAAATATTTTTTAACAGATTTGTTTGTTTGTTTGGTTTGGTTTGATTTTATGTCCAGTCAACCATTATGGGTCCTTTCCAGACTTTCTCAAGGTTCTTTTACATAGATCGAATCTATGTGATGAATTTAGGTAGAAATCTCACCCCTACACATTTACCGAGGTCAGAGTTCTTTTAGTTCCCACATTTTAACAGATAAAAGTCAGTGACCTAAATGTGTCAATTTACTCCCATTTTGGGGGTATCGGCAGCATTTCCTGATGGTTATTAGCGAGAATGCCCCAAGGCAGTATGTAAGACAGGAAACATTTGCATTCGGGCAGTATGCCACTAGGGGTGAGAATTCTTTCAGGTAATATACCACTCCGAAGGTTTTTGTTTGTTTTGTTTGGTTTGATTTAACGTCCAGTCAACCATTATAGGTCCTTTCCAGACTTTCTCAAGGTTCTTTTACACCACTAGGGTGGTAATCGAATCTATGCGATGAATTCAGGTAGAAATCTCACCCCTACACATTTACCAAGGTGAGAGTTCTTTTACTTCCCACACTACATAGACATGGTATGAAAAGGACTGGCCTTTGATATAGCAGTAAATCTACCACTGCTGAGATTGAAGGAGAAAGGTGGCTGCACACCAAACCACACAGACATGGTATGAGAAGGACTGGCCTTTGATATAGCAGTAAATCTACCAATGCTGGGGATGGGACTTGAACTCACAAGGTCTTAGAACCTTGGGGTGACAAGTCCGGTGCTCTAACCACTGAGCTAACTCCCCACCCCCACTCTGAGGGAGATAGAAGACCTTTAAACAGTGTGTCAGTGTGTCAGTGGGGACGGCAGTAAGTCAGCAGGCTGGGAGAATTCATATATGCAGTTTGTTAGCGTTGTCAATCCTGTTGGCCTCTGCACAGTCTATAAGTGCCAGTAGGGGGCGATAATGCTTTAAAGCCCAATACCCATCTACCGATTTCGGAACATTTATGTACCTTTGTCGGTGATAAACGAATGGTAATTTGTCTCAGGCGAGGCATCCTAACGGAGTCGGCCGTAGTCGGTAGATGTAGGACAGCTAGGCAAGAGTGAGCCACCGATTAGTAGACTGATTTGCTGAGGACTAATACCCACCAACCCCTCTCCTCAATGTCTACCCGTCGAGCGAAGGGTTACGTAATTTGCCTACGACAAGTTCATCGACTCCTATACAATTTGGAAACTAATCGTTCAATCCTGAATCAGTAGATGGGCATCCGGCTTAAGGAATACCAAATGTATTTGACATAAGTATGAACATGTATGGAAACTATCGAATTGCGAAAAATATTTTATGTTAAATGAGAGAGGAAGAAATTTAATCTATACACATTCCCCTTTTTTATTCGAAACCTTTCCTGGGACTCATATTTTTTAAATCGTAGTAAATCAACGAAAAGGCTCATCTTTTGCAAATAACGGAGACTCCATAGAAACAGCACACACTGACAGTCTGTGAATCCGTGGCCCATTGAATAATCTATCCTCGTGCATGAAAACCCATTTCTGTACGCCATAGAGACCCAAAGACAATGTTGATCAACTTTATTTCCCACATATGGACACGCATATCGACGGCTAAGTCTGTCCTAGCGAATAAACTGAAATATCATTAGACGATAACCCTTGTGCGTGGTACTAGATTATTAAACGGGTCCCAACACTGTAGGTAACGTACACAAACGACTAGCAGAGACATCTGGTGTGGCACATGAGAGACAGCGTCTTGAAAAGTGAAAAAACACTTATCCCACGATGCATCATTAGGCTGGGTATCTAATGATGGCGGCAGGACGTGTTTCTTGTGCGTGTGTAATGAGACAGACGTGAAGACCATTGTCCTTGTTCACTCAGGCGTGACCAATTGCAGGCAGACGACATTTTTGTCAAAGCTTCCCGCCTTCCTTTCCCTTCTCTGGATATTTTACAAAACGCAATTTTTGTTACTATGGAAGCCGACGTTCTACGTATTGCATGACAAACATATCAAGCCCTATCAGTAATATTATATACTGTTCGATGTCAGTCGTCGATTTCATACTGCCTTCCGCCTATGGCGGAAGGCAGTATGAAAACGGAGACTGACCGAGAACGAGAACCATTTCGTCTACAGTGAGGACATTTGCTTATTATTATATACCTTTAATTGGTGAAAAAACGCCATTTTAATGACTTACAAAGTCGCAGTCACAGCGGGCACGAACATTATTATTACTGCACCCCTAGCAGCGGGCAGTATTTAATAGACATTCAGACATAGGTATATAATGATAATATTATCAATATTAACATATCAAAATTAGTGTATATATTGTATAGTATTAGTCTCCGTTCTTATGCTACCCAGAGATTTGAAACTGTATGCTATTAACTTTAACTTATAATTAAGACTTAGTACCTCTTGTTACTTTTCTTTTATGCTCATACCTCTTACAAACATCCCGAAACTGATTCATGGCCCAGGAGCCAGCTGAAAATAGGATATTAAACTAGTATCTTACTCCAGAATAAAAATCAACATAAAAAAAGTGTCGATCTTAATCACACAGACACCTCTTTATCTCATACAATATCTCTATCTAAAATATGTCTCTCCTGGAAATTATGTGACTTAACAAGTTATCAGATCCTATTAACACAAAAAATGCCATATATATATATATTTGAAATCTTTATTCATTCTGTAGTTATACAGTTCTTTCATGAATAGTTCAGAAATGATACCAGGGCTAGTGTCCATATTAGATACAAGAACACAATAGCCAAAACATAATGATAATGAGGGTGATTTTGAGATAACATGTAAATGACCTCGCAGTGACATCCTGCAATGATACATGGGGATAAAGATGTGCGACAAGGGAAACGAAACTCGAAGGGCTGCATGGAGGTGATATTTGTGTTGCAAAGCGTTGGAACATACTTCTTTCCAACTACGCAAAGCCCAATGCCCGTCTACCGATTTCGGAACATTCATGTAGCTTTGTAGGTGACAAACGGACGGTAATTTGTCTCAGCCAAGGCATCCTAATGGAGTCGGCCGTAGCCGGTAGATGTAGGACAGCTAGGCAAAGGGTGAGCCACAGATTAGTAGACAGATTTGCTTAGGACTGATACCCACCAACCCATCTCCTCGATGTCCGCCGGTCGAGTAGAGGGTTACGTAATTTGCCTGCGACAAGTTCCCCGACTCCTATACGATTTGCGAGCTAATCGCTTAACCCTGAATCAGTAGATGGGCATTGGGCTTAAGGAGATCATAATCTGACAAGGTAGTTACTACTCAAAGGTATTGTGAAAACGAAATCATATACAACACTGTGATAGTATGGAGGACTTTAAACGGAAACTGAAGTTGACATCTACTGTAACTGATTGATGACCACGAGATTGTTTTCTATTTGGTATGTCTGGCCGAGAGGTAGACATATTAATACTAGTATTAATATTATAGACTACATTGGACACGTCTAGTAATGGGATCAACTTCCATTGGATATGAAACTGTTGATAACCTAAAGTGACAATTTCCATTTCATCTCATAAGTCCATCTTCATAACTACTGTGTTGTATTTTGCTGATATCTATACTTGTTGGATGTACCCTTGATGTATCTCAATTGGAAGAACTCCTCTAGTAGGAGAAATTGAATAAAGATCTAAAAAGAAAAAAAAAGAAGAAAAAAATCTAAGAAGAATCCTTTTCATATTCCAGGGTGTTCCTTTTGGTAACATCCATAAAATTCTATTTACAGTATTTCCTTAATCATCAGGATCTGCTACAAATATATATAGACACATACAAAGAAAGGAATATATCGATCCTTAGGCATCGCAATGCCTGAAGAACCCTTAGTACACAACTTAATAATGTAGAAGTTTTATTATTGTCCCTTAATATCTATCTGATGAAAATCTCTCATTACGTTCAACACGGGTAGATTCGTTGAGCCAAAGAAAACCGACGTCAGAAAATAACAAGTTTTAATGTACACACATCACCGTACAGCAAACGAGTATACGTGTTTGCCGCGATATAATCAGCTATAAAGTATCGTCTTTTGAAGACTATATCCTGATTATTCAAACTCGATCGACTGGAAACGGTAGTGCTATCGACTCCTCAGTTCTCTACTGGAGTTTCCCCGAGAAGGTGCTCCGGTTTAAAGCGGTCTGCTTTTAAAGCTGCCCCGTCACCCCACAGCACGACACCAGAGGTCGCCTCCAGTCAAACATACGGGTCCTCACGCTGGGCGTGGCCCCGGATGTAGCCACCTAGCGGGAGAGTGGTCTGATTAGTTTTGACGATCGATGTGTCGTGCATACCTAGATTAGCCTCGTTTTCGGTGTGACTGACGGGCGGTGACGACTGTCATGCGCAATGTGTCGGCCACGCATGCGCAGTGCGTCGGCAACACGTGCGCCGTCTGGTGAGGATGTAAGGATACACCCACACGATGCAATTATCACTCTGTCTTTTGTCGACCGAAGTCACGCAGCTAGAGACAACCAGAGTCACTTAGCTGGGGTATCTACTGTCAGAAGTAAGCGCAAGGAAACAAGGCGAAAAACACAGAGAAAATGCCAATTTGTAAATATACATGAACGAGCTCAAACACAGACACATGTAATACACACCGCACACACCCACACACAACACAAACACACTACACGTTACCCTGTTGCGGTAAACTGTATCAAAACATTTTAAACTTTGAAAGTTATGGTACTTGCTTGACATTAATAAAGTTGTTGCAACAACTAAAACGATGATTCTCCTTAAAAATAGAATACGGTGACTTCATGGTAATAGGTCTGAGTGGGATGCAGCGAAATAGCCCATCATGAGCTCCGTGCTTTGGAATCAGACTTCAGGATCATATCCTAGTTGACACACTGCTGGATCGTGCTGATATTGAATGGTGAAATGTCCCTCAGCCGCGCCAGGGGGTCGTTGCTCCACGTTTTTCAGATCGCAGAATAGCGATCCCAGGTTGAAAGCGTTGCTCTAGATCTTTTGCGGATTGCAACATAATTATGTCGCAATCTATATCCAATTAAAAAAACTATTGAATCTTTCACCTATGACCCCAAACATGCGGTGTTGTAAAGGGCAGCGATACAACATAAAGGTAACGATACTACACGACACAATCCGATATTACTGGAACAACGCTTTACCCAAATTTCTAGGAGCAACAACCCACAGGGCCCCATTGCTCCAGGTTTACGACAGAGTTGCGGATCGCAGAATAGCGATCCGAGGGCCTGAACGTTGCTACTGAAATTTTGAGAAGCGTGTCGTAATCGCATAGGCGCATCGCCACGTAAAATACTGCTTTTTGCGAAACTTTTTACGCGGACCCTCACACCAGGGCGGATCGTCTGCAATATTTTGGTTACAAATGGTCTCGTCTGAGATTCTCGATAACGGTCCATGGTGGCACTACCACCCCCACCCTTTGTTCTTCTACCTATAGACAATGGCAATCCACACCAGCAGGTGTCAGATCAGTTTTAACTCTAGAGCCGTCTGTATTTAATAAAAAAAACTAATGAATCTTCCCCTGTCTCATTCAATATGTGCTCCTGAACTATTGTATCGCTATCGCATCACACAAATTAGCGATACCGCGTGAATGTAGGGGTACGATCCGATATTGCGGGAGCATCGCTTTTTTAGTCGGACCGTTAAAGTAATCTTAAAAATAAAATTGCGATCTGATTATAGCTAGCAATACCAAAAAAACAGGAGCAACGGGGGCCGGGTGCTGGCAATGATGCACTGATGGGCAACGGACGTAAAAATCTGGTATGCAAACGTATATTTTACTTCCGTAATAAATGACTGACCAGATCGAAGACAAGTCTCAAGACTGCTGATGTCGATAATGTATGAATAGACAACTAGAAGCCAACAAATTGCACCTGGTCCCTGAATGTATTATACTCTAGTTAGATACCATCGTAAAACCGGATGAGTTTTAATCTTGGCTCCCGTATGCGACGACTGGAGTTTGGCGTAGTGATATCTGGAGCCAAAACTCCAGGAGTCGCATACAGGAGCCCAAATTAAAACGAATAAGGTTTTGATTTTATCCTACCCCCTGTGAACGATATTTTTATGTGAGGATAATAACAAAAAACATGATAAAAACTTTCTGAAGTCCTCGATATAGCTCTCCTTGCTGCTCTGAAGGCGCTTGGAACTACTTTCAGCTGCTGATCTCTCATTGGTCCATTTTTTGTACGCTCCTAGGAGCGATTTTTTATCCGTATGCGACATACGGGCGCATACGGAAAGTCGATGTTAAGCCTATGGGATTTTATATTAGGGGTGGGATAAAATGTATGTACAGATCACGGACTTCCTCTGACGGTACTAATTATATGAGGGTGGTTGTGGCCCCTAACTGTCCCACGGCGCTATAATTATCATGTAAGGAGGTCAGGGTCAAGGTCAGGGTTTGCTGCGAATGCAGTCATTGGCTACACAGTCTACTTTATTCCTTATATGGACTTAGCGTAATGGGACAACTCCATGCTGGAATGATCGATTGAAATTGTGTGTTAAATACAGATTTCCTCTAAGATTGTGTATAGTATAGTACATGCTGCCATGAAAGTTGTACTTGCGTCAAGGCCCGGAAGGAAGAACGGCATCACATTCCGGTGATGTTGTTATATATAAAACAATTCCCGAAATAAAAGTTTAAAAAAACCCAAAAAACTAAGAGCCTTTCAAATAGGCACAAAATATGGTGACTGTAATCACATGTATACAACAAATAGACATTCTGCTGCAGATGTTGTGAATCGGGTTATCACCCAGTCTAATCGCACTGGAAAGGACGAAGTCGCTACCCAGAGGATACCCTTTAGAATAATAAAGGGCAAATGAAACCGATTAACTCTAGTGTGTGACCCTGGTAGTCGGGATAGAGTCAGATATAAATGTAGTAAGAGATAGATCAGTGCAACCAACCTCAATAGTTTTGTATATAAAAAAAATTCTAAAAAGGAGCTAACTGTTAATGACCACCAAAAGAGAATAAAGTTAACGCTCTTATCATTGTATGTTGTGGTACTATGTAACTCACTGGAATTGAAGAATAAAGATCTTGCTAAACGGAAAAGACAAAAAAAAAAAACAACACAAAAACGCTCTTCGTTATGACAAAATCTCGTTCAAAATAAAAAGGCCTCATATATACCTCTTGATGCGCTCCCTTGTGCTACGAAGCCAAATGTGGAACGGGGAGAGATTGTCAACATAAGTTCACATAGAAGATACATGTATGGACACAACAGCCGGAATTAGCTGCACATATATACATCCCCATGCCAGTTATATTTGTATCATGATACTGTATCGTCCTGTGCATATTTTTATTGTCCTTATTATGTCATTTGTATTCATTGACTGGTCGTATACAGATGGGAACTGTGGAAGACCACTGTATACGGACTTTCTTTTAAAATAAATCTATTTTTCGACTATTTCTTTCACCTAGTTGGTGTTTTACAAAGTAACAGTCGCACGACTATGTCACTGAAGAATCAGTGCGCTTAATCTTCGTTTAAGTATCAAAATAATTGAGCATTTTTCATCATTCTCTAAAATTATATCAAACTGTAATTCATACACAGATTGATAAGCTTTTCCACTATTATCCTTATCTTGCTTTACATAATACCAAAACATTTCTGTTCACATTGGCCTAGAAAACCAATTATCCACGTTGGGTGAAAATTCTGACGTCACCAGCGTCATAACTTTCACAGAAGACAGATGATTTAATATTTTGAAGATAATAACTCAATTATGAGAGCTCCTTGCTGCTAAATCTTAGAAAATTGAAATAACATTCATAATTACCGATTATGGTCAATTTCAGTCTGGCACCGATCATCCTTACCCTGAGTTATTTCAAAGGTGAGCCAAAAGGTCAGTTAATACCATCGTACTGTTATATGTCATGTTTCAGAGAGAAGCTGTTGATCAGTATCCTTTATCCTTTTTTTCCACCCGATGATTGTTTGACAAAAGTGTCAATTAATAAGTGGATGGTGTCAAGTGCCATAATCTGTGCCAATAATAAGCAGGTGTAAAGCGTACTTATCTTACAATCAAGCAGCGATTGAGACCTAAGTAGATAGATTATTTAGTTCATTAGTAATGATTACTCTGTGTACAGGAGATATGTCTGGTGAGGATTGTAAACCTAGGCCCGGTTTACACTTACTGCGATATGGCTCCGATATGGTCTACTATGCACCTCCCGATGAAAAATCAAAATCGTGTCGGAAGGTCACCTAAAATAAGGGCAGTTGACCACGTTTCTGCAATTAGGCACCAAAAAAACCCCATTAAGATGCCTGGTGGATTGGCATGTCTAGACATATATCTACGATTTTGCACCTTCACGATATGTCTACGATATTTACTTTTTGTATCGGTGTCATATCGGCAGGTCTAAATTTCTATCGTAGTAGGTGGACGCCAAGCCTTAGGTCCAGTTCACATCTGCCAATGGAAAATTTATAATAAAGAATCAGGAAGAGTAGCTTTAGTCGGTGGTGTTTCCAGGAAAATATTGGCACCACTTATTGCAAGTCGTTAAAGTGTTAACACCTGGTGATATATTTGTCTGCACCAATGGATTTGTTTATTTGGTTTGTTTGGTTAGATTTAACGTCCAGTCAACTATTATAGGTCCTTACCAGACTTTCTCATGGTTCTTTTACACCACAAGGGTGGTGATCGAATCTATATGTGATGAATTCAGGTAGAAATCTCACCCCTACACATTTACCGAGGTGAGAGTTCTTTTACTTCCCACACCATATAGACATGGTATGAGAAGGATTGGCCTTTGATATAGCAGTAAATCTACCACTGCTCGGGGATGGGACTCGAACCCACAAAGTCTTACAACCTTGGGGTTCCAAGTCCGGTGCTCTAACCACTGAGCTAACCCCCCACCCCTCCCACCAATGGATAAGACCTATTTCATGAAATCTGTATTCCATCACTGATTGACTCAACCTGGTTCGATATCCGTTGGTGACCACAAAAATTGGTTGGTGGTGCCAGATTAAGCAAATGTGCCAGATTAAGGGCAAAATCCACCAGTCCGATTTCTCACCCGATCAATTGTTCCTGGGCCCTTAAGAGGAAGCTCACGTATTGTAATTTATTTAATTCTGATAATAATAGTTAGATAAATGACCATTTTCAAAGATTTGAGAAATTCTAGGGCATCCGATAATAATCGGCGATTGTCTGGCTACGGAATCGGCTACCGTCGGTCCAGTGGAACACCCCCTTTGAACAATTTTGTGTTGGGGAATCGATGAGTAGATTTGGATCTTTGCTGTTTGCACTGATCATCATTCTTTCGGGAGTATGTAATGATCGGTCGGCGGCGCCAGGCGCTATAATCGGTAGTCTAAATCGGGCGGTGCAAGGGTTTAAGTATGCAGTTCTTTACCAGCATTTTACTTGAGGCAGTCAGGTTCTGTTCCCATTTATATTGAAAAGTATATCGACGGGTGTAATATACCCACGTGCTCGCTACTACTCGCAGATTACACTTTTATATCGCGCGTTCTTCTAAAAGCGATCCAGGCATTAAAGAACCGCCCTTCATCAAGTGGGACTGGCGAGGTTGTTGAACTCCGAGTGAACTCCAAGCCACGGCTCTGATTAGTTTGCCTCCTATTTTTCAAACGATTTTCTTTTCCTCGACGACAAATGAAGTCCTGCACTCTCTCGGTGATTCTGTTTGAAGGAGGGTTTTTGTGAGATTGCAGAGTGCTTTGTTCATGTTGGTGGCTCCCCCTTGTGACGCTGAGAGGACTCTGTCTGGGGGTCGTCCATGCCTGCTGCCACTTCTTTGTGACATTGAGGATAGATTCAGTAATAAACAAAAAAAAACCTAGGCCCTGGGCAAGCGTGATATACCCACGTGGAAATTACTGGGGTTGGGGTTTCCTTTTGAAATTTCAAACATCTTTGAAAGATTTAGAAATGTTTCTTATTGTCGAGAATGTTCCCTTTCAAGGCTTAAGGTAGAATTACATGGAAACATAAGGCTACAACCCATTAAAGGACATATTTCACATCTCTGTGACTGGAGAGTGTCACATCTCTGTGACTGGAGAGTGTCACACCTCTGTCTGGAGAGTGTCACACCTCTGTCTGGAGAGTGTCACACCTCTGTCTGGAGAGTGTCACACTTTTTTCTGGAGAGTGTCATACCTCTGTCTGGAGAGTGTCACACCCCTGTCTGGAGAGTGTCACACCTCTGTCTGGAGAGTGTCACACCTCGGTCTGGAGAGTGTCACATCTCTGTCTGGAGAGTGTCACACCTCTGTCTGGAGAGTGTCACACCTCTGCCTGGAGAGTGACACACCTCTGTCTGGAGAGTGTCACACCTCTGTCTGGAGAGTGTCACACCTCTATCTGGAGAGTGTCACATCTCTGTCTGGAGAGTGTCACACATCCGTCTGGAGAGTGTCACACATCCGTCTGGAAAATGTCACACCTCTGTCTGGAGAGTGACACACCTCTGTCTTGAGAGTGTCACACCTCTATCTGGAGAGTGTCACACCTCTGTCTTGAGTGTGTCACACCTCTGCCTGGAGAGTGTCACACCTCTGTCTGGAGAGTGTCACATCTCTGTCTGGAGAGTGTCACACCTCTGTCTGGAGAGTGTCACACCTCTGCCTGGAGAGTGACACACCTCTGTCTGGAGAGTGTCACATCTCTGTCTGGAGAGTGTCACACCTCTATCTGGAGAGTGTCACACCTCTGCCTGGAGAGTGACACACCTCTGTCTGGAGAGTGTCACACCTCCGTCTGGAGAGTGTCACACATCCGTCTGGAGAGTGTCACACATCCGTCTGGAAAATGTCACACCTCTGTCTGGAGAGTGACACACCTCTGTCTTGAGAGTGTCACACCTCTATCTGGAGAGTGTCACACCTCTGTCTTGAGTGTGTCACACCTCTGCCTGGAGAGTGTCACACCTCTGTCTGGAGAGTGTAACACCTATGTCTGGAGAGTGTCACACCTCTGTTTGGAGAGTGTCACACCTCTGTCTGGAGAGTGTCATACCTATATCTGGAGAGTGTCACACTTCTGTTTGGAGAGTGTCACACTTCTCTCTAGAGAACTTAACTCCGGAGAAGTTAATTTTAGGCATACAAGGTTGTATAAAGTTCATCATCGAAATCAAGTAATTCAGAAATATCATTCTCTACCAATTCTCGGTGTCATATTGTCAAAGGAAAGAGAAAATTGAATCTGTTACGACAACTAGTCCATGAATCGCTCGTGATTTAGTGGGCAGTTTATAGTGTAACAGAATCGGCCACTTAGTGCGTTTAACAAGACAATGAGTCACATTGCACCGGCACTGGCCGCAGTGCTAGGAGCAGGGCTGCCACACACAGCTGATAGTTCTGTTTACAGCGCAGGCCAACAACAAAGCCTAGTTACATTCAATGCCGGATGGAATTTTACCTTTTAGCGATCAAAATTTGTATTTGAACCCTTTAAGGTCGGCCACCTTTGGCAAAACTACATGCTTGGGGACGACTACTTGTGTCTGGGTATACTTCTAGGGGACGGGGGCCTCATTCTCTGAACTTGGAATTTGAAGGTTCATCATGCGATAAGATACGTCATCCATAATATTCTTATCTCTACTATTTAGAAATCGAAAACATGGTATTATACCCATAGATACATTCTGTGCAAATTTCAAGTTTATTGATAAATTATTTCCTTTTTAAAAATTTATGATTATATAATTTTTTCAGCAAATGATGCCTTAAAACATCATCCGCCCCCTGCCGGTTGATGCCTTAATCCGCCCTTAAAGGATTAAAACAACTATATTAAGAGCATGTTATTTTCGTTATTAATTTCAAATTCATATTTTTCTGTTTCCTTGGTCATCATACATAGAAAAGTATATAAAAAAACATTGAATTCAATTTGGTTGTCAAATTCTTGTCTTTATTTTTTCAATATACGAGTTTTCCTCTTCTTTATTAATAATTAATTTGGATGGAATTTACGGGTAGATAATCCAATGACGAACAATCAAATATGCATATGTGGAGTGTGTCATCCGTTGGGGAACAATATGAAAGCTGATTCAAGTGCGCAATCCATCTTAACTGACTGATACGTTACCTCTACGAGGTTGTCACCCTTGTATTGGTGTTCATAACACCAATACAAAAGTTGGCAATGTTTAGTTCAGAGTCCTTGCTTTAATGGCGAGTAGGATAGCTAATAAACTTCTAAAAAGAAGAATTCTATCCGATTAGATAGAATATGTCAAATCTGAATCTATCGACCCTTGATTTAAGCACAAAGAGTCTCTCTGAATGTGCAGCGTTAGATATCTTGATGTGTCCTACCACAAACGTCTGCACCTGATCTTTCTCCCTCTCCGCACCCCGTCCCGCAAAAACAGGTCGTTAGGACGCCGGCGTAATGAGTCACGTGATGCCTGCTAGCCAATGATTGCCCGGTATACCATCCGCTGTGTGTGTGGCCTACCTGAGCCTCTCTTTGACCTTCCCCGTTATGGTGTCGCTGTGGAAGCCACTCTGTGAGCCGCGATGGAAGCCAGTGCCCGTGTGATGGCTTCGCTAAAAAAGGTCATCGAGTTCGGCTTATGAAGCCCATTCCCATTAGCCGATTAGATAGTCGGGAACCACCCACCGAACTTTTAGCAACGCCGATGAAAGATCGGTCAATCGTAATGACCCAGCATTTTAAGGTCTGGCGTCCACCTACTACGATAGAAAATTTAAACCTACCAATATGGCGCCGATACAAAAAGCATATATCGGAGACATATCCGGAAGGTGCAAAATCGTAGACGTATGTCTAGACATGCCAATCCACCACGCAATGTATGGGGTTTTTATCAGTGTCTAATCACAGAAACGTGGTCAACTGCCCCGATATTAGCTGACATTCCGACACAATTTTGATTTTGTTATCGGAAGGTGCATCGTAGACCTTATCGGAGCCATATCGTAGTGATGGCTTCGCTAAAAAAGGTCATCGGGTTTGGCTTATGAAGCCCATTCCCATTAGCTGATTAGATAGTCGGGAACCAGCCACCTATCTTTTAGCATCGCCGATGAAAGATCGGTCAATGGAAACGACCCGGCATTTTAAATGGCCAATGGTTATTTCTGCGTCGATTAGACAATGTTTGCGCCCCCGACAGTTATTTTTCCCAAGTGGTAGACTCCAAGTCATAAGAAAATGATCTTACAATTAACTGACATAATCGGTGCCGTTTTCGTCGGCCAATAGAAAATGACCTTACAATCAACTCACATAATCATTGCCGTCTGCCAAAAGAAAATTACCTTACGATTAATTCACATAATCTGTGTCATCTTTGTCGGCCAATAGAAAATGACCTTGCGATTAACTGACATAATCGTTGCTGTTTGCGTTGGCCAAAAGAAAATGACCTTACGATTAACACACATAATCGATGCTGTCTTTGTCGGCCAATAGAAAATAACCTCACGATTAACTCACAAAATCGATGCCGTCTTCGTCGGACAGTGTAAACACGCTTTACGACGTCGTGCGGCTGACGTCACGTGGAGGTAAATCTGCGCCGAGTGTCCTGTCTCGTGTCCACTCTACCCGCCAGGGGGAGTGACCAATTGTCCGCCTAATGACGCATGCGCGTTGACTCGACTTGTTGGTGCGCATTACCTGGGGCCTGTTTACTAAAAGTAGCGCTGAGAAGGTTTTACCTGAATCGGCAGGGAGACACTTTTCCAGCACCCCCCACATCTCACGCTATTCAGTACTACGCTCTATATGAGAAGAATTCTTAACGAGCTAGGCTTAGAGCCTTGAGAATCCACTTGCCTGCTTCCCGTGCTAAAGACGTACATCAATGCAACCCAAAGATTCCTATAATCTCAATGATGCCACCTAGCGGGAATATTGTGTGTCAGTGGATTCTCAAGGCTCTAAGCCCAATTCGTTAAGAATTCTTCTCCCATAGAGCATAGTGAGAACCTTGTACAGAATACGACTTAGAGAGTGTGAGATCTTATGAGAGGGGTGCGTAGTGAGAACCTTGTACAGAATACCACTTAGAGAGTGTGAGATCTTATGAGAGGGGTGCATAGTGAGAACCTTGTACAGAATACCACTTAGGGAATGTGAGATCTTATGAGAGGGGTGCGTAGTGAGAACCTTGTACAGAATACCACTTAGAGAGTGTGAGATCTTATGAGAGGGGTGCGTAGTGAGAACCTTGTACAGAATACCACTTAGAGAGTGTGAGATCTTATGAGAGGGGTGCGTAGTGAGAACCTTGTACAGAATACCACTTAGGGAATGTGAGATCTTATGAGAGGGGTGTTTCCAGACAGTCCAGTGGTGAAGTCAGACTACCATGTGAACGGATTCTCTGCTGAATTGTAGAAATAGAGATATTTTATTTGATTATCAAGGACTGATTATAAAGGATGGCTCTTCATCTACACACACTCTCCGTGGTTGGTCAAGGACACTCATTAGAATAAAGTCAGGAACAAAAGGCATATGATTGCCTTTCTATAATGCAGTGGTATCAATGGCACTAAATACATTAGGTAGGAACTTGCTGATGGATTCATTTCCATTTCAATGTCCAAAATCATTTGCGAAAAGTTTATCAACATGTTCATAAATCTAGTCCCAAGGGTGAATAATCGTATATCTGTCGGTAAGTGTAGACTGATTCGCTCAGGACTTTTTGTATGAGTTACAATTTGTTCTGCTACATACAACACTGGTTCATTGATACCAGAACAATGTACATGATACATATATAAAATACATATACTATTTCACACCATAAACGAGCCCTGACAGAGGAATATCAGCCCAGGAGCACGAAGACAGGTGCGTGAGCTACACACGAGGCGAGGTACGGAGAGAGAAGGCAGTTCCAGGCTTAAGGGTGGGGTCAGATGTCAAAGCTCTCATTAACCACTCGAGAAGTTGATCTCTAACCTCTGTGACCTCTGTATGCACCTAAACCGCCCTTTGTGTTAAGTACGATGTGGGATCTCTGGGTAAAGGTGGGTCTCAGTGATGATACTGCAGGCAGATAATAAGATAAAATGTATATACCTTACTGGTACTCACATACCGCGTTTCTTTCGATAAAAATATTCCACGAGCTCGTATGTGAGTATGTACCAGTAAGGTAATACTTTTTTATTTTATTATATACCTTCAAATATAAGTATTTGATGAATTACATAAGGAAATATGACAACGTCCGAGCTGGATTCAAAGTGTGCTGGTATATCTCTTGACATCTTAGTGAAAGTCAAGCACAGAATATGCTCCAAGCACATTTTTTACTCTTTTTTTCCCTTCAACTCCTGTGACTGCCACTGCCAGCACTTCCTAAGTAGGTTAGTGCAATTTTTTTCAGCCAATCAGGATTTGTATTCAAAGTAGGGTGGTACATCATCTTATACCACCATACTGTGCCGGTATATATTTAATACCAATACCCTAGCAGAGGTTGGTATTTGTGTAACATACTGGCACAGGAATATGATAATGTACCAGAGGTAAGTATGACAAACGCTGGAGTGCCTTAAAGTGATATTTATTACCTACCATATATAAAAAGGCACGTTTTCGACAGTATCTGGCTGGAGTTGCTTCCCCACATAGAGACATAGAGAACCAGACCTGTGTATGGAGACTCAACATCACCAGAGTGAGAATCTCATGTGCAGCAAAACTCGAAACTGCTATTTCCTTTTTTAGTTGGTATATACTCAGATTTTCTTCATATCTTATGATTTAATTCTTGTCATTTTGAAAACAAAACTTAATACTGTAGTTTTCAGATCTCATTACCCTGAGATGAGTGTGTGACTTCCTCAGCTATTTCAAAATGGCGCAAGTTTTGCTGGTCCCTAAATCACGCCGGATTCGGACATAGCTTGGCCTACGTATTTTGGATCACCACCCCTCTGCTTATGAATATTTATGGCGGGATATCCTAATGTCCATAGGCTGCAATAGTGTGACGTCATTCTACCCGCCGAGGTCCTGGCGCCGAAGGCACTAGTTAATATTAAGAAAAACAAAAAAAACTCATATTCATCAAGGCTAAATTATCTTCCGAACTCAACTAGACATACACTGACCTGTAATCGTCTTTTTGTCGTATAGAATCTGTATATTACTCATCATTGCTTCATCCCTTGTAAATAATGTATATTCCCAGAGACGTTGTTTATCTGTATGAAAACTGTTATGATCGCAGAGCGGCCAGAATACCTGCCATGGCAGAGGCCCTATTGTACGACTTTTGTGCAAATAAAAAAACAAAAAAAACCAAAAAAAACATATCGTTTGTAACAGTTTATACAGCATGGAGAACTGACTGCAATACTTATAGGTTCATGTAGAACGAGATCCAAATGTTAAGCCTATGGACATTTATGCCAGGGATGAGATAATAGACTTTTCCAAACATATCTAAAGAGTATCCTTTCATCGTTGATGCTTTTAGCAGCTCGTCAAAAGATAAAATACCAACAATTTCTTTTTATACCTCGCATGTCTCTATCGCCGCCCGTGATTTAAGGTATTGCTTGAAGCTCACACATCATATACATAGCGCGGGCCACACATAAACAACCTCAGTGAATTATACATCACCCAGGGCCACCTCATGCAGCCAGCGATTTATAGCCGAGATTATCGACTAAAACACTCACCCTTTTCTTTTCTCACAAACAATTTGTCAGCAATATTGGCTTAGTTCCCTTTAGACTGGTTTATTGAAGCTCCGTAGGTGGTGGGAGTTTGGGAATATTTGAACGTCGATTTCCTGGAGTTAAAAGCTCAATAGAAACAGGAACGGATGGATATTAGGGAATAATACAGGTATTGCCGTTCAGCGCCACCTAACGGTGAGTTCCTTAGTAAGGCTGCCGCTCGGACAAACATTGCCGAGTCCGCCCACATACGTATAGGAATATATAGCATTCACAGCTAGAGTGTGAACGGTGGGTGTGATTGCAGGAGTGTTGTTTTTTGACAGATTGAATTGCTGGAACAAACTAGGATGTTGTATCAACGAGTCTGGGCTGTCTAAACTCTATAGTTGATAATTATCTTGGTTTTAAATTGGAAAAAGATAAGCATATTATAGCTAGGTGATTTTTGAATTATGTCAAATATTAGTCAAAACTGGTTTCTTGGGATTCATTCTAATCCTACATGAGTAAATTTAACGTTTTGTCCAGTTTTTCCGAATCCAATAGGTAAAATAGACCAATTTACATTTGCTTGATTTACATAGGAAATGTACTGAACAATGTGGTTTCCTTCAATTCTTTCAAAAACAAGGAGGGTGACCTATGATCTTTAAAGCCTAAATAAGTATTACTTTATATGTACTATATTCTGTGAAAGTGTGAGGAAAATGACATGGGTTTTGACATGGAACTTCTATATATTCTAATTTAAAATTATCACAATATATAAAAATATATAAATAAAAAACTAGCATGCTGACCCCCAAATTTTACGTTAGATATGTGTTCCACAACACTTGGAGATCATCATATCAAATATTTAGGAAATTGACATGGGTTTTAATTTTCAAGTAAAATTGTCCGATATGCCTTGTTGATGGTGTGCCAGGTTTCCATGATACGTTGATTGAGAGGAGTATTCATCAAAGACAGAATTAAACATGCCATTACATTTACCATGGATGCCATGAATGTCCATAAAATATCAAATAAGGACCTATCGACTGTGGATAATGGCTTTAATGACCAAGGTGTCTTCTAGACAAGATCCACTCTATTTAATGTAAATGTCTTTTACTAATTGTTCCTTTTAACTTTCTCTTCCATTGTCTGAAAGGATGGCCTTGTGATAAAAGACTGGAAGCATAATTAGTATTTTGAAAAAAAGCCCAGGCAGATAGATAGACACCCCGGGGACAGGGCTATGTGTGTTTTTTGATTGGCACACAGGTCTGAGTAGACTGGCTCCAGTCCCTGCATCCTATGGCTACCCTCCTCGCTGGAACACAGGACTGGCTCCAGTCCCTGCATCCTATAGCTACCCTCCTCGCTGGGATACAGGACTGGCTCCAGTCCCTGCATCCTATAGCTACCCTCCTCGCTGGAACACAGGACTGGCTCCAGTCCCTGCATCCTATGGCTACCGTCCTCGCTGGGATACAGGACTGGCTCCAGTCCCTGCATCCTATGGCTACCCTCCTCGCTGGGATACAGGACTGGGTCCAGTCCCTGCAGCCTATGGCTACCCTCCTCGCTGGGATACAGGAGACTGGCTCCAGTCCCTGCATCCTATGGCTACCCTCCTCGCTGGGATACAGGACTGGCTCCAGTCCCTGCATCCTATGGCTACCCTCCTCGCTGGGATACAGGACTGGGTCCAGTCCCTGCAGCCTATGGCTACCCTCCTCGCTGGGATACAGGAGACTGGCTCCAGTCCCTGCATCCTATGGCTACCCTCCTCGCTGGGATACAGGACTGGCTCCAGTCCCTGCATCCTATAGCTACCCTCCTCGCTGGAACACAGGACTGGCTCCAGTCCCTGCATCCTATGTCTACCCTCCTCGCTGGGATACAGGAGACTGGCTGCAGTCCCTGCATCCTATGTCTACTCTCCTCGCTGGGATACAGGGACTGGTACAATCGGTAATGGTGTTGAATTTCTGGCGCTGTATAGCGCCAGTGGTTCCAACACTCTCCATACAGATATCATGGCTACTGGTCAGATATCTGAAGGGAGATTGATACCCTTTTACTTTGATCTTAATCAGGTCACAGTCAGGAGTAGGCTAAATTCATTGCTATGACAACACAGGCGGCCAGGGAACTGGAGGAGGGGAGGGGTAGGGGTAGGAGGAAGTATAGGGTTACAAGGAGTGGCTTGAGGCCATAAACAGGAGATTCTGTTCATAGTGGACAAGTCTTTGATTCATGGGCCAGTCAGAGAAGGAAACATACTTTAATGAACTTTATTCTGATTGTGGTTCATCATCTAATGAATGTTCATAATCAAAGACTTGAGCAATTCATGGACCAGTCAGAGAAGGAAACATACTTTAATGAACTTTATTCTGATTGTGATAAATCATCTAATGAACGTTCATAATCACAGACTTGAGCAGGTCTACGTTCTGAATCTCGGGGGGGTGTTTTTGCGCAGACACCATACTGGGACTATGACGTACGCCATGACGTAATGACACTCACCCCGGCTTAGCGGACGTCAGGCCTGTCACATAGCTCATTTACCCACAGTCTCCCCGCCTCTATTTTCTCATGGCCTGCTTGTGCGCCGACATCCTCAGGCGTTTTTACATCTCGCTGGTCTCAAGGTCATAAAGCCTAGTTTCTTATATTCACTCATTATCAGCGGATATAGATTACGTCCGTGCTTAGTGGATCAAAACGGAGTCTCTACCAATCAGGTATGAGGATGGAAGAGGATTCTTCTTAAAGTCTAAGAGTAATTATATGTAGAATTGTATGCCTTTTTCCTCTTGTTTTTTAATAAAAAAAAGAAGAAGGTTTTTAGTAGTTTCAAGGTTATTAATGGAGATATGTCAACCAACTCTAAATTCAAAAGGAAAAAAAGATGGAAGTATTAGATGATATCGATTCTTAGAAGCCAGGCAGCGGATCTGAAAATGAGCCTGGAAATAGTTCACCTTCCATGCACTACTCATATATGGAGATGTAGGTATTTCTGCGCGTGGGAATCTCCCGCTCTGACATGCTGCTGGGGGTTAGAGAGGTTACATGGACATTGGGTTTGCTACAAAGACCTCGCCCTTCACTAGCTACGTGCCAGCTCTGTGGCATTGGTAAGGTGCAAAGGTCCAGTGCCATTCAGTGAACAGTTCCTATAGGGGACAGAGCCATTGTTAGTTCATGAAGCAGTCACTAGGTGGTCGGGCGACAAAACCTGTCTTCTGGCTCTTTGTTCTTACCAAATTCAACTGCCTTTCAATGTTTTACCATGGTTCCTTTGACTCTCTACACTCATCCCAGAGCAGGATGACATGATTATTAAACCAAAGACATGATATTTTCGGCATGGAACATTTTATATACATATGTGAGCAAGGCTAGAGTTGTGACATTATCACTCACTTCTTTTCCACCTCCATTAGTGAAGAACACCTACTTTTTCACCTCCATTAGTGAAGAACACCTACTCGGGGGGCGTCACGGCGGCGCCCATGGATCATAGGCTATATGCTGTATACTGTAGCACTTTGTTCTTATGAAATTCAACTGACTTTCATAGTTTTACAATGCCTGGTTTGTCTGTCTAATCCTGTCCCAGTCTAAGATTATTTAAAGATGAAATCCAGGACATGTTTGTCTTCCCATGAGTGGCTCTATACAAGTATGTGAGACAGACTAGACTTGTAAAAGTGACCTATTATCACTCACTTACTTTTTCACCTCCACCAGTGGAGAACACCTACTCGAGGGGGATGTGGGGGGGGGGGGGGGTGACACCCCAGGGGAACATTACCTCTCTACCCTATAGGACACATCCATAAGGCACCAACTTTTTTTTATTTAAACTATTATTTAAGCTGGGAACGTACGCAGTCAAAGACTGGTTTCCATGTACGCCCAGACCTCTTTCGTACATTACGTTCGTCTACATATTTTGGCGATTTATAAGCAACATATGTACAGACATGATATTATATAGGAAACGTCCTAACTGTGGTCGAAGCGTTTATTGTTCGAGGTCAGTCGCCGATTTCATATGGCCTGACGCCATAGGCGGAGGCCGTATCAAATTGGCGACTGACCGAGAATGAGAAATGTTTCATTCATGGTGAGGACGTTTGCTTATTATCATATACCTTATGATAATAAAAAACGCCATTTTAATGACTTACAAGGTCGCAGTCACAGCGGGCACGAACATTATTATTACTGCACCCTATCAGCGGGCAGTATTTAATAGACATTGGGACACAGGTATATAATAATATCATAATTTAAACGACGGCTGAGATGGGGAATTGCACTAAAGGTGTTATCTCCTAAAATTAGTTTTCAATTTTACCTTGAAAATAGCATGAAAAGAATGTTGACACAGATTCAAAATTTTAGACACACTCCTTGTCTATGCAAGGTATTCCCACCAACATAAATTTAAAGGTTTAAGCGAATAATCTCGGCTTATTTCATAAATACTTCTCGGCTTTTTTAGTGTCAACATCGATGTCTCCAATTCCTCTGTCTTCACTCGGGTTTTCTTACTGAAAACTCTCAGTATACTCCATAGGTAAAGTATTCACCCCTGATCTCCATTCAGGGGTGAACAGCTGTTACATGTAAATAGACGAGGCACTTTGCAGTTAGGTGACTAGCGAGGAAGACTGAACAAAATGGCTGGACTTGAGAACCAGCCAAGCTCCACTGGAAAACTACCTCTAAATACACAGTTATAACATAAGAGACAGCTGTTTTGAAGGTTGGCAAAGACAAATGGGTACATATTTATAGATTTAATTCTTTTTTCACATATGTCAGAGTGTGCGCAGTATGAAATGTCGGCCCTGATGGAGGGCTCTACGGCAGAGGAACCTGGCTCTGTTTAGGACAGGGCCGGGTACACAGGCTATATATACTCCTGAAATACTTCAATATTGAATGAATACACGCTGCATTTATCATATTCAGAAACCGATATTTATCAATTGTAAATAACATTAAAAAAATCCTCTCAATCTACATTCTTCACCTAATCCTTCTGAGGCTCTGAGCCATCTTCCTCAAATACTCCGGGGGGAGAGTGAAGACTCTGACGACTCACTCTCCGAGCACATCCTCTGATCAACATCCTCAGTTCTTCGCGTACCCCCACAAATTGATCCAGTATCACATGTTTTGCCCATTTCGTTTGAGAAGGCTAGATTTCCAATTACAATTAGCGTCTGCAAACAGGGACGATCCATACCTGTAACGTTAATTAGTTCCCCGTGGGAAGCGAGCTTTGCCGATTAATGAGGGACCAGGGAACCCTCCGTGGGAAAATCTCTGTCTCCACGCGATGAGACCAGGGTGCCGGGTTGATGTGGGAACACATGGCGATACCCACGGCCATTGACGACATTATGAGACGAAAATGAGTCACCGCAATCACCCACCCGTAACCAATCATGTGTGGTTTGTAACATAAACATACATTGAATTTAAAGACGAATGCGGGTAGGTATCGCAGTGCCCCCTGTTTCTACTCAATTTAATTCTGGTGCTGCCATATGGTTTCATGAAAATGTAACAGTTTCCCATAGACACCAATAGATTAGCACTTACCTTCTTCAGATGGCCTACCCATAGGAGTTAGCATGGTGACATAGTATTTTTATAGCATTTCTCATTTGTACATGTTCCCAACTATCATAATCCAGAATTATTTGAAAATAGCAATAGAACATCAGTGTCATTTAGCAACATAGTCAAAATATTGCATTTCCCCATAGACACCAATAGTTAAGCACTTATATTTTCAGATGGCCTTCCCACAGAAGTTAGCATGGTGACATGCCATTGTTTTTGAATTTTCTATTTGCTGATATATGGAACTTATACTACCCTAAGTTATTTGAAAACCCCAATATAATTTAGAAATCACCGAACTACCAGCATTTGTTGTTAAAACATATATTACAGCATCTATGTCACTAAAGAGGGGTGTTTACCTTCTGCGATATAAATTGAAGACCTCCCGATGCATTACCATGCAGATTGCCCCCCCCCTCCGCCTTTAATGGAAAGAAAAGTGATATTGTAGCATTGCATCAGGTTTTCGCAGGCTGCACTACGTAGGCTGCACTACGATATAGACAATCTGCATCATAGTGCATTGCTGCCCTGTGTCCTCAATTTCTATCGTAGTAGGCTGACACGCGTACTACGACAAGGCTACGACAAGTGCCGACAAGAAAGTTCCAATCGGCACTTGTCACAGCCTTGTCGTAAGAAGGGTGGCTTTACCACGGCGTTGTCAGGGCATGTCAGTAAGGGCATGCTCCACCAAAATTTCCTAAAGTAGACCTCTGCGACACGCTCCCAACACGCCATGACACTCAACGACAAGGGTCCAGTCATGGGAAAAATTGAACATGCTCAATGTTGTCGTAGACTTGTCGGAAGGCTCCTGACAACCTTCCAATCGTGGCCTTGTCGTAAACTCTTATCAGAAACTATAGTCCACCAACCACGACAAGGCCTCCAATCATAGGCCAATCGTGGACCTTGTCGGGAAGCCATTGTCATAGCCTCGTCATGGTTGGTGGACATCCACCCTAAATCTGGTGGAACATGGCATACTGGCAAAGAAGGTTAGATACTATGCTATCTTTTAGGTTTATCAGGATGTTCATCAAAATTATCATCAGTTTTCTATGGTGTCTTTTGTCATATGGGCGTATTGGTTTTCAGCATGTACATTAATGAATATAGATTGAAAATCATATACTATAAGTTAGCTGAATAAGTGGTGAGAAAAGATATTTTTTTCTTCTGAATCTCAACAGAAGATTGTAAGAAGGACTGAGTTGTTCTGATAGTTGTATCAGTATTTGTAGAATAGATAAGGTTTTTTTACATTTCATATGAAATTTCTGTGGAAATATCCTCAGTGGTTACTGTGGCTGAGAGGATTTATTCCAGTGATCCCAAACCTCTGAAATATGGGTGGACCAGGGACTGGCTAATGTACCTTAAGTAATACATTTAATAAGTACAATAATAAAAAGAGAACCAGGGTTGAATGAGCATTGGTATAATTCGAGATATTCCTCTAAAAATATTTCTGCTAAAATAATGAATTTCAACATAAGTCCAATAAATCGGTACATACATTATCATCTGTTCCCTGAACCATATTGCTATGGTTTTATTCAGTTGAATACTCTTCATACCACACAGACAGCAGGTAGATTCGGTCGCGTGCACTCGCTGGCCTGCGTTAGTGCAGGTAACCGGTCTCTGGAGATCTGACCCAGGTATTGGTTTTGGTCATAAAGACCTCATTAGCGGTAATGACACTGGCTTTCAGCTCCATCACAGAGCACATAGACTTGACTAAAAACCTGCTCAGAATGAGAGGAACTCTTCAGTGTAGACCTCTCCGGGCAGACATAGATCTACCCTCAGCTGTACAGGGTGCTTTATAATGTCAGACCTTTCTATATTTCTGTCTCTCCCTGGGACGTAGTGATAACTCACTCCCTACAGACAGGCCTTCTACATCGCCTTCCTCGGAGCATACAGCTACTTGTATCTGAAACCAGTCAATATTGTGTGTATACTCATGCACATATTTCCAATAATTACTTCGGCCTGGCGTCCACCTACTACGATAGAAATTTAGACGTACTGGTATGGTACCGATACAAAAAGCAAATACATGTATCGGAGACATATCAGGAAGGTGCAAAATCGTAGACATATAACTAGACCTGCGAATCCACTAATCATTGTATGGCAGTTTTATCAGTTCCTAATCGCAGAGACATGGTCAACTGCCCCGATATTAGGTGACCATCCAACGCAATTTTGATTTTGGACACTTTGTATTAGGTGGATATATCTGTATGCTCCCGGTATGTCCGTACACACTCCCTATGTCTTTTCTATGGACACTTTGAATTAGGTGGATAATAGATGATGAACCATGCTACCCTATACACACCAATTTCAATTTTGAACTAGTTAAGCAATGGGAATCGACACGTGCATTGTGGACGTAAAATCTCGAAGTGAAAAAATGAGTGGACACTTGTGACTCAGTCCTGCAAGCCACTTAAATTGATTACTCCTTTTCCCATTTCAATAACATTTTTCTACTACCTCTCAAAATAGCCCCACAGGATTAAACAACAAAATAACCTGACACCAAACACCGCAGTTTTATATCTGCTGACTTCAGCAATTACATCTTCAAGACCGTCTTGTATCGGCCATGTAAGGCGTGAATTAAGTCGTAATTTGAGATATTTTCATAACCCTATATGATACAAAAATGGAAAGAGAAAAAAATCTGTTGATATTTGTGGTTCTCAGACACTTTGTAACATACGCTGTCATTTCACGAGCTGGGTCGTTTGCATTGACTGTTTTTTGGTTCAGCATTGCCAAAGGTCTGTCAGTGGTTCCTAACAGCACATCGGTGATGAGAAATCAGCAATCCATAAAGTGGGATTCACACGATGGGACAAATGGACCTGAGACTGGTGTACTTCATATCTTTGCACAAGTCGGCTACTATTTCTAGCTGGGTACAAAGTTTCACAGATTGGGGTGTCCTACAGTGTCAGGGTAACATGGCGGATTCAATTCACATGGGAAGACTTAACAGGTACATAGTCTCAGCTCTACACCCCTACACAGGGTACACAGTCGCCTGTCTGAATAGGTGTTATTTGAGACCACTGAGACTCACAGATTGGGGGAGAACATGTGAAATACATTTGTCTCACCAAAATGCCCTTCTAAATTTTAAACCTGTTCAAAATCAAAATCTCATGAGATTCTGTTCCTTGTTAGGGGTGATTGTAGCCGACAATTGGAAGAGAAAAAATTTGTCTCAGCAAAAAGGAACCCTGTGATTCACACGAGAAGATTGTGTTCCAGTACCGAATCTCAACAGGATTTGTCTAAAAAAAACGGCCTGTGAGGTACATGAATCCCACCGTGTGAATCCCACTTTAAGCTCGTTTCCCTTGTCCAACGAACATAACACTGACTTTTTGAGTCCCAAGGGCCTGGAATCCACCTACTTCGATATAGCTCTGATATGGTCTACAATGCACCTCCTAATAAAAAGTCAAAATTGCGTGGGAAGGTCACCTTATATCGTGGTAGTTGACCACATTTCTGCGAAACCCCCTCCGATGCGTGGTGGATTGGCCGTTACCATTGTACAAATCACACCTTCACATTCAACCCCGAAACGACGGAATCCTCAAGCTTTACATGCTAACAAAGGGCACACTTAGAAAACATCAAACTGCGGAGGGAATAAAAAAGAAACCAACAAGTTTTGGTCAAAGTCGTCGTTCTCCACAAGTTTGATACGGTGTGATATGAACGAGGCGACAGCCGAGTGAAAATCACGTACCATTCAAACGAGTTGGAGAATAACTTCTTTGACCAAAACGAGTTGCTTTCTGTATTTATATCACCCCTGTACACACCTAAAGAATGGACAACACACAGGATATAAACCATGGAGAACGGACTGCAATACTCTTACGCGTATGGAGAACGAGTTACCGATGTTAAGCGTATGGACATTTAGTCCAGGTGTGAGATAAACTGAAAGACTGACCTTCACTTGGGCAGGTTTCGGGTGATACTAATTCCACCTGCCTAAGAATGTGTGATGAACTCGAGACATTGAGTGTGACTAGAGAAGCCGGTGGAGAAAGCACAATAATAAGATCTCACACTCTTTGAGTCGTATTCTGTTCTCTCACTACGCTCTATGGACGAAGAATACTTAGCGAACTAGGCTTAGAGTCCCTCTCATAAGATCGCACACTCTCTAATTGGTATTCTGTACTCTCACTACGCTCTATGGAGAAGAATTCTTAGCAAACTAGGCTTAGAGTCCCTCTCATAAGATCTCACACTCTCTAAGTGGTATTCTGTACTCTCACTACGCTCTATGGACAAAGAATTCTTAACGAACTAGGCTTAGAGACCTGAGAATCCACTGGCCTGCCTCCCGTGCCAAAGACGTACATCATTGCAACCCAAAGATTCCTATAATCTCCATGATGCCCTCTAGCGGGAATACTGTGTGCCACTGGATACTCAAGGATATAAGCTTAGTTCTTTAAGAATTCTTCTCCCATAGAGCGTAGTGAGAACCTTGTACTTATATAGAACGTCCTGACCATGCTGTACAAGCCACAGAACGAGATACTAAATTATGGTGTGTACGGACCGAGGCGTTTACGCCAAGTTCCGTACAAACGGTATGGTTGGACGTTATATATTTATATATACGTTATATATTTACTATATACCCGAAATTAAAAAAAAAAATTCATTTAGCTTAATAACCAATATCTTAATAAATGTGTATGGCAAGGTATTTTACGTTATATGGCAAATAGTGCATATTTACAGTATATACGGCATGGGTATATAGTAAAGAATACGACTTAAAGAGTGTAAGATCTTCAGAGAGGGGTTCACCGAGAAAGCCTAGCCAGGTGGGCGGCCATGCTATCTGTGCACACAGTAAAAACTAACCCGCGTACACACACGGGACTACGGTTACGGTGCACGGATAATTGCCTCCATTCGCGGCTTCTCATTGCTTCTTCACGTGTCGCTTTACTACAAACAGAATATTACTGTCAGCCATTTCAAGCATGAAAAGTCTGTGCCTCTTCCTTTATAGTTTCCAGAAAGTTGAAACGATACCGAATGGCAGAAAGGGATTGTGGACTTCAGATAATCAGTAGACGTATGCGTTTTCAAAACCTGATAAAGTTCTGATAGAGGCAATTAACAGTAAATAAATTACAATATGCGCCTATATAAATCTTCACAAACGCTTTGATACTATAGATCATTAAATTCTCTTAGAAAGATCACATAATTATCAATAGAGTTGAGCTCAAATTCACAATACATACAATGTCCTTCCCCTTCTTTAATTCATAAATAGGTTTCCTTTCCAATTTCCTGATGGGGTTGATACCAAAGTAAGTAGGATTGCGTAAAACATTCAATGTTTGGTATTTAGTAACCTAACTAAAGTATTTCAAACATTACTGCTAGATCTCTACAGCTAAGTTCCAGACCATGATATATATATCAAGAAGTGATGAATTTGCAGTTTGGTGTATACCTCCATTAATCAGCCGTTATTCATTTTTAGCAGTAATCTGATAAGTTATGTCAGGAGCGAGGAACACACAGTGTTATTTACTTTCCTGTTACAAGGCCTTCTGACACTCCCACACACTACAAATGAAAAGCAATATAAATGAAAACAACACATGAGGTACATAATGGATGAAACTATTATTTCCCTTCCTTTCTTAAGTATGTGCACATATGGACAGGTTTTTTTTTCAATTTTTATTAGGGAATATTGTGTGTTCAGAAATCACCGAATTCGGCTAGAGAGCCGTTCTTCCACTCGGGCCCTTGCCCCCTCTCCTCATTCTAATGGCAGGTGTTAAGCCGAATGGGCAGTGGGTACCATTTTTGTGTAAGTCTTTGGTATGACCCGACCAGGGTTTGAACCCATGACCTCCCATGCTCGAGGCGAACACCCTACCACTTGGCCATCGAGCTTGGTTTAAATTAATGAAGGCTTATCTTTTTTTTTATTGACTTCACTTGCCTTTGTGCCTGACCCTGCGTTCAGCCTGTGTGAGTTCATCATTGTGGGTAACAGTTACACTGACCAGGCACACAGTGAGGCAGGTCTGGTATTGATCTCCATAATCACCCATGTCTATATACTAAGAGGGGGCGTCCACCAACCACGACAAGGCTACGACAACGGCTTTCCGACAAGGTCCACGACAGCTCTACGATTGGAAGCCTTGTCGTAGCCTTGTCGTGGTTGGTGGACCACAGTTCCCGACAAGAGGCTACGACAAGGCTACGACATGAAGCTTGTCGGGGGCCTGTCGGGGGCTTTCCAACAAGGTTCCGACAAAATAGAACATGTTCGATTTTGGAGCCATGTCGTGGCGTGTCTTGGCGTGTCGGGAGGTTGTCACAGAGGTCTACGATAGAATATTTAGGTGGAGCGTGCACTTCCCGACAGGCTGCGACAAGGGGTCACGACAGCTCCCCTCCTCACGACAATACTGCGACAAGGCACCGATTGGAACTTTATTGTCAGCGCGTGTCGCAGCCCTGTTGTGGTTGGTGGACGCCCCCTCTTAGAAAGAAACTGATGAGTGTTTGGTCTGTGTCCCCGTTCGCCATCCAGTTTGGAGTGCGCTGTAATATGAACGAGGCGATAGCTGAGTGAATATTCTGACGCACTCCAAACGAAAATGTTTCTGATTTTATCTTAGCCTGGAAATATTTATCTGTTAATCACCCATTGAGAATAAGTTACCATACTCGCAAGCCTGTTGAGAACGAGTTCCTAATGCTAAGCCTATGGACGTTTATTCCAGGCTGAGATAAACATCTATATACACATCTATATGCATATTTATATGGGCGGAATAATTACCCCCAGTTACCAGATATTATCTCGGTAAAGGGTCATTTCCATTGGCCATCGAAAATGGTGTCGATTTTTTCCATTTCTCCGAATAGCCCAATTCCAATTTACCTCAGCAGTGCTAAAGGTCTAGCATTAGTGCCTGACTGTAGATCGGTAATGGCTAATGTAAATAGGCTATAAGGAGAACTAAATAAAATCTTCACCGTTTTTGTCGGCCAATGGAAACAGGCCTTAAAGCACCCGCAGACCATCACTTTCCTTTTCCGGGTCACTTCTACAAACTGATCCTGGGAGAAGGATCGTTAACTGCTCCTACTATCAAAGGATCTTTAAAACTGACAACAAATTGTTATGATGCCTATACCTCAATAATAATGTACTTGCGGTTCCTATTTATCATACCATTCATATTTCCTTCAAGATAAGAAAACTTGCCGAATCTTGCACCCTTTATTGCAAATATAAAACCGAGCACTGTTTTGCCCATGATACCTGAATTTCACCACTTGACCCAACCCCACCCCTACCGCCAACATAATGCAGGGTTTATTATATGTAATTAATCAATTTATACTCAATCACGTTTTATAAAGGTTTTATAAAATAAATTGGTAATATAAGATTGTATTTTTCATATAATACAGACTTGGATGGTTAATGGCAAATGAAATATGCTACCAGTAGTGTCCCCAAGTGGCAGAGAATGGAACTTTTTGAGAGTGGTGTATATACAACGGAATCAGGCGTATATGACGTATATAAGACCGCACCATGGACATGTATGTACGACACTAGATAAGGCGTCTACGAGACTGATAACAGGTCGAACTTCTAGACGCAAAATCCTACTGTTAGACGCGTTTCGGATACATATGTAAAGCGGTACTTTTCGTGCAGTGGTATAAACAAAGAATACACCAACTCCAAGATATTATACGGAAACAGGGTTACTGTGCCTGTGCGTGGTGAATATCTGGTAAATTTGACGATAAAATCAACCGTTGCCAAAGGCAGAGGTTCGTTTTATCGTCAATTTTACCAAGTATTTATCATGTACAGACACAGTATACCTATCTTTGTAGTATCACATAGCTTAAGATATCCAATTTTTATCTTTGCTTCTGGGCGAGTTTTTGGATTTCACCGCTGTACACCTAGGTGTCATACGGATATAAATATGACATGGTTAGGAGCGAGCCGTATGTGTAGGATATACAAACACAGGTATATAATATTACACAATAATCTGGCAGGTGATACTTTTTGCGGCACACGCCCCATCGAAGGTACTCATAGGTCAGACGAGTGATTAACCTACGGCATGGGTGTGGGCATCATTACAACATAAACCTGAACCACAAAATGTCGTCTGCTGTGTAGAGACTCGCCCAGATCACATTACCATGCGAGGAATCTTGTGTAATACAGCAATTATGAAAGTGAGATGATTCTTACATTACAATTATTATTTCGAACAAGACACCTTTACTCATTGTATGAGATTCACTGAATAAACACAATTTCGATGATATGATCGTGTTCCTGAGGTCACCATGAGGGTCAGTGCAGCAGTTGGCTGTCTGGCTGAGACCACTTAGTACTATTCGCTTTGTTCCTGTCTCTGTGTTTGTTTGTTTGTTCGTTTGATTTTACGTCCAGTTAACCATTATAGGTCCTTTCCAGACTTTCTCAAGGTTCTTTTACACCACTAGGGTGGTGATCAAATCTATGTGATGAATTCAGGTAGAAATCTCACCCCTACACATTTACCGAGGTGAGAGTTCTTTTATTTCACACACCACATAGACATGGTATGAGAAGGATGGCCTTTGATATAGGAGTAAATCTACCACTGCTGGGGGTGGGACTCGAACCCACAAATTCTTACAACCTTGGGGTTACAAGTTCGGTGCTCTAACCACTGAGATAACTCCCCACCCCCTGTTCCTGTCTCTGAGCCCCTCCTAAAGTCTGCCTGGTGTCTGCCTGACAGTCAGAGCAGCGGCTCAGGGAGTGGCCCATTGTAAAGCCTCACCTGTATCTGTCTGACAGTCAGAGCAGCGGCTCAGGGAGTGGCCCATTGTAAAGCCTCACCTGTATCTGTCTGACAGTCAGAGCAGCGGCTCAGGGATTGGCCCATTGTAAAGCCTCACCTGTATCTGTCTGACAGTCAGAGCAGCGGCTCAGGGAGTGGCCCATTGTAAAGCCTCACCTGTATCTGTCTGACAGTCAGAGCAGCGGCTCAGGGAGTGGCCCATTGTAAAGCCTCACCTGTATCTGTCTGACAGTCAGAGTAGCGGCTCAGGGAGTGGCCCATTGTAAAATCTGCATGCTGTCTGTCTGACAGTCAGAGCAGCGGCTCAGGGAGTGGCCCATTGTAAAATCTGCCTGGTGTCTGTCTGACAGTCAGAGCAGCGGCTCAGGGAGTGGCCCATTGTAAAATCTGCCTGGTGTCTGTCTGACAGTCAGAGCAGCGGCTCAGGGAGTGGCCCATTGTAAAGTCTGGAGCGGCCCAGGGTGTAGGCAGTTGTAAAGTCTGCCTGGTGTCTGCCAGGTAGTCAGAGGAGCGGCACAGGGAGTGGACCGTTTTAAAGCCTTATTGGTGTCTGCCAGGTTGACAGGGGAGTGGCTCAGGGTGTGTCTTATTGTAAAGTCTGCCTAGAGTCTGTCTGACAGTCAGAGCAGCGGCTCAGGGAGTGGCCCATTGTAAAGCCTCACCTGTATCTGTCTGACAGTCAGAGCAGTGGCTCAGGATGTGACCTTTTGTAAATCTGCCTAGAGTCTGCCGAGCTGTCAGAGACACAACTTGGGGTTGTCTCATTGTAAAGTCTGCCTGGCAGACAGAGGAGTGGCTCAGTGAGTGGCCCAGTGAGGGGCCCATTTAATAATCTAGGATCGAACATGGAGGTCCTTTGCTGTACCTCATACAAGGGTTATCATTTAATTATATTCACTATGGTCACAGTCTGTTCACTATGGAAGTATTAGCCGTCCATAAGGTCGTCCAAAGTTGAGCTACATCTATAGCATACAGAAAAGGGCCTGGCGGACTGCGGAGTGGCTCAGTGAGTGGCCTGTTGTAAAGTCTGCCTGGTGTGTGCCTGGTGTGTGCCTGGTGTGTGCCTGGTGTGTGCCTGGTGTTTGCCTGGTGTGTGCCTGGTGTGTGCCTGGTGTGTGCCTGGTGTGTGCCTGTTGTGTGCCTGGTGTGTGCCTGGTGTGTGCCTGGTGTGTGCCTGTTGTGTGCCTGTTGCAAGTCTGCCTGGTGTGTGCCTGGTGTGTGCCTGGTGTGTGCCTGTTGTGTGCCTGGTGTGTGCCTGTTGTGTGCCTGGTGTGTGCCTAGTGTGCCTGGTGTGCGCCCGGTGTGTGCCTGTTGCAAGTCTGCCTGGTGTGTGCCTGGTGTGTGCCTGGTGTGTGCCTGGTGTGTGCCTGGTGTGCACCTGGTGTGTGCCTGGTGTGTGCCTGGTGTGTGCCTGGTGTGTGCCTGGTGTGTGCCTGTTGTGTGCCTGGTGTGTGCCTGGTGTGTGCCTGGTGTGTGCCTGGTGTGTGCCTGTTGTGTGCCTGGTGTGTCCTGGTGTGTGCCTGTTGTGTGCCTGGTGTGTGCCTGTTGTGTGCCTGGTGTGTGCCTGGTGTGTGCCTGGTGTGTGCCTGGTGTGCACCTGGTGTGTGCCTGGTGTGTGCCTGGTGTGTGCCTGGTGTGTGCCTGGTGTGTGCCTGGTGTGTGCCTGTTGTGTGCCTGGTGTGTGCCTGGTGTGTGCCTGTTGTGTGCCTGGTGTGTGCCTGGTGTGTGCCTGGTGTGTGCCTGGTGTGTGCCTGTTGTGTGCCTGTTGTGTGCCTGTTGTGTGCCTGTTGTGTGCCTGGTGTGTGCCTGGTGTGTGCCTGTTGTGTGCCTGTTGTGTGCCTGGTGTGTGCCTGCTGTCTGCCTGGTGTGTGCCTGGTGTGTGCCTGTTCTGTGCCTGGTGTGTGCCTGGTGTGTGCCTGTTGTGTGCCTGGTGTGTGCCTGGTGTGTGCCTGGTGTGTGCCTGGTGTGTGCCTGGTGTGTGCCTGGTGTGTGCCTGGTGTGTGCCTGGTGTGTGCCTGGTGTGTGCCTGGTGTGTGCCTGGTGTGTGCCTGGTGTGTGCCTGGTGTGTGCCTGGTGTGTGCCTGGTGTGTGCCTGGTGTGTGCCTGGTGTGTGCCTGGTGTGTGCCTGGTGTGTGCCTGGTGTGTGCCTGGTGTGATCCTGGTGTATGCCTGGTGTCTGCCTGGTGTGTGCCTGGTGTCCGTCTGGTGTGTGCCTGGTGTCCGTCTGGTGTGTGCCTGGTGTGTGCCTGTTGTGTGCCTGGTGTGTGCCTGGTGTGTGCCTGGTGTGTGCTGGTGTGTGCCTGGTGTGTGCCGGTTCTTATTGGTATTCGCTGAGGTGGCGAGGAGCATTGAGTGGGCAATACCCACTGACACCTCACACAGGCCAGACAGGAACCACCTGCATGAGGGCAAAAAGTGAAGCGGCTACAACCCCACATAGATAAGACATGACGCGGAGGCTCCGCGCTGTGAACTGGGTGTGTGCTTGTCACCATCGTTTAATGAAAACTCGACCTTAATAAATTTGTTGGGATATTTCCTTGGAATGTCCATGTGTTGATATGCTTCTTGGATAAATATCCAGAGAAAAGAAGTAAAATTGCTAGTCCAATGATTAGATGTGAATATATATCTTGCACTGAATTCTAACAAAAATCTAGATATAAAACTGCCTAGCGGGCTTTCATGAAATCAAACAATGATGGTGTAATTTGCCCGCATTGTCATTTTCTTGGTGGTATTCGCAAATCACCATAAAATCCTGAATGCAGCCCATTATAGGATGACCACTTAGGAGTAAATGTTGTAATATTTTTTATTGCCCACCGAATACGGAGTCTCTATACTAAGCCAATGAAGCCTCCAGATCGCCACTGAGTAGAATACGGACCTCCTGAATCTCCTAGGAGAATACGGCTTTTTCGGCCAACTGACGGGCATTATAGGAACTAATTTATATGAACAATGCACGCTGCTTGCATCAAATTTACAAGATACTTTTCCTAATAATTACTCGAAAGGTGAGTAATAAATACAACATTACCATGATTTCGATCTGTGTGGCCGTATTCTCCTTGTAGTTGACACTACGTAATACTCCTCGCTATCGCTCGGAGTTTTACTTCGCGTCAACTACGCGGAGAATACGGCCACTCCGATCGGAATCATGGTAATAATGTGTGCCTGAAAAACTCAGCCATCGTAGAGAGGCACTGAAAATTTTAAAAAAATAAATAAAAAAAGTATGTGAGTTTTACAATGACAGGTAAGGTAGAGTTATGATGAGGGAGTGTCACATATCACACTGAGGCTGCTAGTCTCGAACCAAGACACATGGTGTCACATATCACACTGAGGCTGCTAGTCTCGAACCAAGACACATGGTGTCACATATCACACTGAGGCTGCTAGTCTCGAACCAAGACACATGGTGTCACATATCACACTGAGGCTGCTAGTCTCGAACCAAGACACATGGTGTCACATATCACACTGAGGCTGGTAGTCTCGAACCAAGACACATGGTGTCACATATCACACTGAGGCTGCTAGTCTCAAACCAAGACACATGGTGGCAGGTACCAGAGGGTACGAGAGGGAGGAGGAGGGATACAAGCCGACTTACCGCTCAAACCTGGGCCTGACATCCTGACAGCTGACTTAATTAAACCCACCACGAGTCGCCTCTAATAACCTGACTGGTGCTGGCGGAGGGAAATCCCCGGCAGCAGCGGCAGACTTTAAATCCCTCTTGTCTCAGGCTTTCTCATCTGGACTGCTGCTTTGTCTTGTGGACGTCAGACAATATGAAGACAAGATAAATGTCATTTTATAAAATTGAACGGTTATCATATTTATACTTGAATACGGCATTTATATATTCTATTGTGAGAAAACAACCTTATTGTGGACAAAACGGTCCTCGTTCGAGGACTGATCAAGAACAGAGGCAATTGTGTCAACCGTCAGGTAGTTTCATCATCATTATATGTATATACCTGAAACGTCATTTTTATTGTTTATACCTGAAATCATGACCAAACGTAAATATCATAACGTGCATGCTAGGGGTCATCCATTATGGACCTAGGACATGAACATTCTTCATACTGCACCCCTAGCAGCACATAGTATTTCATAGAAGTTCGACCGTAGACATATGATGATACATATTCAAGCATGCACTCCCATATGCTAAATACTATGAAGAACAATCAAATCGTAAATGACGAGGAAATATCTTAAATGATGAGTAAATGTAGCAATTGATGATATGATGTCACAAATGATGAGGTGATGGCACAACTAATGTGGTTCACAGTAGATATTAAAGGACATAATCACAAGACTATTTAGCTAGACTAGTTTTGCTAAGAAATTCTTTTATCAATTAATACGAATATCTATAAAAAATAAAGAGATATGGATTGTATTGTACCCGGCATTTGTTGGCGACATTTACCCCTCAAAATGAACAGAATCTCATGAGACTTTGAACCCTGTGAGGTACATAAATCCTACCGTGTGAATTTCAATTTAGCGACATCCACCCCCTTATAAGGTACATAATCTCATGAGATCTTGACCCTGTGAGGTACATAAATCCCACGGTGTGAATCCCGCTTTACGACAAAGCTAGTAAAACTCATGATAGAAATCAGACATGAATGAGGGAGTAGCTCTCACTTTCTGCTAAGCTCTGTCCAGGTCCACCTCTGACCTTTGACATGCTTGATGGCCGGTTCCTCACTCACTGGCGATGAAAACTCCTCACCACCACGCTCCTATCTCTCTCACTTCAGACAGCTACGAGAGGTAAATAACCCCTATCATCGCTCACCTCCCAGTAATCGCCCACTCACTGTTACCCCTATGACGTCATAATGATGACGTCACGCCCGGGGATTGCAGGGTGAACGTCGCGACTTGCAGCCTGCTACCCTGTTATTTCCTGTGGCAGAATGATGGGTAGCTGTGGAGAAATGGAAGCTGTAACTATGGCAATTGTAGGGTCTGTAGGTGAGGGGTCTGTCTCAAGGAGTTGGATGAGCGTTCAGGGAACACCTTCTGGTAAAGGGGGAAGTGAGAAAACCACCTAGTGTTACCCGGTTACGATACCATGTGAGATCACCTAGCATAACATATATTACATTGTGAACCCACAGGTCTACTGTGACAAGGCTATATACAATGTAAACCCACCTAGCAGGACACAGTCACAGTACGCTGTGAAATCACCTAGTGTGACCTGGTTACGATACCTTGTGAAATCACCTAGCGTAACAGAGATATAGTACAATGTAAACCCACCTACGGTGACAAGGCTATTTACAATGTAAACCCACCTAGTAAGACACAGTCACAATACGCTGTGAAATCACCTAGTGTGACCCGGTTACGATACCATGTGAAATTACCTAGCTTAACCCTTTAAGGGCGAATGATGCCTGGAGGCATCACCCGGCCTAGGGCGAATGATGCCTCAAGGCATCATCCGGCCCAGGGCGAATGATGCCTCAAGGCATCATTTCTCCGAGATTTGCAAAAGTATCATTTTTCTTAGGAAATATTGATCAGAAATTCATCAAATTTTCACAGTATGTAGTTAAGACATAAGGAATGATATATTTGATAAAGGATAATATTAAAACTAAATATGACGTCATCACGGACGTAAATAAAGATCGATTTTCGGAGTACAGACGACAATCCCGCCACTCCCGTCAACATGGACGACCTGTGGTCTGACAGCGACAGTGACTGGGAGGATCAATTGCCTCTTAGTTCTTGGGCACTTCTTCAAGGGAATTCGAAAGATAATGATAATGAAGAGGATAAATCTGAATCAGATGCAGAACCAGAAGAATTGACAAAGAAATCCAAGAAAACGGAAGAAACTGACACAAGAAGATGGGTGAGAATGTGCAAAGGCATTAGAAAGTCCCCGCCCCTTCCTCCGTTCAACGAACCTACAGGTGTCAGTGACGAAGTCAAGAAAGAAGAAATCAACTCCCCTCTTCAATATTTTAATCTTTTTTGCACAACTGCGTTCCTATCGAGGATTGTTGAGTGTTCAAATACATATTTCGAACAAACGGCACCAGAAAAGGCAAAGAAATCGAAAAGACGTACCACCATGTCAACCCAGATCCTACGCAAGTTTATCGCATTAGTTATGTTGATGGGACTCGTTCGGAAATGTCGAATTAAGGACTACTGGTCAACTGTCTCCGAGATATCCACTCCATTTTTTAATAGAACGATGTGCAGGGACGTATTCATGACCATCTTACGGTAAGATCGCCTAAATTATGGTTTAAAATATGTATAAGTAGTAAAAAGATTCATAACCAAAAGCACCACTGTCTGTCAGTGTCAATTCCCACCCCGCTGTCGAGTCTCTCGCCTACTGTCACACTGTCAAACCATACTGAAATCAATCATTCTAAGATAAAAAGAATATACAGACCCTGTACACATAATACTATTCATGCCTTATTATATATGATAAATCTATATTTCCTATATAAATGTTTTGCAGGTACCTGAACTTCTGGGCTGACGAGGATGATGATATGTCTTCTTCGAATGCAGCAAATACCCCCCAACCAAGATCGGCCACTAAAAAGGTGAATTGGCTTTTTACGGGAATAAATACGATCTCCAAATCAGTATATCGACCAAGGCGTGATCTAGCTGTCGATGAAACCATGGTAGCCCACAAGGGAAAAACAAAGCACAAGGTATACATGCCGGCGAAACCAACCAAATGGGGCCTCAAGGTATGGGTACTCGCCGAGAGTGTCACCGGTAAGCAAAACATATTTTTGTATCCGATCGTAATGAACGTTATAATTATATTTTCTAAGGCTCCACCCATCCAAACTGCTCAATATATATACTGGAATAAACCTCGGAGTCTTGGCTTTGCTCCCACCTACCTCCCTGATTGTATATATAACGTTAAAAGTCCATACAAATTGATTTTCAAATCGACATCTTCTACTGTCCGTGCCGTGTCAACCCCCCTCCGCAGTTGACGCCATGTTGAAGCAAGTCAAAAAATGAACCGCGTAAGGCGCAATGGTTAAATTCGATCATCAAGTTAATTCTCGATCAAAATGTTAAATATTATACGGGAACAAACCTCAGAGTGTGGGGAATATCCTCGTATAAGTCACTGTTCATATATTTAATGTTAAATCCTTGTGCGATATGATTTGCAAACTCGCCCAGATCCGCTGTCACTTGACAAGCGTTCCTACCCTACCCGCCCCACCACTGAATCGCCAGCCCGGTTCGATGTCAATGTCTTTAATTCATTTACTATTACTTCCACACGTTTAAACCTGACAATATATATACTGGAATAAACCTCAGAGTCTTGGCTTTGCTCCCATATAATTCCCTGATCGATTATCTAACGTTAAAAGTCCATACGAATTGATTTTCAAATCGACATCTAATGCTGTCACTCCCGTGTCAACCCCCCTCCGCAGTTGACGCCATGTTGAAGCAAGTCAAAAAATGAACCGCGTAAGGCGCAACGGTTTAATTCGATCATCAAGTTAATTCTCGATCAAAATGTTAAATATTATACGGGAACAAACCTCAGAGTGTGGGGAATATTCCTGTATAGCTCTCTTGTCATTAATCTAACGGTAAAAGCCTGTACGATTATTTTTTCAGGGTATATCATCCAAGCCATTCCCCATTTCTCCACCAAGGAAAACCAGCACAAGACACGGCTTTATGAGGACATAGTTCTGAAATTGTTGAGGAATGCGAATATTTTAGGTTACGCTTATCATATTTACTTCGATAATTTTTATACAACTGTTCATATGTTCTCCGATCTGGCTTTACATTTCAAGACATTCTGTTGTGGTACTTGTAGAATCAATAGGAAAAACCTACCGAAGCCCCTTATGGTTAGAAAGCATTCAAAATTGAATAAACGTGGTTCAGTATTATTTTCCCGGTCGGCCGAATTAGTCTTATGTGTATGGCGTGATAGGAAAGTTGTCCACACATTATCAACAATACATGGAAGTAAAATGTCTGAATGTACAAGGACTATTAAGAGCTCCGAAACAGGTAGATTTGAAAAAAAACAAATTGATAGGCCAGAACTGATTGAGGATTATTGCCATTACATGGGAGGTGTGGACCTGGCCGACCAGATGTCCCAATACTACACATTCGCTCGCAAATCTAGGAAATGGACTCTTAAAATGTTTTTTTTTGTTATCGAAATGATGAAGGTGAACGCTTATGTTATGTATGTTTCTACCTTGCCCAAGAAGATTTCCTTATATGAGTTCACCATCAGGCTTCTGCAGTTGATTCTTTTAGATGTACAGAAGGACTCGATGATAACCACTACCCAGGCCCAAACTGCTACACCCACCAGGCTTACATCGAGATGTCTCCCTACCGACCTGGGCAGAAAATCATGGTGCCGTGTTTGCTACCGTAGGAATGTTGTGGATCCTAACTATAAGAAGAAACAGACTAAATACGGCTGTAGAAAATGCGAATGTCATTTGTGTGTACCTCTTTGCTTTACGTTATATCACTCTGTTGACAATTATGGGATTCATTCCGAACCTGAACCAACCTGCGAAGAATAAATAAATCAAACCCTACCTGTATATGACGCCTTGACTCCATTCACTGCGGCAACGCACTCTCAAATTTCATAATTCGATTCAGCAGCCTCATATAGTCCGAACTTGGACAATATACACACAGTAATAATCCTCGGAATCTGTAGTATCTTCCTATATGGATGATTAATCATTTATCTCAGTGTAGAGCCTTAGGCGAAATTAATAAATCGATGACAGTCGATCGCAGACAATGCGCTGGCCCAGCCTCAGTATGAGACGCCATGGCGAAGTCAGTCCGGGTGATGTCCAGATTCATAAATTCATTTTATAATTTCTCCACTCCTCCAAACCAGGAAATATATATATGTAGATGAACCTTACACTCTCTAGTTTGCTCCTATATAATTCCCTGATCGATTATCTAATGTTAAAAGTCCATACGAATTGATTTTCAAATCGACATCTAATGCTGTCACTCCCGTGTCGACCCCCCTCCGCAGTTGACGCCATGTTAAAGCAAGCCAAAAAATGAACCGCGTAAGGCGCAGCGGTTTAATTCGATCATCAAGTTAATTCTCGATCAAAATGTTAAATATTATACGGGAACAAACCTCAGAGTGTGGGGAATATCCTCGTATAAGTCATTATTCGTATATTTAATGTTAAATCCTTGTGCGATATGATTTGCAAACTCGCCCAGATCCGCTGTCACTTGACAAGCGTTCCTACCCTACCCGCCCCACCACTGAATCGCCAGCCCGGTTCGATGTCAATGTCTTTAATTCATTTACTATTACTTCCACACGTTTAAACCTGACAATATATATACTGGAATAAACCTCGGAGTCTTGGCTTTGCTCCCATATAATTCCCTGATCGATTATCTAACGTTAAAAGTCCATACGAATTGATTTTCAAATCGACATCTAATGCTGTCACTCCCGTGTCAACCCCCCTCCGCAGTTGACGCCATGTTGAAGCAAGCCAAAAAATGAACCGCGTAAGGCGCAACGGTTTAATTCGATCATCAAGTTAATTCTCGATCAAAATGTTAAATATTATACGGGAACAAACCTCAGAGTGTGGGGAATATCCTCGTATAAGTCACTTTTCATATATTTAATGTTAAATCCTTGTGCGAAATGATTTCCTAACTAACCTTCATTGCCAAGTGTTTCCCCATCCATACAGCGTAATGCGTAGGTCGATGTCGGTTATGTTTTATTTATTTTCTATTTATCTAACCGTCTAAATTTTACAAAATTTATATAGGAACAAACCTTAGAGTGTGGTGATTCGTTGTATATATGTCTCCATTAATTTCCTGAAGGTTTAAACCTTGTGCGAGATCATTTTCTACACATTGTCTTTGCACTGCGGTGAAGGGAGTTGCTGGATTTGAAAGTGCCGACCACAAACACGCAAGGCTGGGGCGAAGCCACATATACAACCCCTTGGTGAAATCGACTCGTACAGAACCAGCAAAGAATATAATCATATTAATATCACAGGGGGGAGATTCAGCAGGCTTTTTTGTTTCTTCCAGTATAATCCAATAGCGATGTCATAACGTCTTGTAGGGGAAATCAACCAAAGCCGAAGTGAGGTGATGGCTAAACGATTCGGCTTTCGTAGTATTGGCTTCATTGACACCGCACTGTGTAGAATGTTGATAGGTTCGGCGCCTTGGTAAATATCCATTTTCTCCCGTTATTTAGCGTCTATATGAATAAACCAGACACTACCAGAATCGTGAAGAATTGTAGAATATTCCCTGGGTGATGATTAATGATGTCAATGCATTTTGTATGGGTGACACACCAGCAAAGTTATAACTCTCCAGAACTGGACCTTCGCAGCCTGGCGTTGTCAATATAAACTGCTGTCACACTTATTTTTTGATCGATGTCTCAACTGGTTCCAGTCCATACGCGTTGATCTGCAGGCTATTTCTCCATAACAACCACCAACAGACGTAGGGAATACATATATTTTGCTCATCCTCAACTGGTATATTGATATTATAATGATTCGTAACGTAGTAGCAGTTTTTGCCGTAGCAATATCCAATTCGACTTTTGGGCCAGAACCGCCATTCAACGGGACGCCACTGTTTACCCGACTTAACTTACGAACAAGGAGGAACTAAAATGGCAATATTTTTTTATTGGTTCGATAGAAATTTCTCATATTTGGCACACTTAATCTATATAACAAGGCGGTCCTTGTGATACCAAACTTTATTGTCTTGGTTGGGGGAAACATATTTATTTTCATCGATTTTGTGACTGAACCGCTGAAAGCAGCGGCACCATGCGGAAAAACGCGCAAACCCGTCGTCCCCTAGCGGAGTATTCAGCCACTACCCCTCGTCCCTGTGAATGTTACCCGGCCGGAGGCGCCCGCCCTTAAAGGGTTAACATATATTACATTGTGAACCCACAAGTCTACTGTGGCAAGGTTATATACAATGTAAACCCACCTAGTAGGACACAGTCACAATACGCTGTGAAATCACCTAGTGTGACCCGGTTACGATACCTTGTGAAATCACTTAGCATAACATATATCACATTGTGAACCCACAGGTCTACTGTGGCAAGGTTATATACAATGCAAACCCACCTAGTAAGACACAATATGTAAGTACAATATGTAAGTACAATATGCTGTGAAATCACCTAGTGTGACCCGGTTACGATACCTTGTGAAATTACCTAGCATAACATATATCACATTGTGAACCCACAGGTCTACTGTGGCAAGGTTATATACAATGTAAACCCACCTAGTAGGACACAGTCACAATACGCTGTGAAATCACCTAGTGTGACCCGGTTACGATACCTTGTGAAATCACCTAGCATAACACAGATACATTATGAACCCACAGGTATACTGTGACAAGGTTATATACAATATAAATCCACCTAGTATGGCACAGTCACAATACCTTGTGAAATCATCTAGTGTGACCCGGTTACGATACCTTGTGAAATCAGCTAGCATAACAGAGATATATTACAATGTAAACCCACCTACGGTGACAAGGTTATAAACAATGTAAACCCACCAAGTATGGCACAGTCACAATACGCTGTGAAATCACCTAGTGTGACCCGGTTACGATACCTTGTGAAATTACCTAGCATAACAGAGATATATTACAATGTAAACCCACCTACGGTGACAAGGTTACAAACAATGTAAACCTACCTAGTAAGACACAGTCACAATACGCTGTGAAATCACCTAGTGTGACCCGGTTACGATACCTTGTGAAGTCACCTAGCATAACACAGATACATTGTGAACCCACAGGTATACTGTGACAAGGTTATATACAGTATAAACCCACCTAGTATGGTACAGTCACAAAACGCTGTGAATATCTAGCATGACAGTAGTGATACAGTGTGACCCCCACCTAGCATGACAGTTACGATACGTTGTGAAATCATCTAGCATTCTCCATGGTCTATATCCTGTGTGTCTTTTAGGCCCGGTGTCCACTTACTATGATATGGCTCCGATATAGTCTTCGATGCAACTCTCGATGAAAAATCTAAATCATGTCAAAAAGTCACCTAATATGGGGGCAGTTGACCATGTTTCTACGATTAGACATCGATAAAATCCCTTACGATGCGTGGTGGATTGGCATGTCTAGACATATGTCTATGATTTTGCACCTTCCTGATTTGTCTCCGATATTTGCTTTTTGTATCGGTGCCATATCGGTAGGTCTAAATCTCTATCATGGTAGGTGGACACCAGGCCTTAGATAACAATGTGAACTCGCCTAATATGCCATGGTTACGATGTATTTTGAACTCACATTCTGTGACAAGGTTCAGAGCAAACAAGACATTTTTTAAGATGTGGTGTCCAATAAAGGGGCCCATATCATCTCTGTCCTGACCAATCAACATTGACCAAAGTCGTATATCCAGGTTAGCAAATATGGACGTTTGCCAGTGTCAACAAAAAGATGTTTGTGTTTTTTATATCAGTTTATTAACCCTGGAAGGCATAAGGCAATGTTTGCCTCTTTTCTATACATTCCAGCTCATAGTATTTGACCAGAGTTACAATCTATATATTGGCTTTTCCCCTCCTAACCAACTAGCTATGAAAGATTATCTTAACTAACGAATAGCGAGTGTTTGTACATGTTTAGGTTAAGATTTGGACCAAGCTTTCATTTAACCCTCAATTGGCCAATTGCATAATCAGTAAAAAATCATTTCGACAAGAAACACTAAGAAATGAGGATTGTAGAACGGGGCGTGTGTCTGAGTCCCTGTACAAAAAAAAAAAAAAAAAATTTCCTCAGAAATCACAGGGGCATGAAATTAAATCCCAGGAGGGATTTTTTGGAGAAAAAAAAAATCACTAAGAAAGATAGGCACGTATGTGGGCAACGGTATCTGATTTGTTCTTACAACAAGAGACAAGCATGTCCATGATCCTGATTATAACCCTTCACCATGCATCCTATTTTGCCTCTCCTTGTCCTTGTCTTTCATACTGGCGGTAGTGTTATCTTGGGATCTTCGTTATTCCCTACCACATTTAAAACGTGTAAATTCTGGTCGGATCCGCTTGGAGTATGTCCCGCACATAGAGACAGAGTGAACCAGAGCTAGGGTTGGAGACTGAGGAGCCATGAGAGTGAGATTCTTGTGTAGTGATAAACGTAATCCTGCTATTATCTTTTTATATTATTCTACTGAGATACACTTTCATCCTTATGATTCATTTCTTGCCATACTGAAAACATAATTTAGAACTGTAGGTTTCTGATCTCCTTACTTTGAGTTTAGCCTCCGAGACCACAACCTTACGCAGGTACAAGTATAGCCTGGCAGCCTGGCCTAGTTAGACTATAGGCCAGGTAACGGGTTGCAGTTTCGTGGTGCATTATTGGTAACGCCTCCATTTTTCTGTTGCATTGTGGGATTGGCAGCCCACCAGATACACTGGTTCCCGGGGTATCCACTAGGGGGCTCGGCGGAGATATATGCGGAACCCAGCCAAACCACTAGTCCACTAGTGCCCTGGCCCTAGCGACAACGGGACGTACTACAGTCTAGTTGAAGGTCGTAGGAACCCGTTACCTGTCCCTTATTTCATTAGGGCAGGGAACCAGCCCAGTACAAGTAGTAAGTAACCAGCTTCATTCTAGGTCGGTGTCTCACGCTTTTTGTGGCACCATTGTTGGTCTGTAGACAGTAGTACATCCCACTGTTGCCAGGGCCAGGGCGCACAGGCTCTCAAACGGGAAGAAAGTTGGGGGGGGGGGGGGGTAGGTGGTAGCCAAATACGAATCGACAAAGTCGCTAGTATTATTATAAAGATTGCTGAATCATTGTATAGACAAAAAAAATCGAACAAAATGAATAAAAAAAGCAGGAAAGGATTCTGCCTTTATTTTAACAATTATGCTCCATCTAGCAAGCCTTAAAGGCATATCCTACAAATCACAGTGGCGCCACCTGGTGATTTCTAAATAATGTAGATTATTAGTCAAAGATGGTTTCCTGCGATTCATTGTAACTCTACATTAGTAAATTTAACATTTTGTCCGGTTTATCCAATCTTGATTGGTAAAATAGGCTAATTTACATTTGCTTGATTTAAATAGGAAATGTACATAAAAATATGGTTTTTTTTCAAGTCTTTCAAAAACAAGGACGGTGACCTGCGATTTTTATTACCTGAATATGTAGTACTATCTATGTACTACATTCTGTGAAAGTTTGAGGAAAATGACATGGGTTTTACTATGTGGAAAAATACGTTTTAGATTTTCTTTACATTCTAATATAAAATTATCATAATATTGATCTATAAATCAAAAACAAGCACGGTGACCCCCAATTTTAAAGTTGGATATATGCTCCACAACACTTTGAGATTATCATATTACATTTTTAGGAAATTGACATGGGTTTAAATTTCCAGTCCTAATTGTCCGCTATGCCTTTAAACAACCACACGAGCCACACCCATGGCTCCCGCACCAAGTCCATCCGAAACAGCGAGGGTGAATTTAAACCTGGCCTGATTGACTAAGACAGTTAATATCCATTAGATGGCCGACTTAATGACATTATTTTCAGCAGATAGAAATGCTTCCCATGTCGCCTTTACGCCGCCTCTGCTCAAGGCGGGGCTAATTGTGTTACCAGGTTGTTGTTTAAGAAAAAGCAGAAGGCGTGGAGCAATTTGTTCTCCACCAATTTCTGAAATGGCTGCCGGCTTTCCCGCCCGCCGGGAATATGAAACACGGGAGGGTGTTTCTCAGAAACAATCATGGCGGTCTACCTTTGCTAAGTGCGGATCTTTCCCTTAGTGCTGATGTATTATCTCAACCCTGGTATTTTTGCCCCATAAACTTAACATTTGATGTTTGTTTTCAATGCCCCTTCGAGTATTGCGGGCCGTTCTCCATGGTCTATATCCTGTGTGTCGTCCAGTGTTTTATTGTGTACAGGGGTGAGATAAATGCAGAAAGCAACTCGCTTTGGTCAAAGAAGTCTTTCTCCATCTTGTTTGAATGTTATGTGAAATTCACTTGGCTATCGCCTCGTTCATATCACCCCACATTAAACTCGTAGAGAATGACGACTTGACCAAACCTTTTTTTTTTTTTCTTTTTTTTTTTATAGATTTCTTTATTGAATTCTCTGTGTCAACATGCAGTTATACATAGTCATCTCTTTCTTGAAAATTACAACTCAATAAGGAGGCAGAAGGCCTCAGCCTTATCATAAGGCTGGTTTTCATGGCCAAGCCAAAAAACATTTCTGATGTCACATTTTTTACAATGTGTTATAGCAGAACAAAAATAAAACAATTGAGACAAAAAAAACAAAAAAAACCGATCCATCAGGAGCAGTAAAGTTTTAACAGCATCTATAAAAGTACATAACATGTTGCAAGAACAACTAATTCAACCAAACCTTGGCCCTCATGTTGGTTCTTCTTTAGTCCTTGTTACTTACAACGTCAATATTATGAGAGGGAAATGATGACTTCGGAAATATATCTTATACTCGCAACAGTTACCCATAGAGTATTGGTTAACGGTGTCACTGGTATGCTTCAAGAAACCAACAATACTGAGGTTTCTTTCTGCATACATTTTTGCCTTAAATTTTTCTCACCAAAATTAAATATTCCTAGATTGGATCTAAAAGGTTAAAATCCACTTGTTTTTTCATTGGAGAATTTACAAACAACAATAAAGAAAACATGTACGACTCGTGAACTATTCTTTTAGATACTAAGCAACAAAATAGTCCCTTCTGGGCCCCGTTGCTTCACTTTTTGTGGTATCGCTAGCTATAATCGGTTCGCAATTTTATTTTTTACGATTGCTTTAATGATCCAACTGAAAAAGCATTGCTCACGTAATATCGGATCATATCCCTATATTCCCGCGGTATCGCTATTTTTTTTACAATGCGATAGCAATACAACAATTGAGGGGCACATATTGAATGAGACAGGGGAAAATTAATTAGTTCTTCAATCAAATACTGATGGCATCACAATTAAAACTGATCTGATGCCTGGTGGTTCGGATCCCTATTTCCTATAGGTAGAAGAACAAGTGGCGGGGGTTGGTGTTGCCACCATGGATCGTTATTTGAAATATCAGATAAGGCTGTATTTAACCCACAGCGATACAATCCGCAGTGCTGTGAAAGTCCGCGTAAAAAGTACTGCAAAAAGCAGTATTTTACGCGGCGATGCGCCTATGCGATTACGCCGCGATCCGCAAAATTTCAGGAGCAACTTTTAGGCTATTCTGCGATCTGCAGCTCTGTCGTAAACGTGGAGCAACGGGGCTCTGGCAAGCCATACAACAGGGCAGTTCGTGGTTGTAAATTATTGATGAAGGTGAGTAAAAAATACTGCAAACCACGGTTTTGTGACCAGGCAGCTTTGTCAACTACTCGTGGCTGATGACCTAATACACTTGCTATCACTTGTGTTTAACTTCGCGTCAACTATTCATATTTGCAGCTGCAATACACTACTGTACATGTAAGGATAGACAATATATTTATCGTACTGAGACTATAGGTCTGTGGAGTCACTGAATCTGGCCGGTTTGTCCAGACCCGGGTCAGGTCGTCCCCAGTAGAGTGATGCTGAGTAAGGTACGAGGGTCCTCAGTGGAGGCAATTGGGTCAATTTAGACTCATTTATCTTCTTTTACTGAGCGGCCGGAGTCCATACAGTGCGCTCAATGTTGTGGTCACAACCAACAGCAACATGGAACATTCATAGTTCGCTCAGAACTCGGCTAAACGACATATTCCCCACGCGCCTAAATTCCTATCTCGTTTTGTAGCTTTTATAGCCTGGTCAGGTAGTTCTACAAAAGTAAATACTATTTGAAGGTCACAGATGACGTCATTTAATAATGTACATCTCTGTATGTCCGTCTGTCTGTCTCCCCATATAGGTATACATATTATATATATATATATATTTTATTATTTACCTTTTTTCTTTTTTTTTTCAAAATACAGCGTGAGCTCATGTGAGCAGGTCGGAGGCTGGAACAGAAGTGGCAATAACGGTTAGAGCAGCTCAGACCCTGCGGGAAAGGAAGCGTATCCATGGTTTGAGCATTAAACATATCAACAAGCCTCACAACGGAGGCGGGGTAATAACGCAGTGAATAATAAATACGTTATCATTCGATATATTTATATTTATATATAATATATATAATAATATATATATACATTTATTTATCTAATCACGAAGTAAAGAACAGTTGGCCGACCTTGAATTGGTCAATAACCCTGTTGGAAATATCAGGGGATTTCAATATATGGACGATGTTTTTTTTGTACCCAATAAAAGTGATTAAAAAAATAATATAACAAAAATTCTAATTTGCTCCTATGCTTTGTCGAATGTCTTGATTCCTAAATGATTAGTTTGAGTTAGTTGTGAAAATCGCAAAGGGATCGAAGATATTTTACCATATACTCCGGCAACATAACCTCGGAACCCACAAAGAAATACTTTGCGTAACAACAAAACGGCCTTGCTTGGACCCAGCACAGAATAATTCTGACATATATCTTCATGGGGTGGATCTATTACAGTATTTCCATGGAGAGATTTGTCTCACTTGGAAGACTAAATCGTAAAAAAGGTGAACAGACAAATACAACAAGTTTGGCTGAGTCACCTTCCAAGCCTGTGGTCGAATCGATCAGATCGGATGACCTTGTGATCGGGGTACAAATCGCTCACACATGACCCTCTGACCTTGTCCTTGACCTTCGCCCCTGCACCACACCCCACAGCCCACCCCTGTGCGTGATGCTTTACAGTCCTATGCAGCCTCCCAGGCTACCAGTGGAGCCTCCTTCTGGATAGCTGATGGATATACATTTATCCTACCCCTAATAAAAAAACTCAATAGGCTTAACATTCGCGGACTGTATTTGGTCTACGGTGCAGGAAAATGAAATTTATCGATCTAGTGGGATACAGTTGTCAAATGACGTTATTTGAAAAGTGACCAATGAGCAACGTGCGATATTGACAGTATCAACAAGCACAGATTATGGAATTTAATGTAATCTTCATTGAATATTGGTGAGTTTTACGTTATTTCTTAATATTCTGAAGTAATATGGACGGGTAGGATAAATTCTAAGCCAAACTCGAGTTAGTCGTGTTGTTGTTTATCGCACTCCGGCAATTTTGGGTGTCACTGCTCTTGGCTTCGCCTCGCACAGTAATACGCGAAATTGCTATAGTGTGATAAACAACAGAACAACTAACTATCGTTTGGTTTCTCCTAAGTATTGCTAGTCGCTAAAAAAGGTATCAGAGAATAAAGAGAATCTCTTCAATCCCCATGTATCAGTGGTCAGGATATTGATACATATGGCTTTACCTCGATGTACTCCACATATTACGATATGACTCCGATATGGTCTACGATGCACCTCCCGACACCTCCCGAGATACAAAATCAAAATCGCGTCGGAAGGTCATCTAATATCGGGGCAGTTGACCACATTTCTGTGGTTAGACATCAATAAAAATCCCATACGATGCGTGGTGGATTGGCATGTCTAGACATATGTCTACGATTTTGCACCTTTCCCATATGTCTCCGATATTGACTTTTTGTATCGGTACCATATCGGTAGGTCTAAATTTCTATCGTAGTAGGTGGACACCAGGCCTAATGCAATTATTGGTTATGTTGTGTTCTAGTTGGTATATTTCATTTCATTAGCCTCTGTTTCTTGCATTATGATTTTGTTATGAATCCAAAATGGCGTCTCTTTAGAATTTTCCTTAATGGTGTCTGATTTATAATAATGGCGTCTCTCTAGATGTGTCCTAAGTGCGGTCTATAGATAGAGATAGCGTCTCTTTAGACATACCTTCGGTTGGGCCTATAGTAAGAGAAGATATCTTGGCATATATTCTTGGTGGGGACCATGGTCCAAGATGGCATCTCCCTGGCTTTATTCTCGGTATGACCTATAGTAGGGAATGGCGTATCATAGGCATATCCTTGGTGGGATCTATAGTTAGAAATGGCGTCTACCTAGTTAAATTGTCGTTGGAGCCTAAAGATTAAAATGACGTCTCTCGGAATGGCCTATAGATTAAAATGGAGTGTCTCTATGCATATCTTCTTTGGACCTTATAATTTGAAATGGCATGTCTCTAGACACATCCTCGGAGAGGCCTATAGATGAAAGTGGCATCTCCCAAGGCCTGTATACACGTTGGAGCCTATAGATGGTAATAGTGTGTGTCTAGGCATATCGTCGGAGGGGTCTGTAGATGGTTATGTTGTCCCTCTAGGCATATCCTCAAGATGGCCTACAGATGGAAATGGTGTTTCACGAGACATATCCTCGGAGGGGTCTATAGATGGTAATATTGTCCCTCTAGGCATATCCTAAAAAATGGCCTATATGTGGAAATGGGGTCTCTCTAGACATATACTCGGAGGGGCCTATAGATAATAATGGTGTCTCCCTAGAAATATCCTCGGAGGGACCTATAGATTGTAATGGTGTCTCCCTAGAAATTCTTTAAATTTAAAAAAAAATTCTTTATTGTCAACATCTGACACAACGGTCAGGTCTTCCTGTTGTACAAGTTTTGTCCCTAGTATTCTCAAATACATCAAGGTAATTGGTGAAATGAATTATGAGATGAAGTATGAACAATGAAGTATGGTTGAACTTACAGTTTGAGACAATAGCATAGCATAGAATAACATGGTTACAATTCATTATATGTATAGGTCAGAATGCTTCCCTCTCGTAGCATGTACGAATAGATGATATCCTGAACCATCGCTCCATACCTCTCGGCCAAGGAGAATTTCCGAATCTGATTCAGTGATAGTTATGATGATATGTTTCTCAACATATCTCGGAGGGGCCTATGGCACGGCAACTGGACCCACATGCATCTCTGTTATCTGGCGTAATCCTGTGTCTGGGAGATGGCTATCAAACACCAATCCGTGCATGGCGGGAAGACTTCGACCACCATCCCAGTGGACATTGTGAGTGAAACATGTGGAAACCATGTCCTGCCTCCCTAGACTGGCCTCAGTCCCTGTATCCTACCGCCACCGCACCGCCCCTATTCCCGTGCACCAGCGGGGAGTGCGAAGACAGGAATGAGTGTTCGTTGTTGGTCATGTGACCAGTTGCATAAATTAGCGGAGTGTTCGATTAACCACCACTGTGCGTTTGATTATTTGACTAGAGAGAAAGTACACAGCCCGGCAGTAAATTATATGTAATTTTCAATTACTGCACAATTGTAATACCAACATAGACTGTGGGTGTAGGGTGTAAGAAGTAGATCTATTTTTCCAATGCTGTCCCAGTCGCTCTCTTTGATCTCAATCAGGAGCAGACGAAATGTATTGCTATGACAACACAGGCGGCGAGAGAACTGGAGGAGGGGAGGGGGGAGGGGGAGGAGGAGGTATAGGGTTACAGGGGGCGGCTTGGGATCATAAACAGGAGAGTCTCTTCATCGTGGACAAGTCTTTGATTCATGGGCCAGTCAGAGAAGGTTACATTCTTTGATAAACTTTATTCTCATTGTGATTAATCATTTGATGAATGTGCATAATCAAAGACTTGAGCACGTCTACTGCCTGCCCTGTGGGGAAGCAAAGGAGTCTATTTATCTCATATCAGTCAATCCAGTCACAATTTCTGACTAATTTCCTCATTGTTTAATATCTTTGGCATCATTTCATGATGGCACACTAATCATGTGTTGCCTAGTTTGTTATTTACCTATTGATATTCCTTTGGTTAGCTCAGTCCATGCATTGTTTTCTGCATTCAACGCAAATGATTTTTCTTTTTTTTATTACCATAAATTCACCTCGAAGGTGATCTTCCATTTGTAGATAAGTGTCACATCTTAATTACAACCCTATCATTGTATACCGTAATAGACAGGTATCTTCACGTACATCGAGAATTCTTGTTTAAAGAAGAAACAAAATCATCCATTTGTGTATTAGGTGTACATTTTGTACTTCATAGGGTTTCCTTTTAGATTAACTACAAAGCTTGGTGTATTTGATATCATATATACACATAGAAAATAGGTAGTTCAGCTTCATTAAAGACAAGAGCAGCAAGGAGAGAAAAATAATAGTGACAAGAACTAAAGCCTACGAAGGAAAGTTGTTATTAAGATAAGTATACATTTCATATACCTTCTCCAAACTACTTTCCTAATGAGCCAAACAAAAAATCAAAAATAAGAAGGTGACGGAGTGTCACTGCAGCTCATTGGAGTGAGTTCGCTAAAACGGACCTTAATGTAGATTGATGGCTGTTTTCATCATCACCAACTCTCCTTCCTTCCTCTAAAATAACAAAAAAACATGTTGCCGACTCGCCCAATTTGTCGTGTGGTCCTCAGAAGACCGCCTCAATGTCACAATTCGCTGGATGAAGTCACTTAGCGTTGGGTCTCTGGGGGACAGGCTGGCCTCTCGTTACAAGGAGCGGGGTGCGACAGGCCGCTTGCTGCTCCTGGCTGGCCTCTTGTAGCGGGAAGCCGGGTGAGACACGCGACCTGCTGCCCCTGACAGCGGAAAGTGATCCTTGTCGGGTTGAGGGGTGAGGGGCGGGATCAAAGAGCTCGCTCTGCTTAGGTGGGCCTCGTAGGAGGCGTAAAGACACACACAAAATTGACTGGTGTCGGATACTATCGTAAAACCGGATGAGTTTTAATCTTGGCTCCCGTATGCCACAATTGGAGTTTGGCATAGTGATATCACGAGGTGGATCCGAGTGGTATCCGGAACCAAACTCCAGGAGTGGCATACGGAAGCCAAGATTAAAACGATTCAGGTTTTGATTTTATCCTACCCCTCTCTACAATATTTTAATATCAAAATCGTGAATGAAAATCATCATAATTCCGTATGCCCCTAGTAGCATACAAACGTCCGTATGCCAGTCAGCGTGGCATACGGAATCTCAATGTTAAGCCTATGGGATTTTATATTAGGGGTAGCATAAAAGCGGTCATGTTCTCAGAGGAGTTGACGCCTAGTAATAACCGAGCGCATACGAGGATATTGTCACAAGCATGGAATGACATACAGTAAAACCCAGAGGGCGGGAGGTCTCAGGCCTATTGTGATTAGTTTAGGACGTGATGAAATATGCAATCATTAATCTCATTTTCCATTTCACCAGAATCATTAGCTGGGTGTTACATCTATATTCTGTAAAAATTCCATGATTATATATGTCCAATATTTCTGATTCTATTCCACAAAAACGAAATCTTGCAAATTTAGGAAAATGATCAATGCTTTTTGGCATCGCCTGCCCAGCACGGTTGTTGCCATATGGCATCACCCGCCCCAGTACGGTTGTTGCCATATGGCATCACCCGCCCCAGTACGGTTGTTGCCATATGGCATCACCCGCCCCAGTACGGTTGTTGCCATATTGCATCACCCGCCGTGAATGGGTTAAACTGGTGGTTTTCGCGCAGTGCTCCTCCTACTTTCGGTTGGCTCAGAGTTCGTGTGGACACAGAACACCAGTTCTGAGTAATTCTGAGATGATTGGCCCGATTATCTGCTCTGACCGTGCAAAGGTCAGGCCGCTAGATCAGTGGTCTATGCCGGAGCGATATCTGGCCTCGTTTCCATTTGCGGATCTTGGTCTCCTGATGAATTTGTCGGCCAGAGGTGACCGATTTTTATAATATTACAAGGATATTCCATGCTCTTGATGTTTTATAACTTACCCTACGTCTGTACGATTCAAGGTGAAAAGTTCTTTCAAGTGTGACATATTATTATATACCTGTGCCAGTGTGTTACACAAATACCAACCTCTGCTAGGCTATTGGTATTGAATATATACCAGCAGAGTATGGTGGTATTATCGTAAAACTGGATGAGTTTTAATCTTGGCCACCGTATGCCACGACTGGAGTTTGGCATATCGATTTCACGAGGCGGGCAGAGTGAAGTCTGGAGCTAAAACTCCAGGAGTGGAATGCGGTGGCCATGATGAAAATGAATCAGGTTTTGATTTTATCCTACCCTGTCTCCTCGATTTTGGAATATTACGTGATAATGATTCTGTATGCCACTAGTGGCATATAAAACTCCGTATGCCAATCAGCGTGGCATACGGAAACTCAATGTTAAGCCTATGGGATTTTATATTAGGGGTAGGATAAAAAATGATGTACCACCCTACTTTGAAAACACACTCTGATTGGCTGAAAAAAAATCGCACTGACCTAATTGTGACATACTGACACTGACTTGCAACACTCTGATTTATGTGCGCAAAGGATCATAAAGGTTGAAGAAAAATAGATGTAAAAAATGTGCTTGGAGAGTAATTCATGCTCAACTTCCAGTGAGATGTCAACAGATATACCAGCACACTTTGAAACCAGCTTGGATGTCGTCACATTTCCATATGTAATTCATCAAATACTTATATCTGAAGGTATGTAATAAAATAAAATGTATTACCTTACTGGTACATACTCACATACATTGTACAAACTTGCGTACCTCATTTCTTTCGATTAAAATACTCTACTCGCTTTGCGAGCTCATGGAATGTTTTTATTGATAGAAACGTGGTACGCGAGTACATACCAGTAAGGTATAAACCCTTTATCTTATAACTTTACGAACTTGGTTGGGTCCAGTTATCATAGGCGTATCCAAGCATACATGTATTTCCATTTAGGCTTGATTTGTTTTATCCTAGCCCTAATATAAAATCCCATAGGCTTAACATTGAGTTTCCGTATGTAACGCTGAATAGCATACACGGTTTTTATATGCCACTAGTGGTATACAGAGTTGTAATATTTCAAAATCGAGGAGACGGGGTAGGATAAAATCATAACCTGATTCGTTTTAATCTTGGCCACCGCATTCCACTCCTGGAGTCTTGGCTCAGGACTTCACTCGGCATCGCCTCGTGAAGTCACTATGCCAAACTCCAGTCGTGGCATACGGCGGCCAAGATTAACACTCATCCGGTTTTACGATATTATTTGTAATTTGTTAGTGAGAAGGTTGGCACTGTTATGTATGAGAATATCGCCATATTCTAGCATCGGTAACACTTTAGTTTATATATTTCCACTGATAGTTTGTATATTATACGGAAACAGGGTTACTGTCGGCATCGGTTCGTTTTATCGTCAATTATACCGCGTATTTATCACATACAGACACAGTATACCTGTTTTCGTATTATTGTATACCTTGAAATATCCTATTTTTACCTTTGCTTTTGAGCGAGTTTTTGGATTTCGCCGCCTTACATGCCCCGTACGCCACATACATACCCGTATCCTGGCCTCAGTCCCTGTACCTTACCCCTCCACCCCACAGTGACACAGGGACTGGTCTCATCCGTAAACGGTCGCATAAACTGGCGCGATTTTGCGCCACACTCCCCAAGCAGAGGTCCTGAGCTACTGGTCAGCATATCTGCTGGGAGATTGATACCCCCAGTGTGCTAGTTTGACCTTTGGCAGGTCCCCCCCGGTCAGCCACAGTCAGGAGCAGGCGAAATATATTGCTATGACATCACAGGCGGCCAGGGAACTGGAGGAGGGTGGGGGACGTGTAGTAGGGGGTGTAGGGTTACACGGGGGGTGGCTTGGGGTCATAAACAGGAGATTCTGGTCAGAGTGGACAAGTCTTTGATTCATGGGCCAGTTAGAGAAGGACACATACTATAATGGATTGTATTCCGATTTTCTTTAATCATTTAATGAATGTTCATAATCAAAGACTTGAGCAAGTCTAACATACCCCGTACGTCACCTAGGTGTCGTATGGATATAAATACGACATAGGTAGGAGCAGGCAGTATGCGTAGGATATACTGCCACAGGTATATTCATGATAATAGGCTTTTCCTAATTTGCGTATTTCGAGCAATTCCCCAAAAATCGGCGATCATTTTGTTGGCAAATTTGACGGTAGCGATAAGATGTTGACAATGTGCAGAAGCGCACACAACCTGTCTCATGATTCAGAGCCGACAACTTTCTGCTCTCAGCTGCGGCCACTTCACGGTGATGGATGTGAGTGCGCCACTCGCACGTCTCATAAATCTCCGGGTCGGTGTTGATATGAAGTCCTCAGTTAACAGGTGCGGCTCGCTAACCCAGCACCAAGCTGCTGATATGTGCACATTAACATAACTCGTGCCAAGTGTCTGATGAGTGATGACCAGGTCTTTCTGCAGGATTCAGCAGGATTCGAACCCGGGCCACTCTGTACAGCTAATGCCCCAGTCACACTAGCGTAAAAAATGGCGTTTTTTCATGTACGCACTTCTACGTTCTTCTACGTATTTTGAAATCTACAAATACGTTGTACAACGCCGCAAAACGCGGAGAAAGTTGGAATGCGCCGGAAAACGCCACAATGCGTACAAAAGCGTAAATAAGCGTTGATGAACATTGAGAAGCGAACTAAAACGTTAAAGCAAAGCAAACAAATACGTTCCAAATCCGTAGCTAATATGTGGTCCCCAACAATTCAAATACGTAGAAGAAACGCCAAATTTTACGCCAGTGTGACTGGGGCATAAGGCCGGGGACACATCATGTGAAACACTGCGCGAAAACCACCAATTTATTCAAATATATATACGCCATCGCGGAAGTACATGGATCGGCTGTAAATTGATTTGTTTTCATACATAAACACTCATATTTCATGCCAGCGTATGTATATAAGACTGTTTCCTCATATATACGGACGCGAGTTGGCTGTATTTCACACCGGGCGTATACGAGAGGAAATAGCCTCTGTGTGATATATATACGCCGGTCGTATACATGTTATATACGTTTGGCGTATTCAACATAATCAGGCGTATATATGACCGCGACATTGACCCTTATATACGCCTTTAGATGAGGCGTATATACAACGGAAAATAGGACTACCTTGTATACGCAAAATGATACCTTTAAGGGGGGCGTCCACCAGAGCCGACACGCCTCCCGACACACCCCGACACGCCCTCTGCGACACAGATTTTGTACATCGCCGACGTATTTTTTGGTTGAGCACGGTTCTACGACACGAGTCTACGACACGCCCCGACACGCCCCGGCCAACCGCGACAAAAAGGCCCGTGTCGGGACCCTTCCGACACACTGTGACACGATTGAACATGTTCAATATTAGCTACGACACAGACCGTGTCGCAGTGTGTCGCAGCGTGTATATATGCATTTACCTAGGAGAACTAGAATGTATTCACTTTATTACGACTTTCCGATAGTACCAGCGGGCCTGGGATTTACACATATATTTTTTTAGGCTCTAAAATCTCGTTTTGATGTCAAATAAAGGAATTATTGATTTGAGAAATTTTGCCCCTATCGAAAATAACCATATTTACAATACACAATGCCCGTTATATCTGTTATCTAATTCCGAAATCTCATGATTTTCTGTTGAGTATCTCTCAAATGAGAGTGATTTTCCCAGAAGAATACTCTACGATTCCTCCTTAGGCACTGAATTCTGCGGTTCTTGTGTCGTAGTGTGTCGGTACCTATGATCGCTACTACCGGGCGCATATATATGTAAAATGGTGGTTCTCGTGCAGTTAAAACACAGCAATTCGGAATCCCCAACCAAAAATGGCGTGTATGTGGCCCATTATTTCATAGTAATATCTCCCACCGTTAGATTTAGCGTATCAGAAGCTATAATCAGGTGAAATATTAGATGACAGCTCACATACACGCCATTTTGTTTCTCATTTGGTGTAACAAAGAGGCAGTAGGCCTCAATCCTAGCTGGATTGGTTTTCAAGCCAATGCCCGTGTGACGAATCGATTTAGCGATTTTTCGATTTTGTCATAAACTTGTCGGAAGGCTCCCGACAAGCTTCCAGTCGCAGCCTGTCGTGGCCTTGTCGTAGACTCTTGTCGGGAACTGAGGTCCACCAACCACGACAAGGCTACGACAGGTCTTCCAATCGTAGGCCTGTCGTGGACCTTGTTGGAAAGCCACTGGCTTAGCCTTGTCGTGGTTGGTGGACGCCCGCCTTGAGGGTGAGACATTCGCGCACAGGTGCATATCACTTAAGCCCAATGCCCATCTACCGATTTCGGAATATTCATGTACCTTTGTCGGCGACAAACGGACAGTAATTTGTCTCAAGCGAGGCATCTTAACGGAGTCGGCCGTAGTCGGTCGATGTAGGACAGCTAGGCAAGGGTGAGCCACCGATTAGTAGACTGATTTGCTTAGGACTAATATCCACCAACCCTTCTCCTCAATGTCTGCCGGTCGAGAGAAGGGTCACATAATTTGCCTGCGACAAGTTCACCGACTCCTATACGATTTGCGAACTAATCGTTCAACCCTGAATCGGTAGATGGGCATCGGGCTTTAGACTTAAAAGTATCTCTTAGGGAATGTCCAACAAATATTCATACATACATTTAGATTTTAGCCTAAAAAGCTCGCCTGTCGTCACCTATACAGGAAGCCGTGTCAGAATGTTTCAGAGACTTGAGATAAATGGCGGAGTTAAGGATAGCGGCGTACAACACGGTACGGCACTCAGTCGAGTAGCGATGGGAGTGCCTTTTGTGGTCGACGAACATGCCACCTTTGTAGAGACCCGGGTAAGTGAGACGAGTGGCCGAACGCCAGGACACAGGGTAAGCGTTTACAACGCATTCAAATCTTCTCACACACTGCAACGCTCGAGCAAACTCCGGCAAACCCGTCGCTGCTATGATAGGCTTCTGGGTAGGAACTATTTTTTTGACGGAGATTTGATGTCAATTCAAACTGAAACTAGTTTGACAAATCTAAAAGTGTGACACTACACAGCTAGGAACTACTTTCTCTCGGGTAGTACTACAACATCGAGTAAAAGGCGCGGAGGCAACATCTTAAAATGGTAAGATTGTAAAGACTCCAACATTGCAGATACAGGTTTTATGGAGCGATAAACTGAAGCGGTGCAGTGTGATCTTCTCCTTCTCACACCAGCCTCGAATTCTCATAATTCACTGAACTGACCTTCCAGATTGAATACATTTTTTTTTCAAATAGTTGACCACTATTTACTGCAAGTTGTATATAGAGATGTTCGGTGGAACACCCGCCAAAACCCCCATCAAGTTCGCTGAAGTATAACTAGTCGGCATCCGATTGAAACCAGCCATCTACAGTTGCTGACGGATTGTCCCCTTTATTGTTAACAGAAATGTACTACTACACAATGAACACAAATTGTAATTATGGCTGAAGAAACACAGAATAAAGAAACTGTTAAAAAAAAGCTTCATGGTTGGCTGATTTCAAGATGATTTATTTTGGAATTTAACCAGGAATGATTGGAGGAAGATGCATTCCTTGCCATTATGTAATGTCTAATTAGGTGAATTAAACATGAATTCTAAAGATGTGTGTGGGACGAGGCGTAAAAAAAGAAATTATAGAAGACCACATATAAACAAGTCTGGACAACAGAGTCAAGGCACTTGTTTCTAAAAATTTGAAAATGATGGATTCTAAAGATGAGTGATTATTTTTTAGAATGATGTCACAATATGTTCTTAGATAAAATTAGCATGCGGGTTTCAGTGGAGTAAGTAAGAAATCTATCTAATTCAAAGGCATATCAGACCATTCACTTCAATAATTAAAACCAAGGCCATTTTCCTAGAAGTTAAATATTACGATCTATAAGTGCTGTAGAACGGACATCTAACTTAAAACGTGAAGGTCTTAAGATGAACAGATTAAAACTATTTATGGTGATACAATAATAGAATATGTAGAAATGAGTCACAATTGGTTTTCACATTATATTGCACTAATCTAGTATTAGAATAAATATCAAGAGACCAGTATGAACGGGTATCATTTATAAATCACCAGGTGGTGCCACTTTGAATCGTAAAAGAAGCTTTTAAAAGATAACGGGAACGATTATATATCATTTTCCCCCAATTAATCGAAAAGAATATAACAAAAATAACCCATCTAACTCCGCATGATGTCAAAATCAAATACTAAAGTCATTTAAGAAATGCCTGTTTTCATATCTCGGCCTCATTCCCTTTACGACATGCGCGTTCCGGTCCTAATTCCGGCACTTCACGCATGCGCTGATGGGCCCGTTTAGCGCGCATGCCCCGTGCTCACTTCCGGCCCTCTCAAGTAGACGCTGTCGGCCGCGCGTCTCAGTCCACGAGAGGAGGTGAAAGAGGGGCGGAGAATGCGGGGGGAGAGTGTATGAGGCGCGGTCTGCCGAAGTGTTGAGAGAGATGAGCAAGATTTAAACCAGATCTGGGACTCTACTTCCATAAATCCACACTCTAAAGGACAGGCCTGTTGGTGGTTGGGGGGGGGGGGGGGGGGCATTGCACAGGGGTGGGGTTTAGTCATGCTTAAGCCTGGCGTCACCTACTAGATAGAAATTTAGACCTATCGATATGGCACTGATACGAAAAGCAAATATCGGAGACATATTGGGAAGGTGTAAAATCGTAAACATATGTCTAGACATGCCAATCTACCACGCATTGTATAGACCCTCCAGAGGTTATTAAACTCCTTATTATCGCCCAGGTAAATACAAGTTTCGCTCGCGACTGGCTGGGCACACCACGACCACACGAAGCACAGTTTTCCCATTTATAATTGGAGAAACTGAATACAATTTCTCTGATTACATGTAGAAATATCTGAAATTTCCATTATTGGCATCAGATTTTCAATTTGAAGATTTATAAAAACCATTAAACTGCAAAAATTGTGGGTTGCGGTTCACGGGTCTATCACCATACAACGTCGACAACCAGCGAACACCGGAACTTGTAAACAGAATGAATTATGGGATAACCCAATAGGGCCTACGTGGTTTTTATCGGTGTATAATCGCAGACGTGGCCAACTGCCCTGCCGAAGCGATTTTGTTTTTTTATCGGGATGTGCATCATAGACCATATCGGAGCCATATCGTAGTAGGTGGACGCCAGGCCTTACACTTCCCATCATGAAAATCAAATACGTTGGTTGAATCATGGAACATATTGGTTGAGATCACGCCCATGACTGAGTGTTATATCGTGTCAGCTTCCACCACTATTGCCCCATGATATCTGTTTTCATCAATTCCCACACAATGCTTTAATAAAGACAAATATTCAGTATCTCAATCGATTCCATCGTTGCCCATTTTAGGCATATCACACTGGCGGTGTCCGTATTACTTATTTACCATCACACTATCTGTGTAGATAAACATCAACAATAGTTCACGTATAATTCTACATCGATTACAATATTCCCGACAGCCGCCGACAAAGTGTGATGCAATATGATCAATGTTCCTCGTTTATTTTTATCAGCACCTATTGCCATCGCCAATGAATGGGCGCCCAATGCTATTTACTGAGCGTCAATTGAATAAACGAAACGTCAGCTGAAGCCAAACAGTGTGTGGTGTTGAGCTGCGATGGAAGCCTTTTAAAGCGCAATAGAAATGGCATTAGCTGGCTTCATTTTAGCATTCTTTTGTAAACTTGTAACGATAGGTTTTACCTTATTATATTCTCATTATACAGGACCATAAATAAAGGATGGAACATATGAACAGTGCGAATCCAGTTTGCAAATCCAATTATAGCAGACTAAGGCCCGGCGTCCACCTACTGCGATATGGCTCCGATATGGTCTACAATGCACCTCCCGATTAAAAATCAAAATCGTGTCGGAAGATCACCTAATTTCGGGGTAGTTGACCATGTCTCTGCGATTAGACACTGATAAAAAACAATTCGTTGTAGATTGGCATGTCTAGACATATGTCTACGATTTTGCACCTTCCCGATATGTCTCAGATATTTACTTTTTGTATCGGTGCCATTCGGTAGGTCTAAATTTCTATCGTAGTAGGTGGACGCTGGGCCTAACTGGGAGTAATATCTATCAGTGGGAGAACTCATGATGCCGTCCGTCTGGCTCTCTCAACGTCTGGTGGTGGTCGCTCGGAATCCCTCCATGCTTTTTGTTTTATCTTGTAATTAGAACATACCTTTTACGGTAGGAGTAGACGGAAGGCCAGGAGGAATAGAATGGCAAGATCTTAATTAAGCTACACCAGGACAGATGGAACAAGAGATGATGGAGAGTGCTTCTGATGAAGAATCCTACCTAACACATAAATAAACTCATAAACTCATTTTCCATCATCCATCTATGTCGAAGTTCCCATTGAAAATGCATGGGGCCACAGTAAACCTTTATCCATTTGCATGTAAGTTATTTTAGCTCATAATTATTGACTACGCATTTGAAACAGAGCATTTATTATCCACCTAATACGGAGTCTCCATAGGAATAGCATTGGGTCTGAGTTTTAGCTACCAGGAGATTACTGAGGCCCGTAATCTCCTGCAGGAGATTACTGGAAATAGTTCCCTAAACAACATCGGGCGCCTAGCGAGCGCAACGCGAACTATTACCACGCACGCCACCTATCGCAAAATAGGCGAACATCGCGGAAAAACATGATGGAGTCGATAAAGTTTACATGTTCTTCTGAGGATGGATTTACACTGAAATACAGGACCAGACAAGGTGAGACATCCCAGACAACTGTAGTCTGATAGATTATGTAGTTAAGGAGACACTACCACAGATGAATTCACGAAACTTGAACTGTAGTTCTGTTGTTTGTGATGTGATGCAACATTGTCTGCTGCTGTCACTGACAGAGACACTGATATCAGAAATGGAAGTTGGAACTTGCGATGATATTTAAAAACAATAATGGTTTCGAGCATCAAATTATTAGCAAGGAATGGTGGTTAATAAATACAATATAAACTGGTTTCAGATAAAAGCAACTGTAATCTCCTCAGACTAGACTCTTCGTAATCACCTCACTATCGTTCGGAGATTACTACGCGCCTTGTCCTCGGAGATTACTGCCGCTTGTATCTGAAACCAGTTAATATTGTGTATATATTACTAAGTCAACGTTGACTGGTTCACAGAGGCGCCAGTCCACTGAACCATCGTTATTGTTATATCTATTATCCATTTTATCTGAATAAATCAAATTATATCTATTATCCATTTTATCTGAATAAATAAATTAGATACAGGTATTCTGGCTCTCCAACCATAGATATATGCCCAGAAAAACCTTCGATCATTGTCTACACAGAATATAAATGTATCGATGGTAATAGATCTGTGTCATTTTGCAATGACAGATATAAACCACAGCTGTGAATACCGCGATGGGAATAGTCTATTATCCATGGCGAACTATCCAGGGAAGGCTAATATTGTCTGAATGGATATCACCAAGTCATTTATATCTTCCCCATGTCAGGCAAAATAACGGGGCAACGGTGGCTGCACTTTTGCGGTTACTGTGCAGAAGTTGTCGTACTTCGACTCACCCTTCAGTCTTGCCTATAACTAAGTCAGAGGAAGAGATAGGACTATAATATTTGGGTTCTACTGGGCTTAATATATTTCTTTTTTATCATTCTGTTTCTTCTATTTGCCATCTCCAACGCTATCACATACCAGGTTTGCAACCCATCAGATACTTCCTATTACTATAAGATACTTCTGTACCAATTTTTTCCTCCAATGGTACTCTCCGTTTACTTCAACGATTCAACATTTCCCAGGAGCACACACAGAACTGACACAAACGGAATGGATCTAACCATTGTGTTCTTATAATGGCCCAGTAATCTTTATGATCTAGATTGGAGAGGGATTGGTTCTATAGTATCACATAAAGTAAATTAAAGACGTTTGCTAATATTCTATTGATGAAAGCAAAATATGCACAAGATCAAGGTGTTATTCAATGCATCGTATCACAACTCCATTGAAATTACTTTACCATTGATCAATTACCCACAGTACAAAAATAGTATCCATGTTTTCGTATTATTATATACCTTAATATATCCTATTTGTAACTTTGCTTCTGGGCGAGTTTTTTTTATTTCGCAGCCGTACATGCCCCATACGCCACATACTATCGTAAAACTGGATGAGTTTTAATCTTGGCCATCGTATGCCACGACTGGAGTTTGGCATAGTGACTTCATAAGGCGAAGCCGAGTGAAGTCCGGAGCTAAAACTCCAGGAGTGGCATGCGGTGGCCACGATTAAAACGAATCTGGTTTTGATTTTATCCTACCCCATCTCCTCGATTTTGGAATTAAACGTGATAACAATTCTGTATGCCACTAGTGGCATATAAAAGTCCGTATGCCAGTCAGCATTGCATACAGAAACTCAATGCTAAGCCTATGGGATTTTATATTAGGGGTAGGATAAATACCCCGTACGTCACCTAGGTGTCGTATGGATATTTATAGATACGACATGGGTAGGAGCGGGCTGTATGTGTAGGATATACTGCCACAGGTATATAATAAAATATAGTTTGTCTTCTAGAAACATGACACTGTGAAATAGAGGAAATACACAAGAAATGCAAGAATCTTCCCTAATTAACAAAAGGGTGTATGATGTTATCTAAGTTCTGTTTTCAAGAAATGTAACCCAACTCGTCTTATAAATAAGCACGATAATATGTCAGGGATGATTTACAGAATATTATGAAATCTGATTCCCCAAAGTCCATCAACCTGTGTTCGAACATTGCCAGACCGAAACCTTGAATCCAATCAATCCCCTCGTGGAGTAATTCCACTTGTTCATGGAGAACACATTTTTATTTTGAAACAAAAACCAACACAAGCACTGACAAATCATTACTGTCAGCAATTGTCAACTTTTTGGTGAACTCAGCATGGTCATTGAACGAAAAAAGAATCCAACTGCTTTTTAGTTCTTATTTAATGAGCTCTCAACAGTAAAAATACAGGGCCACTTCTCTGGAGCCAATTTTCACCGTTTTTTATGGGTTTTTTTTAATTTTCAGAAAACCTGTGGTAAAAGCCAAGTAACAAACTAAAATTCACATGGTGACGGATTTCCACTTGCGTTATATGGAAGGGTAAAATTCATTAGGGAATCCTGTCACTAGATTCACTGATTATTCTGGAAGTCTTATATTATTGTACTGCGTGATGAATACACAATAACCGTGACTGCATCCTCCTTAAAAAAGGTCCTCATTAGAAAGAAGGTCATAAAAAGCTGTGAGTGTCACTCCATGGGTTCTGGGTTTGTGTGACAGTCTGAACCGGTCTGAACCGGTCTGAACCGGTCTCAACTAGCGACAGTAATCATCATTATCATCCGCTCTCTTTTTAAGGCTTTCTGAATTTGCTTTTTTTATTGTGTGAATCCAACTTCTTTTAAAGAGTCTGAATCCCTCATTACTTTAAGTACGGTCTCATGTCAACCGGACCGTGAACATGATAGCTTGTTTATCAGCAAGAGGCTGATGTCTGGCTAGACTGGCCCCAGTCCCTGTATCTCTGAGCCTACCCCACCCCTCCTCTCCTCAATACAGGGACTGGTCCCAGTACCTGTATCCCTCCACCTACCCCACCCCTCCTCTCCTCAATACTGGCCCCAGTCCCTGTATCCCTCCATCTACCCCACCCCTTCTCTCCTCGATACTGGCCCAAGTCCCTGTATCTCTCAGCCTACCCCACCCCTCCTCTCCTCGATACTGGCCCCAGTCCCTGTATCTCTCAGCCTACCCCACCCCTCCTCTCTCGATACTGGCCCCAGTCCCTGTATCCCTCCCCCTACCCCACCCCTCCTCTCCTCGATACAGGCCCCAGTTCCTGTATCCCTCCGCCTACCCCACCCCTCCTCTCCTCGATACTGGCCCCAGTCCCTGTATCTCTCCGCCTACCCCACCCCTCCTCTCCTAAATACTGGCCCCAGTCCCTGTATCCCTCCGCCTACCCCACCCCTCCTCTCCTCGATACTGGCCCCAGTCCCTGTATCCCTCCGCCTACCCCACCCCTTCCTCTCCTCGATACTGGCCCCAGTCCCTGTATCCCTCCCCCCACCCCACCCTCCTCTCCTCGATACTGGCCCAAGTCCCTGTATCTCTCCGCCTACCCCACCCCTCCTCTCCTCGATACTGGCCCCAATACCTGTATCTATCCGCCTACGCCCCCCCCTCCTCTCGTCGATACTGGTCCCAGTCCCTGTATCCCTCCGCCTACCCCACCCCTCTTCTCCCCAATACAGGGACTGGTCAAATCGGTAATGGTGTCCGATTTCTGGAGCTGGTTAACGCCAGGTTTGTCCAGCACTCTCCATGCAGAGTTCCTTGTTACTGGTCAGGATATATGCTTTGAGATTGATATCCAGAATCGTATTTATTGCTCTGATAACATAGCACCCAGCAAGTCTTTGATTCCTGGACCAGTCACACTGCAACATACTTTATCGTAATTTTGTTTAATCATGAATGTCCATAATCAAAGACTAATTGTCCATCTGTGGGGCTACCACAGGACCAACTTCTGAGTTTAAGTATGTTTAATTTACGCGTAGATACGTCACCTAAGGCGTAGATAAGGTCAACCTATGTGGCATCATATCTACGCCTGAATCTAAACACGAAGATCAGAAACCCTCAGTTATGTTTCTTTATCCTAATCTATGCCACTGTCTCATTATTCCTATCTCTGCACATGGGGGACATCTTTTTACCCATTGGTCATCCAATTCTATAGTATATAGAAATCAAAAATTATACTACCAATTTTGATTATAAAACCTTCCAAAACCCGATCGGGTACCATTTGATTGCTTGCGTATAATAGATCTAGCATTTCTGTTTTTAACCATCAGGTTAAGTCAGTGTTTATATTAGCTGCAGCTATAAATGTGTGTAAGGGACTGTGGGTTAACCTTTTTTTGGAGAGATTCCCACCTTCATAACCTCATACCCAGTAAATGACCTGTCCTCATCCATACTATCGACCCTTGCACCAGAATTCACTACTGTTATCGTCCCCTAAGAACACGTAGCAAGTACGAAAGAAGGAACCAAAAAGTTTTGGCCAAAGTCGTGGTTCTCCATGAATTTGATGCGGAGTGATATGAACCAGGTGACCGCCGAGTGAATATCACGTAGCATTCAAGCAACGACCAAAATGAGTTGCTTTCTGTAAATACCCCCCTCCTCCCCGTACAAATTAAAAGAAAAGGCGATGCACAGAATTTTTTTATTTTTATTTATTATCATTCTTTTTTTAAGTTGTTCTTTATTCTGGAGACTCTACTAGGGTAACGTGACCCTAGTTTCAGTAGGCTCCAGGGCCATAATTGATCATTTTCGAGTATATATATATATATATATATATATATATATATATATATATATATATGAATTAAGCAACATATATACAATATATATATACAATATAAAATATAATGTGTATAGACTAGTTGCACCTTCACCCACCGCGTTGCACAGGATATAAACCATTGAGAACGGACTGTAATACTCGCAGGGGCATGGAGAACGAGTTCCCAATAGTAAGCCTATATGGGATAAAAACACCAGGGGTGAGATAAAGAGGCACCGGTCAGTGCCACGGCGCCGCAGTCTCCCCGCCCTCACACTAACATCCACGATCATTATAACAGGTACTCGCGCCTCGTGTGAGGAGACAAAGAAACACCTAAATCTGGCACCACGCGGGGATCACTGGGGGAGGCGGGTATTTAGGTGTGGTGCTGGGAAGACGAGGCGTGTGGCCGAAGGTGGAGGTGTGCATGTCACTCGGTGATTTGAAACGCTGAGTACAACTCACATGTGCCAATGCATCAAGGCTTTTACTATCCTTTTTTTATATTTTGTTATTTGCACTGTGTAAAGGTACACTCAGTATGGCCTCTACATAGCAGGTATTCCTATTTATTATATACCCATGACGTATATATCTTAAATACGCACCGTTTCGCCGTATAACGTATAAATATTATACTGCACCGGGTTCCGTATAGCAGTGTACTGAACACGTTGAACGCACGTTGCTATGTATACTGAACACGTTGACGCACGTTGCGTTGTATACTGAACACGTTGACGCACGTTGCGTTGTATACTGAACACGTTGACGCACGTTGCTATGTGAATTGAACACGTTGACGCACGTTGCTATATGTGAATTGAACACGTTGAACAGTACACTCTTATACCCATATAAGAGTGTACTGATGACTTTGCGCTATCGGTGGATTTACGAATTCGTCGTAATTCTTGTATTTACAGTAAGTTCTGGTTATATTTCAACATTTACGGGTATATATTGAATATAGAACGCCCTACCATGCTCGTACATGCTACAAAACTTGATGAACATTAACGGTGAATATGGAACTCGGCGTAAACGCCTCGTTCTGTATTCCCCGTTAATGTTCATCTCGTTTCGTAGCATGTACGGCATGGTCAGGACGTTCTCTATAAATACCCATTTCCGAAACCTCTATAGTTACATACCGCTGCTGGGGGTGCAGTAATTATAAGTTATGTAGCGAGGCTGACGTTTTCGTCCCAGGCTGACGTTTTCGTCCCGGACTGACGTTTTCGTCCCGGCCTGACCACGTGACATAGAGCAGCGGGACGAAAACTTAGCTATTGCAATTACTCGAAACGGGTGGCCATTTTTCTGGGGCTATCGCAGGAAAAGAAATAATCATTTATCAATATTTAAAGGTATATATGATTAGGGAAACCAAGTGGTAATCAACTGGTAATCAAAAGTCAAAGTTACTCGGTAAGGCTCGGAAAAATTACTGCCGGCAACTATTGCTCACCGGAACATAGTTTCCCTCTATTCTGGCCAACCATTCCATAACAGTAAATATTTTTTGACAGCGACAATGGTCGTCTGGACACAGTGTATTATATTTACAAATGATGATGAAAATGGGAAAAAATGGTTGAACGAGACATTCGAACAGAAGTGCAGGCTTGATCTTATTTCGCTTCCCGATTCATTAGAACCCGATAAGACGAATTAAGAGTAAAATTATAGTACTTCAACCTTTTTTGCTTTTTAAAACTATACAAAGTACTATTTTGAACCTGTTGAGGAAGATCATTCCACAAAGACATGCCCGTGTAAAATCGGACTTTTTCGAAATAAGCTAGTTTTCGGCCATTTTAACTTGATTAACCTCATTGATATACAAAGTACGCGTTGAGAATGTATGGGGATTCAGTAAAGCAGTGTCCATTATTTAGAAACTGTCCGGTACCATACCCATGGTATACGGATTAAAATCTGTGTTATACAGCCTCAAGGGCATTGTATACAGGAAGATTTACTATAGAGATTCAATCAATTCTTAGTAAAGCTCTATAGTAAAGCTTTGTACTATAGAGATTCAAATCTGTGGTATACAGCCTCAAGGGCATTATCTACAGGAAAATAGTCCCTTTATACTATAGAGTAAAAAACCTAGTCCCTATTGATATACCCTCACATATGGCAATCCCTGAGTTTAACTCATTGGAGAAGATGAATAATAAGTACATGTACAACAAATGATGGTATTGTGGTCAGGCGGCTCTGAAAACCACTCGAGGTTTACGTCGTAATAGACTCGCTAATGCTGGTATATGGATACGACGCGTTAACCTCACATGGTTTACGGCCGCCCGTCCACAAAACCATGGACTATTCTCTATGCATTTCACACAGTGGGACTTCACAGACAAAGATATCCTCACCGGTAAACTATAATCTCCTAGACTAGTGAGGAATATCAAACCGAAACTGGCGTACCACCTTCTTACTTCCGAAATGCACAGTGACATCGTTTATCAGATATGTCCTGATGGTGATCTAAAGCCAAATGCCAATCTACCGATTTCGGGACATTTATGTACGTTTGTCGGCGACAAACGGAGGGTAATTTGTCTCAGCCAAGCCATCCTAACGGAGTCGGTAGATGTAGGACAATTAGGCAAGGCTACCCAGCGATTAGTGAACACTCGGTTTCTTTAACTCTAAATCGGTAGATGGGCATCTGGCTTTAACAGATAAATATTTTATCCTATTTTCATATTTTCATCAAGCTCGAAATGGTTGAATCTTACCCTGTCATGGGTTGACATACCACGTATGACACTAAGTGACACAAGGTATGTAGAATTGAAGTGATCCTGGATGAGTTGTGTAGCCGCAGGTGGGGGTATGCATGTCACATGATTATCTGTAACACTGAGTACAACTAACGCACGCCGACACTTCACAGCTCACACTGCCCGACCTAACACTTTAAGGACGCATGATGACTGGAGGCATCATCGCACTAAAGACGTATGATGCCTGGAGGCATCACCACACTAAAGACGTATGCTGCCTGGAGGCATCACCACACCAAAGACGCATGATGCCTTGAGGCATCATTATTCCGCTATTTATGAAAATGTCTTAACAAAGAAATAATAGAACAATATTCATGAAATCTTCACAAAATGTAGATATAATATCATATTTAGTATTTCTAAAAAAATATATATATATTTATGATTATGTATCACGTTACACAATTACAAACTTGAAATATGAGTTTTAGCCATTATGTGCCCGTCCTCTGGTGGGATAAACTGCCACCAGCACCCGTCCTAATGGGAGAAGTGTGGCTACAGGCACACGTCCTTAAAGGGTTAAAACCGCCGGCTAAATAGACAACCTCAGCTGGGACCTGTTTCACTAGTTTCGTGACATCGCTAGATGGCGTCTAGAAGGTGTGTCCGGTTTTATAAGAACTAGACATTAGACGTCGTTTTGTCCATTCTTGGTTGCACTGTTGGTGCTGTTTTTCATATCTGTCTAACACTTTTGTCACGAAACTAGTGAAACAGGTCCATGGTGTGTAGATTTATCTAATTCTTATGTTTGGGGTCTGTCTTTTCCGAAGGGCAGCAACTAGACAATCCAAATGTCTGTATGGTGTCACAGACATGTCACGAAACTAGTGAAACAGGTCCCAGTAGTCTAAAGTGGGATTCACACGATGGGATCCATATACCTCGCATGGTGCCTGTCTGAGACAAATCCTGTTGTGATTCTGTATCCAAACACAATTTTTGATCTAAATTGTAGGGTTCCATTTGCATGGGAGAGTTTTTATCTGGCAATTTTCCCCCGAAAAGGAACAGAATGTGGTGAGTATGTCGAATATGTGATGAATATTCATATGACCATGTGCAACATAGATATGATGTAAGAACAATCAATTCTTAAAGATGAGTATGTACGATCTGCGGATTTTGGCTAAGTCTGACCTATTTATGGCTGAATCACCAGGTAAAATAGGTCCACTGGAGAAGGGGTGGGTGGGTGGTGGGAGTAAGGGGAGAGGAGTGCTTTCACAGGCACATCTCCCGTTAACGGCAGGTGAGACAAAACGCCAAGGCGGCTCTTTAAACGCACCTGAGAGAAACATCAAAGAGAGCCAAACGCGGCCAAACTAATTGCCAGGTCATTTGTCATCGTGTCATCAATCTACCCACAGCACTCAGCCAATCAGTCCGCCGGTCCAGGACGGAGCCGCTCGGAGCTGCTCGGAGCCGCTCGGAGCTGCTCGGAGCCGCTCGGAGCTGCTCGGAGCCGCTCGGAGCCGCTCGGAGCTGCTCGGAGCTGCTCGCAACTGCTCGGAGCTGCTCGGTACTGCTCGGAGCTGCTCGGTACTGCTCGGAGCTGCTCGGTACTGCTCGGAGGTGCTCGGAGCTGCACGGAGGTGCTCGGAGCTGCTCGGAGCTGCTCAGAGCTGCCCAGTGCTCATCTGGGCCGTTCTGGGCCGCTCGGAGCTGGTTGGAGCTGCTCGGAGCTGGTTGGAGCTGCTCGGAGCTGCTCGGAGCTGCTCGGAGCTGCTCGGAGCTGGGTGTCGCCCGGTGCTACTCGACGCTGCTCGGGCTTCCTCTGTGCTGTTCGGAACTTCTCGGGGCCGCCCGTAGCCGGTCGAAGCAGTCTACAGCCGTCAAGAGCAGCTTGGAGTCGCGTATAACCGCTCGGAGCTATTTAAGGGCGCTCGGGGCCGCTTTCAACAGATTTGAACTGCTCGGGGCCAGTCGGGATCGCTCGGGGGCTGCTCGGAGCAGTTCAGAACTGTCTGGGGGCGCTCGGAGCCGCTCGGAGCCGCTCGGAGCCGCTCGGAGCCGCACGGAGCCGCACGGAGCCGCTCGGAGCAGCTCAAGGCTGTTTGGAGGTGTTCGGAGGTAGTTGGGCCACTCGGAGACACTCGGGGAGCGACTCGGGGCCCCTCGGGACCACTCGGGGCCGCTTGGAGCCGCTCGGGGAAGCTCGGAGCTCCTGCGGAGCACTCGGGGCTACTCGAAGGTGCTCGGGCCGCTCGGAGCTACTCAGAACTTCTCGGGGGCGCTCGGAGCTACTCGGAGCTTCTCGGAAGTGCTCGGGCCCCCCGAAGCCGCCAGGCGCGTCATGCCTTCCCCTCATCGGGCGCGGGGACAGCGTGCGTCACCACGCTATGAACTCATCCATCAGGAAGCAGAGAGACGGACAGCGAACAGCGACCCTGCCACCTCTTTGTCTCATCAAGTTCTCCCCTCTGCTGCTGGCCAATCTCTCCCCACTCCGCCTCTGTTGTGCTGGTTCGCTTTTTTTACTCTTTGGGCACAGGTTTGCTTCATTTGGACAAACACCAGACATAGACACATGCACACACACTAACACACATAGACACATGCACACACACATAGACACACACATACATTCAGGGACATGGACGGGTAAAGACACACAGAGACACACAGTATTGTAGGCACACAGAAACACGCAACCCACTGCTGGGGGAGTGGGGAGGGGGAGGGGAATTTATAGTTTAAAACCCATTTGACAGAAGTCAATCTCAGGTCGGATTTTAAGTTGCAGACATTCGCAAAACGTCTTTCTCCCTTTCTCCACAAACTTAAATTCCTTTGTTTTATAATGAACATGACAGCCTGAGTTATGGAAACTGCAACAGCTTATTTTCCAAATTCGTATCAATCAAATCTGGCTGTTGAAAGGGTATTCCCGCATTTTTACATTTCAGTGTCTTTCGGTTTCTTTTCTCGGTTCGATTTAAGCCTGAGCATTGAACACCAGAATATGTTTAGTTTGAACAATTATCATTTTGGATTCTCTGATTCTCCATACCCTGATGCTTACAGTATTTATATAGAACTGCATCGAGAATCGTATAAATACACAATACTCCACGAGTTTGGATGGGCCGCAATCGTCAATTATTAGTCAAAACTGGTTTCTTGGGATTTATTCTGATTCTACATGAGTAAATTTAGGATTTTGTCCAGTTTATCCAATTTCAATTGGTAAAATAGGCAAATTTGCATTTGCTTGATTTACATAGAAAATCTACTGAAAAATATGGTTCTTCAATTCTTTCAAAAACAAGAGCGGTGACCTATAATTTTTTAAATATAAGTAATTAATACTATGTATGTACTATATTCCGTGAAAATGTGAGGAAAATGGCATGGGTTTTACTATGTAAAAAAATACTTTTTAGAATTTCTATATATTCTTATATAAAATTATCATCATATTGATCAATAAATGAAAATCTAGCACGGTGAGCCGCGATCTTTAAGTTAGATATGTGTTACACAACACTTGGAAGATCATCTTATAAAATTTTCAGGAAATTGACATGGGTCTTAATTTTCAAGCCAAATTCTCCGATATAGCTTTAACCTGGGCATCCACTGTTTCCGTTATACTCCGACATGGCTATGCCCTGGCAATAGATCAAAATAATATCAGTGTAGGGAGGTTGAAATAGTACGTGTCATAGTTTGTCAGAATGCGCCACTGAATTCCCGCATCTTAGCGGAGGTTGAGAATTATGTGTGTGGAGGTAACCCACTAAGACCGATTCAGCCGACAATAATCGGCCCGGAAATGGTTACAAAAATACCAGAAATCGAAAATGAAATATGTCGCCGATTTATATTTTCGTCTATAGTCACCTACCGACCTTTGACCAAAATTTATCGAGGGCCGAAAGGTGGAAACAGCCCAAAAGGAAACACCACTATATATAGCCAGCCTTGTGCACGTTGTAACCTTTGGTACAGACTCTTC